>CM027473.1:13774292-14436792 GCA_015776775.1 Magallana hongkongensis | reverse complement strand
AGATTTTGGACCAGGGCCCATGGGACCCGTAAATATAGGACCAGGGCATATTGGACATAGAAATATGGGACCTAGTTATCCATCCAGGATAGGGACCGAATTTAAACACGATGATTTTGTCACTGATCAAGTTAATAATTTCCGATCTTCTCCGATTGTGCGCGGTTCTTCTTCATCAAGGGATTCAGTAGCTGATGAAGCCAAAAGGTTCCGCTCATCCCCCGTTGTAAGTCTACTGCCCAGTGGATCGGGCAATGGAGGTTCTGAAGCACTGAATAATATAGCACAAGCTATTCAACCAACCAGGGAGATTGATGGCAAACGGTATGAACCGATGTTCAAAGAGTTCCCAGACATATTCCTGAGCAATGAAGGCAAAGACAGTTGTTTTGCAAAGCTCAAGAAAGTATTCGATAAATCATATCCCAAACTTCCGGAAGTTGAGCGGAGTAATGACCCCATATCCTATCCACATCCCCGATTAGCATTCAAACTTCCACCGTTCGTTAATCCCATTTACAGATATGCGATCAACAACAACGTACAATACGTACCCTATAAAATTTCAACATCACCAGCTCCCATCTTCGTTCCGTTTACTAGAGATAGTAATAAATTGTTGTTCCCAACATTACCAATTTTCCTTCCCTACGTCAAGATCTCTATAAATGTCCCCGAGCAGAAACGCCAATATTTCCCATACATCCCATTCCAACCCGACAAGGACCGGATACCTTCCCAGTCCTGCAGTCAGAGCAGAATTCTTCTGCCGATCCCTGGAAACCCGAAGGAGCTTTATTCAGTGGCAGCATACACTCTCGTCGCATTACAAGGGAATCAAGGTAAGAAATCAATGACGTTTGAAAGGAAATGCGCGTACATGTGCACTGGTACATTTATATTGCTTATTGGTTGTAAAAAATATCCAACCTTTATATGTAAAAAAGCATTTTTTTTAACTCTACTATATACGTAATTAAATATAAAAATTTAATATAAAATCTTAAATCTACGCATCTTGATTTGTTTGAATGTTATTCGGTTTACTCTCATGCAAAATAAAAAAGTTTTGCAAAGTCTACAAGTCATCAAGTTTCTGAACTCTCGATCTTGATGAAAGCGATATACATACAATCTCAGTTCTGTGATTCCTATAGTTTTTTTGCATGTCAACAGCCATATACACAGTAACGATGAACACTAAGCTCAACAGCATCGAGTGGTACTAGCCAATTTAAATCAAATAAGATTTGCTTTTTATCATAAAAAAATGTGTTCTATTTATAGCATCGGGTGCCGTTATCGCTCCGTCAAACAAAAATATTCCTGGTTTGATAGGACCATTCCTTGGAGCGGGATCCCCCGTACAAGCAGCACCGACCTTCCCCGTGGTTCCCGCAGTTATCGCAGGCCCGTCCATAAAGTCGGGTGGTCCAGTCATCTTCTCGGCGCCATTAGGAGGTAGTTTGTTACCAGGCGCTGGTGGTTCTTTTGGGGCTGCGGGCTCTTTGGATTTAGACTCTGATTTTAAGTATTCCTCGATAGCTAGCAGCTCTGGTGGCCCAGCAGTTTTCTCAGCGCCACTTGCAGCAGCCAGTTCGCTCCTTGGCGCTGGTGGCCCAGCAATTTTCTCAGCACCACTTGCAGCAGCCGGTTCGCTCCATGGCGCTGGTGACCCGTCAGTAGCGATCGGTGGAGCAGGTACGTGTTTTTTTTTGTTGTTTTTGGGGTATTTTTGGTATTGTTTTCCCTCATATAACTACAGATATACCGTCTTCAATTTAATCTCTTTTTATATCTACCCCGATATGTATACACGATATTCACTTTTAATATATAACTTTCTTGGCCTCATTGTTTATATATCCTTATTTTAAAATATTTTTGAAGAGATTCTTATGTATTTTTTTCTTTTTCAGGACATGGTGCAAGTGGCCGACTCGCTAAGTATTAATCCATCCCCTACTATGCACATCACGTAATGGAATACTTGTGAAATGTTTGTTATTTATTTATTACAATTTGTCAAATAAATGTTCACAGTATAATTTTAGAACGGACAATCCGATTTGGCGATTTGATGCTATCAACCAATTGTACAAGTTGTTTGTTTGATAATTTGGCATGTTCACATTTTGAAACTAAACAACAATATTACAATATCTGGAAGCTCAAATATTATGGTGTCATCTTTTGTTGTGATATCCTGACTGAAAACTTAATGTTATTAAACTGCTGACTGCTAATTTGTATGCATTTGACATAGAGATGAAGTTCTAGAGGATACCAGCATCATTAAAAGAGATGAACTGAGTGACCAATCCATGTCAATGTGGTTAACGTTATGTGCTGAAAACTTATTTTGATCTGAAACACGAGTTGTGCATTTAAAGAAGTTGAACATGATATGCTAGTACATGTACATCTTACTTGCCTTTTGTTATGAACTTTCTTATTAATTGTAAAAGAAGAGCAATTTTGAAGTAACTTAATGCAGCAAGGCTGAACATGTATAATTTCTTGATTTTTCAGTGTTATCATTTTTACCCGTTATCATTTCTATTTACTTAATTAAGTACTTTTTGAACTGGTTGTCAATAAAAGAAAAATAATAAGGTGTTGTTTTTATAAAATGAGGTTGAACATGTATAACTTTTTCATTAACAAGAAAAATATAAGTGCAATAGAAAAATGCAATTTGATGTCGAATGCCCTTTGCCTTAAAATGATATAGCAGACTTTCATTTGTGCTTTTAAACTCGACTATCACGTTTAGACTTTTAGCCATGAACTTTCCAATCAAAGCTACTGTAAGATAAATGTAATTAAGTCATTATTTGGTTGGTGAAATAAAAACTTAAGCATGGAATCTTACTTTTTATCCATTGTTAATCCATTAAACAATAATTTATCTTATTAGAACCATTTTAACAAGACCTTGAGCTTTCAGTAGGATGTAACAATCTATTTCTTGCGTCAAAACAAATTTAAGGTCAGACGACACGTTCCTCAATTTTAGATAACTTTTTCCAGGAATTTGTTAATGGTTTACTACTACTTTGACAAGCTTTCTTGCAAAAAATTAGGGTACCTTACCAGGCATTTCTGCAAAATACTTGAGTATGCAATTTCCTATATAATCTTCTTGAAAATACAATTGAATTGCTGATATAAAAAGAAATACTTGTACAGCACAGCGATTTTCACTATATAAGAATTATATCTCCGCCGGGGCGAGGTTTTGAACACACGACCTCTAGAATCTATACGCTTCTGGATATGTGCGGCCACGGTTCTAACCACTCGACCATCTAGACACGTCACCACATCCAAGTAAATTTTGAACATTTTTAAAGTAATTATAAAATTAATATTTTTTATTGGAACTCTTTATTACGAGGAGATAGAAAAAAGATTCTCGAGGAACGTGTCATCTGACCTTAAATGACGCTGGTTTCAATTTTTTACAGTTTTTTTAAAAAAAACAATTCATTGTAGTCAAGGGATGCATGTCTTCGGAACTCTGTAACTAGAATTTCCCCAGTTTCCATTCAGCACAAATACCTTTAATTCACTCTTTATAAGGCCAATCACCAATTTCTGAAGAAAATTACTAGTCAAAACCTGTAAAATTTTCTACATACTGTTTTTTATGAGATTTTAACCCTTTCATATTTTGCTAATTTTTCATGATTTTTCAGCTTTTTTGACCTCCCCAGGCTAGTATGCTTCTAAATCGAACTTCTCAATCTTTCAAGGTAAATTTAGGAACACCCCCACTTTCCTGCGAAAAAAAGTGGGGGAGGGGGGGGGCTGAACCCTCTATCATGCTATGTTTCTAATGGTTAGGTATAACTTTGCAAAAAAAGTGGGCCCCCCCCCCCCCCCGGTTCCGACGCCTATGTGCACTATCACATGTCAAAAAACTTACCGGTGTATAGTTTACAATGTCCCATCCACCTACTTTTCGTGTTATTTTATCTCCCGTCTGTAACTTGCAATTTCACTGTGTAAAGTCAACACAACAGTCATAGCCGCAGATTTCGCATTTTACTTCTGATTCTCATGTACCTAACATATGGGGCCTACATATTGCATATCAATTTCAACAAGAGACACCCCTCTAACTAATGATAATCATTAAAAATCATTTCATGAATTTTAGCAACACTCATAAGCCTTCAAATACAGCAACTCTCAATTTTTTACAAAAATATTATTGATACCCGAGTAACTATAATTTGAGGATTTACAGAAAAGTTTTTTATCATTTGTATTAATAAAAAACTGGGGGAGGGGTGCCGATTTTTGTTGTTTTCTGTAATTCAATTCAAGCTGCGCCAGCCAACTAATAATTTTTATAAAGAAACGCTTAACATTGTCAAAATATAGCAGGTAATTAAATTATGCTGGGCAGATTGTCTATTGGTCAAATCACGACCTAAATTTTTAAAAGTAAATTGGATTTTAAATTTCAAAATAATTAAAATTAAAGATATTTGATAAATGAGGGGGTACGATTGTTTACATTTTGCCCTTTATACTTACATGTATTTGGTTTTCCATTAACATTAGTAAACTTGTGTTTAACATACATGTATGATCCACATTGCAAAACTTTTGAATCAAATTAAATTATGCATTGAATAGAGACACCAAGTTAAGAATATGAATAAGGTTCAAAGATTTTTGAGCATGAATAACAAGATTTGTATAAAAGTGCAAAGATCTACTCGCCATATCAAAGTTGATATTTGCTGATTAATAGTAAATGCAAAAAAAATAATGATAAAATAAAAATAAATAACCCCCCCCCCTCCCAAAAAAAAAAAAAGAAAAAAAAGAATGAAAGTGTACGTAAGTCACCAAAATTGGTACATGTATTTGTATATTAATGAATATAAATCACTGCTATGGTACCGACATGATCGGAACGTTTCTAGCATAGAGCAATAAATGCTCTACATAGCTGCAGTTTTGGTGCCTTGTACATGTATTGCCGGGGACCGATCTGTTGACAATGCACGTTAGGATAAATTCGTTACTGCAGGCTTTATTTCTGGTTTTTCCTTTTGCTACAAGTTTGCAATGGAATTATGGTTCAAATTTTCAAATGGCAAATAAGTTCTTGTTCGGCTTTCCAAGCCATTTCGGCCCGGCTCCGTCCCGAGGAAATTTTGCCCCCAGAGCGTTGACATTTCGCCCTGAGCTGCCGGGTTTTCAAACCATATTCCTTCCAGATTTCGGAAAAGACAGCTGTTTTGCAAGTGTCAAAAATGCTTTTGATCGGAATTTTCCTTACCTGCCTCCAGGTCTGAGGAAACTTGACATGGTCAGCGCTCAGCCCTCCCCCCGGGGCATATATCAGCTCCCTCCTTCCGTAAGCCCAGTATACGGTTATGAAGAAGGTCCGATCTTTGTACCATACAAGCTCTCTAACAGTCGGTTCCCCATGTATGTCGGCATCGATAGACAGACCTATAAACCGGTTTATCCCCAGCTGAAGGTTTTGATTCCGTATTCAAAGCTCGTGACAACTCAGAAGCCGCACGGTAGAAATTACGTCATCTACTTACCCTTTCAGCCCGATGGATTCCGAAACGAATCCTGCGGAATACCAATCTATATTCCGATCCCAGGTAAAGATGGCGAGTTTTATAACTACCAGGAACATTCACTGGATGTAGCGCCATATCCCTCCAGCTATAAACTGGGCGGCCAGTTTCCAAATCGGCCTAGTCTTGGATTTCCTGGAGCGGCGTCCGCTGTTGGATTTTCAATGGGAGATGCTGTAGGAGCCATCACAGACGGATATGGGGAATCTTTACCAATTCCTTCGGCAGGTATAGATAATGCTTTATTAAGCAAAGGATTATTTAAATTTATCTTAGATTTTTTACTTGACTATTTAACTAATGATGATTTTATAAATTGCAAATGGAACATTAGGGACACTATTTTAATTTTTTTTGGAGGGGGGGGGGGGTCTTTCAGAATTACGAAATGTTTGATGCTTAATAAATGGCACTTTATTCAACTTTAAATAAACAAACTACTATTTATGAATTACTATAATAGCACAATTATCGCAAGAAAAAAGAAAGTACAGGTTTCATTTGATGTTTTACATGCATTAATTATATTGTCTTTTCAGGTCATGCATTTCATGGATAACGATTCTGGAAAAAAAACCCCGCCATTTAAGAATGTTGACACAGAGAGGACTTTTCGTTTAAAAGTATAAATATAAACAAAACTGCCAACGAATTTTTATCTTAAAGTTATACAAATAAACAAGTTTAAAATGATAATAACTTTGGTATTGCTGATTTTGCCATCTCCTCGGAGTCACGCCGATACAGCGCAATATTCAAATCAGAGAGGGCGAGTTCACCGACAATGGCGTGGAGGTTACTCTTGTCAAACGACTCGTCAAACACGGTGCTTGTTTTATCGTCTTGATTTTATGTTCTTTGTCAGACTCTTAAATCATCGGTTACATTGCCCAATATGAAGAAAAAAAAGTTCACATAACACATTATAACCGACAGTGCTGCATGCTGTGAGGTACGACTGACTTTCCAATGAGACAGACAGCACTTCTTGTTCTAAAATGTACATGTTCGTAAAAGCCGAAGACCTACCGGAAATGATGTGGATTTGAACAACTAGTTTATTCATGCTGCGCCTAGTCAATGGATAAGTTACTATCGGTCAGAGAATAGGTTTCCCCCTTAATATACATCTTATGCTACCATCTCTCTTAAGCTTATTTTTTTGTTTGTAAGTGTGAATCATATTGTGCATGAGAAACTTATACCTTTAAGTACTCCTCACTTCTTTTTTTTTTTTAACAAGGATGAACCTATAATTTCTCATTTTATGTACGTAGTCGATTTGAATAACTGTATTATCTTTAGTTGCAGAGCTGTTGCTCCAAAACCGTTTTTGTACAAATGGACACGTAGCTTCACGTCCGCAACCCGAATTTCGCTACAGCTTTGATATTACGTGTGACGTATTTTGATATTACGTGTGACGTATTTTGATATTACGTGTGACGTATTTTGATAGGCACTGTGGTAATCATCTTAATTTTTAAAATAAACTCTGTAAAGCGAAAATACCAAACATATCATCATGAGAGGAATGGACAATTTCGATTTCGCCTCCTGTAAGATTCACCCCGAGGCCGAAACCGGTACATTGATGATTGCCAACAATAACCTTTGAAAGTGTTTATTCAAATCAAAAAATAAACAAACGAGTACAAAGTTGTTTACACCATTTACTAATTCAGCATTAGTTAACAAATCATATAAACTAGGGATGAATCCATCGCTAACCATGGTAGGACGAACGAAATTAAATAAGGTTGTTTCTGTTTCAACTTCCGTTGTGCATGCGCCTTGAATTGTTATATTTAACCTATTCGACAAAAATTAATTTTATTTATCGCTAAGTTATGTTGGTTTTTTTTTTTTTGGTAAAAAAATCCTACTGAGGTGAAAGTTTATATAACTTTATTACAAACTTTGGTAGCCAACAAATCCGCTTAAGCAACACAGCGAGTCCGTCTTTTTACTGCTCGTAATTAGGTAGAAATCTCACCTCTGTTCACCAAAAAGATTATTTCATCCGGGTACGCATAACTGATTTCATCCCAATATCAATTTAAATCAGGAATAAGAAATTCAACCGCACAAAAGCCGCGAATGTATAGCTATTTTTCTTCGGAAATAGTAGCACAGTGGCCTAAAAACAGGGTAATTAAACATTGACTAAGTGTGGGGTTAATTGTTATATCTATTTTTTATTGCAAGAAGCGCGCTTTTGTGGCGTTGACAAGTGGTATTGCAACAAGCACAGGGTCGCATACACGCTCATAAAATGATCGAAAACCAAATACCAACCTCACTTGGGATATCAAAGGTTCTTGGCAACGGGTGCTGTGTGTGAAATTCCAGGTTTGTAGTTAAAATGATAGTATAATGACGATGCTTCAATTACTGGTTTGGATAATAAAAAAATCATCTGAAAAATTGTGAAAATTTCTACATGAAGGCTCGATGGACGTGACTATTTTTATTCTATTATAACAAGAGCTTTGTATTAATGTATAGAAAAATATTTTAAGCAAAAATATCTCTTTGCTTAATACATGTAATAGTTTGTGACCTAATATATCACACTAGCATCTATCTACAATATTAAGGCAGAACTGATTTGTAATTCGTTGACTATTCAGTCTCCTTGATTTGTGAATATTTGGACGATGTTTTATTGTTTGAAATATTATTTTTCTCCGACAGTTTTGAACATAATGAAAATTTGGGGTTCGCGACTTTATATTCTCGCAATTCCATACAAAACGGTGAAATCGCGGACTTTTAATTTACGTCCGTAAAATATGGACACACTTAAAGAATAAAATCATTCTTTGTGTATTACTAGTATGAGGTGATCAAATCGGTAGGATGTGATCAAATCCAATAACACCCGAAGGGCTTTTTGATAGATTTTATCACATCCGGCCGTATTTGATCACCGCATAATATCCAAAGAATTATTCCTTATTATATTCATGATTTTCGGTAAATGTTCGATTTATTAACTTAGTCATTGATGAATTGTATCGGGCCATACATTACGAAATCGATTTTTAGTGTAATCATAGACAAAGACACTTGAAAATGTAAATATTAGCAAATAAAATATAAGGTAAATGTTTACTATTTATCTTCCTTAATTAGTGAATATTTTGATTAAGTTTTACCGTTTGGAATCAGAGAAAAAGATAAATGATAAACGAAACTTCTTTAAAGCATGTCAATGAGGGAACTATAATTCTGCACCTCTGACCGAATTTAAATTAAAATACTAGTTTAAAAAACTAAAATTATATTATTCGCCTTTTGAAGATTTTTTTTTTTTACACAGGGTATAATCTTTTCTATCTTTCACACATTTGTTTTAGGGACACTTATGGCCTACAGCATGTTACTGAAACTCTTATGTGCCGTGACCTTCAGTGTCGTAGGGGTCAGCGCCACTTTTCAAATGGTGGATAGGAAAGAAATGGCCCCTATGGTTTTCCACCAAACTCCGTACGTTCAATTCAAGTCTGGATTCGGGGCATCTTTTAACGAATTCGTCGCACCAGCGCCCGAGCCTAGTTTCGGTATCCAGGCACAAGTACCAGTAGGTAATTCTTTAGGAACCGGCGCAACAACACTAAATATTGCAGGGCCCGAATCATTCCTAAATATTTTTGGAAATAAAGATAGTTCATTAGGAGTCGGTGCAAATACATTAATTATGCCAGATCCCGAACCCTCAATTGGAAATTCTGGTGGAAAAGGTGGATCGTTTGGAATGGGCGGAAACACATTTCGCATGCCGGAAGTCGAACCATTCGTAAGAAATTCTCATGGGAAAAGTGATTTATCAGGAATTGGTGGAAATACTTTAAGTATTCCGGAACCAGAACCATTTTCAGGGACTGCTGGTGGTAAAGGTGGTTCATTTGGGAGAGGCGATACTACAGTTAATATTGGCGAACCCGAGCCCTTCGGAGGAAATTCTGGAGGTATAAGTGGATCATTTGGTGTAAGCGGAAATGGTATTCCCGAGCCCGAACCTTTTATTGGAGCTTCTGGTGGAAAGAGTGGTCCATTCGGTTTAGGGAGAGATGCATTTTCCGTCCCAGAACCCGAACCATCGGGAAGAAATATCGCTGGCGGAAAAGGCGGAATTACAAACGACATATTTCCATTCGAACGGAACACGTTTACTGGCAAAAAAGCATATCAACCTATGTTACCTGGATTTCCAGAAGTAATCATCCCTGATGAATTTAGAGATCCTTGTTTTCATAGGGTCAAAGCTGCATTTGCAAAAGCATATCCTTCGTTGCCAAAATTGACCGAAGAAATTACCGTCATCGCTGTTCCGATGCCCAGGTACGTGAAGGATCTTCCCCAATATGCATATCCGACTTATTCAGGCTCTGGAATACTTTACGCTCCATACCGAATGCCAACTACAAACTACCCCTTGTTCGTTCCGTTCAATGCTTCTGTGGAGGGAAAACTGGAACTGGACCGTCATCCATTATTACTTCCTTATCCGCAGCTTGCCGCAAGTCAACCTAAGTATGGTCGCGAGTACCCTATATACATACCGTTCTCTACAAAAGCAGTAAGGGCATATCCGGAACACACCCCTATGTGGAAATGACATATGGTTGCCATTTCAAGTAGGTAAAAAGCAGTTTTTCAGATACAGAAGATTCACTCTGGAATTGCCAAAAGTCTCCTCTACGATTCAAAATCCAAACAAACTTAAAGGTAGCGCACTGTCTGCATTACCCTCTTTTACACCGATCAGTCCTATTGCTCCTGTAATCCTTCCAGTGATCCCTAGCTTCACGCCGATGATCCCAACTATGACAATGCCTCTTGTTCCGATGAAATATCCTTCTTTTATACCACCCCTAAAGCCGATCATACCAACGATCCCGATGGCCACTAAAAGTGACTTTGGATCGACCTTCGGTTCACCTGCAAGTATTCCTTTGAATTCGGTATCAGGTGGCTATACGGAGTTTCCTTCTTCTTCGGCCATTTCTTTGAACTCAGGATCTGGGGGATACTCAGGATTCCCCTCACCTGCAGGCATTTCTTTGAACTCAGGATCTGGGGGATACTCAGGATTCCCCTCACCTGCAGGCATTTCTTTGAACTCAGGATATGGGGGATACTCAGGATTTGATTCACCTGCAGGCATTTCTTTGAACTCAGGATCTGGGGAATACTCAGGATTTGACTCACCTGCAGGCATTTCTTTAAACTCAGGATCAGCTGGCTATTCGGGATTTCCATCAAATGCAGGCATTTCTGTAGACTCGGGATCTGGAGGCTACTCAGGATTTGGTTCATCTGCAGGCATTTCTTTGGACTCGATATCAGGTGGCTATATGGGATTCCCCTCACCTGCAGGCATTTCTTTGAACTCGGGTTCAGGTGGCTATATGGGATTTTCATCACCTGCAGGCATTTCTTTGGACTTGGGATCTGCGGGATATGCAGGATCACAGTGGGCAATGCAGTCTGCCCCAGTTTTATCATCTGGATCTTTTGTTTATAGCAATGTTCACGGTAACAACCCAGCATTCACACAACTGTCACTTCAATCGGTGGCTGAGCCAGCGGCCATTAATATCCACCCTTCCGGCTCTTTCAGCACAATTAACTCGGCCGGAAAAGGGTCATCTCAAACACCTACCTCGACAAAAAGTATGTTTGTGATTGTTATTTTTAAGTCCATATTCTGACTACTGCATGTCAAACGTTGCAATATTCGATCTTTTCCATTTGAATTATAAATATTCATTTGCATTGTATAATTTTCAATTTGTATTGTATAATTTTCAATTTGTATTCTATATTAATTTTCCATTGTATAGAAAACCATACAATACGAATGAAAAATTATACAACACAAATAGAAAATTATACAATACAAATGGAAAATTATAGAATACAAATGGAAAATTATACAATACAAATAGAAAATTAAACAATACAAATGAATATTTATATAATACAAATGAAAAAGATCGAATATTGCAACGTTGGACATGCCATAGACTGCTTTGTTATTGCTTCTATAATTTCCGATGGTTTATTTGTCCCATTGTTAAAGTTCGCATAGATTAACATAAATTATTACTTACTACACAAGAGGGACTAGGCTATATATCTTCAGAGAGATTGAAATGATGGGTAAGTTGGAAACGTGCCCGATTCTACAGAATGTTGTTTTATAGTTTAATGTCGGGAAGTATCCCGTTCTACCAGTAATTGTTATCGATAGAAATAGAAACCATACATTGACCTGGCAATATGATAACTTTAGGTCATTGACATTGGTAATGACATTCTTACAACCTATCTCAATTCATATACATGTATTCATATAACATTGTCTAGAAATCGTCATGGTAAAAGTGCATCTTTTCAAACGGTAATTATAGCTATGACCGGAGATAAAAAAAAAGTTTGGATTTATCTTAATTGTGGCAATATACCTTAACTAAAAGTATTTTGTTTGTATCTTTGACAGAACGTGGGTATTACTGACACCAAGAAGGGGAAGCCATGAACAGACTATAGGTATATTGACAGGATGGAATGACGGACACCTTCCATATGACGGGTAAATTCCAACCACTGTCTGCATATGAATTTCACCGGAGCTGGGACATGCATTCATAGCTTACCACACACGTGTTTGACATATTCTTCTTACCTGGCGGATTGTTAATAATTTGAAGTTGTCGGTGTCTTCATCCTTCGCGTGTCACTGTGTATATGTGGGCTAATGTTGACGATATCATTGAGGAGAACGAAGCAATGACCGGGTTGTTTTACAGCCTTGGATATTGTATTACTACTTGAGCTTTTTACTAACATTATTTCACCGCCACACTGACTTTGATATTGTCCATCTTATTAATATGTTTCGACTTTGCTGTTTTGATTGTTTGAATTCTATTTAGCTATTAAACATTAATAAATTGTTTCCTCTATTGATGAATATCTCTCTCTCTCTCTCTCTCTCTCTCTCTCTCTCTCTCTCTCTCTCTCTCTCTCTCTCTCTCTCTCTCTCTGTTTATGACATTTCAAGGGTGATCCGAAGTAAAAATTAGATAATATTAACCGCTTTGCTTCTTTCTAATGTATTTTTTTTTTAAATTTAAATTCGATGGATGCTTGTTTTAATTATCCGTGAGTAGATACATATATATCATATTTATCGATCACAGCATAGAGAAATTGAAATTAATCTTAAAAGACAATATGGTGAATGACTGATGGATTTGTGTTGTTTTATCTTACAAGATTATCGATGATAGTTAGCTTTGAAAATCTGCATCGATAGAAATAGAGGAAGGTGGAAAAAAGTCACTCCTCTCACTTTTTATTTCAAGCGTCAATTGTAATCACCAAGACTATGACATGCCACTGTATGACAGGGAGAGGAAATGAACAAGAAAAATGTTTCTGTACTACATTTGTGTTCATATGCAGTTCAAAATAGTGAATATTAGTTACAATTTTTAATAAATTGATGACCTTGTATAAACTAGTAAAATGCAATGTGCAATTAGACAAACGAAATAAAATACAACCCCGTTCCCACCACACGCGCACGCGCTCTAAGTCGTAAAACTGGTCGGCCTTTACCATGCAATCGACTTAATTGATGGAAAAGGCTAAGTCATGCGCCAGTGCTTTCCAAAACCACGTGTTCATATTGTACAATGAACGAATTCAGTTCTTTTCCTTAAAATCTTTTCTCATTATGTGAATAATGAAATCCTGAATTAGTTTACCCATGTTGTGAGTGAATCCAATGTCAAAAATTACAATGTTCACTTAGAAAATAAAAAGCAATCAAGAATATTAAAGAATTGCCACTAAAGATAAAGACCATTCAACAATATTTTTTAATTCAAAATCGATTGTCTACAAAAATGTATTAACGTAAACAAAAAATGAATGAATATTAATTATGAGACATGATCAATGAAAAATATTTGTAAGAATGTTTGCGTTGGAATCTATTTAACTTTATAAAAAAAAAAGACGGAAACAATTGCATTTATAGAGATATGAATGCAACCATTGTCAGATTGTTATGAACACAGCGATGGGGCTATTCACATACAATCACGTATGAACAACTAAAAATATTTGAAATTTCATTTATTCTTTGATGTGAGTGATACAATATTTCACCTCGTTTCACAACCGAGAACAAACCTGTTTGCAATAAATAATATGACCAGATAACCATACAGTGGTTCCATTAATGTCCATTCTATTGTAAAGCCCATTCTGTGACAGAAATGGTCATGAAATCGTCAAGTTCAGCGCCGAAAAAAAACCCGACTGGTGAAAGCGTGAACTTCTGACATTTGACAGATGCTCGAATCGGCTGGAGACGGAGCAGACATTTTGTCTTCGCAGACGACAGTTGCCAGGCATCTCGTAGCAGGTAAGAAATTCATGAAGCTTACAAATATAGATTTGGCATTCCTTTTTTCAAAAAATGATTTTTACATTAAAAAATATCAAACTGCTTGGTCCAATATTTCTACCAAGAATAAAATTTATAAAAGAAATATACAAAAATTATACAAATATTTTCTCAAAAAAAGTTTTCAAAATTGCACCAGTGTAACAACTACATAATCGCCCATTTTTCAGACATAAAAACTGAATACATGTAAAATTAAAATGATTTCTGTAGGGTCACACCATATGTAATGCAAAAATCTGATTAGTTTTGTCACCCTATTGTTTTAGATGAAAACACACATATTCTCATGTGTGCGTTTTTTATATTAGACATAACTAAAAGGTTGCAAATTTCTTATCATACAGTTTACAAGCATCGGGATGGATTTAACAAGGAGGGGGGGGGGGAGGGGGAGGGGGGAGTCGCCCGCTTCCCTCTTAAAAAATTCGCTTAACGCTTTGTAAACACATTTTGGATATCGTTTTATTCTTAGAAATATTGCTTTAATGATAGGAAAAAACTAGTGCATTGCCTCTTGATATACTAGTATATGAACATACGTAATATCATCATCGTTTTACAGCGTCCATAATTACATCTGTGCAATATCGGATCAAGCAGCTAAAAGGCAATTTTTTCAAGAACTAAAATAATTGATTAACAAAAAAATTGCAATATTGATCGTCATATAGTACAATACGAGAAGTGGAAAGAGCAACATACATTCACTGCAATTAAGTAAAAGAAATGAATAGTGATTTAAATTTTTTTCAGGTACAGCATAAGTCAACAGCATGCTGTTGAAACTTTTGTGTACCCTGGCCATAGGTGCCCTAGCAATATCCGGGGTATTTTCGATACATCCCGGAGGAGACAGAAAATTTGGAAGACCAATGATCCATCCAGGACCTTCCTATGATCGATACAAATCTGGGTTTGGAGCTTCTTTTGGTGAATTTGCCGCACCTGTACCAGAGCCAGAACCGTTTCGTGGAACTGGACCAGGTTTTGGTGGAAGCGGATTTGGATTAGATCTTTTCGGTGGCGGTGGAGGATTTGCAGGAGTGGGAGGTTTTGGAGGGGGAGGTGGATTTGGCGGAGGAGGAGGAGGAGGAGGAGGAGGAGGAGGAGGAGGAGGAGGAGGAGGAGGAGGAGGAGGAGGAGGAGGAGGAGGAGGAGGTGGTGGTGGTGGTGGTGGTGGTGGCGGAGGAGGTGGAGGCGGCGGAGGAGGAGGAGGAGGTGGAGGCGGCGGAGGAGGAGGTGGCGGAGGAGGAGGTGGAGGAGGAGGAGGCGGAGGTGGAGGAGGAGGTGGTGGCGGAGGAGGAGGCGGCGGGGGAGGAGGAGGAGGTGGTGGTGGCGGAGGAGGAGGAGGCGGCGGAGGAGGAGGAGGCGGCGGCGGGGGGAGGAGGCGGAGGAGGAGGAGGAGGAGGAGGCGGTGGAGGAGGTGGAGGCGGAGGAGGAGGAGGCGGCGGCGGGGAGGAGGCGGAGGAGGAGGAGGAGGCGGTGGAGGCGGTGGAGGAGGTGGAGGTGGATTTGGTTACCTCAAAGGAAACATTTTTAACGGGAGAAAAGCATATCAACCAATGTTGAAAAAATTTCCTCAGGTATATCTTCCGGACGACATGTTCGATCCGTGTTTTGAAAGAGTGAAAGAAGCTTTTGCTAAAGCTTATCCTGGTTTACCTAAAAATTTATATACTCCAATCGATGGCGAAGGTTATCCGGAACCAAAGTATGTGAAAGAACTTCCGCCGCACGGTTTTCCAGCTTACGCAGGACGGTATCTTCTTTACGTCCCTTACAGACTTCCAACCTCAAGTTTTCCGATGTATGTTCCTTTCCATTATAGATCTGCTCAACTTGCCATTAAAGAGTTTCCGTTATTGTTACCATTCTCACAACTAACTGCAAGCCAACCGAAATATGGTCGGGAATACCCAGTTTATCTTCCATTTATGTCGGAGCAAGTGAAAAAAAATTCAGGTTTGCCTTGTGGGAGTTTTATTCACATTCCGTTCCCAGCTGGTAAAAAGGAATTTTACAGATATAAGTACTTCCGTTTAGATATCCCTGATGTGGAAGCAGGTGCCGGCGCCGCTGCAGCAGCAGCAGCAGCGGCGGCGGCGGCGGCAGCAGCAGCACCTGCACCTGAACCTGAACCTGAACCTAAATTTAATTTTCCAAAGTTTACACCAGCTCTTCCTTTTATTCCGAAACCTGCACCAATCATCCCTGTGGCATTTCCAAGTCCAAAAATACAACCCCTCTTACCGCAACCCATACCTGCTTTCCCAATGAAACAGTTTGACATGGGGCCTGTATCGGAGTTCGGTTCATTTTACGAAGGACCACAAATCAGTCCCGGTGCGTTTGCTCCAGCTCCGGTTCTCCATTCCGGAAATTTCGATGATTATGCCTCGTATGGTTCATTCTCTTCAGGTTTTATTTCCGGTGGTGAGGCATTTTCAGAAGTCAAACCAGGCTTTCCATTTAGGCCACCAATGGCAATTACAGCGCCTTTGACTGTTTCTGGATCCTCTGGATTTTCTGGTAAGAATATGCCAATATTTTACTATAATAAAAATGAAGTGGGTTTTTAAACATTATGGGATTAAGAATTTTTCAATATTTTTGTCAAAAAGCACTTGGTTTTTACCAACACTTTTGGTTATAGGAAGACGCGCGTTTAACAAAATTTTGTAATTAAACAGAACACTTATCTCTCCGACTAGTCCAACGACCAGTTGTAAATTCTTAACAAAGTATCTTACTTAAAAATCGACTCGAGAAATGTCACAGTATTTCATTAAGACATTACATGTAGCTAATAGTATCATGGATATGCACATAAGATAAATCAATTTGAACATGTACGTCTCTACGACTAACATCTAGAAATAAATGGAGATGTTAACAATCCATGCACTACTTGGCCGACTTACATAAATTGCTACTATATTACATTATTTATGAAAATACCGTATACGCAAAGCTTGCTTTGAAACAGCATAATGCAATTTTCCTGATTTTTTATTCGTCTAAAATGGAAATTTGAACGTTTTTAGAGTTGAGCAGAATATGCCGCGTGAGTTTTGTCCATGATTATTTCCAAATGCCGTTTTCTTTAACTTGCTTTAAATTTGTATTTTCAGGAGGCGGTTATTATTAGAGGGTATTCGAACGAACCTTTCGGTACCTTTCTACATTTACATCACTATCCGAGGGAGCTCGCGTACCCGCCACGCTTGCAATGATAGAGGAGAGATGTTTGGTCCCCGTGTTTCAATATTATCAACTCTTTGTATTCTGTGTTCCACGTTTATTTTTTACTCATTACATTTAATAAATTTATTTTTGAAAAGATGTTTTATATTGTTATAGTAAGGCTCAATGTAACCCGCAATCAGGGTTTTTAAGGAATTACATGCATTACGTGTAGAGAGGATCAGCACCCAATCAAACATTACAAAGGAAATAAGAAGGTATTTTAATAATCGTTGATTTATATAGTTAGATCATTTATCATTCCGGAAAAAAAAGGTTCAAGTACAACACTTGACATACATAGTCATATTATGATGATCCAAGATGTCATTCTCGCCATGGTCTGACAAGTATCGATAAAAGGTCATCTTTACACGACCTCAACATTTGCATACAATCTAAATGTACCCAACCAATCACAGATATGCTTTTATCTGTTCTGTGATAATTGTAACTCTTCAATACTGGAGGTTACATATAAACAAGCATGAATCATTTTTTATCTCCTTTTGAAGAGTTCCAAATAGCTTCTAATGCAGTAAAAGCCCTTCCCTGATTGGTCAGAATTAAAGGTCATATGAGGATGACCTTCTGTCGTCAGACCCTGATGAGTGTATGGAGAAGGAAGGTGGTTTTCATCAGACTGCAAAATTGTATTGATTTGGCCCCGATTTAGTACGTACTGTTTAGTTGTGATAGTTATTGGCCCCGATTTAGTACTGTTTAGTTGTGATAGTTATTGGGGTTTTTGGTTTCTTCTTAAGTTGTGTAGATTGTCATGAACCAACTATTTCAAAAATGAGCTGTTGTTTAATGTATGTCTATCCAACAATAAAAGTTTATTATACAATTAGTGTTACAAAGTTTGATAAGAATATTCTACGTATTAATTAAAATACATTCATAGTTCCCTCTTTTCTGCAACAAAACTGATTTAGACAACATGACATATTTTTTTCCTTTCATTTAAAAAAGACATTCGAACTTTATGGGCATTTATAACCAAAAATTATTATTTCTAGGAGAGGACCAAAGTTATATGATTAAGTCCGGAACTTCGCTGTTTTCTTTATTGTCTCTACTAAATTTAAAGAAAATGATTTGGTTTGATACGAGAAAAACTTTAATTCGGTCGATTTTCATTTGATAACATCGTAAAAATATTACCTTAAATCCATTGAAGCTGATTCATTCAAACTAGTTAAAAGTTTTTACAGCGTCCGTTAGGCATGCGATCAAATATACCAATTCATTCCAAGCAAAGTTATTTGAGGAATAAAGAATCGTTCTTTGAGTATTATGAGGTGATCAAATACGGTCGGGGTGATCAAATCCTATCAAGCCAGAAGGTCTTTATGACAGATTTGATCACGCTCGACCGTATTAATATAATCACCTCATAATATTCAAAGAATGATTCCTTATTACTTATTTTTATATAATTTTCAGCAATTGTATGATTAAATATTTAAAAATACTTCATATTTATCGTGGACGAAGACACTGGAAAATGTAAATATATAAGCTTTGATGCCCATGAAGCCAAGTCTGGATGAAGTGTTTCTGAATGTGAAGTAAAACAACAATTAATGAATCGATCAATCAATCAGTCTTGAAAACGATTTAAAATATTGAACGAAGACCAAAAGTACGTGCAATTTTGATTACCTTTAGAGTTAATAAAAGGATTAAAAAAAGGGATGATGTTTTAAAGTGAACGTTTAAATCTGTATAAACAAAATTGTAATTGGTTCTCAATCGATATGAACTGCTTTGTACTTGGCCAAGAAAAGTTTTAACAAGAGTCATAACTGATTCTTTGGTTTTTCTTCGATTCCTTACACGTGCTTTGAGCCGACTTGATGGGTGACGATTCCGGGCCGCCGGTTCCAAAGCACCGGATGTAGGTCAGACGATAAATTGATATAACATTCAAACGGGTTGTCAATCTCTTCTGGTTTGACAACATTTATTTCTCTCTTCATGCCAGGTAAACCTTTACATGTCCTATAAACAAGATCAAGGTACTCGCCAGGTAAGTCCATCACTGCTTTTCTTTGTGACTTTTATGGTACTATACTAGTTTTGTTCTAGAAACAAACCAACTATTGTAAGTAAACTCCTCTTTTCAGTTGATGAAATTTATTCAAATTAGTTTTTTTTCTTTTAGATTGAACTTTTTTGACAAATTTTTAGTTTTGCCGCGAATTTCTATTAATATAAATTATCAATATTTTTTTTTCAATGATAAAATTTACGCATCTGCATTTTTCATTTTGAGTGTTTTTTAAAATTTTCCTCAAAATATATCAATAACTTATCTGATTTGGACCTTAATGTGCTTTCTGATCGGATGAAAAATTGTCTATATCATATAAAGAATGTTGGCAACGTCACAATTAAACTACCGTCTAAAACGTTATATTTGCATTTCCATTGTTCTTTCCCACTGTAAGCCCATACGGATGAGCTGCAATTATTTCTCTATAATCGCAATTGCTTTGTCAGTATACTATGACGTCATAAAGGTGTAACGTTATATATACTTTTCCATGACGTTATAGATTTAAACCACTATACGATACATCATGTGTTTTTCTCCAACTCCATTAAAATTGACGTATTTACATGTAATATTAAAACATTTTTTGGATAACAATTTAAAGGAATTACTGTTATAACATATCATTGATTCTGTTAACAAATCTATGTGAATTAAAAAGATACATTACAGTCTGAATGTTTACTTTTGATGTAATAGCTAAATGTCAAGGTCTAGGCTAATACAGGGTATTTGCGAGTGGTAAAATGCAAATATAAGTAATAAACAACGATTATTTAGTGAACATGGCGTTATGAATAACAACTGCTCTGCTGGCATATTTTCCATGATGCGCTTGCGCGCATCATGGAATATGCCAACAGAGCAATTGCTATTCATAACGCCATGTTCACTACATAACGTTGTTTATTTCTTAAATAATTTGCCTGATATTACATTAAACGTCATTTCTATCTCTTGATCTTCTTTTGTTTGAAATGCATTTAAATTGAATTATTTTTTCCACGGAAAATGACGTATTCGTATTTTTTTTTTATCCATTCCCTCCTTTTTTAATTGAAAAGAGCCAACTCCCAGCAAACAAAGCCCGAAACAAGCTGACTTTTTAACAACAAAAATTAACATATCCCCCCCCCCCCCCCCCCGAAAAAAACCACAAAAAGTATAAACATAGGCATTCATTAAATTTTCTGAAGAGTTGTCCAACATTAGGCAAGCAACATTAACATCATAAAAAAGGCGTGAATTTTTACACTGACCAAAAAGGTCACGTGCCAGCACAGCATTCGTCAATCAAGCTGTGTCAGAATGCTGACCAAAGCCGGCGATTTTCATATGTCTGTCATCACATAGGCTATAAACCCGAATTTAGTGCTGATTATACTGTATTTGTCCTACTGAGTAAAACCGCAAAGAAAGAGTAAATGTTAGATCAACATTACGCGTGGCCAGGTTGCACTCTCTGTGTACTTTCTCTTTATTACAAAAATGATTTTGGTCATCATGATTTTCATGCATCACGTTTCTATGAGAGCGTCTAGACTTTAACCATAATTTGTAGAAAGAAGCGAAAATTACTGTTGTAATGATGAGGACATAAAGAATATAGTCTTTAATAACTGTCTATAATTTGTTAGTCTACCTTTATGTACTGCGTTTTTCATGAAAATATTCATTTTGAATTATAATTTTTCAGGTAATCCTTAATGATGTGGCAGTTAAGTTGCATCATATTTGCAAACGCTGTTTTCCAATGCATTCCTCAAACACAGATCCGTACCGGAGACACGTGGATTGTCGACGAGGGGCTTACTTCCGGTGGATCTGGCTTTGTGTCCGATCCGGTGATTCCGTACAGAGTTTTGGGCAGTGATTTGATGGAATCCCCGGTACAATCCGTATACCTGACAGGAGTGTTATCCAGGGCTCTAAACTTAAACAGAATTCCAAACGGAACTACCAGACAGAGTACTGTATCAACGGACCCCGGACCGTCAGTGTTTTATTCAGAGTATGACGGATTCCAGCCCATTACTTTGTCAGTCAATGATCAAGACTCTTGTTATGTTAGAATCAAATCAGAGTTCGATAGATCCTATCCAAGACTACCTAGATTAAACCCAGATGTTTCATCACGAAATTCTCTATCGGATCCTGTTCCTAGCCGAGTTTCCCAACTTCCAACCGGAATTTCCCCAATATATTTACTGTCTGAGACAACAAATCCCATTGCGTACGTTCCATACAGACTACAAAACAAGGGCGCCCCGCTTAGAGTTCCCTTTGACAGAGAAACGAGAAGATTGGCGTATCCCGAATTTCCTCTTCTTTTACCTTATACACAACTTTCAATCAATGACTCGTCTGAGAATAGAAAATATGTCATTTACATTCCTTTTCAGCCCAATAGTAACGTGTTCCAAAGCAGATGCCCCGCTGTATCAGTTCCTGTCATATTTCGGAAGGGCGAGTTTCCGAAATATGCACCTTATAGAGTCGTCCTTGACAGCGAGCAGCCAAGAATAACAACTGTGCTTCTGTGAAATTAGAAATGAAGATGAGACTTTGTCATATTGTTCTCTTTATAGTTCTATACAGCAACATAATCATGGCTAACTATTTTTTAAAAAAGGACCTTTTAATGAGGAACACCATCGATAGTTTGGCTTTGGGGTTTTTCTTTAGAGAAGTACGGCCTTTTGATTTTATGTTATTTTCATTTATATCTACGATATTTAATTTGTTATTTAGTGACATTTAAAAAGTGTTTGTGAATGTCATATTGTTTTTTATATGTATTTATTAAATAAAATCAAGTATACATGTAATGCAAAAATACATCTATTTGCAAAAAAACAAAACAACAAAACAAAACAAAAACAAAGCAAATAAAAACAAACAAACTTCCACCAGATTAATTTTATAAAAGTCAGTGTTATTAACCACATTAAATGCAAAAAATCGGTCGTCACAAGGAAACGTATTTTTGAGCAAATCGGGTGTGTTTGAGATGGAGGGGGGTGAACCTATGGATTTTTCGCATTCTGACGCAACTTGTTGTCTACAATCTTTTGCAAATGATTTATAATTTAATTAGTTTAAGGATTAGTTAAATCTTTCAGTGTTTTCATATAACTATAAACTAATGTATGTAAATGTTTGTTTTTATTGTCACTTATTGCATTGTCATCCCAAAGTAAACCATAAGCGTTGGCAATATTTAGATTAACAATATGAAAAATTTTATTTTAAAGAATATTTCTAGCATCTTTATATTCATTACATGTGATAAAATAATGGTAAGTATCTTTGAGCTTACCACACGAACAGAGTGAAATGTTGATAATATTACTTCGAAATAAATCGTTATTTAATGCACATTTGTGACGAAGTCTACTATGAATAGTATTTAGATATCTATCACCATATGTAAAAAAAAAATTAGGTCTAGATCCACAAGTAAGCACATTTTCATTTTTAACAGAAACGTGTATTTTTTCATTAAAAATGCGAACGAAGTCACTTTCACGGACATCCATTAAAAGCGCATTCCATTCATTAAGGTATTCGATGTATAACGACCACATTTTGTACTTAACAAATGAATGGATCGATTTTCTTAATCATGATATCATTTTGAAGGTTTTATTAAATAACAATACTCCACCAAAGGAATTTCCAAAATTTTGATTATGGTCCAACTAGTTACACCTTGAATTTTGCATTGAAGTCTATGGGAAACGTATATTTTATTAAGATATTGTAAAAAGTAACTTAAAATTCTTAAAACTCTCTTGGTTAATACATGCATAAACTTTCTCTCTATTAAAATATGCAATAAAATCAATCATTTACCGCAGATATTTTGACGAAATTAAAATTTTCTCTTTTTCATCAAGGGGAGATAACTCATTAAAAATTGTAAAGGTACAAAATGACCGGCTTCTTATATGTCGTCAGTCATGTAAATTTGGTTCATTTCACTTTCATTGTTATCTAGCAATACATATTTAACTAGTTTAAAATGATTCAAAATTGTTCAATATCCCTTCATTATACATTGAATACCTTAACAACAGTAGGAACAAGCGAAAATTTATACAAATCCAAACGACGTTTTGGTATAGAGTAATTCTGTGCATTTCTGGTAGTGTAGGTAGATGCATTTACACGCTTATTTGGAAAAATACCCATTAGCATCGATGTGGCAGTAATGTACTACCCGATCTTATTGCATTGGCATCTATTCTAAAGGATTGTACTAAGTTTTTGACCTGAATTAAAACAGTTTTACAATTTCACGATTTTGAATATAACAGTCAAAATAAGACGCTAAATTGTCCATGTGTTCCCTTAACAGCCCCGCAAACACCCATTACACAATTGGGTAAAATGTTTCGGGTCATTCTATACCATATTTTTAGTCTGAATATTTTCCTACCACTATTAAGCGTTTTTTATCCTGTTCCAAAGTAAAGAGATTCCCTAGAAGCAGAAATAAGTAAACCTGTAACAATTTTTGCTGCAATCAATTGTGTTTTTTTTATTTTCTCAGAATCAGTTATATAACATCAGATGCATATTCAAACTAAGGCTTTATAAATGAAGTATTGTATAATGGTGAGAGTGATTTTCTGTTAAGTTTAAATTTGAGGTTTTTATTAATCCCAATTTTTTTCAACATTTGCTATAATAGAATTTATATAAGATGACAAGCAAACGTCCTTAGAAATGTAACACTTGGGTGTTTATGGGTGGATACGAATTCCAAATCGCATCCTTGAGATTTTAACGTAGGGTTTACTGTATTAGGTTCATTATTAAAATAAACAGCCCTAGTTTCTGATCTGAAGGATTAAAACTCAAAAGGCATTTCAAAGATCTTCAGTGAATAGATTTTATAATTCATTTCTTTATTTTTTTTCATTTTCGTAAAAACTTCAATCGCGATGCCTATCAATGTCAATGTATCGAAAAATACTGATTCTCTAAAAACTAAAGGCGTACTTCACTAGACCAGCCTTCGAATAATTTTTTCTGTTCCTTAACAAAATGTTCCATCATTCGCCCTCTTACAATATGTGGTATTTCTTAATAATTAACAATGCATGCGTAAGCGAGAGAGAGAGAGAGAGAGAGAGAGAGAGAGAGAGAGAGAGAGAGAGAGAGAGAAAAAAAAAACCATATACAACTCTGACTCGTTAATACAAATGTGAAGTATGGGGGTTCTAACCTGGGGAGCATTTTTTATTTATTTTTCTAATATTAGCACATAATTTCCTCAAAGAACAGTGTTTTGTACTTGCCATTATAAATTTAAAACTAATAGCATTTTTAATTTTTATATTTATATTTGATAAGCATTGATTGCATTCTTGCTGTAACGGGTTACAGCTAAGTATGTAGTGAAATTCATCTCCTATTTCGCACTTATTGCAATGAGCACAGAATCTTTCATGTCTGGGAATATTTGCCCAACGTCCACTTTCAATGGGTAGATGGTGATTACATGTTCGAAATCTACAAAAAGTAATGATCTTTTCATATCAAGGAATTTTCCCCCCAATTTCGTGATTCATACAAATTCCTTCGAATAATTTTTTCTGTTCCTTAACAAAATGTTCCATCATTCGCCCTCTTACAATATGTGGTATTTCTTAATAATTAACAATGCATGCGTAAGCGAGAGAGAGAGAGAGAGAGAGAGAGAGAGAGAGAGAGAGAGAGAGAGAGAGAGAGAGAGAAAAAACCATATACAACTCTGACTCGTTAATACAAATGTGAAGTATGGGGGTTCTAACCTGGGGAGCATTTTTTATTTATTTTTCTAATATTAGCACATAATTTCCTCAAAGAACAGTGTTTTGTACTTGCCATTATAAATTTAAAACTAATAGCATTTTTAATTTTTATATTTATATTTGATAAGCATTGATTGCATTCTTGCTGTAACGGGTTACAGCTAAGTATGTAGTGAAATTCATCTCCTATTTCGCACTTATTGCAATGAGCACAGAATCTTTCATGTCTGGGAATATTTGCCCAACGTTCACTTTCAATGGGTAGATGGTGATTACATGTTCGAAATCTACAAAAAGTAATGATCTTTTCATACCAAGGAATTTTCCCCCCAATTTCGTGATTCATACAAATTCCTAGATCATATATTAACTTTGCAATTTTTGCATCTTTTCCGGTAAGTATTCTTGACCAATAAGAAATAATGCGTGTTTTAATTTGAATTTCAAGTGGGTATCGACCAAGTTCACCATATATCATGAAATCTGGAGTTGATTGTTTTAAATGGAGTAGAAGTTTATAAAATTTGAGATGAATTCTTTCTATAATTGCAATATTTGAAAAGCCCCAGACTTCACATCGATATAACAGTAAAGGTTGGACAATTTTGTCAAATAAATCTAGTTGACACTGTACTGATAGGTTATGAAATCTCCCCTTTTTTTAACACTTCATATAATGCTTTTGTAGCTTTTTCAGCTAATTTCTGTATTGCAATTTTAAAAGATCCTGTTCTTCTAAATACTATTCCCAAGTAGTTAAAATCAGTAACAACTTCAATAAATTTATGAAAGATAATTATATATCATGTATTTCTTATGCCCGGATACGTCTTTCAAAACGACATACATGTGTTCTTTACTTCTGTCATAGGAACAAACTTGACAAGAAATAAAATCACTTGATCAATCTTCCAAAAGGTTCGCACACATAAAAAAATCAATTCATTTGTTTTAAATGAATTGCCTTATCAACATTTTCTTCTCTAGAAGACACCTCTCTATGGGGGTTTTATCCATAACTTTAAAAAATATGTTCAACAGATATTTTTTTGAAAATTTATTTTTTTACTAAGAAAATGAAACGTCTTAATGACAGTACTGGATACATTTTATTAGCTATTAATACATGTATCATGTATTTTTAATTTCTGCAACGTCGTATAGATTTTCCGGATTCTCATAAAAAATAGAAAAAAAAATATATAATATTCTCTCTCTCTCTCTCTCTCTCTCTCTCTCTCTCTCTCTCTCTATAAAATATCTTCTTTGAACAACAAAATTTGTTTCAGATATAGTACAGTAACTTTGAAATTCCATATACTGAGTAATGATATATTGGTGAACACAGTATTCCACCTTGAAGTAATCGCAAAAGCATACATCTAGAAAAGAGAAGTGACCTTTCGGACATTACTGACACCTCAGTCCGAGTTATTTCTCTTTGGTTACTGAAGTCCAATCTAACAGTATACAGTTGTTGACTGGGGTCGAGGGCAACAGTTGATCTGTCGGACCGGCTCATAAACTGTTGCCCAAGGCCGAAGGCCGCGGGCAACAGTTTGCAAGCCGGTCCGACAGATCAACTGTTGCCCGAGACACAGTCAACAACTGTTTTGTTATACCCCTTCTAATCAATAACACGTTTTCGCGGAATGTGACGTCACCGGTCAACAGTCTTTTTTAACAGTCGATTTTAACAGTTCCAATCCAACAGTTCCAGTCCAACAGTCAATATGCTGGACTTTTTTTCGTATAGAGTTATATAGTAACTGTTTTACAGGAGTATAACAATCCAGTCTAGATCACGGTATATTTTAAAGAACTCACAAAATCCAATCAGGCAAAGATGTTTTGTGAAAATAAAATGCTGGAGAGAATATTCAGCATTAACACCCAACACCCCCCGGCCACCACCTCCACCATCACCACCATCACTACCACCCACCCCGCACCACCCAATCAAAATGAATTTGGATTATGTTTCTAGCAAACGGTATATGATGCCCCAGGCGAGGATATACATGTACCCGCGCAGAGATACCTTGTTTTTTTTTCTTTGAAAATAAACAATTATATATTTATTGGAATTGCAACAAAGTGGCGCTTCTAATTATCCTGATTTCTGATAACAATTTTGTTAACACTTTCTGTCTAATCAACAAAATGTTCATAGCAGCCTGAACTTGTATCTTTGTTATCTATATAGCAAAGGACGTTTTTCTTCTAATCTGGTTTTATCTTTAAACGATCACTGAAATGAATTGTATACTCTTTTTTATGGTGGATCCAACAGCATCCAAAGATCATACGTTAGTCCTGCATGCATTGATACAGTTTCCTAGGGCATTCAAAGGTTGCAATATTTGATCTTTTTCCAATACTTCTGTCTATACTTGTACTTTTATATGTATTGTATAACTTTCCATTTCCATTGTCTTCTTTTCCATCGCTTTCTCGTTTACACATCCATATCAAGAAAATATTACCAGTTTATCAATGAACGCAATAACTGCATCAGCAAACCATAACCAAATTGCATAAATTAAAGAAATGCAACATGCTACATAAATAAATCTCCCCACGATCTGCAGAAGACTATTCTGTGTATTCCACAACCTGTTGAAGACTGTTCTGTGCACTTGGTACCCACGATCTGTAGAAGACTGTTATGTGATACCAACGATCTGTAAAAGACTGTTACATGTATATGGTACCCACGATCAGTAGAGGACTGTTCTGTTGTACCCACGATCTGAAAAAGACTGTTATGGAGGACTTTCATGTGATACCCACGATCAGTAGAGGACTGTTATGTAGTACCCACGATCTGCAGAAGACTATTCTGTGTATTCCACAATCTGTTGAAGACTGTTCTGTACACTTGGTATCCACGATAATGTGGTACAAACGATCCATAGAAGATTGTTATGTGTTACCCACGATCTGTAGAGGACTTTTCTTTGGTACCCACGATCTGTAGAAGATTGTTCTGTGGTAACCACAACTTATATGGGATTGGGTTTTTTTTGGGTATCAACGGTTTGTAAAATATCTTTTTTGTTGTACCTTCGAAGACTATTTTTTAATACCCACCAGGCACGTAGCATCAGGGTGGCCATGGGGGCCTGCCTCTACCCCTAATTTTGTCGCAGCAAAGATTTTTCTTGAATTTACACGTGATATTAAACAGTAAATTATCAAGTATTTGCCCCCCTCTCCCTTTTTTGAGACCTGTGAAAAATTGAAGTAGAAAAATTACAGTGAAGTTGAAGTTATAGGTATGTACCACGCTATATACCCCCCCCCCCCCAAAAAAACCAAAAAACAAACAAACAAACAAACAAACAACAAAAACGTAGTAGATTTCATATATTTCGTTGCCCTTTTTTTTTCTTTTTTGGCGCTCGTCAAGATTTTTGGGATGAGTCTGCCCCTCCCTTCAAACTTTCAAAAACGATACTAAGTGCCTGCCCACGACTCTGAAAAGACTACACAGCTGTAACCACGACTTTAAAAATAAACGAACACTGCTGCATTTTTATTTAAAAAGCTAACTCAAGTTCCCTCAACAAAATAAGGAGTTGTGGTAGTAAACTCTCTTCAAAATGTATACGTACACATACATACATCTCTTTAAACAGAAATACATTCATTAAATATGAAATGTACTTATCTAATCAACCTCTTACATTCCAAAGTCCATCATAATTTATTTTTAATGGTTTTCCAAATATAGTTTTAACATTTGGGTCACAAATCTATGCAAGTTTTTTCGAAAAACCAGAAACAAAAAAAAACGTTTAAATCAAAAATAAACCAAAAGCCTCAGTTAGAATAATTTTCATAGAGCATGGCACTGCGTTCCGTTAACAAAGTAATACAATATTTTGTGATCAGATTGATAATAAGGAAGCATTGGTCATCAAATATAAGTACAAGTCTGTCTGACATTGACACATACATGGATCCGGCCCTGAATACTCTTTGACTGATGTGGATATAATGTATTTATGAAAACGTAATTTACCTTTATTTTCTGTATTCAAACATACATGTAGTATGTAATTTCCTAAAAGTATCAAGTTACAATGTATTACATGTTTACGACTTAATTTTTACAACGATCGAAGTCTTGAGTACATAATTTCCAAGTACAATACACATAGACTTGAGATGATTTATTCTGTCGCCCGGATAGTCAATTACTAGTATACAACGGAAAAACTAACAGATGGATTGCAAATAAAATGCAAAAATTAAAAGTTTTTTTGTGTTAAACTGTTTACATATATCAGCTTTTATGTATATGAGCATAAGCGTTGGATGCGTTAAACATTCTTAATGTCAATAAAGTCCGAAAGATTCCAAATTCTCTGTTGATGAGGTGTCCGTCGTTAAAATGTAGTATTTTAAAGAAATTTCATTACCAACCCATTGCTTTGCTTCAATCTAAAAAGATAAAAGACTACATTAACAGTTGGATTACTCCCATTTCAGAGAATCGTATTTATGAAAAACTGGTCTGACCACACCCTAAGTGTATCTAAGATCCCAGTATATGACAGGCAATTGACGGGACTTAATGGGTTTTAATATGTGTTAGAGAGAGAGAGAGAGAGAGAGAGAGAGAGAGAGAGAGAGAGAGAGAGAGAGAGAGAGAGTACAAATGTCACATATTCGTGAGAATCTTTTCTCTATTGAACACTGTTTTGTTTATATAGCCTTGAGCTAGGTACACGATGTAGCTGGTAAAGACATTCTCGCCTTTATACATTTTAGTCTTCGTTGACGCGGAATTCTTGATTCTACTTCAATCTTCCCAGTTTTATTGACCAATGGACAGTTACAAGGTATTTCGGCCACTCGCTGTCCTTCCTGAGACTAAAATAGCCCCACCCCCACTCACTATATTGTTTATACAATATCTATCAATTTGTTTTGAGTACCATATACTAATTTATTTATCATTAGGCCCTTCTTTTTTTAAATTAAAACTTGGGTAAGTATATAGGCCTTTACCTGCTTCTATACATAGCAAGCAACTGTCAAACAGGAAAATTGTACTAATTTTTCCTTACGCATAATTATATAAATACATCCGTATGTGGTTATAAATGCGATAAGTGATGAACATCAATAATGATGATGATGGGTTTAAAGAAGATAATTATGCAACTACTTCTTACAATACATATCATATTTGTCACAGATATGTTTTAAATTCTTAAGGAACTTGCCCCACCCTGATTTTTCTGGCATAACGTGTACTTGAAATGTGACAAAAAAAAACGACGCATGATGCAAGTCACCCCCCCCTCCTTCCTTATGTTTGTTAATATTTCCCCCTAACTTCAAAAACAATGCTTAGTGCCTGATTACTTCTGCCACTTTCATGAAGAAGTGTTTTTGTAATAGGATGAACACTCAATCAAATACCTGTAAAAGTATGATTATGGTCAATATACATATTTTTTTCTAAACGTATGACTTCCTCGCAATGTCCACCATTACTTCCCTGATTTTGTCACCAGCAATGACCAAGACATCGGTGTAAGAACAGTATATCTTTGATTTCCTGTTAGTCAACAGTACAAACCAATTTATCCCTCAGTCCCTTCTAATCATCTTTGAGTCAGTGATAATTTCAGAGCACGATTTCTTTGGTCATAGTTTTTATACGGCCCTACTTCTAACAACGGCGCTTTGTCAAAGATTGTATTTTTATAGTCTCGATATATTCAATGCTTGTTGCATAAAAGATGGTTTATCGCCGACATCATGTGCTAATGCCATATTAATCATATTTACCTATCAATTTAAAGGCGAAAATCATAAACAAAGCGCTATAGTAGGAGACATGGATCTTTAGCGCGGCTTGTCACATGCGAGGGATTCCGAAAGGTGACAGAAATTGCAGTTACCACGTGTGCTTTTCATCAAAAACCCCCGTTAGTGCCTCACTTTACAATGCATGTCAACGGAGGCCGATCTTCTGCACTCTCACTTATGTCCGATAAGGTAAGATAATGCAATGAGGAGCTTTCAAAACTCTGATAGCAAAAAATTACAGACATTTATGAAATTTATGCAAGATTTCTATCAAGTAAGTAACTTTATGCATCATCCATACTGTGTTTTTTTTGTAGAAGATGGGCTATCTGGTGTTTTGGCTGGTAACCGTGGCCTTTGTGTTGTGACTATGGATTTACACAGGTTCTACGACCAAGGCAAATGAGGTTCCGAGGACCTCGTCGGTTTCCGCTAGGACCTGGCCCTGTCCGGTTTCCAGGAGCTCCTTTTCCCGGATCATTTCCACCACTGAACAGACAGAGGAACTTCGTACCTCAGCCGCCTTCCTCCCCGGAGACAAATTCTTTTCTCCAATCCCGCTAATCAGTTGGCACCTAATTTACCCACTTCTTCACCTTTCTTGACGGGGTCTGTCTCCGGGACAAATTTTGGCACCGTGAATTACCCAAAGCTCTAACCTAGTGTCAGATTCAGGGGTGACAGTGGATGTGGGGAACTTAGATTTCGGGACAGTGGCGGAAGCTGTAATGACTGATATGTTCAGAGAAAATGCAAGGGGAGGTAACTCGTTCACTAATAGCAACGGCGTGAACGCGAACACTCAGACCTTAACTCAAGGACAAACAAGCTCACTGATGAGCTCAGTATCTGGAGGTTTCCAAGTTAGATAGAGTCAATGTACCGCAGAACAATGTACCACAAATCAATGTACCGCAGAACAGTGTGCCGCAGAACAACCAGATTCCCTAATAACTTGAACACAAATCCGGGTTCACAGGAGCCCATTGGTGTTGGATTAAGACCTATTGAGTTGCTGAACAATGACAGAAGTTTGGTGGAGAACAACAGAGTAAGTATCAACTTTGGGGCGGCACCAACGCAAACTTTAACGACTGGAAACCTGGTCGGCTCCACCGATCCTCAGACAAGACAAAACGCAACAAGTTCATTAACGTTGTCACCGGCATTTCCAGGATTTGCTCCATTGCAACTTCCGGAACTTGGAGACGATTCTTGGTTCTCTTATTTGAAAGGTCTTCTAGATCGAACCAACCCTGACCTGCGGGTATTTTCAAACTCAACAGGTGAGGGTATGTTCCCTATCCCCCAACGTATAACGGACGTTCCCAGAGGCACTATGCCGATTTACATCAAAAACTTCCGGAGCAATCCAGCATACGTTCCTTTTCGACTTCCGGGCCAGCCATACAATATGCTCATTCCGTTCAATAGAGATAACCGGGAAATGGTGTACCCGTATTTGCCAATCTACATTCCGTATCCGAACGTAGGAGTTGATGTTCCGGAAGCTGGACAACGTTTTGTGGCGTATCTTCCGTTCCAACCGGATAGATACAAGGCATCCTCAGAGGGCGCTGGTGTCGTCTTCCCACAACTCTCTTCAGCTGGTTCGTTCCCGGTTTATACAGACAGACGTCCCGTAGTGGGAAATCTAATGCAACGGGTAAGTTTTGAAGATTCATTAGTCTTACATATACGATAGCTTAATACAAGAGATTTATGTACAAGCTCAAATTAGAATACATACACACAATTTCATTGAAAATGTTTTAACATTTTTATATAAATATATATATATAAAACAAAAAGTGAATTTATCTGTGTTTTATATATATATTATTTTATATATATATATATATATATATATATATATATATATATATATATATATATATATATATATATATATATACATACCGTTTGAAAAACACCACTTTATTTACTAATAAGTATTATTTACGGTCATGAAATGTAACAAAGTTTTGTTTCTCTTTCAGCTGGGAAGATGAAAGTGAAAAAAAGAAGCTAGGAGAGAAAAGAAACCTTAATCATTGTTTTAGTGATCGTCTCGCTCAAAGTCTACAAAGCATCACTTGATTGACCATCTTCCAAATAATGACTTGCAATAATTAGAAGTAGTACTCGGTAATTGATGAACGGGCAGATCCAAGCTGAAAACATTTGTGGGCCCGTGCTTGATTTTTTGTGATCCTTTCGCCATAAATGTCCATCGATCTGGTCGGCATTTGACAGAAGTCTCGCAGTAAATCAGTTGTGGAATGTAGGAATGCCAAGAGACTGTAGCTAAAGCTCCTTGCCCTACTTGTGTATTATAATCAAACTCTATTTCTGTTTTTAGATTTATCACTGATTTCATAAGCCTTATTATTTATTTTACGGTTTCATCAATGTCTTGTAATTCTATTAGTGTATATAATATAGATATATATATATATATAGGATGATGTACTCTTTTAATAATTATTTTGTAACACCAACATGCATGCATTTATTTAGATATAAAAATTTCCCCTTTATAAGACGCATGGGGACATCCTCTCTATGGTCGGGGTTTTTAAGTAGATAAAGATATAACTCTCTAAAAAGAGGTTAAACATTGGTTGACCTGATAAAGCTGTTTACGATGATGCTTGTCATGAAATAATTACTTCACAATATCGAAATTTCCTGAAAGTTTTTTTTTTATACATGTAGCGAGCTCGTCGACACCGGGTCAGTTTTAAGTATTAAAGTTCCTAGTGTATCGAATTCCACACTTAACGTTAACTTAATGTAAAAACACCATCGCCTGGAAGTGAAATTTGTTTCGTATATATCAAAAACAGAAAATTGAAATAATTATGTTTGATTTATATATGTACGTATTCACGCACATACCTATATTTATACATAAAAAATGGTGTAAGATAAATATTTTGTATGTCGAAGGTAAGGATATCTCAGACAGCCTTACAGACAATTCAAAACAGACATTACAGAAGATGTAATTAGCTGTAATCTATCCAGGAGAATATCCACTATCAATTTGAATGTTATTTTTTCATTAACTATATAATGCATAACGCGTCGTAATTTGTCTATTTTCTCACGTTAAAACGGCAACAATTTAGAGTTCTTCCTCAATTATAGCCTTCATTGTCATGGGAATTACACAATTTGCAGAACAAATTGCCGTAAATGTAATTATTTTTATTGTATGTTGTAAAGTTACGTCAAGAAGCAAGTTTATTTCGACAATGACGTAATCTCATCTCCGTAATAGGACAGCCGTGCAGATTGGCCGTCCATCGCTGACCCGGGTTACGTAATAATGTCACCTGCATGCGCTCTGACCTCAGTTCACACCTGCATTGTAATCCGCTTTGTCGCACCTGTTTTCGTTTTATGGCGATAAAACCTATTACATGTAAATAAATGAGAGAGAGAGAGAGAGAGAGAGAGAGAGAGAGAGAGAGAGAATTACTTTTAAATTCTCAGTATGTGTGTCATATTAGTTAATACATTTATATGACAAACTGACATTGCTTATGATATTTAAAACATACATTTATAGTATTCTTGCCCTGGAGAATGAAATTTTGGTATATTTATCCGGAAATATTTTGTCTATGTTGATATGTACTTCACCGATATACGGTCCTTAATGTTCTCAAGTATTTCTTAAAAATCTTAAGTATGTCTCTGTGGTTAAGTTGATGTAGGCTAAAAAGACATGACCCACATATTTCCTTACTCCGACCGAAAGAAAAATTTGCGCACTGAATTTTTTAAAAGAATTTTTCTAATCAAAGTTTGGAATTAGAACTAGCGTGCTTTTTGACCTTCGCGTGGCCTATCTTAATAAAGTGAACGTAGCAAGTAATTTGCCAGAGAAAGTTACAGAAAATGTAATAATACCAAACATAAAAAATTCATAGGCCATTGTAAGTAAGGACTAGATAAGCATGCAGTACGTTATCCACAGCAGAATCAATAAGACGGAGAGAGAGAAGGAAAAATAGAGAAAGAGAGATGGATGGTAATGCTTGATTCAATTTATAACTCCACATCACTATAACTGGTTTTCTGCCCACAATATAATCGATTCTGAAATCATTTTTTCCAGAAAGCACTTTTTGTATTTTTTCAGGGATAGGCTGAAATTTCGATAAATATCAAAATGTTTCCATGGTTATTCAAAAAATAGGCTACAACAGTTTTACATGTTTTAATCACATGTTGTACAAATCATGAAATGGATTTTAATATCATTCTTAGATCGATGAAATGTTGAACTCTAACAAGAAGCCATGCAAAAATATTTCTCGCCTTTTATATACAAGATACACCTAACGTTCAACGTCACAAACACATGTATATTGATCCAAAGTCTGCATCGCGCTATAACAAGTCCCTGTCTTATATTCAAAAACTGCAGCTTGCAGTATATATAACATGCCAGCGATTCGTTGTGTATCCTAGAAACGAATTAAAATCTCGATTCTGGTGGTCGATAGTCGTATACATGTAATTGATGTAAGGGGTCGGTGGATGAGGACACGATACGCGTAAAGAAATGACAATATTTTGATTACACTCTGTCTCAAACAGATATCACTGCCCAAGCTTGGATGAGCTGGTCCCCTTTGAAGATGTAATTTGGTACCTGTCTCCAGGTCTTTAGAACTCTAGCAGAGTGCTGGCATTGACTTCCGTTCCGGTGGCCTTGAATAGTCCGTTTTGTTCCGTTTTGAGAAGGTTTCCGTTTGGCGCTTTGATTGTCAACTTTGAGTTTCCCTTAAATTCCACGATAAATGGAGTGGGTCCGTCTCCATCCAACATCACCATATCGTTATCTGCAACACTCCAGTATTTACCATTAGACGCTGAAAAAAAACCCCATAGAATATTGTAAAATGTTTCAATTTTTTCCAAGGTATACAAAACAGACTTACAATACTTTTGCAGCTAAAGGCACTGTAATTAGTAGGTTTAATTGACATTACAGTCTAGGGTATTCTAGGCAGTGTAAGCGTTTATTTTATAACACGACAAGGTCTAGAGTTTACATTTGACTTCACAGACTAGACTTTACTTTTGACCTCAAGATCTAGAATTTACCTTGACCTCAAGACCTAAAGTTTACATTTAACCCCGAGGTCTCGAGTTTACCTTTGAAGTTGTACGTCCCGTCCTTACACCCCTCCAGCTGGATGAGGTCATAGGTCACTCTGTTACAGCAACATTCTTCTGATTTGGCCTTGACCCCGACAAATCCATATTCACATTTCAGAACCAAAAGCGGTCGGTTCACTATCCTAATCTTAAACTTTTCTTTCTCGCCGACGGCCTCAGTGGTCGCTACGAGACTTCCGGTTGCCTTGTTGAATATGTAACAATTGTTGCTGGCTTTGATTGCCACCGTTCCGTCACCCAACCACTCCAAATGAAACAAAGCCTGGGGTGTTCTAAAAGAAAAAAGTTAATCCCATAAGTTACACGCAAATTATTAGCTTAATTAATTAAGTATTAATTTACTCCAACAACCGTCAATATTGTTGTGATATATTTTGCAATCGTGGTTTATCTTTGGTAAAGAGAAAACATGTAATAAACGAACATGTTATGCAGCATTATGTCATTGACAGTGATTTCGTGGGGCCCAGATGTACCACAATTAATCATCAACCATTTATACTTCTACTGTTTTTTAAAGCAGATTCGGTGTTTTTATCGCATCTTTTGCAAACTATTACAGAACAGGGAAAGTAGCTTTCTTTTGAAATGCAGCATTTAAATGTAGAATATACACTTACACAGAAGCCGACCTTGCCTGCACCCCCGCGCTTGCCGCATCCAGAGACCAGTATTTGTTGTCAATTGTCCGGAACGCCCACGCGTCTTTCTCGCGGTTGTACTCCATTTGGAATGTCTCCTTATCCGTCTCTTCTTCCTGATTGGCTGTAACGTCAATACCTACCAAACGACAACAGAATGGGGTGTAATTATTCATTCATACAGAGTTCCTAAATAGATACATATACAATATACACATAAGAAATTCGGCGTAAATTTACTGACTTTGCTCATTTCTCTAGTTTCGGGGATGGGGGTGGGGGTGAAGGAGCAAATTTGTTTCATTTTCATATCCTGGAAGTAGATCAGCATTCTTTTCTCCTATTAGATATGTACATATCAGGTTTTTTGGGGTTCATGTTTAATGAAACTAAATTCCCCCATAAAACGGAGGATGCGTACACACAATTTTAAAAACAGTAGCTTAAGTTACGTGATTCGGAAGTATATTGTTCAAGAATCTGTAAGCCGCGCGGAAGAGGCCGGGAGAAAGTGGTTTTTGATGGTACTACTTGTCGTCTGGAGCCTCGTTATCTGTACTTAGGCATCAAGTGGACACTTCCTTCAGCAGCGGTAAATCAACAAACAACTCTGCATTCTTGTCAGCATCCCCCCCTTCCTATCAAGGTTAACAAGCCCCCAGACACACCGAGCCCATTTACTCCGGAAAACTCCTAGGGGAAAACACTGCGCTGTGCGGACAATGTATAAGCAATAGACGAAAGCATTTGATATTTGATAGTTTTAATATAGTCTTATCGCGATAAAGAAAATTGGTTCAATCCACAAGGGAGCACATCAGCTGGCTTGTAACAAATAGCACGTGTGGGCCAACTACTCCATATTACATCACCCGATAGCTCCATTGGAGCAAAGTTCATCATTACATGGTTGTCAACGATCCCAGAGATTTTCAGTTGCTTCGCTGATCAAAGTTTAACAGACCTAGTGCGATGGAGTGTTATGTATAGAGCCGTGCTGGAACTGATTTTGATGCTTTTCCAATTAAAACAGACTTCAGCAAAGACCAGACTATTGATTTCCTTTTTGTTTACCGCTAAGTCTTGTGCACGAATCACACAATGCCAAAGAAATGCTTTATTGATAGTTTGGTTCCGTAGAGAGGTTTATTTTTATTTTTTGATCCATGTCGTTTTGGGTTTTTTTTGATGCAGATGCAAAACAGACCGACTCAGCACGCCACAGCTATTGGTGTAGATCGGCCATGATAAGCCAGGGTCTGATCTTTAAAAAATATGAAGAAAGCGTCTCAGGGAAAAATTTGAAAAACGCGTGATTCATACGGCCCTGAAATATCATTAATGTCGGGAAAAAAATGTTTCTTACATTTTGTTTGATCGAGCACCGTATAGAGAATTACTGCATGATTTGAGCATAAAATCCCCCAGAAATGTTGTAAGGGACTTGAGAGGGGGAATTAATAGGTTGAATCCGACTGCATGCACTTGTTCAAGCTGTGGCAATTATGCGCCACACAAGGAACATGAGTCACTAATTTCAAGAGAGGAAAAAAGTGAAACGTCGAGTTTTTGACAGAAACAAGAACCGCTCAAATTTCATTTGACATAAAATTGCAACGTTATTAGCTTTATTGACAAGTCGCCCATTCACACGTCTGTGCGTTTCTTTGTTAACGTGTAAAGGGCCCTAACAGAAACACCTTATCAATACCCTGAATACATTACCTTGTCTGATTGAGGCCAGCTTCCCATTGTACGCAATGACGACGACCTGTGGATGGCTGTCCTCTATAGTAAATAGTTCGTCCTTTGTTACCGCTTTATTTCGGCCTTTCATGGAGGCAGTAGACCCTACTGCAGTCAGATATCGGCCATCATTGTCCTTAAAAGCCAGCCCAGAGATCTGGCCCGATTTGATTTCTAAGGTGAATTTACTGGAGTCATCCAGTGCCTCCACCAGACCCCCATCTTTATGTAAATAACGATTGTCATAGGTTTTTAAGGCGTACTTTCCCTCGACAAACTCTAGGATGATGAGCGAGTTCTGACCCCACGGAATGACCTCCGTACATTGGATCTCGTCGTCCTTAAGGTGCGCGTAACGTTTCCTGTTGACGTTACGTAAATGTACCTGTGGGTGAATCGACAACTGGACAGTCCAGTGCTCGGACTCCCCCGGAGACTTGGCGAAACATTTGACGTTTTCTCCACTGTTTCCCAAGTAATTCCCGTGTTCCATCTGCCGGAACAACCACTTGCCTGTCCCTTTGGTGTATTCTATGGCGAATTTCTCATGACGGTCCCTGGTTCCTCGGCATCGCATGTCACGTTGCCGTATTTATCAGACGACAAATACCGTCCCAGAAAACTCCGAATATACACCACTTCCTCATTCAGGTCCTGCTCCAACATCCATATCTGCTTGCTTTTTAATGCAGTCCCAGATGCATTAATTTTAAATCCGAATTTTTCGGCTGTCAGGTATTTGTTAGAGCTGGTAACCAGACCTGCCTTCCATTGTAGTCCGGCAGGCTTATGTCCGTTAATTCCGTTGGTCTCAGACATAGCTTTCTTCCTTTGTGATCGGGGCCTGCCGTCTCAGTCTCTCTGATACAGCAATCTGCACACACACAGCCGCGCCTCGCTCAAGTCAGCCGTGTCAGTGCAACAGGCAAAGCAAGCCGAGGTCTGATTGGTCGATCGGCGCGATGGAAAAAGATACTCGATTTGAGAGAGAGAGAAAAAATGAATGAGGATGTCAAATACAAACAAAGCGACGGGGGATTAAAATGGGTTCCAAGGTCGTGTTGACTGATTTCCCTGTACGGGGGAGTTTTCGTGCCTGTAATCTTTAATCCTGGGCACACGTACATACTGCATACATAATCTATTTAGCAACTTAGTGATTGTCGTGTTTTTGCGATATATCATCTTTCGTGGCTTTGAATTATCTATTATCCATCGACAGCTGAGAGATAAACGCATTAATCCGTATAGGGACGGACAGGTGAACAATATATATAGAATATACACATGCTAAGTAGACACGGTCTGTAGTCTATTATGCATTCAAAGTTACGTCCTCGATCACAATTTACTGCAGGGTCAGTCACCGTTGTACAATAACCCACTGTAACTGTTGGTATAAATTGTTGTAATTGTAAATAACCTCATAATGGTTTTTCAGTCACATTGAATCTCATGAATGCATATTCATTACTTTTGCATTACGAAACGTTACGGGTGATTGGTTAATTGACTACACTATATAGTTAGTTTATGCTTGTTAAATGTGGCAAGCGAGACAACTCTAACTTATGATCTCTCTCTCTCTCTCTCTCTCTCTCTCTCTCTCTCTCTCTCTCATAGATAGATAGATAGATAGATCAAATATGGAAAACATCAACACACAAGAATTATATATGAATAAGTTCGTAGGATTTCTAGCTTGTTTCTGTCATATTTATTTTGATTCTTGAATCCGTCAAGTCAAATCGGTGTTATAAATTGGCTTGCCCGTCAAATGTGAAATGTTTTGAAAAAATCAAGTATTCCTGATTTGTTTTGTTTCAATCAAAACATTTTCTGGAATATTTCATATGAGTAATGAACTCAGAAGTTTACTTTCTTAACCTACCAAAAAATTATGTAAGGTTCTCCTCATTTGGTGTAAAATCCCATTTCCCAGGTATACAGTACATCTTATATGTAAATACACCAATGTCTATGGTAATCGACCGTAAGGATTCAACATTTTGATATCAGTCACTTGAGAAGAAAAAATGCTGAGACAAACAGTCCTCAGAAACCCTCCAAAAGGATAGGGTGTTGGAAAAAGACGATGCTCAATAACTAAATCTACATAATTTCACAGGATAGTTTTAAAATTATACCAACTTTCATTCATAATCTTTCACGTTTTTTTATCCAGTAAAGTAATAAGAAAACTAAATAACTGAAACAAAAATTAAAAATAAAGAAAGAAAGAAAAGAAGAAAAAACCGAAATAAAACAAAACAAACAAACAAATTTTCTATTCATATGAATAAATTTTATCAAGGTGGTAAAAAACAAAACTTAACATATTTTTATGCCATTACACAAGGAAAATATTTCGTGATTTTACCAATAAACTAAGCTAATTAGCAAACACAATTTTAAGTGCATATAAGGAAAGTTTTTGGGGGTTTTCTTTAAATTACCTTGATTTTCACGATCATTAATATTGGTAGATTCAAATAAAATACACGTATATTTGAAGGTTTGATAAAAACAGCTTGAAACTCAGAACACGTTGATGTCTGTAAAGTTTTAACACTGGGCTGTTTCTCTGTTTCAGAGATTGACCAGATAGTAGTTGAAGTAATGTTATGTTTAAGTATCCAGGTACGTAGCATCAGGGGGCCAGGGGGGGGGGGCAAAGATTTTTTAAAAGTTTACATACAAAAAATTGAATTAACATGTGGCCCCCTCCACTTTTATGGGACCATGTAAAATAAGTAAATGAACAGGTATACCTTGGTGCACCCCCCCCCCCCCCGGGAATTAAGATTTTCAGGATTTTGAAAAGTACCCCCCCCCCCTCTTTTTTTTTAATTTTTGCTTGTCAAGATTTTTGGATGAGTCAGCCCCCCCCCCCCCACATTCAAAAACGATGCAACATGTACGTGCCTGGTATCAGCATGTAATGTTTAAAGTATCATCATATTATGAAGATTATCTACATAAGGCAGTTCCAATACAAATTTCACCATTAAAGTTTAAGCTTGAAAATTTTATCGTGAAGTTGTGGTCCACCCTGTAGGATGCATATCGGCCTTCTACTGAAATATGATCAACATTCTCGATCGTATCGTGCATTTGATTTATGTTGTTCATTGTAATGTAAATGTTCTTAAAATTTAAATGGTGAATTCAGAGGAAAGCACAATTTTCTACATTCGCTCAGGTAAACGCCGGATGAAAACTCCAAAACGAATGAAAAAATACGAAAAGTAAAAACGGTACACGTTATACCGACACAATGCTAGTAACTTGATAACACACGGTACATGTTATACCGACACAATGCTGGTTACTTGATAACACACGGTACATGTTATACCGACACAATGCTGGTAACTTGATAACACACGGTACATGTTATACCGACACAATGCTAGTAACTTGATAACACACGGTACATGTTATACCGACACAATGCTAGTAACTTGATAACACACGGTACATGTTATACCGACACAATGCTAGTAACTTGATAACACACGGTACATGTTATACCGACACAATGCTGGTAACTTGATAACACACGGTACATGTTATACCGACACAATGCTGGTAACTTGATAACACACGGTACATGTTATACCGACACAATGCTAGTAACTTGATAACACACGGTACATGTTATACCGACACAATGCTAGTAACTTGATAACACACGGTACATGTTATACCGACACAATGCTAGTAACTTGATAACACACGGAAGTTCCAGGACGGACAGTCCGATGTTATTGTAGTACTGTTTACAGAATCGATACCAAAGTGCAGGAATCCAACACAGACCGACATCACACACTCCACTACTGTGCGGGGTTCCAGCGCAGTTTGCCAAACACAACGCATTTTTTACTAACGTGCGAGGTTCCGGCAGAATTAGCCCAACCGTGCTTTTTCTGGTTTTAAACTAATTCCCTATCATTTTTTGGACAGGCATTGCTTTTTTCAATAAGAAAAATATGCCACGTAATGACACGCCAGAAAAATATTTATTCACATCCAATACAACTGTTGAGAAAAGTTCAGAAATCTATTGTCCAGCAGTTATTTATCATCCGGGAGATAAAGTTTAAAAGATATACATTGTTCATAGACTAAAGTCGGTTTTTGCCTCCTGAAAGCGTGTTGTTTTTGTTTTTGTTTTTGTTTTTTTTTTAAACAACCTACTACGCACGTTGATCTAACCACCTACGTTCTCACAACAACTGGTACCTTTTGAAAATTAAATTTAGTTAAGTTTAGAACTACATTTAATGTAACTCAAGCTCAGAAAAAAATAACTTTTTTTTGTTTAAGACAAGCCAATATCACTTTCGTAGAGTACCAATGTGTTTTATCTTTTATCTCTATACAAAGATTTGAAAAAATACCAAATTGAAATATTAATTTCCTTATGTCTCCTAATTGTTATGATATGCATATGTAATGTATAAAAACACGTGTTTGAACTCAAATTGTGTCGAGTACAGGAATACATGTTTATGAAATGAATCAAATCATCTTCAAATCGGTTTACATAAAATATAGCGGAAATACAATCATCCCGCAAGTAAAACAACATTTTAATAAACAAATGTCACTTGTTAATGGCCACCATTAATCGCAATTTTTAAAAATGTAGGAAGGTAACGGTAGCGTCCACAACTGGCAATCGCACAGTTGTTTATGTTTTTATACTTCAGATTTTTTCTATAAAATATATGCATCACAAAATCATCGATATTTTTGTAATGAACCCAATCTAATATGCATAGAGATACAGAGGACGATTTCATTTTTTCTCGCAATGTACCAAACTATTCCCTTTGTCGATATTTTTCTTTTTAAGTACTTATCCAGTAATTTAGTTGTTGTCATTATAATATCATAACTTGGCTTTTTCTCTTTTCTTATAATTTTTTAATCTTAAACCACATTAAAGGCATATAAGGTACAAAGCATTTACAAACAAACAGCTGAATACTCCAAGAATATACATTAAAAAAAAATTCCTGTTGTAATTTGTTATTTTTCTTGTTTTTTTTTTTTCTTGTTTTTTTTAAATTCAATTATATTGTATTAAAAACCAATGATTTTATTCATAAAAGCACACTAATCAACAGGATGTGATAAAAGATGCTGTATTTGTTTTTTTCATCTGTATATTATATACATGTATTTGTTTTTGTCATCTGTATGTACTATATACATGTATTTGTTTTAGTCATCTGTATACTATATACATGTATTTGTTTTTGTCATCTGTATATTATATACATGTATTTGTTTTAGTCATCTGTATACTATATACATGTATTTGTTTTAGTCATCTGTATACTATATACATGTATTTGTTTTAGTCATCTGTATACTATATACATGTATTTGTTTTAGTCATCTGTATACTATATACATGTATTTGTTTTTGTCATCTGTATATTATATACATGTATTTGTTTTAGTCATCTGTATACTATATACATGTATTTGCTATCATTACGCTTAGATCTTCTCTCTATCGCATTCTTTATGATAAAAAGGCGTAATTGATTTTTTTTTTACCGCTTTGGTGTTCTGTTAAGGAAACGAAGGGTGGTTGGTGGATGCTCTTGTCAATATGATTATCTAATACTAGGAAAGCGTTGATGAGCTGTAGTTTTGTTATGTGGTGTCTGCAAAATAGTAGTACGTGGGCTGATTGAGGCATACAGTGGGGCATTAATTATAGATGATATATTTGATGTTCAATTACAAAATTATGTATGTGTGTACACCTACTGTACGCCAAATTTATGGTTCTTACATGTATAGTCACAAATAAATAAATTACATTTGTTTATTCAAACAAAAAAAATTATTTCTTTGCGATTCATGCACATGTTCATGTTACATAACCTGACTTAACGGGTCATGTACATATTTTCTGAAAGGCTTGCTACCACCTTTGCATGTGCGAATGAAACACATAGAAAGAATTTTTACTTGTAAACAGTTTATTTATTTACATTTAAATCGGATTCATTTTATCAATTATTAAAAAGTGATTAAAAGTACGTTAATTTCTATTACTGATAAAACGTTACACAAAAGAAGTTCATTTTCCTTATACACGAACGTTACCATGGTAACCACAGGTACGTGAAGATTTGAGATCAACACGTGCAAGTCCATCGAGTCTGTGTTTTTAATGTAGCTTTTATCATGATTATTTTGTGCATTCCGTCAATCGATAAACGAGGCGTGCAGATTTCAGTCCTGTCAGTTTCTACAGAGCTATGAATTAATAATAAGTTTTCGAAAGAAATGCGTGGTAGATGCAGAAAGTAGCATCGTTTTGAAATAGGGAGTAAAGTTGACAAGCACAAAAAAAAAATCCCCAAATCATGAAAATCCTAATCGGCCCGGGGGGGGGGGGGGGGGGTAGTATGCTTCTAACTTATATTTAACTCTTCATTTCCTCATTTCATTTCAATTTTTTACATACTCCCCAAAAAAGCTAACTCAATGATAATTCAATTTTTCATATGTGAATTTAAGATTAATGTCGGTTAGCCTACATGTATAAAGATTGTTTATAAGGAGAAAGTTCAAGTTATCTGTACATAATTAAGTACGTACATGTACCAGCAGCCAATCAAAGGTTATAGCTGAATCCACTAATATTAAAGAAAGTTTGGGTAGCGGGTATTGATTATGCATAACATAGCTGTCCGATTTGAACGCAACAATATCGTACCGTTCCGATAATAAACCAGTGCAATAATTGAATTTTAACAAATCTTATGGAAAATAAGTAATCGGGGTCATTTTCTGTTTAGATGTAATGGTAACGCACGGGGGGGGGGGGGGGGGGGGGGTCGATTCTCGGAACCTTTGCAGGAGTAGCAATAAAAAATTTAATACACTTTATCGGGGGGGGGGGGGTGTAATTTGTTTAAACAATATAAATACATTGTAACTTACAAACGAGGTACATGGAGTCGACATTATCTCATGAATAAAATGGTTTTAATTATTTACAGCTGTCAAATACCATTTTTTTGTTCTAATTGATTTGATGATGTCAATCTCTTTACATCATTTGTTGATAAAAATACTTCTTTATCATTAAGATATAGTGCAAATAAAGAAGGTGAAAAATTTTCACCTTGTCTAATACCCACTGTACAAAGAAAACACATCAGAGGATAAACCACTGACAGTTACACAAGATTTAATCCCACTGTTACATATATGTAACTTAAAGAATTGTCTGGCTAAGTCTACGCAATCTATACATATTTAATTCAAAACCAGCGTCATTTTAGAATTGTTTTGATGCAAGAAATCAACAAAATTTTACGTCCTACAGAAAGTCAAAGGACTTGTTGAAATGGTTCTAATGAGAGTTTAATTTCTTAGCGAATTAGACGAAAGAAGGTCAATATTTGGGACCTTGTTTTGATGAGCAAACTAGAGAGTAACATTTGACCAAAAGTCCAAGCTCTTGTTAAAACGGTTCTAATACAAAAACTAGGATAGTAAGACACCTTACTCGTTGTTTTTAATTTCATTAAAAAAAATTGCTATTGTCACGGGCGGAAACGCCCCAAATTCAAATGGTACATACGTTCTCATGTGAACCGTCGGTGAAATTCTGTTTTGACACCTGCAATTGAAAAAAAAAATTATATTCTTTGCAATATGCTGTTACCCCTGCTGTTATTATATAAATAGTGCCTGTTTGGGAGAGTAACAGTTGAAATTGACACCCCAAGAAAACTATTGTCAACCGACGCGAAGCGGAGGTTGACAATGGTTTTCGAGGGTGTCAATTTCAACTGTTACTCTCCCAAACAGGCACTATTTATTTTGTTATACTGAATGTCTTAATTTTTAAGAAAATTTTACTGCTTTTATATAGGAATAACGTGAATTCTACAGCAAACCGTACGCGCATAATTTTCGCACATGTAACATTTTTTAATGTTACCCGTTGCTAAGTGCGTTGCTAACGCTGAGGGTAATAGAAAATATTTTTAACTGCGTCTTAACCAATCAGATTTCAGTATTTAACATAAAGTATAACAATTAATATAGTTACATTATATTCACCTTGTATTTTTTCTTACATTTCTTAAGCAAATCACTTGTAATTTACAGGTCTATAAAAGGTGATAGGGCTGAACTTTATACGATCGAGTTCTAACCAGTTCATCAATTGGTCGAAACCTTCAGCAACCTACGAAAAATCACGGATTGCACGAAATAATCATGATGATGTCAGACTTAACCTCCTAAGATATCGATCATCTAATGTCGCTACCTTCTTATCCCGCATGAATTACTTCAGGAAGTAGTTTATTGTTGAAATGTTTTGATATCGCCGAAATATGAAAAAATATCATGGAATGTTTGCTAAACATATCCTCCCATTAACGTTCTGTGTTACTGTAAGGAACGCAACAATTAGTTTTGGCGATGTGAAGTTGGTATTAATGCCATAACAGTTGAAAATATTTGTATATGAAACTGTAACCGCTTGTACAGTGAATATACCCCCATCAGGCAGACGGGACAAATGAATCAACTCAACGATGACTGGAAATGTTTACCATAATATGTATCTGGAAAATAATCTAATGGTCAAACCAGACGGCATGATAAACTTCTGAAAAACCTCTAATGGACACTGAAGCCGAAGGACAAATTCTTTTTAGATTATATATGTATTTTCTTTAACGTGTTTTCACAGTCGTGATTGAAATGCCCCCCCCCCTTGACCGGCAGTGACCGGCATCAGTTTTATGGTTGCCAATAGACCTTCTCTTAATCAGGTAATTTTTCACTTGGACGGACACAGGGTACGAAGATTGGATTGATATTATGAGAAATCCAAAAATTACGGTATATACTAGTATATAGATTACATGAACCACGATGATTAAATAACTTAAGCAAAAGTCTAACTATAGATGTTAAGACGCATGTCGTATGTCGGTATGTACTCTTTGTCTACTTTAATCTTTTTTTTTCTTCCATTAAAACATTTGTTGATACATTTGGAAAAACAAAAAACCCAAAAGTAAAGCAAAAGACCCCCCCCCCCCCCAAAAAAAAAACCAAACAAATAAAACATGTACTGGTGATGCGTACAAATTACAACACATCTTTATTAAAGCATTATTGTCTTCCCATATCCATATCATTTTATTAAGAAAAAAATTGTTTTATGCATACTTTATAACCAAATTTTATTATGATTTGTTGGAAGATGATATCATTCATATGTTAAAACATTCGCCCGACTAATTAGCAGTACTGTATATATTCTTCTTTATTTATCTGTGAAACAGCAATTTACATGTCCATGATACACGAAATCTCCAAGGAAAAGAACACCCTTAGCCGGCTTAGGGGGGTGAAAGTGTTCCCTATTAATCCACCAGCTAAACCATTTCAAAAGTACGTTTGACCCTACTACCGATTTTTGTTTATAGAATTGAAGCGGACAACCTATATATGCCGTGTCCATTTAGGTTTATCAAGATGTAGATTTCGTCACAGACGGACTCCCCGGGGATTGCTGGTGACAGACTTCTGGGTCAAAAACGGAACAGAACAAATTTATGTGTAAAAAGAGAGTAATAAGTGGCATTGACGAAAAACAAATACATAATGTACACGTTACCGATTCATGTAAGGAAAGAAGTCGCTAAAACTTCGGTGCACGAATATTTTTCGACGTCAACCAGCCTTTTTATGTCTTTGAAACCAAAAAAAAAAAAAAATATAAAAGAAAAAAACAAACAAAAAGCAAAAATTAAAAGTAAATTTTATCTAAATGAACAGTGTGTTAGCAACATTTAGAACCCCCCCCCCTCTCTCTCTCTCTCTCTCTCTCTCTCTCTCTCTCTCTCTCTCTCTCTCTCTCTCTCAATGGAGACTTTGCTTGCTTTGTTTTGTATGTTTTTCTTATATGTTTCGAAATAGGGTCGTTGGCGTGTCACGTGGTATTCTAATTAGTATATATACATGTAGCTAGAGAAAAGGTATACATGTAGATATTGAGGGTTGCAAGGAACGGTAAGTCAAAACATTCTGTAAAAAATATTTTGATAACTATTACCTATAATTGCTATTTGAAAGCAAAAGGCTTTGATGATAAAGAGTTTTGCATTATACTTAACCTTTCAGGTAAATAAGACGAAAACGTCGCTGAATTTTATCAGAGAAAACGGTTTAGGAATTTTATGGCAAACTTATTTTCACACAGGACAATAATCATATTATTTTGCTTCAATCTATTATATAACTTTTATCCAAAAAATCAACTACAGAAGTTTATAAGGGACCATTGATTATTAATTATCAATTAATCAATTATGGTTATAATCATAAACTATTTGACTTATCATACTCAAATATAAGATATAATTTTTGTTAAGTTAACAGAGATATTAGCTACATGTAGGTTGGTATGTGTTCAAACTATCAAGAAGTCTCTCGATATACACAGTATTTTATCACGTGACCAATGAAGTGTATTTCCCTGAGAATTTTCTAAAACCGCTCCTAATTTCCTTATAAGTGGGTTCAATCCTGTATTCTTTACATATAGTTTAACTCAATACCTGGTATCAGAACAAAATTGTGGATCTTAATACTGCTGTCAGTGCTACTATGCATTTAGTTTAACTATCTTCATACATAGATTGCAGCTTAGAAACTTATTTGAGTCTCTTTTTCCTTTTCTATCTGGAGGAATCGCAGCCGCAGATACAAAATTTACCATATATCCGGTTTTATCGCGTGTCACAAAATTTGCGAAAATGGGGTAAATGTAAAGCATTTTTTATTTGCCCAGTCATTTTTGCGAGTTAAAATGTTTATTGTAGAAAATTTGATAATCGGGAAAATTACGGATATACGGTATATTTTCAAAATAAATTCTGGAGTTATTAAGCAATAGCTATTTGTTAAAATCAACCAAAATTAATACACATGTAAAAAGTATGCACCGCCCTCACCTGATATTTTTGTCCGGTAAAAATGGTTGGCCTTCATCAAATCTACTCTAGATATTCTAATGTAAAGTGCACCATTTCCAAAATAGATGTGAATATAAGTATAATCCTCAAACAGAGTAACAAACCTCTTTAAACCCCCCCCCCCCCCAATTTCCAAATTTTTTAAAATTTACATTTAAAAAAATGAATTATAATGGAGTTGCCCCCCCCCCCCCTCCCCCCAACTTTTTTGGAAGTATGTTAAAAAATTGATATGAAAATAAGGAAAAGAGGAGTCAAATTGAAGTTACCCCCCCCTCACGGATTAGGAATTTCATAATTTGGAGGGGAAAAAATTTTGGTAGATAATTTTTTTTGGGGGGTATAGTTTACTCCCCCCCCCCCCCCACACACACACACGGATTAGGATATTGAAGATTTTTGTAAACTTTAAATTTCTTCTTTTTTTCTATTTTTTTTTTTTTTTTTGGCTTGTCAAGATTTTTTGGATGGGTCTGCCCCCCCCCCCCCCCACTTTCAAAAACGATGCTACGTACCTGCTCTAACAGTTTTCAATTGTTCTGATATTTTTTTTCTGTTTTGAAAATAGAGAAAATACATAAACCCTCCAATTCAGTGTCGTTTCTTTACATGCATCAACTCCTGGACAAAAAAAAACCCACAAAAAAACCCAAATGTTCATTATTTACAGATGGCCGTGACGTTGTATTCCGTTTTTGTGCTTTTGGCTTTTTCCCCCAGCTCCGTTTGTGCTACAGAAGGTTTGTCTTCGGGGGAGAGTTCCCAGTTCTACAACAGTCAGGAGAAAGGGGGGACCGTCTCAGTCACTGAAACCACCGATTCGTAAGCAACACATTTCATACACAATGATGAGTGGGGTTGGTGGTCTGAATGGTACAATACTGTACGTCTCTCACATTTTCGTTTCTTTTTACGGGCCGCCAGAAGGCGGTCCGTTATTTGATATACATTTAGATATTGTAACTGCGTTTCTGCGGGATATATTTCTTATATGGAATTAATAGTATGTTTTTTTATGATTAAAAGTAAATTTGCATGTAGAAATATGTTTTATGCCTTTCAAAAATATTACATATTTTTTGTTTTACTCGTAAATGTAAAGTGGGTCATACATTGTCGTGTTAGGCGCGATTTTGCTGAGACTGTAGTTTTTCATAAAATTTCGGAGTTTTCCATTCTATTGGGAATGGTATATGGGACATTCTAAAGACCTGAAATACTAAAGACCTGAATGCATGAAATTTTATAAAAATGATATACTTGAATTTCTTTGTTCTACGTCAAATAAAATGACTTTGTGTGTGTATATATTATATTTCCATGTGAAATGTGGTAAAAAAATATCATAAAATGACTTCCATATCAATTATTTAAGCAAAAATATGAAAGACCTGAATTTGAGCTGACCTGATTTATTTCTATTACTTTTGAGAACCTCATACAATTAAATAAGCATGATTATCTTCATAAACTGAAAGGTAGATCAGATTTATAAATTCATTTTGGAAAAAATTATCCGGCTTATTTTTTACCTTTAAAATTGGGCAGTTTCTACCGGATGAGCATATGATCTTACATGATTCAATAAAATGCAACAAAAAAAATAGTAAAAATAGTTTGAAATACATAATCTCCAAGAGAATTCTGAGGAATTGAACTTTGTATTAGAATAATGTACAAATCAATGTGTTCTCCATTCCTACATACTATGGCAATGGTCAAACAATTACCGTTAGAAATGCTTATAGTAACGAACTCGATACTTAATAATAATAGTAAAATGTTAAACTTCAAAACGTGTTGCTGAAAAATATATTAACATTAACCATTACGATTAATAGTACAACCAACTCGTTATTTTCTTCTTTGTGGTCTGTTTTTTTTTTAATGTAAACAACTAATGATGATTCATTCAATTATATTTTTTGTGGCCCATTTGACGCTTGCGTCAATATTTTTTCTTGTTTCGTTTTGTTTTGTTGGTTTTTTTTGCAATCATTTATCATTTTCAAAAACTCTACTGTATACGTAAAGAGGTAATACTAGATGGCTGGAACAAAGAAAGATTCATTATAAAATATTAAACCAGTTGTTGCAAGAAATTTAAAGATTTGCAAAAGATAGACCAAACTTGGCACAAAGCATCACTGTGTGAAGGGGATTCAAGTTTGTTCAAATGAAGGGTCACACCCTCTTTAAAGGGGAGATATAGTAGTATTATTGAAAATTTGTTGGTATTTTTCAAAAATCTTCTTCTAAAAAACGATTAGGCGAGAAAAGCTGTAACATGTATGGATGTATCCTTATGTAGTGTAGATTCAAGTTTGTTCAAATCATGGTCCCCGGGGGTAGGGTGGGGCCGCAATGGGGGGTATGAATTTTTACATAAGAATATATAGAGAAAATCTTTAAAAATCTTCTTCTTTAAAATTATTATGCCAAGAAAGCTTAACCTTGGGTGGAAGCATCCTCAGATAGTGTAGATTCATGTTTGTTTAAATCATGGTCCCTGGGGGTAGGGTGCGGCCACAAGGGGGGGGGGGTACATAGGAATATATAAAGAAAATCTTTAAAAATATTCTGGGAAAGTTTTTAGTCCAAAAAGCAGTAACTTGTGTGAAAGCATGAGTTGTGCAGATTAAAATTTGATCAAACCATGATTCCCTAGAAAAAAGTGGTGCCATAAAGTGGGGGAGGGGGTTTATATAGGAATAGAGAAAAATCTTCTTACAGGTACAACAACAAAAGGGGCTTGATATTTACCATAAAAATATGCGGATAGAAATTGGAAGATTCTAAAAAAAATTTGAGCAAGATCTACTGTACTTAATTGTCAAGATATTTTGATTTTGATACTGTAATACTGATTTGATTAGAATTAAGGCAATTTTTGCTCAGGTGAGCGATTTGGCCCCTGGACCTCTTGTTTTTGTCGTAATTTCTTCTGTTTGACCCATATAATTCGAAGTAACTCTGCTTTCTAAATACTTTCTATCTGCATAAACTTTCCAATGACGGTATTTCTTAGAGCCATGCATTGGGCGGTACCTTGTATACATTGTACCGGTAAAATAAAACATGGCACGCGCAAAAAAGATGAAGTGTAAAATTCATGAGTTTTTTCGTAGTTTTCTTACTATAAGTACTTTTACTTTAGTTACATCATTCAATCCAATGGACTTCCGGATCATGATATGCAGCAAGTTAATCCAAACACGGCCTCTGCGCAGAGCTTCCGCTACACATTTAAGAAAGAGATAGACTTTGCTTGCAAGCCCGGAAGTCTTCCCAAAGGATCGATTGGAATAACCAAGACCGGTGTCGCCATCTACAATCCCCTAACTAGCGCCGACCTGAACGCTGGTATGGTTGACTTGTACTCTAATCAAAGTCGTCTTTAAGGAGGATGGATGGTCAACAAATTACCATCATGTCTTCCTTAACTTTTTAATACGACATTTAGACTAAAAACTATTATTATCCATGATTTATTTTAAATTTAAGTATTTTGTTACATTTCTACACAGAGAACTTCTCATGGAGATTTATTAAATCTAAAAATGGCCACGACCATCCAGTCAAACTCACGGCTGCGTATTTCACACTTTGTCTCCATTTGATATTAGAAAAAAGAAATTCTTTGATGGGGACGACCACGCATGTCCCAAACTTTCATAGAGTACGGATTTAAACTGGTTTTCGGCAAAAACCATTTAATTTATTTCAAACATGCAATTGGTCCATACGATCAGATTCGATTCGAACTTACTATAATTCACCCCTGCGAATGTTATTGTCATTTAAATTTTAGACCACGTGATTTTATTTGACCCTTTCAGTTTCGCAGTAAAAATCATGCCTCGTGTTTATAGTCTATTTCATAGAATCTAGGTATTTGTAGTCAAATATAAATCTAGAGGTTTATTGATTCTAAACTTTATCTTCATTAATAATTGGTGGATAAAATGTGTTCTAGAAATAAATGCGACAATACAAAAAATAGTTCTGTCTGCTTTTGCAACAATTAACATGCTTGTAGAGATCCCCCCTGATGATTAATTTTCGATCCGCGCCTGACCTAGTAATAGCATCAATAGTGCAACAGACTATACTATTTTATGCAGAATGTTCCTTGAAAATGGCTCGATATACTAAGTTTTTATACAGAACAGACACCCATTATTTCTCTAAAAACATGGTATTGCACACCACAAGCATCAAACATGGCTATGATTTTATTAAGCAACCTAATGTTTATACTTTCAACCACTTTACACGTGGTTGAACACGAACGATAACTCTGTTCTGAATATTAGCGTTTAATATAAATAACCGCTAGATGGTGAAATAAGACATACATCTTGAAAGGTTTTCATGTTTTAACATAAATCCAAGTAGGATATGATATAAAAACGACCAGTACTTACGTATTTTGAGAATATTATCCGAGCACTCATACTTCCGCTCGAAATTTCACAGGAACTGAGCACATCTCGGTGAAGTCTCGTGAACTTTCATTCGGGCACCTTTGGATTTATTACATACTTAGCACCGATAAAGAAAACGTTCCGAACACATTCGCAGGGGTGTAATTGGCATCTTTGCAAATGAATGTCATTTGTTTTTCACATTACATGTACATTTGCAGTTATACTCTTATTTATTTAGAGGTAGAAATATTACACGAAATTGTCAAGACTATCGAGCCTCATTAAAACCTGTCTATAACTGGCTTTGATTTTCCACAGTTGAGGGTAGTGATGCAGAGACTTTTGATCGCTGTAACGGTCACTCTGACAATCGGGGGGTGTACCATTATCACCAGTCCCCCGGTTCAGATAACTGTGGCGACACCTTCACCGCCGGGGTCGACCAGTTCATTGGTGAGTACAAACGCAATTTATGGGCGGATCCAGGGGGTGGGGGTTCGGCGGGGTAATTTTGTTTGACCTGGGGTGCCTTTTCGTAATTCAGCTGTGAATTTGTTAATGTGAATGTGAATAAGTTGAATTTTTCGGAACCCGAACACCTTAATTCTCTTGATCCGCGCATGTAAATGTTTTATATGTGTTTAGAATGTGTGGGGTAATTTTTTGGTTTTGCTGAGTATGTTTTAGATACCTAAATTGTAAATATACAAAAACTAAAGGTAATTAAAGTTTTTTTTTTTAAATGATATCAAAATAATGTTCATTATCAAAAATCAAATAAAGTGAGACCAGTGTTTGTTTTGCAGGTGTCGCTTTGGACGGATTTCCTATCTACGGCCCATACGCCTCAGACAAAGGCTCCGAACCTCTCAGCGCAGATGACCTTGACATTTGTCACGGTCGTATGGTAGATGGGAAATACCGGTATCATTTGACCTATGACTTCCCGTACGTTCTCGGCTGTTACTGGGGGGCAAGCGCCAAAGACAACGCACCACAGGTGTCTTACGTCTGTGACCTGGACTCTGGAACAGGTGAAAATGAGAGACAATTTTTATATGCATGTATTATAGAAAATGCTGTAGAAATATAATTGTATAAAGAAAAAATCGTTAAGTTGAACTATTTCTTCTTTAAATAAACCGTTTACATGTATATACCGCTATTTTTGGATGTCTTCGGTATAGAATATTGAAATACTATATCATCTTGAAGAATGCAGCTGTGTAATTTTTTAAACAAATGCACCGTTATCTTTTCTATGTAATTTCTTTTAAATAAAAAAAAGTTTTTCTCCTCAGACTTACAGCTATATGGATACCTTTGCAGCAACGTAGATCAACGAGGCGTGAGTGCTGAGGTCTGCCCCAGCTACCCCGGATCTGTAACCGTGACAACCGAGGATAATGGAAACACGGCCGCCCCCACCCAGGCACCCACCCAGGCCCCCACTCAGGCCCCCACCCAGGCACCTACCACGGCAACCTCACGGAGAACCAGACGCCCAGGTGGACGTAACCGCTCCCGGGACAACTCAAAGAGAGCTAACTCCGCTCGAGAGGCATACTTGAAAAGGTGGATCAAACGACTACTTGAGGAGACAAAGTAAACGCGTCGATGACTTCAAGGGCTTGCTAATCTACAGGAAAGATCTTCTGTTCTGATTTGGAAAGGATTGTATAAATCTATATGATAGGGGTCTAAAATTAATGTTGTTTTTTGAAAAAGAACATCGTTATTTTATACTTTGCGTGTTTACTTTGTACAGATCCATCCCAGACCAATTACATATGTACATGTACTTACATGTACAAAAAATGTTTAAAAGCAGTATCTTAAATGTTTCTTGCTGAAATATGGAATCGATATTATACATGAATTAAACTTATTAAAACCAATGATTTGATTAAGGTAGCTGAACTAACCCTAGTCATATATGCAGTCCTTTGCCAACTTTAGAATTCATGATTTTGTCTAAAGTTAATAAGAATAAACTTATCATCAAGCATTCTTTATGGATTGTTATTATTTCAATATTATTCACAATAGAGGGCTTTGAGGTTGTTTAATACGAATTCACTGTTAAGGATTAAATAAAACAACAATTTTCTGTATGCAGTATATGTAGATGTTTAATTACTTGTTCCCATGCAACTTATATTTTATAATCACAATCGTTGTTAGCTGTTATTAGTCCGTGAATAAAGTTTACATAAGAATAAAATCCTTAATTTTCATTAAATCTTTTCTGATATTTAAATGTCAAAATTAGCATAAATCAACGCTTATAATCTTAATTTCTATAGTGTTTGATCAGTTTTTTTAAAATGAGAACTTTATAATATTTTTAAAAGATTTATGAAAAGTTGTCTTAATTTTTTTTTATCATTCATAACTACATCTGCCTATAATCATAATGCAGATGCACATGATAAATACCTGTGTGAAATCAAAGGAAAAAAAATAAAAGTTTATGTTACATCTTCTTTACATGTACATTTATTGATTAAATATTTTAGGGAGTAATCAAGAATACAGCAAAAAGCATTCAAATTTTCCATGATCGACCGATAGGTTAGTTAATTACATTGACTGACAGTCTAAATTGGGGTAGAAATTGAAAAAAATTAGTACATATGTATCTGCAGTCTGATTAAAACCACCCATAGGTATATAGGTATACCTGATGCTGATGATAATGATATATATTATTGGTATTCATCATTAAAGCTGACAAATTTCATTGAGCTGCGTCGCCGAATAGCAAATCGGTGTTTTTTGGCATAACAGAAAATCAATCGATTCATTATTGAATGAAAAAAAATAACGTTGCAATGTGCATAATACAGTTAATACCAATGAAAAAAAAAAAAAGATTTACGGTATTTGTATTTGTCTCTGAAAAAATCAAATTAAAAACGAGATAAAAGAAAAAAGAGGGGGGGGGGGTGTTCCACGAATAGGTTTACGTTCGAATTGTTTGAACTCTTGGAAAATATGCAAATATCAACTAATGGCGGACTGGGAAGGATATCCACTGCACGAATGCGTCTTTCACAACGATATCAGGAGATTATCACAGTTGCTGCGTGTAAATGATGTGTCACTTAAAGATATGCACGGTATAATTTTATTTCTTTTCCCATTATTTCAGTTTTATTGCCAGTTGTATTCTTTTTATGCACACCGGTGTGAAAATCATAATGTCAACATCACCCATTTGTTGACTTTATACGATCCAAACTATTTATATAACGCATTCGATGCGGGAATGAATTCAGGACACTTCTGATAGTTCTTACTATTGTACTTATGCTTTGTATAGGGTTAGTATGTACAGCATTGAGGGTGACATTCGATCAACTGTCAATTCCAACATCAGTCTATAACCCCTTGAGAGGACCACTGTCAAGGAAGCAAGAGTTTAACAAAGAATGATCATTTTACACCTTAATAAAAAATCAACTTCTGTCTTTTCAAATATACAGTTTATTCTTATAAAAGTCTCTACCCTCTATTATTTCATATAGTCTAATTAATGACAAGGGTCATATTTTGATTTTCCTGGTTCTATATTATAGACAGGCATTAAAGCAGAAGTGAATTTTATTAATGAGTTGTCCTCAAGCATCAAATCTTGCTACTTCCTCTAGATCACTCATTAACATGTGATGAAAATTCAGTTGTATTCAATTATTTTCCTTTCACTTAATCACCTGGTTCTTCAATAATTTGGATGGTACATATTAATACGATTAATAATGTGTTATGCTTATATATTGAGGCCATTCCCTTGAATGACGTTGAGATAACATATCATGTACATGTTTTATCCTAACATTGTTCACATTGATTCAACCCATCATAAAAGTCAATTAAATACCTCATGTCCTGTAACAATAACAGCTGTTTTTCTTTTGTTTTATAGGGAATACAGCCCTGCACCTGGCTGTTATGCTTGGAAGAAAAGGTGGGTGGCAATGCACTACAGACAGATTATAAAACTTTTAGAGTAACAAATGGACAAACATTGAATGACAGATTTTCACATGAAACTAAAGAAGTAAAAAAACTGGGAGTCATTGTCAATACAGATAATGATTAGTCATTACTTTCAGCTTATTGTAGAATCTGAATGATAATTTATTGTGACACACACACCACTCAAGTTGTCTAAATAGTTAAAATATTCATGCAATTCCCCCCCCCCCCCCCCAAAAAAAAAATAATTTTGTTATTGAAATATAAACTAAGAAATTACCCTGGTTAATAGAAAATAAATCTGGCTAAAAAAAAGTAAACAAAATAATGTCTGGCTTATCACAAAAATATTGATTTTCTTTTCCATTTCACACTAGTGCAAAGAATTGTGACTACTAAAGCATGATATCTAGCGTGAGTAGTCTGCCGAAACTCAGCCCGAAAGGTCCCAATTTCTTCCTGATTTAATAATGCTTTTATAGCTTTAAGATTCACCCTAGATTTCTAATTCAGATTTCTGACTACTTTTATCAAATTACCTCATATTCCATTTCTATATTCTCATTGCATCATTCCCATTGTTTCCATTTCATCAGCAATCGAAATAATGTGACACACATCAATATTAAAAAAAAAACCCAGGAAACCCTTTTTGTTTACATGGTATTCTGGGTGATCTTTTATCGGCATGTAAAGGGAAGGGATGCTTTAATTGGAGTGGCTCAATTCTCTCTTAAATTTAAATGTCATATAACTGTGCTTATTTCTCTCCCCTTGACCCTATTTGGCTTATACTTCACATAAAAAGTGTGTGAATAAACGGCCTGTGTATTCAAAATATGACATTTAGTTCACATAGCATATAATGTGAATGACTGATTCCATTCAGACTGCATCCAGTTATTGTTAGCACACGGGGCACCTGTCAGGGTCAAGAATCTCCAGGGCTGGACTCCACTGGCAGAGGCCATCAGTTTTGGAAGCAGACAAACTAGTAAGTTATTTATATTAAACTTCAAGGTTAGCTGGGTTATATTGAAATGATTTGAGATTCATCTTAATATGAATAATATTTTAAATAAGAATTTGAGTTGTTGTATGTGACGCTAATATGATATTATAGTCAATGCTTGTGTGACGTGTTTATGATAATAATGTCAGATTAGCAAAAATGTGAAATTATTTAAACAAAAATTTACATGTAGCTTCATGTTATTGTATAAAACATAGATCCTTTGGTTGACTTTATTAATCTTATGACTGAGAATTTTAATTGGTATTTAGTTTTTACATCTGACAATTATGTATGAAAAGTAGTAAACTGAATTGTTTTTTAACTAGTGTCATTAAAAGAAATGCAGAGATTTCTAGGTTTTTGTTGGACTTTGGTACAATGCAGACTTTTGTGATAGTGAATGACTACTGTTAACAGTTAAGCACTCTTTGTAGTAATGTGTTTGCTGAAAAAACTGAGACAACAATCCAAAGAAACTTTAGAAGAGAGGAGACCAGCCTTGATTCAAGCTCTGAAGGACATAGGAGACTTTTATGTAGAACTCAAGTGGGATTTTCAAAGCTGGGGTATGTAAGCCATTCACTTCTGTCAGTTAAACTATAGAAGAGAATTTTAATGTTATTATGTAACTTCTGATCCTGGCTTTAAAGAGCAAGAACTGAATCATTTGCTTCTGTATAAAAAAGTTTCACTCTTGAAATTTCTTTTAGTTAATATGTATTGTTATAAATCAATGCAACAAAAACTAATTACATTACTTTCTATTGAAATGATGTTTCTGCATTTTTTTGTACAGTGCCTCTAGTATCACGCATACTTCCATCAGACATCTGCAAAATCCACAAGAAAGGGAGTTGTTTGAGGTATTAAACATTTTCCAAATATTTTTACTCTTGTTATCTTGTAGTAAAACTTTCATCATTTTTCTTTTGAAGTTTTTCTTCATGATTTATTATGGCACATGCAGGCTGTTGCATTTGTTTTTAATGTTTTGTGTATAGCAGTATATCTTATCAATAAGACATTCATTAAATCCATTCACATGTATTTGTTTTGTCTTCATTTTCCATGTTTTATTCATAAATCCTGTATGAATTTGTGTATTCGTTGGGTCTGAATTTTTGTGTTTTATTGATATATTGGTGTCTTAAATGTGTTTGTTGGGTCTGACCGACAGATTGGACACAACGCTGGTTGATTTCAATGACATGCGCTGGGAGAGGGGCGACATCACCTTCGTGTTTGATGGAGATGCACCCCCCAACAAAGGCCTCACAGTGCTGGACAACAAATCCCACGAATTTCAGAGAATTAGGTCAGAGGTACGGGACACAATACTCAAATAATACTTACATTCTGAAAAATTATTCTTATATAAATGCATTTTTAAAAGTAAGAAAAAAAATTTCAACCAGTTTTATATTTTAACAGTTTTGATATTTTAATGGGAGGCTTATAAGTACCGTTGAATTATTTTTATTCGTGGGGGCCAATGTTCGTGGGTAGCGAAATTTTTTCTGGTTCGTGGGGACGTGATCTCATTGGTAGCAAGTTTGAGATAATTTTAATACCGGTAAATATTAAACAAATGCTTGTATATACATTCGTGGGCAAGGGTTATCCACGAAAACGAACATTGGTCCTCTACAAACAATGATAATTCCACAGTACATGTACTAGTATGTAGTTTGACCGTGACAATTTTTTTTTAACAAAAAGGAACTTCAGCAGGATCTAGCTGACACTTTGATGTAGCTGTCAGAGAGTTATATTTTTATTCTTTTGATATTTTCAATTGTCAGAAAAAATTGCATAAGTTAGGCCAAAAAAAATTAAATACTTGGTTCTCAGGCCAGTTTTGTCAAAATTAAATGAGGGAGGGAGGCTTTTTTTTTTTCTTTTTATCCAATAAAAAAATGACGAGGGATTTTTTTTTTTATTTTATTTTCAAAATCCGAACTTTTAACAACAGCGCTTCAATATGTGCATTGGACATTGAAATTGAAAACATTTACTTTCTAGTTTTCTTTCTTTTCTCTCTAGCATTTTCTACATTTTTTCTCTTGAATGGCAAAATATGGTTTGCTCTACAACTTTCACAAGTGGGATATGCCCCTTCAATTTGCTCAACTGCTTCATCTGAGCAGTAAAAGCAAATTGAAGGAAATATGCCAGCACTAAAATATGGAATTTCAACTGGACTTGTGCAGTGTAGATTAGCTCTGACAAATACACGATCAAGAAGGGCAGAAATCTTTGGAGCCCTTTCTCTCTCTTGTGGCATGAGCTCTTGAAGCTCACATCCACAGGAATATTGATAAAGATCCAAAACACGTTTCAGAATCATTTGGTCTTGCGTTGTAAGTTTGTGAGTAGAATAAATGACTCTTGGTTTATCACATGCAATACACTTCACAGTTTTGCCAACAGTTCTTGCAGTTTGAGCAGAAGGAGCAAAGGGTATGCCATGACTGTTTGCAGCAAGCCCTGGCACTTTTTGCTGTAGTGAAGGACGATACTCTTCTGTGGTATCTGTACCATAGACTTCTTCAAACCCCTTATAATGTCCATCCTCTCCTGTGAAATACATGGTAAAATTTCGAGCACCAGATATCAGAACTTCAAATGCATTCCTTTTGGCCTTACCTGTCAATAAGGATTTTTAAAAACTTTACATATGGCATTGTAAATTACATTTACAGAGAATGTACTCATAACTTTCGCTATTAAAATCAGTTTTTTTTCTTGTGGTGCAAATATTTCAATGAATATTTAATAGTGGTGCTATTCAATTTTATATTTTTTCTAAAATCTAATACGAATATTCTTTTCTGCCTCAAATCATCACATAAAATCAGGAAAATACCCAACTACAATGGTGTGAAAATATGCCCAAAATATCGTGAAATATTAAGCATATATATAAAATATGATTTTTCACACTAACTAAATACATAGTACTGTACGGAATCAAGTTAAGTCGTACCCAACCCGACTCACACCCAAACCAACTCGTACCCAAACATTTGAGTACGACTTCACTAGTCAACTCGTACCCACGGGAAAAATATACAAATACAAATACAAATATTTTATTGGCACAAACACAATGAAAATAAAATGCAATAGTTCTCATTCATATGTTATGTTTTTTATTTGTTTTATTTAACTTTAAATTAACTTTGCCTGTTGCCTAATCCATTTGATTACTCAAAAAAATATGTTTTTTAATTATAAAACAATATATAATATAGTGATTTACTTACCATTTTCTTGCAGGAAACACACCTCTCTCGAACCATGTTGATCTTCCAAAAGTGATGAAAATGTGTGTTTCTTCTTAATTATGAGCAGCATGTTTATTTTGAACGGAATCACATAAAGCAATTGATTTTAATTTTAATTGATGATAGTTAACCTGCTCATAATCATTCTTTGATCCGTCCGCATTCAAGTACAGAATTATAGTATACCAAATTTTTATAACAAATTCTTTTAAATTTGTTATACAATTCGCATATTAATGTTATCGATAATATACAAAACATAACAACATACGAATTAAAGCCATTCATTTTATTTTCCTAGTATAAGTATATTTTTCCCCCGTGGGTACGAGTTGACTAGTGAAGTCGTACTCAAATATTTGGGTACGAGTTGGTTTGGGTGCGAGTCGGGTTGGGTACGACTTGACTGTAATTCTACTGTACGTAGGGTACCGCTGTACGTACCAGATTCAGCGCCAGAATCCTCCGTTCCCGATTCCGAAGGCATTTCACAAGCGGTGCTTCTCTTTTGGTCTTTATCTTCTACAAGGTTGAATCTCACATAATGACCAAACAACGATACTGTTTGGACAACATTCATATTTGCCATCACATTGTCAAACGCGTCAGTCTTTGATTTTCCAACAGAAACTGTTATCGGCAAATCTCGCAGTTTTTCCGGGAAAACCCAAGTCCCGAGGTCAATGGAGCCGTTCTTTATGGATTGAAAGAGTTCTAACATAGTACATCCCTCGGAAAACCCACCAACTATATGCCAGGGAAGCAAAACAGTTGATCCCTTCCGAATTTGGGCCGAAATTAATGCCATCGTGGTCAAACTGAAACAAACCTTTTGATCTGACCGCCATTTGCATTGCAATGCTTATCTGTTTACTCGGAACTCCAAGGTCGCACACTTTACCTTAGCGTAATGGAGTCGGCCGAGGATTACCGATTGAGTTTTAGTGATTCTAAAATACGATCGGGATGCGGTCGGCGAATTCCGGAATTTTTTTTTTCAGTCGATCTGCGCACGAGAGAATTTTTATTTTATTCATTTGATGATAAAAATGGGTAATGCGCATTGTTAAAAGACATGCGGGCGGGCCTGAGAACCAAGTTATTAATTTTTTTAGGCCTTATATTATATATCTTAACAAATCAATTTACATGGAGTGTGTTGACGTGAAATGGAAGGTCCATACCACTGCTAATTGATGTGTATTAACCTCAGTGTTTAGAATTCTCCGATATCTTGTTGGTATATTCTCAATCCCATTCATAATACATGTAATAAAATTTGACTGTATTTTACTTTCCATTTTTGAAGGAATCGGAGCAGGAACTAGAGGATGAGGTGGACATTCTGATGAGTAGTGATATCATGGCCGCCCAGATGTCCACAAAGAGCATCACCTTCTCCCGGGCTCAGAGTGGCTGGTTGTTCAGAGAGGACAAAACAGTAAATACAGTTATCAGTTATTTGTTACACTGTTTTTTTTATTTATATCCCAAAACAAATACATGTATACCAAATCTTGACTTTCAGACAGTTGGAAATTTTTTGTTTCAAGTTAATTTGTTCATACATTTTAGGAGAGGGTGGGAGAATTTGAGGCTGATTTCTATGCAGTGAATGGTCTGATTCTGGATTCCAGAAAAAGGTATATTGTGATTCTTTAATTTTTATAAAGTAAAAAATTTTCAGCAAACATTCATTTTTAGAGCAGTAAGTAAATGTGGGTTATGTTAATATATCCCTGATCAGTGATATGGTATTAATAAAGTATGTAGCATTCATCCTTAGAACTCCTTTTTCATCGCCACTCACCATTTTTGGTTTTCTAAATTCAGATATATATACTGAATGTATGACTATATATCAATGGAATTTATAGGGCTAAATTTTTCTAGATTTTATAGGTACTCTGGACCAATAAATTTTTATCTTCAACTAATTTGAAACATAGTCTTTGTTCATTTCCTGTACAAACTAATCCACAAAATTATGTCCCCATGAATCTGTGAAATCTGTGAAATCCATGAGATTTGGCTCCCATCAATATGAATGATTCCTAATGATGAATTAATAAGAATAACAAAAAGACATTTCTTTAGTTGAAACTTGAAAGAGATGGAATGGGTTTAAGCTAAATTTTTAAAGCTTTTGAATATTTATTTCACATAAATCATGTTAATTTACAAATTTATATTTGAAATTGACCACCTTCACTCACTCCCCTACCCAATTTTTAAAAATGAAGCCCATTAAGTACTGAGCATAGAACAACTTTGATTGATTTTATTCTTTGTTGTAGGAGGGAGCATCTTAGTCCTGACGACATCCAGAAAAATAAAGCTATCATGGAGAATTTAACCAAAGGAAACTGGAATGACTGCGAGGTAGGTGCATTGAGGCATGTAGTACATGACTAAAAGTAGAAGTTCCTGTATATGTACTAAGATTGTAATACATTTATATGGATCTCGGGTTGACAGTTTCAGAGAAGACCCTCATTGCCTGTCCCCGAGGAAAGCAGTGTTACATGGGAGGAGTACATCGCTGAACCTGCAGGCAGCCCCCCCTGTCTGGGGCGACCTTGGGTTGCTAAGGGAAACACAAAGTCCTTCAAAGCAACTGTGGCTATGGTAATGTGTTGTTGATTCATGTTCGTCAATCTCTGCCTCTCTCAAATATCTCTCTTGAATATTGAAATATCTAAAATGATGAAATAATTATGCAAAATGAGTATATTGTATTAATATTAAGATTTTCTTTTTTAGAGTAAGAATTTTCCAATGTCAATTGATGTGTAAGTAATTTTTTTATCAATTCTTCAAGTTTTTCCTTTATGAAGATGATATAAATTATTGTAAAATAATGTACGACTAATGATAGCATAAGTATGCTGATAGTTAATATGAAAGCAGCCTTTTTACTGAAAAACCTACCTGGATTTCTTTGTAGACTGCTGGATGTTTTAGAAGTTATTGCGCCTTTTAAACAATTTCAAAAATTGAGAGAATTTATGACAACCAAACTACCTGATGGCTTTCCTGTGAAAATAGGTAACTATACTTGCGTAACTGTCCTAGGTGTCCTTTTAGCTGTTTTATACTGGATAGAAAAAAAATCATCATCTTTAATGTATTGTACCAAATATGCTGTAAAAGTATATTGTTTAATAAATAGTTATGTTGTATAAATGAAGTACTTTTCAACAATATTTGTTAATATTTAGTGCAATATACATGTACAATATGGTTTTGTACAAGATGTACTGCATTTCTTTGTTTCTCCTAGAAATCCCAGTATTCCCTACAGTGACTGCCAAGGTCACCTTCACCTCTTTTGATTGGCGGGATGACATAGACGACTGCCATGTTCGTAGTTCCGCCAAATTATCGCGAAAATCCAAACAGGTTCCCGGATTTATGACAGATGATGGACATTAGTATCATGGACATAGTCTCAAGTGTCAGAAATGTGATAATAGTCCAGGAGGACCCGGAAAATCCAGGGGAGGGGTACCTAGAACTAGCAGGTGGGGAATGGAGGTCCCCCTGACTAATCTGGGCATCTGTAGTACAGAAATGACACTGCTTTTTTAGAGTGTGGAAAAAACTTTCTTCATGAGTACATCTATCTTGAAATTATCTTTCCTTTGTCATGATAATGAAATACTAGTTCAAAATGCATGCTTGAAGGTCATATTGGATTCCTGAACTGCATTTTACAAAAGAACTTACGACAAAGTCTTAAATATTTTCAGTCTTATGAAATGATATTTATTGAACAAAACTTAAACAAACCATATTTAAACAACTACTCTGATGTCCATAATATATTTTACAGCCATGAGAATAAAATATTGATTAGTTTGTGATTAATTAACATTCATTAATTTGGTCCGTAAGTTCTTTTGTAAAACGCAGCCCTGAAATATATCCGTAAACATATTAAAATTGTTGAGTTTCTTAATACAAGTGACGACCTATACTTAATCAACATAGTGTAGATTAGGTGTATTAAAGATGATAATTAGAAAAGGAATTTTATCAGGGTTCGAACCAACATCATTAAGGTAAATATTTAACAACTGAAGACAGAAAATTATATACATTACAAAGGGATAAGTTTTATACTGTATACAGGGAAATATTTGCCCCCTTGTTATTTTCGCCTTCGTTGTCAGTGAGCAAATTCAAGACTGGGCAAATTTCAGTGTCTCAAATTATGTCTCTTTAAACTCAACTGTGACTGGGCAAATTCAAGACGGAGCAAAAAATAACCCTGTATACAGTATGGCTATTTCTGTTCTTGCAGGAAGGATAAATACAAAGTGTATACTTTTAACCAAGCAACCTGATTTGGAAGTCAAAGTCAAACTGAAAGTATGTTTGGAAGGTCATTTTATTTGATTCATGTAATTTCCTTTTTTAGTACAAACATTTATGGAAATGCATATATTTAAACAGGAAATTGATTGCTCATAAACAAGTATTTCAATGATTAAATGTCTGTCCCATGAAATTGATGAGATTTAGTATTTATTTGCACTTTATGGCATTTAAGATAGCTAGTACTTGAGAGAGAGGAATTTTACAGTACTGAAAAGGCTACTTAAATTTGCAGTGCTCTGTTGAATGAATAAGGTTGTTTGCCTGTTTGCTGAGATCCATATTTCTATTGCTTGTTGTGATAAATCTTGTTGTCTGTACATTTTTAGTTCAGTGAGTATTCTGGTTTTCATGTTAGCTGACTTCCAGTAGCAAGCCTTGGGTAGTATACTGCCATTCCTAATTAGTTATTGTCTTTGTCTAGTCACAGAAATAATATTCCAACAGTAAGTGCTATTTATTGAATTATGTAAGATTTAGTGATATTGGTTACATTGTGTAGTTGACAACAAACAAGAATGTATTTGTCTTTTTTATCAGGATCCCTATTTTTCAGGGTTTTTTTGTTTGTTGCTTTTTGACAAAGAAAATATTTCAAACATTGGAGGCCAAATGTAATACATTTGCAAAATGGAAGGTCACATTTTAAATTTTATTTTAATCAGAGGTGGTTTTGCACATGTCTGGATTTTGTCATAGGAAATCATTCGGCTTTCCTGTTTCAATTATAATATGTTTAACCCCAGGAAGAAAAAAGAAAAGTTTAATGTGTTCTTGATATATCATTTAATTTAATTACACAGTGTTGAACAAAGAATATATAGCTGTTGTATTGAGATTTTGTCAGTGGCAGGGTTTCAGGAAACCAAATTTAGAATACTACCCTGCTGCAAACAATTTATTATGTAATTATTGTGTGCTTATACTCTGAATGCATTCCATATTGAACTGTTTATCTTAAGAAAAGCAACACAAACAATTCTAGTCATATGAAGTTGAATTTGAATCCAGTGTGGTGTGTGTATATGTAATAAACAGGGTTTCTGTGATTTTTTGTTGCTTTATTGATGATGCAGTAGCATTCTTAATTTGTGTATCTATCTTCTGACAATATATTTGCCGTTGTCTTTGTATTTTGAAGCTGTGCTAGATTTGTATCAATTGATAGAGAGTTATTAAGGTTTTCTGTGAGGCTGTAATCTTATTGTCATCAATCAAATTATATACATATCCTGTTGTAGATTTGCAGGGTCTTCATCGCTACAACACTGATGCTCATAGTTGCTAGTGTCGAAATTGCACACCTGTTTCTGAGAGCGAATAATGCATATTTGCTGTCTATACATTTTTTCTTATGTTGTAAAGCATTTCTGTTTTGTTTACCATAAAATGATAAGATTTTTATAGCTGTGAATAAAATCATCATCACCATCATTATTTCATGGTTTTTTTTTTCTCTCTGACCACCCCCAAGATAACTTCATTTACTGTGAAGTATCTTTCATCTCTTAACACCACTATAGCCCAGACGGTTAGCGCTTCATTCGCATTAAGAAGGTTGGAACAACAGTTACTTCTTCCTCAAACTTAAGTCAATTAAAATACATGTAGAATGTTAGTTAACCCATGAAACCTTCTCCAAATAAGCGTGGGATATTGGAATTGTGATGTAGTCTTGGTCATTCTAATTTCTAACCCATTCCTAGGTCTCGCTTTGAGGTAGGGTCGGGGTGGATAAAGAACTTGTACTGTTTATTGACCCAGAGCACTGGACACTGACCAACAAATGAAGTCTTTCACTGGTGACGTTCATTGTATACTATATAAATAGTGCCTGTTTGGGAGGGTAACTGTTGAAATTGACAATGGTTGTCTCGGGATGTCAATTTCAACAGTTACCCTCCCAAACAGGCACTATTTATTTTATTATATTAAATGTCTTAATTATAAAGAGAATTTTACTGCTTTTATATAGAAATGAAGTGAATTCTACGACGAACCGTACGCGCATATTTTACGCGCATGTAATAATTCGTTTTGTTATACTTTCATGTTAAATACTGAAATCTGATTGGTTTAGATGCAGTTCATAATCTGTTCTATTATATACCCTCAGCGTTAACAACGCAATTAGCAACGGGTAACATTACGAATTGTTACATGCGCGAAAATCATGCGCGTACGGTTCGCCTTAGAATTCACGTTATTCCTATCTAAAAGCAGTGATGTTTTCTTTAAAATTAAGACATTCAGTAAAAAAAAAAATAGTGCCTGTTTGCCAGTTTGGGAGGATAACAGTTGAAATTGACACCCCTCGAAAACCATTGTCAACCTCCGCTTCGCGCCGGTTGACAATGGTTTTCTCGGGGTGTCAATTTCAACAGTTACCCTCCCAAACAGGCACTTTTTATATAGTGTTACCCGTTGCCAAGTGTGTTGCTAGCGCTGAGGGTAATAGAACGGATTACCAACTGCGTCTAAACCAATCGGATTTCAGTATTGAAAATGAAAGTATAATAATAGTACTTGTATGCTGGAAGTTTCTACAAGGATTTCATTTCTCAAATTGATGGTTCTGCAATAAGCTGAACCTACAAAAGCATTCACGTGGCATCCAAAGGGGGGGGGGGGGGGGGCAGCCACCCATTTTTCATTTTATTTAATTCTGGATGAGTTAACCACCGCTCCCCCACTTTTTAAAGGTGCAGGTAGAAAAAAAAAATTAACGAAATTTATCTTCTCTTCGTGCCTGTGATCCATCCATGTCATTGATTCTCTGACAGCGACCGTAAGGTTTTCAGGGTCGAAACCAATTATAACCAACAAATGGGACAATAAGTAAAGGGACAGGAAGTTAATATTAAATGAAAAATATATATATATACGAAAAGCCCACCAAAAAGTGGGCTTTCTGAACGGTCGTGTCAGCATGTAGCTCCATCATGCACGATACAGGTAGCCTTTTCTACGAATTATCTAAATAAAATATTTTTGGAAAAGGCGGGGGGTTGAAAGCGGTGGAGCAAGTCTTAGTTCAAAATGCAGTTGCTGATATTGGCGATGGTTTTCAATTTTAAAACATGATACGTGTATTCATTGCACACAACAGTACAATTCTCATTTACCTTCAAGATGGGAAGGAAATGTGGCGACAAAAATCATAAGTATGCACTTTATTCGCACATGTTTATGTGCAAGATAAACCTCTGTAACAGCCGATCCCATTGTGCGACGTCAAAACTTCCTCAAACAATTCTTTAAGTAAGTATATCTTTAGTAATTTCTTATCACCATGTTGTAAATTTTGAATTAAACGGGTGGCAGTAAATACAAAATTTACACCTTGACGACAGTTGTAATGGTGTAAATTTTGCAATATTCGGATTATGATATTCAAATATTTCATTTTCTTCTGATTTTTCTTTTAATTCTATTGTTTTAATTTCTCCGTAAAGAATAAGACTTGGATCATTTGTCTTTAATTGCCTACGCCACAATTCGCTGTAATATGATGCGGTTTTTCATACTTAAAAAGTCTTTTTATTTCAATTTACTAAAACGGTTTAAAAAAATAATAATTTGTACCGACAGTTTGATTACTTTTCTTTGAAATACAGATACCCTTTACTCATTTCATGCGATTTCTCAATGAACCAATTATATTGTATAGCTACGGTAGAAATCCAAATACATTAAAGGGGCATGGTCACGATTTTAGTCAAATTCTAATTTTCTGTTTTTATTATTTGCAATGCTTTAGAAATGCAATTCTAATGATCAAATGAAATTTGAGAGTTAGTCTTTAAGTTTTAAGGAAGATACAGAGCTCACAAATCTGTGTCATGTAAACAAGGCTCGTGCCCTGTTTTTGTTTACATAGGTTCAATATACCAATAAAATAAGCATAGATAAACAGTTCCTAACGTTTAACACATTCATTTTAGGTCTAGAATTGAAATTTTCACTTCAACATTCAAAATGTAAACAAAAGCTTTGTTTACATGGCAACGACTTGTAAGCTCTGTAACTCGCTTAAAACTCAACAAATGACACTCAAATGTTTGTTGCTTATTAGGAATGCCTCACTGAAGCATTGTAATTATTAAAATCGGAAAAATAATTTTTGACCAAAATCGAGACCATGCCTCTTTAAAGAGGCTGTATCGATGGTCAACAAACTAGCCAGAAGATCTTTTTAAAATTCTAAGGTACGAATCGTTAAGCCATTTTTTAATATTAAAAGTAAAGAAAAAATCAACAATTACATGTACCTGTCTACATGTTGGTGGTTGAGATGTGTGAGAATCCCTTCATTAGGTGGATCCTCCTTCCTCGGTTGTTTCGGCGCTGTCCACGACAACATCCAGAGGTGCGCCGACTGGGGTAATCAGCTCCCAGCCCGGGACCATCCTGCTATCCGCTTGTGTTCTGATCTTACATGCACAGCTGTCTCTCACTGTTTCCTCCCACTGCACCTCTCTTCTTCCCCACAACCACAGCGATGCCATTTCTGCTTCTCTGCTTAGTCGCCGTTTGAGCTGTCTCCACTCCAACCCAATAACCCCAATGACTCTCAGGGCTCGCTACAAGGATTGTTCGACAAAGCCCCGCACGCCAACCTCTACTGGAAAACACCATAGCCTCCACCCACTCTCCTGAAAATCTGCCACAAGCTCCTGGTATTTCCACATTTTCCGCTCATATGTATCTTCCAATCTCTCCTCCCAAGGAACTGTCAGCTCCACTATAATGACCGGCCTACTTGACGGAGACCAGATCACTACGTCAGGTCGCTTGTTGGTGGATGCTACCTCCGTTGGGAATTGCATTCTGGTCTCCAGGTCAGCTCGCATTTGCCAGTCTCCTGCCGTGCCAAGAAGTCCTCTGCCCTCCCCAGTGCTGCCTATCGTCTCCCTCTCTCCTGCTCTAACAAAGTTGATGAACCGCTTGTCCTTTGGTGGTGCTCTCTTTCTGGCTTTTTCGAGAGAGCCTGCAAGTACCAAAAGTATCTGGTCATTCCGCCATGTATACCCGCCTTCATATTTTACCATTTAATGCAATATGAATTTTTTTTTACGAAAATGTTATTGTCTACTAAAATGACAAAAAATATCATGGTTTTTTAATTTCTGTTAGCCATATGTTTGTGTAAAAGGTCGTTAAGAAGCCTTAATTGGAGCAAAATTTATTTATACATAATTGATAATTTTCAAAATAGACCATTACTGCACATAGCATTATTCCTCGCATATTCATGAAATAATTAACCTCTATCTGCTCGAAATTGAACCACCTGAGCCCTTCATCTTTGTACAGTAAAACATCACATAACAAATAGGTATGTTGCACTCTGCCACTTTTGTGACTTTATTGTTTAACCAAATTTGGTTTGAAATAATCAGGAAAATGACAATAGATGATTATATAACAATAATTAATAAGTTCATAAATTTAATCATAAAATTATGAATATTTTATTCTTTATGCCATAATATTTTACAACTAAAATAATCCATAACTCCCATTACTGATGTAATCAATGATGTGATTGATTAGATAATTTATGCAAAACATAATCCTTGTGGTATGAAAGCGCCATGTACTTGATTAATTCTAATTAAATCAAGTTCAGACCTCAAAATGACAAAAAATATCATGGTTTTTGAATTTCTGTTAGCCATATTTTTGTGTAAAAGGTCGTTAAGAAGCCTTAATTGGAGCAAAATTTCATTTTTGTCGTCCTGTACAAAAATTGATCGGCTATATATTCCTTAGAAGAGAAATCTTTCTTCCTAAAAAAAAAAATAATGAATTTTCAAATTTTACCTATCATAAAACTTTAAGTTACACGTAGACTTTATCATACTAGCAGAATTTTGCAGCAAAGTAAAATTCTAAAAAAAAAATACAGCTCATGTTGCTTTAAATTTGGGTGTTTTATTATATTTTGATAAGAGGCTCTTCTTTTAAAGGGAATCAATACAGCCTTTAAAAAGGCCCAACCGTCGAACCCTCTTAATTTCTATACTGTTAAAACTAATGTTGAAACACTCTTTTCACAAAGGAAATGTTTAAATTTAATGAACTATTTTCTCAATGAATTTTCAAAAATCTTACATTTGTTTTTTTTCATACGCAAAACTAGTTTGACAATTCAAATAATATACAATGTACTTATTTCTTCATGATTCTTTGATTCTCGGAATAGAATAATAGGACATAAAGTGGGAGCACTAACAAAAAAATAAAAATAGGAAAAATAGTAAATGTGCGCTCAAATCGGATCGCAATTATGTTCCTGGATATATCGGTGCCTCTGACTGTGGCAGTGTTCAAAAACAACTTTGTACAGACACGGAGACCCAGATTTGCTAGTCCGAACAAAAACTTGGCAAGCAAAGACGGATACCTATTTCACACGCCACCTTGGGTATAAGAACCATTTTAACAAGAGCTTGGACTTTGGGTAGTTGTGTCTAACAGCGATGTGACGTAGGCATGTCTATTTCATTGCTGGCCAGTCATGGCTCTTGAAATCAACAGGACTTGTCTGGCCTTTAAGCAAAGACTACGCAATCGGTGCATATTTCGCTTGAAACCAGCGTCATTTTAATTTGTTTTGACGCAAGAAATAGATATTTACATCCTACTGAAAGTCCAAGGCCTTGTTAAAATGGTTCTAGTTAGCCCGCTGCTCTTAAATTTAAATGATTCTGGGAAATTATTTCAACGGTGACAATCTACCCAGTATCATTCCCACTAAACAGACAAACCAGTCTTGGATTTTTCTCCATGGAATCTTCTTATATTTGGAAGGTCAATTTTGACGCAACGACTTTCCGAAAAGACACTAGTTTTTAAGCGGTATATGGAACAAAAACTCGCAAAACATTGCCAAGCACTTGAGATTATTCAAAAAGTATTTAGAATGCAATCGAAAATGGTGGCGTGGGCGGTCAGTCATTGTCACACTCTGTCCAAACGTGAAAATTACGTCACCAGTCTCCAGAAGTACGTTGCCGTTGATATTTTCGGGAAATGTGGACATTTTTATTGCGTTTGATTATACCACAGAAAAGTTGTTCAATTTCCTTCTTCACGACCTGGCAATGATTCCGGTAATCAATGGTCCCCAAAACCCTCATGACTGCATTATCCTAGCGGAACTTGCATTAACGCTCTTTATTTTGTTGTCCCCAGTCATTGATAAATGGCTAAATCGTTATCTTCTGTCTGAATAAACCTAAATACGAATTCGGGAAACGCATACGTTAGAAATGAGAATCAGCGAGTTAAGGATGGCGAGTGAACTATATAGCGACATCTTCCAGATATAGATACATGTAATTATATGTTTTCTGTAATTACTGTAAATTTGGTTAGTTCAGGATTTCCAGACCCTGACATCGAGTAAAAGCTGCTGTTGTTTAAAAAATGGTGCATTTCTTTTTTGCCGTGCTATAAAAGTGTCACTAGTTGTATTTTACGTAATGTTCTGAAGTGGAGTACAAGTATTCGTCGGCAGAACAAATGAGTGCTTGTTCAAATACATCCCTTTCGTTGAAACTGCAATTAACAACAATCTAATTCCAGCCATTGGCTATGCAACAGCCTGCTTTATCCAGTTTCGTGCTCTCAATTTGGCGAAGTATGTATTAACGTGATATACAAGTATGTAAGTATTTAAATTCATAAATCCAATTTAAAAAGTATTATTTTATATACATGTATGTAAGAAACGTTCGAGAACTAATTTGCTTGTGATGAAATTTATAAAGTTTCTTCTTAATATCTGGATATCTATTTTATTTAGAACCATTTTAACAGGAGCTTGGACTTTTGCTAGTTGGGTGAAACAGCAATTTGACATAGGCCTGTCTATTTTATTGCTGGCCACTCTGCCATGGCTCTTTGAAATCAACACGATTCGCCTGGCTTTTGACCTAAAACTACCCAATCTGTGTATATTTCACATGAAACCAGCATCATTTTAAATTTGTTTTGACGCAAGAAAAAGATAGTTACATATTAATGAATGTCCAAGGTCTTGTTAAAATAGTTCTACGTGTCTATTCAGCAGTAATCAGAGATTGATTTTGACAGAACTTTTCTATATACTCACAAAGTAACACAGATACATAATTCGAATTTTATTTATTCCATGCGGTTGTGAAGCATCCCACCCCACTGTACATTGAACGAATTGTTGGATAGAATTCCTCAGCCTTTTGATTCTTTTCAGATAGAACTCATGTTGAAACATTTTTAACTCAAATGTATTATTTCCAACCACTGTTTTTCTCAATGAAACATTTTTTTTTTTCATAATCTAAAACTCGCGTGTGACGTTTAATTTAATTACAATATCTTCATAAATGTCTTATTATTCCAGGAATAGGATAATAAAAGTCTCAATTTAAAGCATAAGGCGTTCCAATGCCAAAAAAATAGACACAGAAAATGGTAAATCTGCGCTCATATCGGACTACGGTGATGTTCCTGGGTATTTTAGTGCTTCTTACTGTGACAGTGTTCAGAAACAACTGTAAACAGTTACACAAAAACTTATATTCGCGAATTAATGGTCCGATTCCAACAAAAACCCTGGCAAGCAAAGATGACGGATACCGGCACCTAATTCACACAGGTCACGATCCGCATGTCCAGATCTTGTTTAACAACATGCCATCTTGGATGTCGATTAACCCGCTGACATTGAATTCATCATCTTGTTCTCTCCATCTTAAAAGTCCATGCATTATAAAAACCGGAAAAAGAAATTTCGAAGAATTTCGAGGAGTCATTTTTTACGGTGACAATCTACCCAGTACCATTCCCGTAAAACAGACAAACCAGTCTTGGATTTTTTTCTCTATTGAATCTCCTTATTTATATCAAATTCAATCAAAATGGAAGTTCAAATTTGACGCAACAATGACTTTTCGTAAAGACTCTAGTTTTCCTGTGGTGTATGGAACAATAACTCGCAGAACATCGCCAAGAACTCGAGATTATACAAAAATATTCAGAATGAAAACAAAAATGGTGGCGTGGGCGGTCAGTAATTGTCACACTCCGTCCAAACGTGAAAATTACGTCACCAGTCTCCAGAAGTACGTTACCGTTGATATTTTCGGGAAATGTGGTCATTTGTCTTGCGGTGTGCGTTCAGCTGGAGTTACAGATTGCCATTTCAAATTCGCCAAAGATTACAAATTCTACTTGGCTTTCGAGAACTCCATTTGCAAGGATTATACCACAGAAAAGTTGTTCAATTTCTTCTTTCACGACCTGGCAATGATTCCGGTAATCAATGGTCCCCCAAACGCGCATGAATACATTCCTAGAGGAACATATATCAACGCTCTAGATTTTTCGTCCCCGGTTGAACTTGCACGTGAGCTTCACAGGATAGGATCAAACGAAACCCTTTATGTGCAATATCTGAGAGAAAAGGATAAATATGGCGCCAAACATTTCAATTGGAAGGATGCTTTATGTCCTCTGTGTAAAACCCTTCAAACCAATCCTCCTTTAAATAACACCATACCAGACATTGATAAATGGCTAAAACGTTGTCGTTCTTTCTGAATTGATACAGCTATTTTGATAATAGCTATAGAAGTTACGAATTTCCCTTATTTTTCATTATGATATTTGATGATGCATACCAAGACATTAATTAACGAATTTCCGCTTTCTGCCACAGTTTTCGGAGGGATTTATGTGGAACGATTCACCATTTTGCTATTATGTAGGAACAATTGCCGATTGAGTTATGTCATTCATCTGAAAGCCACTTGGATGTAAAGATGGGGACCTAAAATATTCATTTATCTTATTTGTGACCAATGTCGCATGCCATTTTTTGGAAATATAGGGCCCCGAACAGAAATGATAATTTTCCTGTAATTATTGCTAAAAATTGGCATGGAAATTTATTAAGTCAAACAAATATTTAAAGTTTGAACTATTATTTAACTATGATTTCAATACAGTATGAAGTTAAACATATGTAGTGACTATAAAAGTAATATTTAAGTCAAAGTTTAATTATAACGCAGATAAAAAAAATATTAGTAGTGCCATCTTTCCAAAACTTTGCATACAAGTAGACCTACACTTGATGTCTCGGGTATAATTAAAAATAGAAGGAGTCACATCTAAAAAAAAATATTGAGATATGGCAAGAAATAAGCTATTTTAGGCAAAAATTGGAGGGGGTTTTTTTCTTGACATCTGTGAAATATAAGCTGTTCAAATGTGTTTTTCAGAACAACTTGAATATATCGTAATACACAAACTATAAGGAAGTTTGGTCTGCGCTAAAAATGAAGAACCTAAAGTAACAGTACTCTAAAACTATTGAGTTATTAAAATTGTTCATTTTCTTCTTGAAAACCTTCCGTCACAGAATAAAGTACCTTACTTAACTCTGTAGATATGTCATTTTTTTTAAACAATTTTATTAATTATGGTTTAGTTGGCCATGTAAAATATAAATATACAAATGGAATTGATATATGATGCAGAATATTTAGACTATAGAGATGACATAAAATAGTTACTCAAAAAGAGAGGAAGGAACCTCTTAAGTTTTTTGAGTGTTTTATTTATGAAAGACGAATAGGGCCACATAAAAAAATATTTTTATCTCGTAATAACGAGATCTTTTCTCGTAATCTCGTATTTTTTTCTTTCCCAAAATTGTGACATAATCTTTAAGTCATGAATTCGAATCCCATGCACTGGAGATTATATAATTTTTATAATTCAAAATAATTCGTAATCATATTTTAGTCAAATATTACAAAATATGAAAACTCTTAACCGGTGAAAGTATTTTGGTTACAATGTACTTTTATCCACAATAATATCGTCCCATGCCACCCTAATTTAATGGTACGTACTCGTATATATTCAATTTAACGCATGTATTTTAAAATTTTCAAACAGCCTTAAAAAGAAAGGTGCACGTACTTAATAAAAAAAATTGATGATGGAAAACAATGGAGAAACACGTTTAATGGTATTATTTATATCATTTATTCTAGCTGTGTGACAATAACACTTGTAGATTTTCTTCCTTTGATTACATGAATTAAAAAAAATGCTGAATACTTATTTACCTACTTTGTGTTCATTAATTGTAAAGCAAAGCTATGGCAACCTTCATTTACTTAAATTGCATATAATGCATAGGCACGCAGCAAGATGCTATGACATTGTTTTATAGAGGGAGTTCATCAGGGTCGCCTCCACAAACACTTGTTTCTGTTATAAAAAAAAAATCACCCTATATAGTTCATGTTATTTGTTATAGCTCTATGAGAAGAAAAATTGGGAATTGGGACTTATGGCACTGCCATTCTCTCACCAGAGGTCGTGCTACAAAGGCTTTGAAGCTTGTGTATATACCACGACCTCTGGTGAGAGAATGATCGCACTGCAAGTTAAATGATTCTAAAAAAATGTTCATAAATGAATTGTTCTTCCAGATAAATTATACGGCTAATAAAAGTGAGTTGGCTAATCATTATTCTCTTCAAACAGTCTTTAAACGATTTAATGAGACATCAGCTTTTTTTAGGGAATTTCTCCATTTTATTATTTTTTTGGCCATTTTGGATTCTATGGAAAAGTAGTAAGACGATGTATGCGCTGAGCTACACATATCGTTATACATAATTTGACAAGTCATAAAAACTCCATGTTGAGAGGTGTCCCTCCTCGCCCATTCCTCACCTCAAAGTTTATGACATTTCTTTTCAAGAACACTAGCTGATATTTAGTGATTATTAGTATCCGTTGTCTGTTCTTAAGTGCATTTTTGTTCACACTTTTGACACCTGGAAACCCTGAACCAATTTTAACCATATTTGGCACAGATCATCCTTGGTAAAATTGTTAACCCGCAGTTCTACAACCAATTGGAGTACAGAGATGGTGAAATAATTTTACATATTAACAGATAGGGGAAAACATTAAAAAAAATCATCTTCCAAATAATTACAGCACAGTAAATAGTCTCCAGCCCAAGATATAGTGATCAGCTGCTCGATCCAGGCCAATATAAATTTTTTTTTTCATCAGAATAAATCGGAAAATGCGGAAAAAAGTTGTTGAATCGTTTAATATATGGGACTGTGTTTTTTTTTTTTTTTACAAATATGAAAGAAATTAATTTTTTTAGTAATGAAACTCCGTTTCTCGTGTAAGCGATGAGACTTATGGGACTCTTGGTGTTTTGTTTGTTTGTTTGGTTCTTTTTCTTATTTGTTTTGGGACTTTTTTTTTGGGGGGGGGGGGGGGGGGTTATGAGCGCGCGTTATAAGCAAGACAATTCGCTTGAATCATGATCAACAATTAATACACCAATTCGTTTGTGATGAAAAGATCAAGATTATACTTCAGTTGAAAATCTGAACGTAATTATCTAGATCTAAAGAATTTTTTTATTTTGATTTTTTTTTCTATTTGAAAATATTTTATTATGTAGATATACATAAATGGATTAGGCAACAGGCAATGCCTATGTAAGCCGCCTCCATAAGGAATAAGGTACCCATATTCATTACACATAATCTAATTCAATGCACTTTTAATTTACCCAATGAATGGATGGAAGATGGCATAATACTGCTTATTTTGATTGTACAGTAGATGAACAATGTGAATAATTGGTAATGAAGATGTATAAGGAAAAAAAAACCCCAAAAACTAAACAATAGACGTTATAGTAAATAGATAAGTAAAAAAATAATAAACAAGCAAAACCCATACACAATACACGTGTACAGCGTTTGGTTTACATAATTGATTATTTTTTAATCTTTTAGTATTTGCTACATATTCAAGCACAAAGGTAAAAAAGGCAGTGTTTCGACATAAGATATCATTGTCTCCAGACAGTAATAAAAGACAAGAGTTATAGGTTTTTGTATGCAATGAAATAGAGTTTTTCTTTCCCTAACAAATTTAGGACATTGAAAGAAAAAATTAAATGCATTTTATTTCATGAAACCCAAAATTATTGCAAATAGAACTATCCAGTAAGAAACCTTTATGAAGGTCTGCATTTAGATTACTATTACTATTCCTTAAAAAAATTAATTTACAATAGATGTAATATTTTCCATGCGATTTCCATGATTAAAAACTTTTCCACAATTTTTATACTAAAGTTCTAAGACCTAAGGATAAAAATAACAAACTGCTATGCATAGTTTTGAAAGGCATAAAGTGCAAAGATCCCAGCGAATGGAGAATGAAAATAACCCGGAAAATGTACCGGTAGATCGATCCGATTTCGTTTTAACATTTATACACACCCTAGCAATTTACTGCGGAGCTGCATTGTTGACACAATGGCGAGCGCTGAGGAGAAAAACGCAGGCCTCGACTCGTCAGACTTGAGTTTAATTAAAAGCATCATGACAGATTCAAATTCTGCACATGAAAGTGTAGAAAAGAGTTGCTCAATGCCGGGTGCACAGCTGTCAGACAAACAGACATTCAAGAACAGGGAAGGACATGTCGTTCACGGGTTCCCGGTGCTGGTAGATTTTAGGAGACTAATGCAGCTTGCACCCAGCCTCGCAGCTCTTGCATGCGATGGAACCAATGCCATGATACCAGGAGTAAGTTACTATTATCTTGTATTGTTATTCTGATTTGTCATTAGCGCACGGGGACACTTCAGATCTTAATTCTCTCCTGTCGTCTTGTCAATGTCAACAATTTGTTTATTTTGGCACATTGATTTTGAGTAAATATTGTGGCACGCGTTTCTTTAACCTCTTGTGAGACCACTTATGGTCATTTAAAGTGTATGGTTATCCGAATAAAGGGTTTACATATTTTTGTAGATAAAGGCACCTTCTGTCATGTAGCAGTCTTTTTTCTCCCTTAATTGTAATCTATAAAGACTTGCATACATGAAATGTTTATACATCACATTTTGTTCATTTCTTTTGCTTCCCCCCTCTAACTTGTCTAACTTCTTAAGTGTAAGAATGCATGCAGTTCAAAATGAAAAGGTATCCTGATAAATTGCAGTGCGAATGCTGAATGGCTCAGATATAAAAAGTGCCTGGTTAATAGTGTTGAAAAATTGTGCGAGATGCACTAAGAACATCTAAAATATAAAAGATGTAAATTTTCCCATTCATTGAAAATAAAACTTGCTTTATTTGTTCTTGTCACCTGGTAAAAAGAGATAATTAATGTATATTGGCAAAATATAAAGAATTCTCGTGTTTTTTCCATTACATGTTTAGTGATTCTAATCATAATGGTAAATCAGTGACAGGCATGTATATTTATTTTAGATTCTAAAGACTGACAGTAAAGAGGACCTGAGACAGCATGTAGTATGATTAACATATTGTACCTGTAGTAAATAATTCGTCTTTTCTTCTGTTTGATAGATTAGTAACAGAGACCTGCTGCATGCTGTGGTGGGACTATATGATGTATCTCTATCAGACATGACTCCAGATGTTCTCTACTCCTCAGTCTGTGATAAATGGGCAAGGACCATTGTACTGGTCAGAGATGTTCAAGGTGGAGCTTAATTTACACATACGTTTTCTCTAATACTAAAATACAGTGAAGAAATAAAGATACAAAATACTATTTGAATACATAATTAAGTTATTTACATTATTTACAACATTTTCTTTGTAATTGTCCTGCATAGATTTTTTAAAATTTTCTTCTTTCAAATAATTTAAAACAGTAAAAGTTGATATTTGTTAAAAATTGAAATACTTTTAATTCCCCAAAAAAGAAATGTTATGGTCAAACAAGACTTTAAGTGATGAATATCTGATCACAAATAATTGATTTATGTCACCGTGATAAAATTAACTCGCATTCAAAAATCTGTTTTATGCTGTCAATGAGTTGTGAACTTTTTTTTACATTTGAAGTTTACGTTACTTTGTCATTTTTGGTCTTCGATCAGATAATAGTTTTTGTACCAGATGCACGTGAAAGGTCTGAGATATGTGTATTTACATGTACTTCTAAATAAATATAAATCTTGTGTCTGACACTAAATGAGAACAAATGAAATTTCAAATACTCTAGAAACTGTGGAAGATTTAACTAAAAGAAAGGCAACAAGGAGAAACTTAGCCAAAATGGTCGATGATGAAGATCAAGCAAAAGAAGAGGGAGAAGAAGACAAGTATGAGGAGGAGGAAGCTAGTCCCAGCAAGTTTGCTACAGTGTACAGTGATACAGAGTCGGAGGAGGAGGAGGAAGAAGAGTGAGTTTTATTGTATGGATGTAGGGGACATAAATCTTGTCTTTAATGAAACCCCAACAGTCCATTTCATAATAATTATGTAGATTAAACAAAAAATTCTCTTTATATTGATAAAGGCTACATGTATACATAAACCTTTTATTGTATGGATCGATTTAGGGGACTATAGATTTTTGAAAGAATTCTTTTTATTGATATAGGGTATACATATACCTTTAATGTACAACAACCCAGCTGTCTGATTCATAATTAATAAATAGATGAAGAAGAAAAAGAATTCTTTTAATGCCTGTAAGATATGTAACTTCTGTTTTATATGTAATGCAATGAGTGTATGACAAAGAAGAAGAGTAAGTTATAATCTAATGAAGCGCAGTAAATATAGATCTGTCTAATGTGACATTATACCAGCAATCCAAGAAGGTGTATGTAATTTTATTATTTTGCCTAATTTGATGAATGGCTTATCTGTCCTTATTTTATTGTGCATAAGAGGAAATCAAATTACCGGTAGTTTTCGAATTCTCTATTAGCATAATACAGGTGGTAAACCCATTTTATATGGCTCTGTTCTACTGCGTAGAACAGGAGGATTTGTTCTTGTATATACAGACAGTGGCAAAAGTTTACCTTTATTACCAATGAAATAATATTGCTCTTTGCGATCCAATTTATGTGTCTGTACTCTGACTCTTTATTGATACCTCTGTCCCAACTCAATCATTTTGCTAGACTATTAATTAATGCTGGTATAGATGCAAGTGATAATATTAATTATATTGAAAAGATAAAATGAATATTCAGCTTGGGAAAACTCATTGAACACCTAAATCTGAGATGTACCCGGGTAGTCAAATAGGTTATTATTATGTAATGTATATTTTATCTGTTTTCATTTGATAAACAGTGTTTTTTATGAATTTTTCTTTTAATGTAAAGCGATGAAGAAGATTTCTCTAAAGGAATCAACAGCTTTATAAAGAAGGCAGCCGAGCGACGCACACAACAGAAAGTGACGGAAACGGTATCTCAGGACATGGTGGGAATTGAGAATAGAATCATTGGTGCAATCACTTTTGAGAAGAAATACATGTAGGTGTCGGAATATACAGTAAAACACGCTTATAGCGAATACACTTATGATGAATTGACACTTTTAGTGAAGTGATTTTCATTCCTCATGGGTTTCAAACTTATTGTGAAGCTAATGGTTATACGAATTACGTTTATAGCGAAGCAAAATTCCCCGTCCCTGTCACTTCATTATAAACATGTTTATAAAAGTCTCCTTACTTGATTTATTATGTTAAAGTTAAGTGAAATTTATTGAAAAATTACAACCATTAACGTTAATATTGCAACATTTGTGTTTTATTTCACCAGGGTAGGAGAATTTCTGATAATTTACCCAGGTTTGAAAAATATATGCTCTTCAGAACCTAGTCCTGTTTTCACTTTCAGACAAAAGGATAGAGTGATACATCTTACTTTGCTCTCTGTGAGGAAAAGGTACAGGAAGTTTGGAATTGGAAAATACTTATTGCAGGTGTGTATCATTATCAAAAAAAGATCATTCAGTACCTCCACATATTAAGAGGAAAATGCCTTACATGGCAGGAGAGAGAGAGAGAGAGAGAGAGAGAGAGAGAGAGAGAGATTGTTTTATAATTGGCTGACAGAAGGCCAGTTGGTTTTATGATGTGAAAGCTTCAAGTGGCTGTTCGTTTCTGCAAAGCTATTATGAACAAGTTTTGTTCAATCTGACACTTTGCCTATGAAACACTTCAAAGCTTTGCACATTTGCTGAATCGAAAGAGAGAGACAGACAGAGGGAGAGGGAGAAAGAGAGTCTGGTTGAATAATACCGGTCACAAACGTTTTATAAAAAAAAAAAAATTAGTGATCGATCTTATATCTTGATTTTTGTGAGTCCATTTTCTTTTATTTAAAACAATTTTCTGTTCTGAAAATCAAATGGCCTGCAACTGTATTTTTATTCAATGCGTCAGTTTTTTTCTTGTTGTCATAATGATCAAGTTGTGATAAAATTGAAAAAATTGGAAATGCTATTTCAGCAAATTTTGGAACCCGAGGTGGTGGGACATTATGATGCAATAGTTGTTCATGCAGACAATGGTGCTGTCGACTTTTTCCAGAAGTTTGGTTTCTCTGATGACATTGTTCTCAACAGCCGGTGGAGGTAAATAGATTAAAATATTGTGACTATACCAACAGGAAAAACTGTTTGCTCTTCAGAAGCACAGTTCTAGGTGTCGACAACTGTGTTTTAAAGAGAGAAACTTTTTCCTATCATTTCAGTGAACTAGCAGAACAGTTCACAAACTGTACATTGATGGCATACCTTCCAGCATTTTCTGGTGAGTGTATGAACACACTTTTAGAATAATGAAATAACATACTATTACTTCTGTCAATGTTTTACAAATTATCTCTAACAGAGGAACAATATATAATGATACTATATACCATTAATGTACTACACATGCTTGGCCTAATATGGACAAGTTTTCTTGTCATGATTCTTATGGATTATTTAATTTAATAATTTAATGAAGGAAGACTGTGTACAAGAAACATTTTATTATCAGGAGTAACTTCCAAGTATTTTTGATTTTTTGTTTTTGATTTTAGGTCACACATTACTGTCTACCTTAAAAATCCCAGGTTTAGAAGTGTTTGAGTTAGAACAACAGTTCAATAAGTGGTGAGTATGGCGTATGTAAGGGCCATCTCTGTCACAGGTCCGAATGATTCTACCACATCATCTATCCTACATGCATCTTTCTTGCCAAATTATAGAACACACAGGATAAAGTTTTAATAGAATAGTATGTTTTTCCTACGTGGTAATAATTATGATCACTTTCTGTGGAAACAAAGTGTGGAGTTAGTTACCTCCATTAACTCAGCAGTCATCCACATAATGGTACATGTATAATATTACTTGTGAATTTTAAGAATAAATGTATAAAGGAAACCTTTGAGTCCTAATTCTTTCCTTTGTAAGTTTGTTTGAGTCTAGTAAGGTTAAAAAAAAAAGTGGTGTGTTTAGGGTAACCCGACCTAACCTACAAAAATGCCCCAATCCTACCATTTTTAGATGTCTGTTTTTATCCGATTGTGAATTTCATATTATTTCTATTAAAATATCTATTTTTAAATATGACACAAATAAACATTCTTAGGATTCAAACAGAAAAAAATATGATGAAATAAAAAAAAAATCCCTACCTACCTAACCTAATTTTTTTTATCAGTGTTACCCTAAACACTCAATTTTTTTTTATAGGCCTAACCATAATAAGTACTGTATACAAATAATTCAACAATTAAAAATGTTTTTCCATTATACTTCAGGAAAGAGAAGACCACAGAGGTTTACCAGCAGCAGGTGTCCATAGTGATGAGAATGAAGCATGAAATCATCGAGCTCAAAAGCATGGTCAGTTATTCATCTTTTCACTGTAATATTCATTTTCTGACAATTGGTAAGAGGCATGAACATATAAATATAACAAATATTACACAAAAAAGTAATTACTATGGTTATCTAACTTTCATTTGATAATTCAACTTTACCTGTACAGGTATGAATAGCTTTTTTCAAAATTTAATTTCAAGAATGAGAAACAGAACGAGTTGATAGATACATTGATTTTGGAAAATGAGAGACTGAAAAAAGAAAAGCTGATGATTGGTAAGTACTTGGTGCAGATGAAATCTTGATATGGTTGTGTGACCCATCTCCCTCATATAACATCTTATGTAAGCATCATAAACAAGTCTGCTTAATATATAGGTAAACTTTAACTGAACTTATAACATAAGGGCCCAAAAATGCTTTGATTTGAACTAGATGAAGATTGCACTACATCTAAGTGTGCATTTTTTTGCGTACTTGAAGTATTCTGTTCAGTTGTTGTTTCTTTTGATATATATATGAAAAAACGAATTCAAATATTTTACAGAGAAAGAATACCTGGACCATCGTTTGACAACAGCCAGAACTGTGGCCTATGGAAGTGATAAAGTCAATGATAGTAAGTTGATATCTTATGCATTAATATTTATTATGGTCCAGTGAAACTGAGTAGAGTTATAGGTGCGTATATAAAACTTGATTATTAAGGTAGATTTCAAGAGATGTTTGAGCTGAGTGGGTGTTAACAGAAGTTGGTGTGGAATAAGTGATTAAATATAAGTTATGGAAATCAACATTAATTTGCATATATATTGACATATCATGTCAGGTTTTATTGTTGAAAAGATGTCTCAACAGGATTCATGCATGAAGATAAATATCAAGATCACTCTGATCAGTCGTTCTTGTGTTTTGATCTGATTTTTTTTTTTAGGAAAATTCAAACTCGGACCAAAGTATATTGAAAAGTTCAAACTTTATACAAAGGTCATTTATTTGCTGTCGGGGTTACAAGACGGGGTGAATATGTTAGACTTTCTTTATTTTTAAAGATGGGGTAAGATATACATAAAATGATTCAGGTTCATTGTCAATATATATGGCCTTGAGAAATGTCATGATCTTGAACATTGCTTTTTATTGTTGTACACTACCAGTTTATGAAATCATTATAAAAGTTCAGTGCTCTGGGTTTTATGTTCTTTTCAATTACCGGTAATACAAAACGGCTGGATTGCAAAATAAAGTACTTGCATGGGTAAAGAAGACCTTGTTATATTTTAGTTTTACTTGAATTTATCAATTATTTTATTGATCACCTGGTCTTTAGTGCATACCTGAAGTAAATCAATCTAATTAGGATTTCTACAGGGACTAGATGATCAAGATAGTTCTTGTCCTTGTACGTTTTGGTCTGATGTTATCAATAATTTACAATTCAGTTTTAATTTTGTTTTTGAGGCTGTAAGACATTGCATTTTACATAATGTATCTTCGAAATGTCATCTTTAAAATAATGCATTGATGAACTTTTCCTGTTTATGTTGTAGTTCATAAAAATATTAAAAACTTTGTTAAATATAACAAACAATTTGACATTGATGGTATATACAGCATCTTTAAGTCCCACAAGCTATATCCCTGTTCCAAATGTCACTCTGTTAAGACAATATTTAACACTTCTTGCATTGACCGTTTTCATTTATTAGATATTCAACTGAGTATTTCTGGAGCAATATTGACAGAATATAGGTAGAACTTTCTGTAGAGACATCTAATCAAGGTATTAATGACGTAGAATGTATTTTGAGCACTCGCATATTGAATTTATACTCGGAAGTGTAATTCTATGATCTTGGAGTGACACAGAGAAAGAAATCTGCTTGAGCCTTGGAGTGTCAATTACAGCAGTTGTGCCATCTACTGTATTGATCAGGTCACCCAATAATTTTTTTCCTACATAATTAAACTACGTACATGACACAGCATACATTTTATTGATCTGTAGAGTTTATAATATATAAATACTGGTACTTTCAGCCAGTAACCTAATTATGTGATCTATAGCCCAGCTGTTAGGTACACATCAGTCATACCAGGGAAGTGTATGTTGATTTATTCTTAGAAACATTATTTTTGCAAAAATATCGTTGATGAACAAAAGGTAAGTTTATGAGTTATCAAATTTTTAGGCAATCCATGGCATATTGTATTATGTCAGTGAATTAGCTACTCTAGTAATTGCATGTAAGTAAATATTTTATTATTACTTTCTTTTTTCCAAACTTTGTTTCTTCAATTAAGAGTTTAGTTGCTTTGATTGCTATTTTTAAAAGCTGTATAAGTATATAAGTAAGACCCATCACGCTTTGACTTCTGTAGTAATTCCCCGCGGATTTTTGCCGACAGGTAAGTCTTGTCAATGGAGATGAGCTTACTAATTAAAGCATGACTTTTTTGATAAATTCTTTGTTCATTAGGCGCTTTACTACTTTAATAACAAATTTGTACAAGCTTTTTTTTGCCATGATGTATTGGTCTTTTGTATACAAATTTGAGTTTCATGTATAAATGCATATACTGGTACATGTATATATACAAATTTATTGGTATGAAATCTTGCTTGTTCCAGCTATATGATTTGGCACTTTATTTAGTACATGTATTATCAAGCTCAAGCATGCGAGAGATACTGATCGAGGTTTTATACAGCGATAGTGTGATGCCTAACAAATTTAGTGTGATTAATATCTTTAAGGATAATTACATGTTTATAACCAAGCGAAAAGACATTTGCTGATTCTATGCATGCTTTTTGCTAAAAACTAATTTGTTTTTAATTAAGTTATTTAACATTTTGTAGTTGAACTTAGTGTGACATATACTATAAATGTGAAATTATTCTTTGGGAAAACTTGTGATGGCTGCGTGGTTCCTTTGTCAGCCTTGTATTTTTTGTCTTTACAGATGATGAAGATGACATTGATACCAGTGATCTAATATCCGGCCTACAACGGGAGGTGGATCTAATGGATCTAGCCATCAAACGAGAGCGTCTCCAGTCACTGGTTGATTCAGACCCCATCACCAAGAGCAAATTCACAACAGTCGGTAAGGCCCATCACTAATCATGTCAATTCATTATATACACAGTCTCCAATATTGGCCTTACTTTCAGGATTTAATGCAAGGAAGACCGATTACTAATTACGGGGTATTCATGTCATAATTAATCCCGCTGATCCTCTAGGCTGATTAGTTACTCTACCTTATATAATATTGATCTCGCGTCACAAATATAATAAATTTTTAGAGGTATTTTTATAAAATGATGCTGGTTTGCTCTAAGCGTTCATGAGCTCTAGAGAAAAAAGTTTATCACAAGATTTGTTAAATTAATGTTATGTTTATACAGTTCTAGGTGTTAGAGCCATTTTAACAAAACTATGTGGACTTTTGGTAAGCTGTAACTATCTGCCTCTTGCATCAAAACAAGTTGCAAATGTTGCTGCATAGTCTCAAAAAATGCACAGATTGTTTAGTGAGACAAATCTTGTTGATTTCAAAGAGCCAATACTGAATAGCTGACAATGAAATAGACAGGCCTACATCATAATTGCTGTTTGACACAACTATAGATGCCAAGTCCATGGTTTTTTAGCTCACTTGAGCTGAAAGCTCAGTTGAGCTATTCTGATCACATTTTGTCTGTCGTCCGTCTGTCCGTATACTTTACACATTTTCAACATCTTCTCAAGAACTACTGGGCCAATTTCAACCAAACTTGGCACAAATCATCCTTAGGCAAAGGGGATTCAAAGTTGGGAAAATTAAGGGCCACACCCTGTTTTCAAGGGGAGATAATTAGACATTAATGAAAAATTTCGAGATATTTTCAAAAATCTTCTTCTCAAGAACCAGAAAGCCAGGAAAGCTGAAACTTGTGTGGACGCATCCTCAGGTAGTGTAGATTAAAAGTTGTGAAATTAATGACCCCCGGGGGTAGGGTGGGGCCACAAGGGGGGGTCGAAGTTTTACATAGGAATATATAGGAGTAAATCTTTAAAAATCTTCTTCTCAGAAACTAATCAGCCAGTAAAGCTGAAACTTGTGTGGAAGCATCCTCAGGTAGTGTAGATTCAAAGTTGTGAAAATCATGACCCCCGGGGGTAGGGTGGGGCCACAATGGGGGGTCGAAGTTTTACAAAGGAATATATGGAGTAAATCTTTAAAAATCTTCTTCTCAGAAACTTATCAGCCAGGAAAGCTGAAACTTGTGTGGACGCATCCTCATGTAGTGTAGATTCAAATTTGTGAAATTCATGACCCTCGGGGGTAGGGTGGGTCCACAAGAGGGGGTCGAAGTTTTACATAGGAATATATGGAGTACATGTAAATCTTTAAAAATCTTCTTCTCAGAAACTAATCAGCCAGGAAAGCTGAAACTTCTGTGGAAGCATCCTCAAGTAGTGTAGATTCAAAGTTGTGAAAATCATGACCCCCGGGGGTAGGGTGGGGCCACAATGGGGGTCGAAGTTTTACATAGGAATATATAGAGTAAATCTTTAAAAATCTTCTTCTCAGAAACTAATCAGCCAGGAAAGCTGAAACTTGTGTGGAAGCATCCTCAAGTAGTGTAGATTCAAAGTTGTGAAAATCATGACCCCGGGGGTAGGGTGGGGCCACAAGAGGGGGGGTCGAAGTTTTACATAGGAATATATAGAGTAAATTTTAAAAATCTTCTTCTCAGAAACTAATCAGCCAGATGATTCTTTATAATTGTTAAGACTTTGGCTCCAGGACAATTCTTCGGCCTCACAAGAAGGTTCAGAGTTTGATGTAGCTTTATATCCAATATATAAACAATTGTTAAGGATCTTTTTGAGAACTGCAATACTCAACAAGTGATATGACTATAAAATCATCCTGTTGGAAAAGGGGACTAATGATTATAAACATAAGAATATCCAGGGGGAAAAATGGATTTTATTTATACAGGATCTACATATCTTATTGTACATTGTCCAGATTGTTTGTATTATGACTCCATTAAGCTGACTTTATCATACCTATTGTTCCTCAGGTGAGCGATGTGGCCCATGGGCCTCTTGTGTTAATATTGCTCTAGCTAAAATGAACAAATTTAAAAGATGTAGAGGAGCATCAAATGTGGTTTTGAATATGTGCTGTGTGTCTGATTATATCAATTTATAGCATGTTCTGCTTTTGATGTAATTTGTTACAATAATAACTGTAAACCAACTCTTATTTGCAATGTTTTTGTTTTGCAATTTACCAGAGATAATCTGCGGTTTGCAATGGACTAACTTTTGTGATCATTAAATTATAGTTTAAAATCTTGTAAATAAAATTTCAATTACTTTTGAGGATTGGTTCGTGGCAGAAAATATTGAATTGTGATGACGAGGCAGCTTTCACAAACCTTGAAAAGATATCTTGCGCTATAAAATAAAAATTGGTTTACAGTATGTCTGTAGAGTTTATGGTACATTTTAAGAATAGGGACATGAATTCATTATATGCATGTTTGCTAAATCTATGTTTTACTATATTCATGTAGTACAAAATTGACATGTAATTGAATTTGACTGTTCCTATAAGATGAGAGCCAATACATGTCATTCCCAACAACAAGAAATAAGAAGCAGGGAGAACCATACGACCACATGAAGGACGCCGCATTCTTCTACGATGTAACGGAACAATTCAAGAAAGGAATGAAATTAGACCCACAAATCAAGGGGAGTTATGAAGTCACAACAATTTCTAAGGTTGGTGTGTCAGCTAGATTATCTATTTGCAAGTATCTTAGTCTGTGATATCTGAGAGAAAAAAACTTTTAATATAACTTTTGAGAAAATAAATATAATTATCAAGTTTTGTAAAGTTATTTGCTGTGTGTAATACGTACTTTAACAGGTTTTTCCTATAAAAGAATACATTATTATATATCGTTCACTGTCAATTACTGGAATTTTTTAAAGATTTTCATAGCATACCTTTTATCAATTTTATTTAATGTGTTTATATATCCAATTGCTGCTTTGTTTGTGACAATTTCTGAATCACCAAAAATAAATTAGCATAAATTGCATTGACAAGCTAATTGAAGTGGTTACGTTTCCTGTGTAAACTAATGTATACCTGTCAGAGCAATCTGATTAAAATCAGCTGTTCTGATATGCTACCGCTCTCGAACGAGAGTGGTAGCGTATCAGAACAGCTGATTTTAATCAGATTGCCTGTCAGAGCTAATTAGCCTATTGGTATATGTAACGATTCATGATCTATTGATCTACAATTGTTTGCATCTCAGAAAAAAATTATCGGTAATTATTTCACATTGTGGAAATCATGTAAATGGTCTCATTGTCCAAATTTTTCATTATTAAGAATGGAAAATTATGAATACGGGTATTTTTTTCCCTCTTACTTCACAGGTTTAAACAACCATGAATTATATTTTCACTATGACTTTGAAATAGTGAAAACTGATTTGCTGAAAAAACATAACGCGGAAGAAAACTGATATATGGTATATCAATAATGTCAAGGCATTTTTTTAAAACTTTTATGTTGATGATTAAGGGATTAGTAGACAACCGGAAAGCTATTGAACTTTCAATTGACTTTGTTCAAATGATTTCTTAATGGATGCAGTTTGTTTTGATCATGTTTCATTATAACTTTGTTTCTCACACAGTGAATAGCGTTGATTTTTAAAATAAGTTTCATTTATTTGTGAGGGTTTCAGGCATTCGAGCTACCTTGATATTGTGATTAATCAAAGTTGACCCTTAATTGACGAAAAATGACCTTGCTTTGTTTTCTCTTAAATTGATAGATTTTTACATTCTTCAAAGTTCTAGTTATTTTTTAGGAAAAAATCCACAATTTTTTTACTGGTATTATGTAATGTAAGTTAATTGTTTTGAATTTTCTAGTATCAATTAACTGATTTGTGTGTCTTTTGACAGGCGACATTGACCGATTCCTATGTGGAGAAATATAGGGAGCAGATCAAGAGAATGAAGGAACCAACCTTGATTGCCGACCTCTATTTCTGTGGGGGTCTAGAGCACCCCGAGAGACTGAACGACATCATCAAACATGGCTTCAAAGAGCAAGGTCAGATAATGATTTGATCGTTGTGATAGCTTAGACATAGTCCAAAAACGGCATCAAAGAGCAAGGTCAGAAATTTTAATGATGCATCATAAGATTGAGGCAGTGATTATGTCACACGATTACCGGTACATTATGATTCAGTGTAAATTAGGCGTGTACCTGGGTATTGATTGTTGGTTTCAAGGAAATATAGTCAAGATTTAAAATGACAATTGAATACACGAGTGTCATGTTATAATGCATCGATGCTTGCAAGAATTGGAAGTAAAAACCCATCAACTATGAATAAGTGTCTCAGCTAGAGGACAGTTCCTAGAATTTTCAAAGTCTGGAGTTGAGGTCTTTGAAGTACTTTACCTGCTGTTTTGATTCGAATTGATTGCATTTTACTTTATTTTTTAATTTAAGGTGGTATGGACAGTGGTCATTATCAATGTGGATAAAAGTACATTATACTCAAAATACTTTCCCCATTTTATGATTTTCAAATTTTTACAATATTTGACCAGAATATGATTTTTTAAAATTTTTTGGAAAGGTAAAATTGATAAAACTCAACACGGGAATCGAACTCATGACTCACAGCTGCATAGCTAATGCTCTAACCCACTGCGCTACTGCTGTTGGATTACAAGTTTTGGAAAGAAAAAGAATTATGAAATTACATCTTGATTTTTAATTGGGTTTTCCAACGGAAAAATCCGGTTATTAAAATGGTGAAAATGGCAGGTGGGCGGGCGGCTGCCAAAAGGGTACCCTCATTGTACGGATAATTCCTCCTACAGTTTTCAAGATAGGAAGTTGTCCTTTTGCAGATCAATTGTACATATATCAGAGGTGTGCATATTGCTAGGATTTTGATTTCCGATAATTTATGAAAAAAATACCAACTTTTGAACTTAGTCATTTTTTGGCAAAATATTGCATATAGGGTACCCTCATTGTACGGATAACTCCTCCTACAGTTTTCAAGATAAGAAGTTGTTCTTTTGCAAATCAATTGTACTTATATTAGAGGTGTGCATATTGCTAGGATTTTGATTTTTGATAATTTATAATTTATGAAAAAGAACCCCAGCTTTTGAACTTATATAGTCATTTTTTGGCAAAATATTGCATATAGAGGTACTCCATTTCACTGGATACGAGTTGACATGGATTATGGATACAGTTTCACATAAATGAAAACCCGGTTTGCTGTCACATTGACAGCTTTTCACTTGTATTGTTTAATTAAATGGAAAGTACATCTTAATATGGAGGTGTCCCATTCCACCTTAAGCAGTTATAACATTCATTTTCTTTGGATGGACTATGGGTTACAATAGTATAGATGTTACACAATGGGATGTATGAAATAATCAAAGTAAAGCTACATGTGTTTGTAATGTTTCTTTATTTTGTAAAAGCTTTAGGAATCTTACAAAAACTATTTCATTGTAAAGTAACACATAAAACTTTGAATAGAAAGAATACAACTTTCCTCAGAAATGGGTTCGGTAGGGAATGGGTATGCTAATTTAGGGGAGTTGTAAGTCTATTGTGTTGAAAGATAAAATTTTCATTGTTAAAATTCAACACTTGCTGAAAGATGAGAAGTGTATTGAAACATTTGTCACTTTGAACAATGCATGTAATCCAAAATGGTGTCTTTGAATGTTTAGAATTACGTGTATATGCATCAAGTTAAGGGCGGCAATAAAACTGCCCGGTATTAAAAACACCAGACATGTATTTAGCACTGCATCCCCCCAGACATTCTTATGTAAATAACACTGACAATCAAGAAGTGGAACTTAAACTATTATTTTTCTCTTTACAGATTTTGTGTTTGGGGAATTTGGACGAGGGTTATATTTTTCCAAGTATCCTTCTAAAGCTGCGCAGTTTTCTGCAGTGAGTGTTGTCTATTGCCCATGTACTTAATGTCATTTACCTGCAAGTGAATATACATGTACATTGTACATATGAATTGGTGACCAGACAATGTTTCTTTCTTAATTATAATAACTTTTCTATGATAATAATCGAAAAAAATTTACATTGAAAGATGAGCATTGTTGATGTAACCTTGAGAACTCTTTTATTCTTTTGAATGAATTAAAATATTGAAACCTTGAAAATGTACAGCTTTTTTTAAAGTTTAAAACAAGAAAAATTAGGGTTAATTTGTAGGGTATTGCTACTTTAAGGGTTTATTATTCATTCGTAACACATTCGTAATACATTCAACAAAAATACCTTAAATGTGACCGCACCGCTTAAGGGATTCTACAATTTTGGAGGGCTTTGTGCACTAGAAATTTGAAATTCACAATGTAATACTGGTATATGATTTAATTAAGGAAGAAATAGCTCACAATTCTTCAAACAAGACAAATTTTGCATTCAGTCTTTTTCTCAGATATGACAAAAATATTTTTATGCATGAAATAGATGTATTTGTTAAATGAATTTTTCAGCATGAGAAAATTCTCCTTGTGGAGGTTGGCGTAGGTAACATAGAGACAGTCAGCAAACAGGATAAAACCCGGAAATCTCCCAGTGGTCCAGAGTTTGACTCTATCATTGTAAGTCATAACCCTTTTTGTGGAAAATTTTTATTGTTTTCTTTTTTCATACTTTTGTCAAACTAAAGAGGTCGTACTAAAGTTCATTCATCCTAATAAATGACACCCAAATATTGCGACCCTTTCAAATGTGTAAAAAACTCATTTTTGTTAATTTTTTTGCTCACATTTCTGACGTCAACTCCCCTTTGTTTCTTTCACGTACCAGTATTTCTGACTTTTCCCACTGATTTCTTTCAGACACCCGGTCGTCTTCATACTTCACAGGGAGTGGGTGATATGGTCTACAACGAGGAATATATCGTTTATAACATCTCACAGGTCATGCCTCTGTGTCTGATCAGCTATGCCGGAACCTGAGGCCGTCCAAATAACCCCCGCCCCCTCCATCCACATCAGTCAACACCCGGCCCCCTCTCCCTCCCTCAGAATCGTCCAGTAGAGACCAGTTCTTGTGTGTCAATCTGTCCGCGTCCAGAATATAGATTTCATTCTAGACATTTTATTACAAGTCATTGCATTGTTCTGTGTGATGTCACATATTTATATATAGTTTATACCTGGTACATTTATATATAATTATTTATTTTTGAAAGAGATAAAAAAAAGTGTACCTTGATTTTGACATGTTTTTATTTTGGTATCCAGAGAACAATTAATTGGAATTTACAGTAACTTGTTCAGTTCCTTGCCAAAGGTTTTACTGTGGGAGCTGGACTTGCCATAGGTATTGTACTGTGGATTGTCAGGATTAACAGTTTAATAACCTTATGGCACTTGCATGTATCTAAGTATAGATTGATAAACACAGATATGAGAGAGAGAGAGAGAGAGAGAGAGAGAGAGAGAGAATATCAATGATATAAAGAGCAAGGTTTTTTCTGTGTTTGAAAATATTGGTTTTAGTTTGTGGAGCAATAATTTTTTATACCAATAATGTAGTTAATAATTTCAAAGCCTGGTGTTAAGATTGTTACTGTAAGCGTGTTATATTCAGCATGTGCAATATGTGGCGGAAAAATGATTTTTCAGTTCTAGTGGATTTGAATTCAGGTATTTCTAAATGTCTCCATTCTTATTTATATACAAATAATACGTAGCAGTGTACTCAATAGCAGAAGTGGGTTTTCCACCAAAAATGCTTAAAGAAAAACATGGCCAAATATATTACTCATATATTTACCAAATGCATTTTATCTGTACGCCCTTATGTTTTAAAAAAAGAAATTCTACCTTTGAATATGAAATATTTTAATGTCAAGTGCTTATGATTTAGTTATCCATGCTAGATAGAGTGGTTCTTTACTTCTTGTAGTGGTGTTTCATTGTTAAAAACCATTGTTGATAATTGAACAGACTATAACCTTGGGTTTCCTATAAGGTTATAATTATGCAACTTTTATGTTTCTGATGAAGGCATTGTATTAAGTTACATGATTCTTACTTGGTTTTGAAGAATACAATATTCTTACGTATAATCATAAAAACATAAAAACTCAAGAATTGCTACTTCAGTGCATTAACTCAATATGAATTACATGCAATGTAATGTTATATAAATAGTGCCTGTTTGGGAGGGTAACAGTTGAAATTGACCACCCGAGAAAACCATTGTCAACCGACGCGAAGCGGAGGTTGACAATGGTTTTCGAGGGGTGTCAATTTCAACTGTTATCCTCCCAAACAGGCACTATTTATTTTGTTATACTGAATGTCTTAATTTTTAAGAAAATTTTACTGCTTTTATATAGGAATAACGTGAATTCTACAGCAAACCGTACGCGCATAATTTTCGCGCATGTAACAATTTTTAATGTTACCCATTGCTAAGTGTGTTGCTAACGCTGAGGGTAATAGAACGGATTATGAACTGCATCTTAACCAATCAGATTTCAGTATTTAACATGAAAGTATAACAAAATGTAATGACACATGCATGTATTATGTAAAGCAAAAATTCTACAATGTTCTGCTTCCTGTGAGCTTGTTCTGTGTATATTCAATACCCAGCTATTTTTTCCAAAATTGTCAATGGATTTATATAGCATAAGCTACCATGCAGGCAAAGTAAACATCAGATATAAAAAAATTCGGAGATGGCTACATTATTGCAGCGAATATCTACATATATCTACAATGTAGATCATGAAGTCAGGAAATAAAAAAATGTTAACTTATTGTTGGCTCTAGTTTGATGTGTCAAACCTGACTTATTTCAGAACACTGATATCACGATGATGAATTTAATACAATAGTATAACACTGATATCACCTTGATGGATTCAAGGGTATGACACTGATATCACAAATAACACTGATATCACAATGATGAATACAATGGTATAACACTAATATCACAGTGATGGATACAATGGTATAACACTAAATATCCCAGTGATGGATACAATGGTATAACACTAAATATCACAGTGATGGATACAATGGTATAACACTAAATATCACAGTGATGGATACAATGGTATAACACAGACATCTCAATTATAAATACAACGGTATACCACTGATATCACAATGATAAATATAATGGTATAACAATGATATTACAATGATGAATGCTATGGTATAACACTGAAAACACAATGATGAATACGTTGGTGTAACACTGATATCACTATGATGAATACAATGGTATAACACTGGTATCTCGATGAATACAATTGTATACCACTGATATCACAATGATACTATTGTTTAAAACTTATATCACAACAGTGTCCTAGCTAGTAACAGTATGATATCGATATTAATGTGATACAAGATATCAATAAGCAGTGATGCTACAGTAGTACAAACAATGGTTGTATAACAGCACAGCATTTGATAGTTTAGTTTTGTTTGGTATCTGACATACATGTATACAACATTGATATCACAGTTGTAATTTTAATATCCAATAGCAATACTAAAATATCAGACGAGTGTTTTATTTGGTGGAATAGTCATATGTTATCGCAATGGTATAGATCGGTATCAAAACGGCATAATGGATAAAAAAGCATTGATGTCATGTTGGTATTTTTGATCTGTTGCATTGATATTAATATCTTGATGGTATATAGTCTCGTGTATAGTACGATATCGTGTAGTATTACAAGTTGGATGAAAATACTGTACAACCGCTGTTACGTATAGTGAGAACCCACCAAAACATCGAGATTTTTGTAAACTGCACGTTTTGAGATGTATTTTAAGCGCTAATAAATAATAATTATAAGTAACACCACAGGACTGATATCACAACGTAATGTAATCAGTGGTGTAGCACTGACACCAATATAATGTTTTTATAGCAAACCTACAACATTGTCATCGATGTACTGCAGACAAAGCAGAGTTCTATATACTATAAGCGTAGTATTGGGGGGGGGGGGGGGGGGTGGTTGTCGGAATTTCAGTTAATGTTTTAGATGATATTTAGACATATTTTATGAAGTTCTACAATACTAATAATCGACACCAAAGGAAGTTTTTATTTTGCTGCAGGTCTGCAGCCTCCTGGTCTGAAAAAAATCGGATGGACGACCTGCATCTTTGTGAAAGTATGCACTTTTTTTTTTTTTAGAGAAAAAAGACTATTACCCAAGTCAAATTCACTGCATTCTACCCAAACAGACCCAAATTGAAGGATCTACAATGTAGTAACGCTATAAGGGTTGTCCTGTTACATGTTGTTGGCGAAAGTTCCTCCCATATAATGGCTAATGATCCAGGGTCGGATTACGAGTGTACTCGCATTTATACCTTCTGGGATATAACCATTACTTGCAATGTGTGGCGATCATGTAAATACAAAGAAAAAATTACAAAAAAGAAACAAAATAAAAAAACTAAAAGCAAACAAAACACAAAAAGCCAGTATACATATCCAATGTAAAGTTGCATGCATGGATCATCAATAACCATCGGTATACATAATCGATTGGAAATCAGTTTATTCATTTCCATTGGCGGTTTAAGTAAATCAATTGAATTTCTAAAATTTGATTTGGTGTCCGTACTATCCTTTAAACTTCATGATAGGTAAACGCCTGTTGAATACTAGTGTTTTCCCGTGGAATTGAGTACATTACGGCAATAATATTGGTACCAGGAAGTTTCTCTCCAGTACTCTGAGTAAATACTGACTCTAGGAACCAGTGTTTTCGTTGTGATCGAGGTTCACATGTAAGGCAAAAATATTGCGCAGCTATTAGTCACAAGTGTGCATGCATTTATGTGCCTTAAATTCGTCAAAGTTATGAGAGAGAGAGAGAGAGAGAGAGAGAGAGAGAGAGAGAGAGAGAGAGAGATTTATTTCAAGAATCTCGGTAACAAAGTTATCAGGATAAGATTTCATAATTGGCTTTGTGTAATACCCCATGCGATACAATAATGTATAGTATTTCCATCTTGCTTTTTTGAGAGCTGGAGAAGAGTCTTCCTTTATTTACACAAAAACTTGACAGAATTTTATAGTCATTATACCTGTTCTTTTATTCGGGAGCAACTGATATTTGCACATTTAAGAGAATGTAACGCCATTCTATTCTGTATTTGTTTGTGATCTGCCGTGTTTGCGCCTGAGACGCAGAACGGAGCACTCATATATATCGAGGAATTTCTAAAGAATTCTTTTTTTATTTGGTCATTTTCAATATTACGTTTTGGGAACCATGAATTTATCTGAAATATATAATATATGAATACATTCCTTCTGGGTGAGCTCGCGTTAGCGCAATAGCGTATTGTATACTAGTAATTGGGCTGTTGCGCTTTTGCAACGATCCTTATATGGGCTGATTTTCGGCTCGGTTTGAAGCTTCACAGCGTAGAAATCAGTTCGTCCAAACATCAAACTGAGCCGAATCTCAGTCGAGACTACCTCTAAATTTATGTCAACTGAAAAGACGCATCTTTCTCTGACGACAGGTGTGAAGGATATATTGAAATCAGACCGGATGGATTCTCGACTTTGTTTCTTATTCAATTGCGAATCTTGTTAACTATTTTGTCTTGTTTCGGTGTCTAGTTCATTCAGAGCAATAGTTCATTTCACTTGGTAAAGGTGTTTTATTTCTAAAATTACCGGTGATTTACGTTTGTATACATCTGATTGTGTTTCCACTTTAAACTTCTAAATTCTTCATTCTCTTTGATTAATCACAATTTTTAACTCAACTTTTTTCTAAACTCCTTAATTGCGCTTACTGAATTTTCATGCGAATTCGGTTTTCTTGAAATCCCCAACGTTATATCGGGTAGACAAGTTTGTTTAACTCTCAGATAACTCATCCCTATCCAACCGTGCGGTAGATCGTACTATAAAAAGCGAACAAATTGCATAATCGCAGCACAAGTTGAAAACGTTAGTTGAATCGCTATACCAAATTGTACAATGGGCAACAAAGGAGCTAAGCTGAGCCCCAGAACAATTGAGGAGCTTCAGAGACACCTGGGGGCAGATTTGTCAGACGAGGAAATCAAAATCTGGTACAATGACTACCAAGAATCTCTGACCCCGGGAAAAAACCAGCTCACGCGCAAGGACTTCACCGAGGTCTACGACAAACTGTTCAGTGGCGATGCCAAGGAGTTTGCAGAGCACGTGTTTCGCACGTTCGACGCGGACGGGAACGGGAGCGTGGACTTCCAGGAGTTCGCGGTGGGTCTGTTCGTGTCCAGTTGTCAGGACTTGGACAAGAAGCTGGACTGGGCGTTCCGTGTGTACGACATTAACGGAGATGGATACATCACTAAGGACGAGATGGCCAAGATTGTGACGGTAAGCGGCGCTTTTTATAGTATTGGAATGAACGGGGTTTTGTTTACTTCATCATTGGGACATACATTGGCTGAAAAGTTTAAGAAAAACACACAAATGAATATCAGAATGACTTTATTAGTCATGTAAATCTGAATCTAGCTACCGGTACCTGCGTAAGTTGTTTAAAATTAAGAGAAAGCAGTATGCGTGTAATTATCTAAAGTTAAAAAGGATTGCATGTAAGATAATTTTACTTGTTGATTAACTACCACAAAGATAGCACGATGGTGGTATTTTGGATTATTCAAAAGACAGCCAGTCTTTAAAATATTGTTTTGTGGCGTTACGGCCACAGACCTCCAGTATTCATAAACAGAAGACGGGTTAAACTTAATCAATTTATCCTTTTTTTAACAGTCGATATGCAAAATGACAAAATCTACCGCAGATGTGGAAAACATGATCCACGATATTTTTAACACCATGGACGTGAACAAGGACCAGAGGATAAGTCGAGAGGAGTTCCTAAAGGGAGCCTCTCATAACGACTTCGTTATAAAGCTCTTGCAACCGGACCCCGATTCTTAGGACCGGCGCTGCAATCTTCAATAGGAGGCGTTTCCGTGGAATAGGAAGTTAATTTTCAAACACATTTATGTTTAAATAGTGACAAACTGTGGACAAAGAGACACCTGTCTTGCCGTGAATACCTGAGATTTAAACAGATATGCTGGCTTCATCATACTGTTCTCTGTTGCGGAATTAAGTGGCTCTAGATTTGTGTCAATACAAAATAAGAGAGCTTTAAAACTATACGGTTTTCTTGTTTGAGAGAGAGAGAGAGAGAGAGAGAGAGAGAGAGAGAGATTTTGGCATGTACATGTATTGTATGAGAAGAAGTTGTTTTATGGTTGATTTGTATTGTTACATCTATAATTAAATGTTTCAAATAAAATATTTCTGTGCATTTTTGTTTACGCTTTGCCTCATATTTGAATTTTTGCGCTAACTTTCTTCACAGGATATCAAAATTTGAACCCGCTGTCTCTCTTAATAGAATCCATAGTCTAATCATCAAAGGACAAAATTCGAAGGAATACTATATACCTTTATTTGTATTATTTAACTAAGGTCTTCGGAGTTTTCATTGAGAAAGGCATACCGAGGCCTTTCGATTGAGAAAAGCTTCGGGTCAGGCTAGCAGAGTTGCTGCTAAGCAGGAACAATTGGACCCGGAAGAGATTTAACCTTTTTTTTACTTGCATGTTCAAAAGATTATCGAAGTGTTTAGATATTTAAATATAGGTCGATTATCTATCAATATTCCACATCAAAAAGCTACAGTCCTGTTTTATTTTTTTCAGGTCTAATCATGCGAATGCATTATGATTATTTTTTTTTACATATCTTGAATTATATTCATTGTAAAAAGTGTTATCGATGTCAACGATGAAGCTGACTGAGTTAGCTAGATCAGTGATCAGTCATATCCTCACAAAGATAGAGGTACTGTGTGGGGTGTGGCCACAGCTCTACCCTTGTCTTGTCGTGAATACCTGAGATTTTAACAGATATACTGGCTTCGTCCATCGATACCTGTTCTCTGTTGCGGAATTATAAAGTGGTTCTGTGTCAATACGAAACGAGAAAGCTTTAACGCTTTTCTTGTATAAGAGAGAGAGAGAGAGAGAGAGAGAGAGAGAGAGAAAGAGAGAGAGAGAGAGAGAGAGATTTTACATACATGTATAATACTTTTCATGACCTTGCAACATTTTGTGCATGTGTGACCAGTTCATTTTATGTTTGATTTGTATTATTGCATCTGATGCTATGTATCAAATAAAATATTTCTGTTAGGTTTTGTTTACGCTTTGCCTCAAATTAGAATTTGTTTGCGCCAGCTTCCTCCAAAGGATATATAAACCGGCCATTTATAAATATATAGCTGTCTCTCTTAATAGAATGCATAGTCTAATTATTAATAAAAGGACAAAATTCGGAGGAATACTATATATGTACATTTGTATAGTTTAACCAAGGTCTTCTGAGTTCCAATAGAGAAAGGTAAACTGGGGCATATTGATTGAGCAAAGCATCAGGGCCAGGCTAACAAAGTTGCTGTTAAGCAGGAACAATTGAACCCGGAAGAAATTTAATCATTTTTTTTCACTTGCATGCTCAAAAGATTTAAATATCGAAGTGTTTAGTTATTTAAATATAGGTCGATTATCAATCAATATTCCACATCAAGGCTACAGTCCTGCTTTTATTTATCTCAGGTCTAATCATGCGAATGCATAACTTTTTTTTTACTTGAATTATCTTCATTGTAAAAGTCTTACCGATGCCAACACTCATGCATATGAAGGCATACAAATATTAAATGGGCTATTAAAATTTCGCGCTCCATCTCGTATATGAAATATCAATCAATCATTTAATTGCTCGGTTCAATACAAATATTTGTATTTGATTGCATACCAGTTATCTCTCATCGTATTATAAATGTATATAAATTATATTTAATGTTATTTCCCATTTACCAATGTATTTCCTCCAGTGAATGGAAGCATTAAACAGAAAACAAGACTCAAATCCTTTGCATCCATCCATATCACTGGTATTTAAAATAAAATGATTTAAATACTTGAGTTTTCCACATGGAGCCTAGGTTCTCAATTACATAACAAAGAGAATAATAAGTTCAGAATTTTTCCATTGGTCCATTTCTTTTTAATAATCGATTAAACAATTCAATATATACAGGAAGTTGTATAATAATTACCAAAATAAATTAAAATGCAGGCTGTTGATACGAGTAAATGATTTCCGCTATAGTCCTCTCCTTCCTATTGATGCAGAGGAGGTTTTAAATAAATATATTAACATTTGTCATAATACACTATAATTATACACGCTATGTTACTTCATGCCAAAAGCACCTCTTACCAAGAAAAACAAAAACTGTCATCTAAACTGTCAATCATAACTACCAATATGCCAGAGTAAAAAGCAATCGCATTTTACATGTCACATTTTACACGGACAGACAAATTGTTCAAACCATTTTTAATCATTGCTGAGAGTAGAACATGTACCGGTATTGTGCCTTGTTTGGTTCATAGAGAAGAGATCAATAAAACAATAGTTCGGCAACAGTCTCACTGTACATGCCATACAGGTTAACTTACAACATTGTAGATAAATGATAAGCATTTCACTTTTCACTGATATATAGGAAATAATCCAAATTAAAGCCTGCTTCTTTTAATGATGAAGCTGACTGAGTTAGCTAGATCAGTTATCAGCCATATCCTCACAAAGATGGAGGTACTGTGTGGGATGTGGCCACAGCCCTACCCCCCCCCCCCCCCCCCCAATGATGTAAAGACACTTGCTACACATTCACAAGTACCCAATAATACATCAGTGGTTGGGTGGCTGGACTGATAATTTTAATATTAAAAACCATAAAACATGTAAGTATATTAACATACATGTAGTGACATGTCCAAGATATTGAAAAATAACTGGATCTATATTTCTAAACGAAACTACATGTGGTATTAAAAACCATATTGTTTTTTGAAAATTGTTGCATTCCTTGGTTTCTTTTCAGGTTACTACTATTTGTAGATTACAGTTAAGAAAATTATAAATTTCACAAAATATTAATGGATGAAATAATTCATTAAAGTACAAAGTATCATGAAGAGATCAACCAGTGGGAGAGTATTATAGCAATGAAAAAAAAATGCATTTAAATTTCAAAAATTCCACAACACTGGTACTTGCATTGTGTTCATTTGCCAAAAATAGTTACATTTTAGAAATTCTATTAGACTAGTACAAATGAACAATATCATTTGGCAGTTGGCCAATATTAATATTAAAAGTTCTGATAGCCCCCTTTTCTTGAAACTTGTGTTTTTGTTTGAAACTTGTATTCTGGAATATACAACCAACTTATTTCTCTTGAAATGTATAATCCGTCAAACGCATTCCTTGCTACCACCACCGAGTTGACTTGGTGGCAGCTAGAAATGCATTTCTTGTACGTGTAGAGTGAACACAGTCTCCTTAATTGACTAGCAGTGACTTCATCTGCGATTCCATCTTTCCAGCTTCCCTCCATTAAACTGCAGACAGACAGTGGGCATGGGAGGAGTCTGATCTGTGTCGCTAGGCAACAGAGGGTCAGAGGTCACCTCAGCACTAGGAACATCCTGTACACAGAAAAGAATAATTATGATTTAAGAGATATTTTCAATATCCTGCATATACAAAAAATATATAGCAAGTAAAAACATGTAATATTCAATCTATCCAATAAATTGGAAACAAACCAAATGTACCTTTTTACAAAAGAGTACATGTTCAAGGAAAACTTTCAATGAAAACCCATACCTGATACTGAGATATAAAATTTAGCAGTCTGAGAGAGAGCTTCCTACTGGAATGTAGTAATTCTTGTAATCTGAAAACAAAAATCGATATAATAAAAATTTATATCCATATATGAATATTTACATCTTAAGGTACTTCACTTCACCGAGTTTTATACTTTTTAAAACACTACGTCACAAGATGGCGATTCAAATGTTTTGTTAAACTGTTTGTATCAATCGATTCAGATGTATATCGTCATAGCTCAGTGGTTAAAGTATCAGGCTTGTGAACCGCAGGTCATGAGTTCGAATCCACCTGGGGCTTTTGTTCATGTTTTTGAAAATGTCATTTTTTTAAATCTAAAATTGCACATTTTTCGCCTATTTGACATACGTACTTCTTATCCATCATGCTTTCTATCATAATCAATTAATTTCCTGCTGATTTGAGAAACTATTTCACCGTGTAGTGAGGTACCTTAAATGTAATGTAATATACCAACATGAATTTACAGTAGATATTACATTATGTCACTTTATCAATTTAAAAAAAAATAGATACAGAGATTACAATAGATTTTTAAAACATTCTTCAAATACATAAAGAAAGGCAACCCCTCAAATCACAAGTAAATGTAAAATTTCCCTTTTCACATGAATTCTTGTCCAACAAACAGTACCTACCCTTCTTGCTTGAACAGTCCAAAGTTTACAACCTTAGAACATATTTCTTTGTTGAGACCAGAGTCAAACAAAGGAATGCCAAAATAACAGTCAAGTAAAACCCAGTGGTCCTCCTTACTCAAGTCACATGACACTTGTCTCTTAGAAAGATCCAACTTCAGGTCTTGTTTTAATGCCTTGGCACTCGATTTCTCTGTACTTTCACTTTCCATTTCAAGCATGTCTATTTCCATGGCTAAGACATCAGCTGATTGCTGATCTTTGACCCCATTGCTTGGTTCACTATTTTCTTCCCCGGGGAATGCATCCTCCATCAAGAAATCCTCTTCGTGCTCTTCTTTCCACACTGTGTGTGATTCCCTTCCTGTGTTTAGCAGAGTCATGTAGCCACAAGAGTTTTTCATGTCGATATGTTCCGCCACTCTCTGTATTGCACTATGTTTCTGGTATGCACCACTTGAGAAATCGCCTGTAATTTTTACAATAAACACAATTTGCATAAGTCCAAGGCATAACATTTGCAATTATAACACCAGATACATTTACAATGTACATATATAGTAAATGAAACCTTACCAATGTTATATCTACTTAATTTGCAGAGTGTTAATTTTCAACAAATGGCAAAACATGTAAATCAAAGCAAAAGATATAATTACATATTTTATTTTCTCAAATAACCAACCTGAATCCTCTCTTTGAAAAGGAAAAGCCACAGTGACTGTTTTACCCTCGGATTGCCAACCGTGAGCCTTTAACAAAGATGTAAAGTCTTTATCATACACTGTTAAGAATCTTTCCAAGGTGTGTTGTGAAGTTGCATGCACATCTTCAAAAATTAAAAAGTACCAGTGGCAGCAGCAAAAAATTGCAGGATACAATTTCAAGAAAGATGCCGATAAGATTTTTGAAAACTTTCTTTGAGGTGATATAATAACCTAAGATTAACCATGTAATTTAGAATTGTGTTGTGCATTTGATCATATCGAAAGGTTCCAATTTTATTAAAAGATTAGCTGTGCTTTGACATGACCTTGCAGCCATGAAGAGAGAAAAAATGTTCGTACAAGGATTTTACTGAGATCAGATTAAACCTTGACCTTGGTTAGATTGAGCCAAAGGGAGAAAGAATATTAATATACTGCAAATATATTATATTTATTTTGTGGTAAAATGTTTGGCAGATTTTTAACAGTTTTGTGTAGTTTTGATTTGTGGCACATCTGAATGTATTTGCATGTATATAATATATGTATATACATAACATTAAGAGATGTACTTAATCTGGCAAAACTTGCTCTTCCCTAAGAATGCTAAATATAATACACAGCAAAAACAATACAATTACAGTATTCCAAACAAGTGATATTTAATTAACAGTGGATTGACTGATCACTATCGGGCCTCTCAAAAACAAGACATTTGTGATGTGAACCACCTTATTTGTGGGAAACAAGTTTAACAATTTATTGTAAAAAATACAATGACATTAATGATATGTAATACATTAATTATATGTAATACATTTATCCTGTATTATGATATAGGTTTCAATTAAACTTAACAAAGTTTACCTGAACTAAAACTGCTGAGTGAGTGAGAGCATCATTCAGGGTCAGGAGAATGTTTGACGTTGCTATGACACCAGGATCATGACCCCAAGTTGTCACCAACAATCTGTCATAGTCCTTCAAAGAGAACACCAATAACTACTATTTTCTTTAACAACAATAGATAAAGAGTATACATGTAGTAATTTTTTATTCTGACCAACACACAGAGGGAAATATGATACAGTATAGATTTCTGTTAATGACCGCCTAATGGTACATGTAGTACATGTCCATGTATTACAGATAAACAATATTTTTACATACATAAAACATCTTAGGTAGTCTCCGTAACTTAGTTCCTTTCACCAGTAGAAGACTAGGAGGCCCACAGCCCGTGATGTGGTATAAATATAATTTAAACCATACAGAGTTGACCTGAAAGGGTAGAATAAACAACTATAACATCAATAGGGTAAGTGGGGATTAAGTGTGTGTATAAATTTTCTACAGCTAAAAATATTTTTGTAAGTTTAAAGTTGACAAACCTCTGGAATGGCTGGACCAATGTGTTGAGGTACACAACTACTGACTGGACGAATCTCGTAACTCAAGGGGGCCATAGACACCAGTAAGCTGCAACACCAAAGTGTAAAATCATTCCCATGTACCCGGTAGTAGAAAATACAACAAAAAGTCATCAAAAGAAAAAGCTACTACCAGTAAAACTCCAACTTAGTTTAGCATTCTAATATTGTCTCTTGATATAGGTTGAAAATATAAACTGTGGTATTGTTTACTTATAGATAATTACGTGATTATACGAGAGGAACCTCAGGCTGTTGTTGCAGTGATGAGGCCCAACAGGTTACATTACATTGAGATAATTAAGTGATTATATGAAGTACATGTATTTGTAGTTGTAATTAGGGTTCAGCACTCTGGCTCAGGTTGCAGCAGTTTGTTAGACCACATTACTCATTATTTAGAAAGTTACATGATTATGTTAGAGTTATACCTGTAATTCCGGTTCAGCACCCTGGCTCTGGTTGCAGCATCTAGGCCTAACAGGCTCTCACACCGAATCAGGTCCACAGCCAGTCCATTGCCATTCTCTGTGTCCATGTTGAGTTCTTTGTTGTATCTCAGGAATCGGACAGTGTCCCTCAGAGTCAGAGCATGTACAAAGTATCGCCTGGCCTCACCCTCTGCTTCAGAACCCACCTAATAATAAATCAAGTACCTGGTAAATGACTATAATACATGTCTTATATTAAGTTAGTATTGTAAATTCAATATTTTAACATGAAAACATAATTTGGTATACTAGAAGATGTTCATTTAAAATAGGAAATAGCAGATCCTTGAAATCTCACCTTTTCCAGTTCTGCAAGAAAGCTATCCAAGGATTCATCACTTAACTTCCCAACTTCAAACATTGTTACTGCATGACTTTTTAACCCCTGAAATTACAGATACATTTATATTAACTTTATTGATTTCCTTTAAAATTTTAATCCGTGAATTCTGTCAAACATTTTCATTTTATGTACTTTTCTATACATTATAGAAAAAAGTTTTACTTTAAAATGCTATATGAAAATGTTACCTGTATTTAAGATGCAATAGAATAAAACACCACTGACAATGAAATAAATTTGAGAAACAAGATATCTGTGAGCCAATGCTCACTAGTGATACCCCCGCTCTGATGTGAATATGCAAAATAAGCAAAGTCGACATTTAACAGAAAGCTGGCATCCGATTGGTACAGAAATATATCCAACAATATGGCATGCCTAAACAAATAGTGTGTTAAAATTTCAAGCATCTGCGATAAACAGCTGCTGAGAAATCTTTGACGAAAATTTGTTTGAAAATTTTGGCTAAAATAAACAAAGTACTCATTTAACAGGAAGATGACGTCCGATTGGTACAAAAATATATCCAACAATATGGCATGCCTTAACAAACACTGTGTAAAAATTTCAAGCATCTCCGATAAATAGCTGCTGAGAAATCTTTGACGAAAATTTGTTTGAAAATTTTGGCAAAAAATAAACAAAGTCATTATTTAACAGGATGTTGACGTCTGATAGATACAAAAATATATCCCACGATATGGCATGCCAAAACAAATAGTGTGTTAAAATTTCAAGCATCTGCGAAAACTAGCTGCTGAGAAACCTTTGACGAAAATTTGTTTGAAAATTTTGGCTAAAAATAAACGAAGTCGTCATTTAACAGGAAGTTGACGTTTGATTGGTACAAAAATACATCCCACGATATAGCATGCCTATACAAATACTGTGTAAAAATTTCAAGCATCTGCGATAAACAGTTGCTGAGAAATCTTTGACGAAAATTTGTTTGAAAATTTTGGTTAAAAAATAAGCAAAGTCGTCATTTAACAGGAAGTTGACGTCCGATTGGTACAAAAATATATCCCACGATATGGCATGCCTTAACAAACACTCTGTAAAAATTTCAAGCATCTGCAATAAACAGTTGCTGAGAAATCTTTGACGAAAATTTGTTTGAAAATTTTGGTTAAAAAATAAGCAAAGTCGTCATTTAACAGGAAGTTGACGTCCGATTCATACAAAAATATATCCCACAATATGGCATGCCTAAACAAACAGTGTATTAAAATTTCAAGCATCTGCGATAAATAGCTGCTGAGAATTCTTTGATGGAAATTTGTTTGAAAATTTTGGCAAAAAATAAACGAAGTCGTCATTTAACAGGAAGTTGACGTTTGATTGGTACAAAAATACATCCCACGATATAGCATGCCTATACAAATACTGTGTAAAAATTTCAAGCATCTGCGATAAACAGTTGCTGAGAAATCTTTGACGAAAATTTGTTTGAAAATTTTGGTTAAAAAATAAGCAAAGTCGTCATTTAACAGGAAGTTGACGTCCGATTGGTACAAAAATATATCCCACGATATGGCATGCCTTAACAAACACTGTGTTAAAATTTCAAGCATCTGCGATAAATAGTTGCTGAGATAAATGCGACAGAAATTTTTGTTACGGACGGACAGACAGACGGACAGACAGACGGACGGACAGACGGACGGACAGACAGACACACAAGGGTAAAACAGTATACCCCCTCTCCTTCGGAGCGGGGGTATAATTATGATTATAAGTATTATGGCCTACTGGTGACAGATTCCCCATCATGAGGAAAGCAGTCAGAGTCGAGTCAAACAGGAATGCTATCCGCCTTGTAGTGCCACTGGTCGGACTTATGTCTTCTACAATAAAACAATGTACTGGTAAGATTTTACTGCAAAATATTTAAAAGATATGAAAAACACTAAACAAGTATCGTTATTAATTTATGCAATTCAGAGATCTCTTAAATAAAGGGAGCTAACTGTCATTGAAAGTAACAGCACAAATGTGTGTCAAGAAACATTTAACTAAGGGCGAATTTATTGATCAAAAACTAGTTTAGGTTTTAGTTCGGTTTTGCAAACTTTTCATTTATTTGCAAAACTGGTTTTGAACTAGTTCTAAACTAAAACTAGTTTTTGTATTTTTTTGCTTTAAACTGAAACAAGTTTCCAGGAAACCTAAAACCACCTTCGAGTGCGGTTTCGGGGGTTTCAAATCCTTTCAAGATGGCGAGAGGTGTTCGAAAGAGAATAGTTGATACTCAAGTGTGGCATATGTGTCAAAGAATGAACTCAGCATATGGGTATTGTTCTAACGTTAAACATATATGTCTTAAAGGATCTATGATAATGTAATACAAATAGTACTGACCAAAATAATAATGTGGAAGAGAGCGATTCCATGAATACAAACACTGAGAATTACCCTTTGCAATTTACAACAGGCAAAGGAAAAACTTTCAAAGTGGTTGATGAAAAAAAAATTCATTGAAATATCTGCTCATAACATTTTTAGTACACATTGTAATGCATATAATAAGTACGCCTGTCTATTTCGTTGCTGGCCATTCAACTAGATTTCTCTGGTTTTTAAGCTAAGACCACGTAATTAGTGGATATTTCACTTGAAACCAGTGTCATTTTTAACTTGTTTCAAACGCCTTGAGTGAATCATATGATCTCTATTGATATACGTGTAGATAAATGAATATTAATATAGTTTTTCATAGCAGCATTCACTTTTCCAAAATATTGATATGGTGTTAAAAGCAAATTTTGCAATGGGTTTGCAGAATAACCTAATATGTGGGTATATTGCCAGGAAAAAAAATGTCTGCACTGTTTAATAAAGACTTTCATGCAAATGCACATGAGTTCAAAAATTATCTTCTTTAAATTTCAAGAACAAATCCAGTAGGTATGCGAGTGCAATGATAGCCATTTTTCTAAACTAACTTTCCATTTAGTGCTAAACCGTCAAACCACCCAACTGGTTTCAAACAGATATGAAACTATTATCAAACGTACCATAAACCTAAACTCGAACTAGTTTTTTATCAATAAATTCGCCCTAAGGTCGAAGAAGTTTGAGTTAGGTGATCTATAAATCTCATGAAATATTTTTCATTTTTTTTTCACACATTTTAAGCTGCAAAATAAATTTTCATAACTCATATCAAAAAAATAATGTACATTCCATTTCCTTATTCAACAAGAATACTGAATTTCCCTATTTAATGTCAAATCACATGCACAGAAGTTCTGTTATACCGGTAATTTCATACACATGTACATGTAATTTACAAATAAAAGCAAGATTTTTGAAAGCACAATAAGTGCTTCTCGCAATTTTAAATGGATATTAATTCCACGTCTTTAATTAGACATCTATAGTTACTGTATAATATTTTGAAGTCCATATTAGGCCTAAAACAGGGCCTAACTTTGTACAACTTACCCATGGCTGTTTCCAGGGCACTTTTATTGGCGTTACTACTTGTGTCTTGAGCTACTGGATTGTTACTAGCCTCCAGTAAAGCCTCCTCAGATGTCTCGCTCCAGTCCAAGATTATCTGCTCCTTTGTTAATCTGAATAAAGCAAAATTTAAACAAATATAAAAGTATTGATTATCTTATAATGTTCATCATTAAATTGACTCCTGTAGAGCTGCATATTCAAGTTCATAAAATCTATGTACACTAATTAATGGTTTAAATGAAGAACAGTTGTTTACAGCAAAGTTCAGTCTTAATTTTTTTTAAAAGTTTGTACAATTTTATTTAAGAAATTGAATTCTAGTTAGGCATTAACTTTATTATGAAGTAAACATTAACCTTTTTCAGTAATAGAGGAAATCTTTTCACAAAACTGGTAACCATAACATATTGTCTAAAATTTGTCTTATTCATACCAACCCCCCTTCCCAAGAAATTCATAAAATTAAAGGCTATAGGTTATAACATGAATGATTACTTTTTGTTTGCTGGTTGTATTTCTCTCCAGGATGGGTGAAGTTCTTCAGTATTCACATTTTCAGCTCCTTTCTTTTTGGCAAAACCAAGGCGGCAATACATTGATACTGCACTCTGGATGTTGATCAAAATTGAGATATATACAGTAGTTCATGAAGCATTGAATAAGATACCGTAGATTTTATGCGAGAACTTATTTCCATGACTCCTCCATTTTGTATCAAACTGTGGGAACATAAAATCGTGAACACCAAACTTCTTTTAAAAAAAATTATGCATACGGTATCTAGCTATAGTTCACAAATGTCAGAAAAATATAAGCTGAGAATTCAAAATTCACTGCGATGCTTCTTGTGCAGATTTTACCCAGTTATTACAGTATTTCCTTGTGTTTAATAAAGAATCTACAGTATCATCAAAATACTAGTGATGTCATGTGACTAGTGATGTAATATTCTTCTTACCTTTACTAATTCTGAATCAATCTGCAAAACACTAGCAAGCTGAAAAATGATGAAAAGCAAGATATCAAATCGGCAATTGTTTTTCGATCTTGATAAACAGTGGTCAAAATCATTCTAAACATTTACACATATTTGCTGAAGACATAAAAACAAGGGAATCAGCAAAATATAAGCTGTAGTCATTAAGGTTTTACACGTTTATTTCTTCATAGTAAATCTAACCCCATCATTTGTGTAGTCAGTAAAGCTCCTACCTCTGACACTGTGGTGTGTTCATCGATGGAGACAAAAATCTTATACAGCAGGGTCTCCAGATAATCCCCCAGCACTCTGTTCATCACAAAACCCTCCAAAGGGGGCACTAGAAAAAAAAAATTAAACACTGACAGAAACTCAGCTCATCATGAAACCCTCCTAGAGGGGACACTAGAAAACATATATTAAAACATTGACAGCAACTCAACTCATTCTGAAACCCTCTACATGTAGAGGGGGCACTAGAAAACATATACATGTACAACACTAAACCACTAAACAGAAACTCTGTTTATTAGAAAATACTTCAGAGGGGGATTTCCCTTTAAGCAATTTAAACATAAAAGAACTTAACAAACAACATAAATGTGAATGAAAACGTACTTGATAACTTTTTACTAAAAGACATATATACCATCAAACACGTAATATTCAAAATTGTGACTGATAAAACCGGCACATTTATAGTTTCTAGACAGGGACTTAAAAATCATCCCATACTTCCATATTTTACATACTGGTACAAATTTATAATTCAATCAATCTATCTCATACTTCCATATTTTACATACTGGTACAAATTTATAATTCAGTCATTCTATCCCATACTTCCATATTTTACATACTCGTACAAATTTATAATTCTATCATTTGTATATGTGTTAATTGCAAAACACCTAACCTACATTATAATTCTCATGAAATAACTTACCGATTATGCAATCTTCATCATTAATAGGAACATTCAGATATATCAATCCTTTTCTGTAGAGACCTAAATAAAAGAATAATGTTATCTAATTTGAGATTGTAACAAAGCAATTTTGATAAGGACATTTATCTAATTTAATGATCGATGCTTAACTTTTTTACAGTGACACAGTTTTATCTTGTGGAAAAAAAACTCCATGGTGAAACCCAACTATTCATTTTATATATCAAATAAAATATTGTAATGTATACACAAAGATGTCAGTTATGAAAAACAAAGGGTTTTTTAAATATTACTTTGGAGAACATCAAGTTTCCAGATGGTAAATTGGAGAATTCATGAAAGAAATAAAATTATATCAACTTAGAAAAAATATTTAAAGACAATTTTGATTAAAAATTAGTTGCATTGATCAATTGAAAATTTGGTTAATCTTCACATTCTACTTAGAACAATCAACAATTCATGTAAATTCTTGATATCAATTTTGCAACGTACGTTTTTAATTACAAGTACATATATGAGAAGAATTTGTTATAAACCAAAAGAACTTCACATATCTGTTAGTTTCTATCTTTCTGATCATAGTTAGTTCTATTGTACTTTTACATGTCATTTAAAGGAATGATACATAAAATCGTGCATCTGCATTCATACCGTTTTTAATTATTAATGACAAAACATACATATGTACAATATGTCATGTACATTTTACATTGTATAGTGTTCTTTTTCAGTCTTCAATAAATACTGTGGTGAACCTACTTTGAATAATCTTGTAATCTAGCTCTCCAGCCAGTTGACTTCCTTTCTCACTGTCAATTATAGAATCTATTACATTCTTCTCAGAAATTGTGCACATCTGAAATAAAACAAGATATAAAAATAATTAAAATGCACACAGAAAAGAAAGTCTCCTACATACTAGGACTTACTGCAAAGTCGTATTGTTCATTTTGGAAAGTGTTCATGCTTTGAGAAAAATATTCTGGGTTTTTTTTTTCAACTCTACATATGAACTAAAGGCTCTTAATTGCATATACATGTACTACAATATTTAATTTTAATGCTTCTTAATTAATCCCAAACTAAAAATTTATCTTATCACAATAGTTGGCACAATTTCATCACTTTTAACATTTAATACAGGAATTTTAAAAAGTTAAATGGTCTCTGTCTCGAGTAGTTTCGTTTATGGATATAAATAAAAACTTAAGAATGACCTTGATATCTTCCTCTGTGATGTACCCTACATTCACTAGCCACCAGTGTTCAAAGGTCACTGTTTCTATTGGTTGGGCTGGCAAGAGATCTTTTGGAGGTTTTCGACGGAAAAATTTCTGAAAAAGTTAAAAGACATGTATTTTTCCTCTAAAAAAATCCATCAGAATTGCTGTTAAAGTTTAAATTACCATAGTGAACAGAAATAAATCATAAAACTTTAACACCATGTATAAACAAGAATGCTGTTTCATTATGTATTAATTTTAATGAGTGTATAGACTCACCTTTGATGATCTACATTGGTTCATTAAATCAATATACTGATTCCTACCAATACCCAGCAGCCTTAAACCTGAAACAAATTATATTCCATTAACTCAGCAAGAAAATTTGAGCAATGGTAAAATACATGTATTGTGGTAGACATCTTTAAAATCATACATATTGGTATGCAGTGTAATTTAAATCAAGTTTGACATTTAGATTAAAAAAAAAATTGATTAAAATACATGACAAAGATCTAAAATTTCAACAGCAACGAAAGTTTCAAAGTATACCTTTTAAAAAAAATTTAAGTCATTAAATACATATCTCTTATCTAGAAATACGAATCTCATACATAAACTTCCTTAATAGTATTTCAATAAAAGTTTCCTGTTTTTAGAAGGTACAGATTTCTTTTGATTGCACTATCAACAGCAATATGATCTTTAAAAAATTGCTACAGTGGGCTAAAAGATAAATACCTGAAATACATAATGAAAATAACTTACAGTCTGCAGCAGTGAAATTGGGGAGAGAGTCATAGCTCTTCTCTTGTGTCATGATGTCAGACATCATGTTGATGTAGTATGTGAAGGGAGTGACCCTCAGCCCTTTGACAATGACATCAGACAGGTGATAGGGGTAGAGCATTAGATGCTCCTGGCTGTATTGCATCAAGTCTTCATAGTATCTTCGTTCATCCTTCCTCGCAGTCCGCACTAAATTGCCTTTATAGCGGAGCTGATTTTTTATACTAAACTGAACGATGGCTTTCTCATATTCCCTATGAGAGTTTCCAAGAATCTATAGTAAATCAGATATAAATAAAATAAAATAATTTATATTTAATCTATCATTTCTAAAATTATCATTTCTGAAAATTATGGACTTTAAGACATTGGGATTTACCGGATTGATAATTTGACAATTGACTTTCAATTAATTGATTAGCATTTCATTCATACAAGGTCCAGTGGCAATGACATTAAAGTTAGAGCAGAAAGTTCAAATAAATACTAAAAATTCGATTCATATATTCTAATGAAAATGAACGTGCATTATCTCCACGAGATAAGAAGAGGATATCCTATTATCATCATACGTAAGAGAGTAAATTACTTGTTTGACGGCTGCTGGCAGTTTCTGCCACGTGTTGTTTTGTCTGATCTGGTTTTCCACGTCTGAGTTCATGTCGTTTGTTGATCTGGGCAGTCAATGATGCTGTCGTCTGTCATTATTTGCTTATCATATGATCAGACATCCACCACCCACTATTTCTATCTGACATGTTGGAAAGTGCTATCAGGAAGCGAAATATGTAAAGAATATTTTGATTGGCTGATACAAATCCTTAGTCCAATTAAAACTCGTTTTCTTTTTTTCTTTCGGGATAACGGTTGTTTACAAATGGCTACCCCCAACGAAAACATTCGCCAAGAAGTTTAGATATATGAAGAAAAAAGAGGTAAAACAGTGTTTTTGACATACTTTAGACTAGCAACGTTTAGCAATTTATTCAGTGTTTTTGATATAATTTAGACTAGCAACGTTTAGCAATTTATTCGTGTAAGAAATACAATAAATCGTTGCGTTTTAAATGTTATACATTAAGCTATATGCTCCAAACGCATTTCAAAATTTACCCTTCATTTTATTTTTCATTGAAAACTTTCAGTTTTCAAATTGTTATATGATAATCAATATACGGTATTTTATGCTTCTTAAATGGCATGATTTAATAATGAATTTCCAATCATATGCCATCATATCCGGTTGTGTTTGAAGTACTTAATCTATATTAAATAAATGACAAGATGACTAAAAAGTTATTTCAGCATTTATTAAGAATGCCAAATAAATCTAATATCATCTTTGATTTTTGTCAAAATGTGATATCAAAAATGTTTTAAAACTGAGATTTGTTTTTTTTTCCCAATCAAATATATTAGAAAACTTGATATGTAAAGGTACTCTTAGAATTTGAGTGAATAGTTTAAGTGTTCAAAGAAGAGAGTATATTATGTCATTATTTTATAAAGATAGCATTGAAATAAATATTTCAAATGTTTTATGCTGATATGTATTCTTAACAATAATTAAATGATGTTGATGATGTCATTTTTTTTAAAGTGAATATATAAACATGGGTGGTCTCTTAGATGAGAGAGTGGTTCTGGAAACCATATTCAATAACTATGACACAGATGGAAAAGGGAACTTGTCTCCCATACAGATGCAGATTCTGCACGGAGACCTACGCATGGGGGGTATCAGTTTACCACAGGCAAGTGAAATTGTGTAGTAATTTTTTATGAATGTAAATATAGCTTAAAATTTATGCATACATGCAGATGGAGATTTTCTAGTTGGCTTGTAAAAAATAGAGTATCTGAATTGGAGGTCAAACATTATTAAAATTTTAGTTCTGGTATATTGAAGAATAACTTTCAAATAACAATGATGACAGAAAAATACAGGTTGTATATTAGAGAAATTTAGATTGTTTACTGGATATTAAAATTATATCAAATGTGGAGATTTGTGTAAATCTTCAGGTTGGCATAAGTGAAAGCTAAACCAAAGAACTTTGGTGTAATTGATTACTTGTTGTGCTTTTTATAATAAAACACCATTAGACTTTGATGAATTTTTCTATTTAAAAGATGTATTTTATGATGTAATCATTGTTATTGAACCATCCTGTGGAATGCACAAAGTTATATTGGCATGGATCTTTAATTCAGACTTCTGTATAAATATTTATTCAATTAATTGAGATAAAATGAATATAAGTTTTCTTTTACCATTGGAATCTTTCTTTTACTAAATTAAAATTAACAATTCAATGTTTAATAGATTTAATAGTTTTGAAATAATATTTTGTAGGTTATGGAGTCCATGAAATATGCTTGTATACATGGCAGCTACTGCGAGCCCTCGGAACTGTATAACCTCCTTCAGGAAATGGACCGACGATTCTTCCTGATTCAGGATTTCAGATGGGAGTTTTCCATGATTGATGTGAACCATAAGGATACAATATCACAGGATGAAGCTCAGTGATTATATTTAACTATTAACAAATTCAGTCAATGACCGATATTGGTGATATAATGTAGAAGCACGTATTTTTGTTGGGTCAAAATTTTGTTGTTTTTAAACGAAATATGATTTCTTTGGCATTTAATTTTGTCATATCATAATCTCTTTGTATTCATTTATATTTGGGGTAAAAATTTGTCATGAATTAAGTATGTTGATTTTTACTGCCAATGAAAATAATGAAATTAAATCCTCAATGAATATTTCTGCTTCTACAGTATTTCATTTTGTTAGTGAAAATTTGAAGTACAGGTAATAAGAATGTGTGCTAATTTTCAGTGATGGTTTAGTCTTTAGAATTCAAGACTGAAGAATGAATTTTGGTCTTTTACACATTATGTGTTGTAGGTGGTTTGTTCAGACTGTTCATGGCCGTCATTTCTCCAAGAAGAAGTGGGATGAGTTTGTTAAATGTCGACCTGTTCCTGGCAGTCCTGTGGCATTTGCTGAAATAGAAGTCATGTTATGCAATATTCCCAATAGACTGGATCTTCAGTCAGAGAAAATGGAAGAGGAAAAGGAGAGAGAAGGTTATTTTCTTTGTTTCATATGTCACATTTAAAGGCTGGTATGAATGGGTGATGATGAATTATTGTATAAAATGCATACTCTCTCCTTCCTATCTGTTTCATTCTTTCTCTCTCCATTTATTGTATATGTAGATGTAATTTACCAGATTAAATATTATATTCCAGATCTAATGAGGAGAGAAAGGTTGGCAGAGGAGGAGGTGGCGAGGTTAAAGAAAAAGAGAGATGAAGAGAGGAGGAGACAAGATGAGGTATATGCTATAATCTTTGAAATATCTTTCTTCTTTACCAATATTGTAAATGCTCTCATCACTAGTATGATGCTCCAGCACTGAACTATCTAAAGTCTTAGATGTATTAGCTATCCATATGAATCACAAATAATGTACAGCAACAATACTTCATCTGCAATTATCTTCTGGTATTATTCATTTTCATTATTATGCCTTATTGAGTTGCTCATTAAAAAATGAATGTGTTTCTTTTTTAAGGAACAAAAGAGAAATGAAGAATTGCGAAGAAAGAGACAACTTGAGGATGAAGGTGAGTCACTGTCTAAGACATGTTTAAAATACATCTTTTTATCATTTCAATACATAAATTTGATTAACATTCAAAAGCTGCTTAAAAAGAATAATAACAATACTAATTTATTGACAGATATGAACTACTGATTTTACTAATTATTTTAAAAAATAATACTGTATTATAAACTATGACAACAGCCATTGTTGATGAGGAAGACATCAGCAATATGGAGGAAGATAAGGAGAAGGATCGAGAAAGAGGTCAATTAATGCAGCATTTAATTGATGTGTTTCTTTTAATGCTATATGAATGAAGTGTGGCATGCAAACACTTTGTATGCAACATATCTGAATGAAATGGGATGGTTCAATACATAAAATTAAAATGTATTCAAAAAACAAGTAATCATTTTATTTTTTGGAAAATTCTGGGACCTCACTATTATGCACTTGTATATATATATTTTTTTATTTGCTTGCTTCGTAGAATATGTCAGGGTTACAAATAACAGTGTATTTTGTGTAATGTTTTTTTGACAGTTGTGATATATACCGATATGCCTGATGACAAGAAGAGAGGTCAAAGTATCAGAAATTCCATGCATGCATTGATTATATGTACACAGAATTTATATATAATTATCACAGTCTCTTTACAATGTACTTGACGTCTTTCTAAATCCAAGCCTCAATTACCTTTTTCTTATCATCCAAATATAAATGGCCGTTAATATTGTGTATCTGTAAAAGTAATTTATTTCAGACGCTAGATTTGCATAAGTGAATTTGTGGGTGAATATTGAACATACATCATATAAAAGGTACAGTCTCTGAAATGTTCTACTTTCCAATTATTCTGTGGGTTCACCGTCGCTCCCAGTGCGTTCACTGTGGATTCCCTTGCGCTCTCCACTCTAATCCATTTGCGATCACCGTGCATTCAGCATGCGCTCACAAAGCGTTTAATTTGCACTTACCTTTGTTCAGTGTTCACTTATCGTTCAATCAAATAATATTATATTTAGGCTCATAACAATACATACTATTTTTTTTTTATAACCAACGAAACACAATGTAAGGACAACTCCTGAGGCACACCAAATAAATCGTTCATGTTGCGCTCACATGACATTCACATATTGTTCATGGTGCATTCACTATGCGTTCATTATTCCTTTGTGCTTGTGTTTGCGCTCTGCGTTTGCTTGTCATTCACTGTTCATATGCATTCACTGTTGGCTCAGAGTGCGCTCACTGTTGGCTCAGAGTGCACTCACCGTTCGCTCAGAATGGGCTCACCGTTAACTCACCGTACAACGGCTCAAGTGGGAAAGTAGAATGTTTTGGGGACTGTACATTTAGATATTTTACCAGGAAAAAAAACCTGAATCAATACAACATATAATTATTTCTTTCTTTTATATAATTCAGCTATCTAAGCAGAATTCTATTTATTTATCATTTACTTTGCATTCCATTTTTCTTATATATATATTTGTCATTGATGAATGATAAAGATGTAAACTTGATGGTTTGTTTGTTTTAAATCTTAAGTTCGTCTTACATTTTCCATCGAAAAAATATAAATATAGAAAGATAATAAAAAAATGTTGCCATTCATTGGCATATGTTAATTTAATAATCAGATAGCTTTCCTTTTCAGAATGTAATATATATACCTGTATAAGTGTAATTGAAAATAATAAGCATCTACCATAATAGAGTTGCAGCCCTTTGACAATTTTACTGATACTCTGTTTTTACATTCCTTTTGTTCAGAGAGGCGTAAACAAGAGGAGGAAGAAAGAAGAAGAAGGGAAGAAGAAGAGGTAACAGTTTCAGCAATGAAAAAATATCAATAAGCTTACATGTATACCTGTAATTATGAATTTTCATTAAATCATGCAGTGGTCTGACGATAGATGGAGAGCTGAGGTTTTAATCAGACTGTTAAACGTACAGTGAAGTTTATACTTTCAATGTGTTTATTGCAAAAACCTTAATTTGTTTTGTAAATTATTTAAAGGAATCTGAAAGATTAAGGGAGTTGGAGAAAAAACAGAGGGAGGAAGAGGAACGAAGAAGGAAAGAGGAAGAAGAGTTGTACAAAGATGTGGAGAAACTCGCAAAGGTCCGGGAAAATAAATCTGATGAGTTCAACTTATCAACAGAGAAAAAAAAATGCTCCAAAATTTTTATTGCTTTGAGGAGAATGTATTATGAGTCCATAATTGATTAAGTGTTTTAAAAATCCCTTTAGGAGAATTTCATATTTTAACTCCCTAGTGAAGTTGATTTCAATAGTCAAGTTGAAACTTGATAAATCAGAATAGTAGATTTAAAAAAAAAATAAATTCAAACGAAAGGTAAATTAAGCTTCATAATTTCAAACTTAACTGTCATACCCTGTAGGATGCAGAAGAGAAGGAGAAAAAGACTAAGGAAGAGTTGGATAAACTGAAAAACAAAGGGGGATCTGAAGAAGAGGCCAAGAGGTTACGCAAAAGGTTACAAGGTCAGTATGAATATCAACAGATAATCAAACAAGGTCCATAATAGAAGATTTCCTAAACATTCCAAATTTGAGAAGAGCCCATGTATTGGGTTTCATATTTTCTTGATCTTACTAGAAGGGAATGATAGATTAATACTAAAGTCCTATCAAAGTTTTACTCCATTTGATTAATTTAGATGAATACATAAATGTATCATAGTTGCTGACTTGAGTTCGATTTGAATTTTGTGTTTGAGTGTCTGTATTTTACATTGGATGATAGATGAGAGACATAGGAAGCTGAGGTATAATTTGAAAGTGGCCATCAAAAGTCGAGACCGCTACCAGCTGGACTACAACATTACTGAGTTCAAGAAGGAGAAGCTGGAGGACACAGATATGGACCTGGTCAAAGCAGAGAAAATTCTGAAGGAACTCCTTGTCAGAGACGGTAAGTGCTCCTGTTATATTTCATCCTAATCAATTTCCTTGGAAATGAGGATAGATTATATTAATTAATTCTTGAAATTGTGATTATGCTGTGGTATCTTTCAAATCTGTCTAAAATTTGATATTCTAAAATCATGATTTGCATAAAATAGTAAAAGATAAGGTACGTTTTAATCATTAGAAGTTTGCACACTTTACATTAAACAATTATATATATATTTATATATTTTTTTCTGAAGACTACAATCACTTTTTTTGTAGATTTGAAACGTGCTATGACAAAGCGAGAACTAGAAGAACTCGAGAAGGCCATTAATGCAATCAAGAAGCACGGTCTTGAAGTCCCTTTGGCGAAGGAACTGGGAGAGGCTTCTAAACTGCTGACACGGCTGAAAAGACTGGAGCGTATCCGCCACGAGATCTTGGAGCTGAAGCAGGCAACCGTGGCTGAGATCAGAAGCTACCAGAATCCTCCAGCTGTGGTTCATAAGGTCATGACTGCAACTTTCTTGTTGCTAGGCCACCAGGAAAAAGAAACGAAGGTTCTGTATTCAGTTGGTTCGCACGTACATAATAATTATGAGCAGTTTACTATATGCAAGTTACAAATGTATTTGTTAAAAGTAGGGTGTTTATTCATTTGAATTAATGTTTCCAATATCAGATCTGGAAATCTGTACAAGCCTTGGTAGGAAAAACAGGAAAAGAAAGCTTGAAGCGTCGCTGCATTGAATGCAAGCCAGAAAAAATTCCTGTAGCTCCTGCAAAAAGAGCAAAGGCCTTGTTAGAGGAGTTTGACCTTGAAGAGGTCAGGGACGTGTCAGCTGGGGCTGCTACTTTTTATGTGTGGGTAAGTAAGTCTACAAGACCTTAAATGTATAGTATAATACATATAGTGCTTTCATAACTTCATGTACATGTATTGGTATTAAACAAAAAAATTAATCATTAGCCTTTATTTGAATTTCATGTTTAGATGGTTGGATCAAAGAAATAAATTCTTAATGAAATTTGTGAATATTTTGCAGCCATCCTCTCTCTTCAAAAAAGAAAAACATTAAAACTTCTTGGATTTACTTCCATTAGAATTATGAAATTCTTAAGCAATACACCTTAAAGAAAAGTAAATACTGGAATACTATGCAAAAAAGTTATCCAGAATGGAGAATAACATTTGAACTAATAATATTATAATAAATATAAGTATTACAAACTGTTATAAATCTATAATGAGTATGAAAAGATTTGGTAATGCAACTTTTCTCATTGCCAAAATACTAGTATATGCCAGGTATAGACTTTTGATTTTTGTGCTTTGAAAAGTTACTGTTAAATCATATTTAATAAAGGACATTTTGTGTAATATGTGTATACATTAATCTAACTTAATTAGAACATGCCTGCTTTTTATCCAATTAACGATACATTTTATTTATATATTTTTTTATCCAACTAGTTTTTGTGTATTTCTCTTTTTTATTGTTATACATTTTTTAAAAAGTGTTTTAGTCGCTGATTGGTTAAAAAAAAATCAAGCTTTATAGTTCTAAAATACTGGAGTAAATCATCAAAGTGATTTACAAATACGTGAACATTTCCAAAGGATTAATCTCTTAATCTGTATGATTGACTTCGATCCATATATGAAAGTTCTCAATCCATTGTTTTCAAATTATTTAAAAATAAGCACTTGATTATTTTGCAATGACTGAAATCTTAGCCATAACAATAGCATCCTTGTTCTGCAGGCATCTGCCATGATTGAAGAATTGGAGGACTTGACAGCACAGAAAGAAGAAGCCAAGGCAAAGGCATCCTAGAAAGGGTCGCGCACTACATGTATAACATTCTCCCCTAATGTACTTTTAGGAATGATAGAAATCTCTCCTACTCAGCAACAATCTAGCACCTTCGATCATGACCTTGCTGTTGTCAAGTACAGCACAATAAAACCCCAGGGAAAACAGCAGGCTTTATAGCAGAAGAGTGGGAAAACTATGCCCATGAATCATTATCTGTCATTTTTGTTGAATCATAAGAGCCCAGATTTGTTGACAGCGTATCAAGGTCTTTGTACAAATTTTACTTCTTCTCATAATTCCGTCCAGTTGTCATTTAACTTTCAAACGCAGACGTTTATATTCCTACCATTTCTGCCATTAGATTAACATTCTTAAATCATTTTTTAACACAAACAAATCAGACTTATGTACAATGTAGCATAGAAATTTAAATACCCTAGGACCTAGTTAAAATTTAATATACTGTCATTAACTGGGTACATATGTACCGGTGTATTTGTCTACGTCATCATGTGATTAAGAAAGCTGGTTCTTTCTAGAAACTAATTGTATAATAAAATAAACCATTTAATGCATTTCGTTTGTAATATGATTATATAAATAAATTTATTACTGAAATAAATATATGGACTGTACATAACTTTAACTGAGGGAGATTTTAAATTTAGACATTTCTAAGCTCGTATAGTAACTCCTTTAATGCAACTTTCTCATTGGTGAGTTTATTGATGGATTGGCGTTTTAAATCTCCTTCAAGAATATTTCACAAGCACACAACTTATTTTATTTATCTTTTTCTTGCTATTTTTTTTTACATAGGTATTATTAATTAGTGGATGAAAATTGAACCATCTCGGGATTTGACCTCTCTTTAACAAAGTTTATCCCCCCCCCACCCTTTCCGATCAAATACATTTCTTGATAACGAAACCCGGCTGCTGAAAAAAAGTAGACAAAACTTAAAGTCGGGTACATCAGCATACCGAATATTGCCTCAAATGTGTAGCAGTGCTGACCAAAGGTATTGTTTATAACGCAAGTGCTTATGGTAAAAAAATATATACACATGCATCTACAAAGAATTTTAATTTATTTACATGAAAATCAACAAACAAAATAACACCCTACATTTAAATGTAGATATTCTCAAAATTCCACCATCAACGTTTCTACTGAAAATGAAAATCCTCTCGAAGTTAGTCGATTGTCATAACAGACCAAAAGATGCAGCTAGTAGTTGGATAGTGTCATCTACACACAAGGTCAATATAAAAAATATCGAGTTTTAAATGTTCTATATTTTTGAGGATTTGTGATACATATACTATCATGTTTACTCCGTAACAATGGTAACAATAATTATTTTCATAGAAAACAAATAAAAATAATGGGTTGATCGTAGTTTAATTGCATTGATCGTTGCTTGCCCTATATCCTTATTTGTCATCGTCCAAACATCATCACAGACACCCGCACGCAGTCGGTATCAGGTTCGGGATATTCTGATGGATTACCGTAGAATCGATCCTTATTAACATGGACTGCGCGGAAAACGATATTGGGGCACAACATGGCGTCATTTCCCGCCTTTCTTTGTCCGTTGCGACATTAGAGTATCGGTACTCTTGTACCATTTTGCTGTGATTACTGTGAGCGTCGATTTCGTCTGAAATAAACAAATATTGTTTCGTGTAATTAGTATATTAATTTGTAAAATACCTATGAATTTACAAAAAAAAAAATGCTGCTATAGATGTATTTTACAATTAGCCGAGACTGTAAACAGTGTCGATAAAGAAATTCAACAGAGCTAACACCTACCATTACATGAGCCTTTGCAATAAGCATAGTTCAACTTTTTAGGAGCTATAATTCCAGTCCAACCGATTTCGTCAAAGTTGATCTCTAGAGGCGCCAAACAACACCCCTCATATCCAAGGGAACATGCCACAGGCGCATGACCGCTTTGAGCGCCGACTCCTGTGACTTTTTCTAGTTGTTATTGCCAGGAATGGCATGGAATCATATTTAGAACTAAATATTGTCTTGTGATTCTTTCTTTGACATCCTTTACACAGTATAGATATCCCATCGTTCCTAGCGGGTTTTTGTAGCCACCGCACAACTGTCTCTGTGACGTCAATTTTCAGCCAACCGTGCTTAATTTTGGTCTCGAACCTATTTATGATGTTGCGTGGACGGACCTTCCGTTCCGCTCTGTTGGTTCTTCCGAGTTCCGATACAACAAAAGTCTGGACCACTGGATCTCGGTGGTAGAAGAGTTTATAGATCCACAGCTCGGCTTTTTGGACATCACTGGCTGGCACCTTTCCGTTGACGTCAAAATAGTAGCAACCGGCCGACTTCCGGTAACTGCAGTTCTCCGTTTCTGAGGAAGAATAGCAAAATTCTTTGAAACTATTGGTTCATGAATATTTTTTCTACATATGTTAACAATATTTTTTTAGAGAAATTGAACGGTTTTTTTATGGTCTATCGCAATATATCTTATTGTCTAACAACGAGCGAGGCACGCTTTTTAACGCACGCGTAGCATGAGTGAAAACGTATTTTGAAAAGTTGTCTCAAGTGTGATATGAATTTTCTATCTATCTACGATGAGTTTTTGCTTATTATACACATCTCTTGTTAGATTTAATTGTCAAGAATTAGTTGCTTGCTTAAAGTACCGATAAAACATCAAAACAAAATAGTCAATTATAACGCTTTTGCTAGTGGAAAAACAACAGTGATTCCAATTATATGTACCCTCATTATAACCATGATATTAGAACGGAAAATAGAAGATTATTCTGATTAAACATTGCACATAAACAAGTGATTTGACGGAATCGGACAGAAGTATACAGTGAAGTGTAACATAAAGTTATAATACGGAACCGTATCTTGTTAAAACTGGTTAAATGCAACCTCTTGTGGTCAAAGGGTTACACATATAGGACAAATATTATAAAGTTTGCTTACGATCCTTGACTGAAACGTAAAATCAAATCAGGATTTTAAATCAAATATTTCACTTGCAAAATACACTCAAAGTATTGGATAAATGAATATCATTAAAAAGAAAAATAGAAAATAGGCGCTTACCGTCGTTTCCGATGACGTAGATTTGTAGCGCCTTGGCGTAGAAGTGATGCGGCTTGTATTTCTTTTGTCCTTGGTCATGCTGGGTCTGAAGGAAACCCCTCCCCAACTCCGCTAGGGGCAGGACCGACGCGTCACTCTTGGACACGGGCGCGGAGGAAAGGCGCAATTTAGCCATTAGCTGCCTTTTTATGTACTCGATGTGCATTCGTTCCTCTGCCTTTTGCTCTTCTTCCTTGTCCGCTGTATCATGATATTCTATTGTATTCTCTGTTATATTTTCTGTTGTATTCGTTCCCGGGGGAAGTAACAGTGAGTGCAGCACTTGTACTTGATTGTTCTCTAGAGATATTACTCTCTTCGGTAAAGTTGTCTGCATTTTTGATAAGGTCAATACTCCCATTGAATGTAGCATTTTGCTGTTTCAGCGTCTTAAGTTCATCAGTTGTTTCATTGCCGCGTTTTTCTGTTTCACTGCTATCAGGTCCATAGTAGTTCTGACAAGAAAAACGAGCTGCAGGGCAAAACACAAAACAACGAGAAAATGCCAAAAATCCACATTGTTTGTAGAACTTTCGTCCGTTAGCACATAGCAACTATGGAACACTTGATATCGACATAAGGTAAAAATTTGTTATTTTCACAAAAGATGTGCGAAGAAACTGCTGGGGGTGTGGTGCAATACACCAATCAGAACTCGTTCCTTATACCGGTATATACCCACGTGATGTTTTGGAGACCTTGCATCATAGCATTCGTAGAGTCCAAAGGTTGCTTGTTCCTGATGATGCAATACGTTTGTCCATCAAAAAACAACTTCTCGATTGATTCATACTCTGTGTTACGTCTGGTTTCGTTTTTGTCTACCTATTCAATTAATCCGTTTGCTCTCTGCATGTAATATAAGCTTTTTTTAATTAGTCCGTGGAAGGATTGCGATTAAACATTCGCTGGGTTTTTTTTAAGTCAGGTCAATATTAGAATTAATATTTTAATCCCCTTATTTTTGTCCCAATTATTTCCCAATGTACACAAAGCGTCTTCAAACATTTCATTAGAATTTGAGTGGAATTCGTGACACGCTTGAACATGAACAGGTTAAGCAATTTTTTTTAAGACGAACTGTTTTCATATGAATATTGTCAGAAGTAAACACAATAAGCAAGTTTTTAAACTTCCCAACAGGGAAACAGGGTTATTCAGTTTAAGAACACAAGTAAAGGAAAACGCCACACAAAACAATTTTTTTGTGTTATAATTGGAAAAAAACCCTCTTTTTCATATAATAATGAAAGTAATGGTAATTACGCGAAACAGCATACATGTACAAAGGCATGCGATCCTATTTGCCTACTTCAGGAAAGAGCCCTTCAAGAACGCGTTCTTGTTAAAAGCGCTAGTAAACATTTCAAGTTTAAAGAAAAGTGCAAGTTGGAAGTTCCAGAATATTAATTCACAATTAAGTCGTAATGTAATAATAGAAAACTTTATTAAGTTTTAGACGCTATTTATTTCTTTTGATAATTTCTTTCTGCTCCAGATACTAAAAAGATATAAAAAAAAATTCAAAACCAAAATATTGTTTTTATTAATAAACGACATACTGCCGACCTTTGAAAGCCCGAAAGCCCTAGAGGCCTCTTTTGGATTTTAGCGTGCATAGGGGTGAAGGTCCTTACAGAAACTGCTTGGTGCCATAGATACGCGCGTGCAACGTTGCATGCATAAATTCTGATTCTAAAATAACAGAATCGCTGCACTTTCATAAATTTATATGCGGTTGCATTTATAAGCATATCGAAGTTTTAATGAAAACTACGATTACGTTGGATTTAATTTAAAGACACTTTAAAGAGATATTTTTAATTTTCAATTAAGACAGCCTACATAAAGAAATATAAGAGATCGCTAGATGTAAGCTTGTTAAGACCTTTTACAGAGAACGACTATTTTTCAAATTCCTTTCTTGTATATAAAAGAGCTAAATAAAAAAGACTTCTTAATATAAACTACATGAATTGAACATTGTGATTTAATCAAGTTGTTTTTTGTCTTATTTTCATATTCATTAGATGATATAGATCTATTCTCTGGGTAGCCCGTTTCAAACTCTCCTGCTATTCTTTACGAAGCTTGAAGAAGCTTCATTTATGAGTACATGTACTACACAACTACATTTTCGAAGATTGGGCGTGTAATTTATCCGACCCGCCCCCTTTTTTCTTAATGCCACATGTATGGTATGTACAGTGGCGTCGGAAGCAAATTGAAAGTGCGGGGGGGGGGGGTAGACTAATCCTCAGAAATCTTGACAAGCAAAAATTTTTTTTCCCAAATCATAAAATTCGGGGTGGGGGTGGGGGGACCATGAAGACCCAATGTTATATAAAATCGGAGCCGTTTTAAGATTCTTTATAATAAGAAAGTTGCAGCAGAAACCGCTTCGTGGAGGTGTTCATTATCCAGCTAATATCGAGCGCATGCGCAAATAAACGACGATCACAATTTTACATTACGACCGCCACGTAATTATCTGACGACAGATAATCAGAAAATTTCAAGGCGACTGCAAGACATATTTTTCTTGAATTCCGTCGAAATAGATCTTGTCAAAAGCCAAGAGTTTTGTATAAAGTTGTCATTTTGAAGAAGAACCAAGTATCTGTGGTCTGAACGGAATAATTTGTCTCGAATTATCATTTATAACATTTTATTTCTACTTTCCATCATCAAGACCACAGGCACTTGTTTCTTAGAAAAAAAAAATTACCCTGTATTATTATACTATAGGTTAAATTTTTTTCTCAGAAACAAGTGCCTGTGATCTAAGAAAACAAAGTTCATTAAAAACTAACTATATCATTTTAGGGAGAAAGAACCCTAGAAGATTTTGTCGCAAAACACCGGTAATTGTACATTGGACTCAATTTTTATCAAGACTATTGAAATATAAAAAGAAAACACTTGAATGGGATTGACATGTAACGACTACATGATATTACAGTTAGCTTTTGATTTAACTAACATTACACAAGTATATCATAGGGGCGATTTTTATTTATTTATTTTACTTTTTTTTTTTCAAATCAAAGTTAATTTTTGTCAGGAATTGTTTAACTTTTGACTTTGCCCCTAACCTTTGAAATCGTAAGGATCGCAAAACTATTTCGCCAATTTTGCGCGTTCGTTTCATGTAGAATGCTGATTTACTTTTCAATAATTTTCAATTGTGTTTGATTAACAAAGTAGCATTCCGATTGATGATAATATAAGGCACACTGTAGATTCACAACTTCCGAGTTCTCTCACACATATTTTTTTAATCAGTTTTCAGGTCAGGTAACCTTTGTCGGGAAGTGTTGAGTGCACTCTTCTCTTTCCTATTGTTGAAAGGCATGTAAATCTTCTTAGCTATATAGAAAGCATACTGCATTGTGTTAAAAAGGTGTCAGTCTGACCAACTATAACTGACCCTTTGAGACTCTTTAACATTTGGTTCGACCCTTAATCTCACGGAATGCGTGTCCGAGTGACGTCGGTCGTGTGAACTTTGGAAGGAGCAAATGTTCTTTCTATAGACTGTGAACTAACATGTAACGAATTTTGTAAAAACGTAGCCCAGAGTATTTGTATGGAGAGCCAAAATTAGCCTGAACTCAAATAATTGGCAATCTCTTTAAAGCCACATGTTTTCATAAAAATCTTAAGGTATAACAGTTATTCTGTATTTAAGTATGGGAAATTATATACATTGTAAAAGAAACGTTTAAGGGTCAAGTGCCTGTGATTGGGATAAAAAAATATTGTGTGCATCAAATAAATTATCGTGCGCATTAATTCATGCAATGTTCTTTATAAAAATAATCACCGTTTTGAAGTGTATGACTGAATTGTTGCGCATAAAATTTATTTGATGCGCGCATTAAATCATTTGAAGATATCTCTAATGCTTGTAACCTATCTGAAATTATTTCGTTGAGCCCAACAAAGAGATAAAATACAGATTTAGAGCTCAGTATGAATTCATTGCATATTAATGTATATGTATTGTTCAAGTTGAAGTATTCAATTGAAAAACTGCTTTTGTGTCTCAAATGCATTGTCAGCGAATCTTATATTAGTTATGATAAATAATGTTACATTGCCCATTGAAGTTTTTAGCTCACCTGAGCTGAAAGCTCAAGTGAGCTATTCTGATCACATTTTGTCTGTCGTCCGTCCGTCTGTCTGTCCGTCTGTCCGTAAACTTTTCACATTTTCAACATCTTCTCAAGAACTACTGGGCCAATTTCAACCAAACTTGGCACAAATCATCCTGAGGCAAAGGGGATTCAAATTTTCAAAGGGAGATAATTAGAAACTAATGAAAAATTTCGAGATATTTTCAAAAATCTTCTTCTCAAGAACCAGTGAAAATCATGACCCCCGGGGGTAGGGTGGGGCCACAAGGGGGGTCGAAGTTTTACATAGGAATATATGGAGTAAATCTTTAAAAATCTTCTTCTCAGAAACTAATCAGCCAGGAAAGCTGAAACTTGTGTGGAAGTATCCTCAGGTAGTGTAGATTCAAAGTTGTGAAAATCATGACCCCTGGATATAGGGTGGGGCCACAATGGGGGGTCGAAGTTTTACATAGGAATATATAGAGTAAATCTTAAAAAATCTTCTTCTCAGAAACTAATCAGCCAGGAAAGCTGAAACTTATGTGGAAGCATCCTCAGGTAGTGTAGATTCAAAGTTGTGAAAATCATGACCCCCGAGGGTAGGGTGGGGCCACAATGGGGGGGGGGGGTTCGAAGTTTTACATAGGAATATATAGAGTAAATCTTTTAAAATCTTCTTTTCAGAAACTAATCAGCCAGGAAAGCTGAAACTTGTGTGGAAGCATCCTCAGGTAGTGTAGATTCAAAGTTGTGAAAATCATGACCCCCGAGGGTAGGGTTCGAAGTTTTACATAGGAATATATAGAGTAAATCTTTAAAAATCTTTTTCTCAGAAACTAATCAGCCAGATGATTCTTTATAATTGTTAAGACTTTGGCTCCAGGACAATTCTTCAACCTCACAAGAAGGTTCAGAGTTTGATGTAGCTTTTTTTATCCATATATAAACAATTGTTAAGGAATCTTTTTGAGAACTGCAATACTCAACATGTGATATGACTATAAAATCATCCTGTTAGAAAAGAGACTAATGATTATAAACATAAGAATATCCAGGGGGAAAAATGGATTTTATTTATACAGGATCTACATGTATTAGTGTACATTGTCCAGATTGTTTGTACTATGACTCCATTAAGCTGATTTTATCATACCTATTGTTCCTCAGGTGAGCGATGTGGCTCATGGGCCTCTTGTTTTTTGTTCTTTTGGTGTTCTCTTTGTGTGCATGTTTATTTTTGATCGATCGAAACTGTAAGCTACATTCAGAGCATGAATCCTACAGATTTGCAAGTTGACCTCAGACATTTTGGTAGGTTACCATGGTTACCTTCACATAAAAGGGTTAATTGAATATTCTCTTTATCTCAATAGCTGGTTAACAAAAATAATAATATAACTTAAATAATTTTATGACTTTTTTAGGCATATTTGATGTAATGATGCAGAGATGGATGTAAATAATGCATTATAATTATTATATATTAAATATATCTTAAAAAGTTAGCTCTTTGATTAGCTAAAATTCAACATTCTAGAAAATAGTAAAGTTATATTCACCAGCACATGACCTACCAAAAAAATATACAATTGATCTACATTGGTCTAAAAACAGATCTGGAATTTCGAAAATTCTGAATATACATGTAAAAAATAATCTTTATGTAGTTCATTGCAATTGGTGTCTTGTTTTACATTTTTGAGGTCAACAGTGCATGGATTGTTTCCTAATAGACCGAAACTTAAGCTGCATTGAGAGCACAAAGTCCAAGAACTTCTTTGAGAAGTAATTATGGTAACCTTCATATATATGGAAGACACAAGTCTTCCTCTTGTTAAATGTGCCGATCAATAATAACAATTTTAATATAACTTATATACTTTTATTCACTTGTATGAATAATTAATGATTCATAAATAAATGTAAAGAAAAAACAGTAAAATGTTTTCTTTGGTGGTACATATGGATGTTGAAAGTAGTGATCATTTCATTAAAATCTTTTACATAATCTGCTTATGCAGGTTATACCCCCAGTAAACTTGCAATACTCACTCCCTTCATACCCAAATGATCACCAAAGCAAGCATTTAACTGTATCAATAAATAATGCACAAAAATATTTTAAGATTCATGGAATCTTTGAAAAACCATAAAATTAGAAAAAAATGGCAATAAAGACAGTTTAGTAACACTGAATCCTCATAGAATGATTTAGTGAACATGCCTCTTCAAATTGACACCATCTAACACTCACTATAAAACCACAGCCCCAGCCTCACATCTCGGCGTGGGGAGAGCAGGAAGTTCAGTACCAGCGGTTGAGGATGGGATCAAAGCACTCCATGCTGTTGATGGTCTCGTTACAGCTGAACATGTCGAGTCTGACAAAGAACTGGCGGCCGCCCATCACGTACAGCAGTCCATTCACACTGACGGAGCACGGCGCAGTCCGCTTCTGGTTCATGTCCGGCATGGTCTCCCAAACATTCTGTTAAAAGAGACAGAGGAAAATTACAGTATGATTAACAATCAATGGAGAATAAATCTTGTAAGTTGTAAATAAAGTTTGTAAGTACTTTCGGAACTTTGATTCCCCCTAAAAAGAAATGGTAACTGTCTAAAGTTTAAAGGAAAAAGTAAATTTAAATAAAATTTCCATTTCTAAACTCCTCCCTTCATTATACTGCTAATTCAGTAGAAATCTGTAAGATCAAGAAAACCTAATACATCTCTAACACAAGTTTTTTGGTGACCATACTGTGACAGACTATCAACTGCTTACATTTGCTCTATGAACAGTAAGCTTGGTTACATTTCAAAGATCTTGGAACATATAAGACATACAGTCAAGCCTTGTTATATTGAATTAAATGGGACTCGGTAAAAACTTCGAGATATCCGAGTATTTCAAGATATCAAGGGTAAAATACTTAAAATATAAGTGGTTGGGACTTCTAAATCACTTCGATATATCCACTGTAATCGAGATACCGATGTTCAACTGTACTTAGTAGATATTTTAATAATAATTGGAAATGAACTGTGCTGATTTCTTACTTCTTCTGGAGAAAATCTTTCTACTGAGGCCAGGTCTCCATCCCTTGTGTTAAATCCCCCCATCACATAGATATAGCCATTTAAAGTGGCTACACTGGCATTGGCTCGTGGGGTATTCATTGGAGCTAGAACTTCCCATTCCTTTGTGACTGGGTTAAAACTTTCTACAATTGTCAGTTCTGACCCAAATCCATAGTCCTTATCCATTCCACCAATAATGTAGATTAAACCTACAATAATAGAATTATTAGTACAATACTTTTGATACCTATTGAATACCACAACTAATACATGTGTACTGCTTATTTTAAAAAAATTATGCATATGGAGTAGACCAATCTACTGGATAATTCTCGACACATTTTGGGGCAAAGCAAAAGCAACACAATTTGCATTTCTGACAGTACTGAAACACCAGAAATCTTAGTATCAATCCTTACCATCTAGCTCTGTTACAGCCGTTTCAAACCTAAGGGTAGGCATCTTACACACTGTCACCCATTCATTAGTTGAAGGGTCAAACTTTTCTACTGTGTCCCCCAGCTCCATTCCGACCCAACCTCCAAAGGCATAAAGACAGTCCCCCAGGGAGGTCAAGCCATGGCCACACCTGGGCTGAGTGAGGGGTGGGGCGGTGGACCACTGCCTGCTAATGGGGTCATACCGCTCCACTAAGTCGTATATAAGAGACTCGTTCTCTCCACCCACAACATAAATCTGTCCATTGACAACTGACGTTCCCATGTGGTTCCTGGGATACTGTAAGCTTGGAACCGTCTCCCACTCATGAGAAAATGTATCAAACTTTTCCACTGTTTCCAGGGTGTGAATATCACTCCACCTTCCACCCTTTGCGTGGAAATACCCTCCTATGACATAGATATTTTTTCTCGCGGACTTCCTAGGTTGCACTAGATGGGGTTTGACAAGTCTTAGGTTGAGTTTGTTGCACAACTTCCTATCACTGATTAAGTCCTGTGAGAACTTCTTCACGGCTATCTTTATACTGAGGTTTCCACATATCTCCAGACATTCCTCAAGCTCTGTCTCCGATATGATAGGAAACCTGATGTGGTTAAGAACGTTGAACACCGATAACTTCCTGTTTTGTGGGTAATGCAGCAGCCATCTTAGTGCAGCCTGGAGAACTTCTTTTTCCGAGGATACACATAACTGTTCACTTTGTAGAAGTTCTATGACAAGATTTTCTGTTAATTCCAGATATTCTTCCTCCTGAGATGTGGATACAAAGTGTTTGTGGATAAATGTCTCTGCTTTACTTTTTAGTTCTGAGCAGGAATGTATGTCAGCAAATTGGAAAATACCTAGAGAACACAAACAAGAATAATAATCCATGTGTGTTGCTGTTAAATCTAAACAGAAATTTGAGAATCAAATTGCTGTTAAAAACATGGAGAAAAATAAATACTACATACTGTGAACGTATCATATACAAATGCATGATCATACTTGGTGGAAATTCATTTACCAAAACAAAAAATTCATGTTTGTTTTGTGAAAGAAAATAAACATTAGTAATAAAGCTGTTTAATAGAATATGAAAAGGAAAAAATACATGCCAACACAATTATGGCTGTCTAAATGTTTCTGTAAGAATGTTGTACATTCAGTTACTACACAGGTGATTCCAAACATGTCTGCTGCCGCTAAAACATCCTGACAATTGTCCCAGGTGATGTCAATCTCACCTACAAATAGGAAACATCAAAATTAGAGCAGATATCAAGGAGGAATCCAAATCTGATATACCGGTACATGTAATCATCAATATCAAGTATGTAACCCTTTAGTTTACTTCCAAATCATAGCACAGACAGGTGGATAGACAAAGTGTCGTAAATTTAACTATAGGCCCATGGTTCACATCACTCACCTGAGCAACATATACCAACAAGCCAATAGTAATGTATTTGCTAATTATTTCAAAAACATGTCCAAATTCATAAAAATACATTTTTCATCATTCATCAAATTTTACAATGAATAAAAAAATATCACAATTAACATCAATTAATAATTTAGAATTTTTAAAAAACTATTACTGTATACAGGGTTTTTTTTTTTGCTTTGTGTAATTTTCTCCCTTCTCCACTTGCAAGCAGATTTGCCCTGTCTTGAATTCACCAAGACACAGTTGTGTTTTAAGAGAGATAATTTGAGACATTGGAATTCGCTCAGTCTTAAATTCGCCTGCTGACAATAAGAGCGAAAGGGAGGAAAATAAAACGTGGGAGATTATTTCACAAAAATTTACACTATACAAAAATCACTGTTTACAGTAATTGAGCATTTCTGCACCTTGTATTACCTACATATTATAGTGTTCACATATACAGTACACACCTGTATAAATGAAGGTCAACAGGGACTGGAATGTAGAGGGGGCCACATCGTGAAGTGTTATACACCTGTTTTCTATGTCATACATAGCGCTGGCAAACATCGCTCTGAAATACTGTCCTCCTGCAGCCAGAACCACTTGGTGAGCTTGAAACGTTTCCGTGGAAACTTGGATACTGATGTCACAGAATAACTGGCTGTCTAGAAGCTGCTTCAAATTTTCCATAAACTGAGGTGTATAGCTAAAAGATACATCATATTGTTTTATGTGATTATATATATATATTGCAAAAAAAAAAGATAACATAGCCTGCAAAGAAGTATGGTAGCTATTTAAATGTAAAGAATTACCTCTTTGATATAAAATGCTCATCATTTGCAGTCGCCATCTCTACAAAATTTTGATCTCAAGGCACCAACTGAAAAAAATATAATTATTGACAATGATTATGGTCTTCAAGTTTCTAGGTTAGGACTTACATCTGAAAAAAGATCTACATGGAAACCCCCTTAGTACTGTCAGACTCATACATGCAAAAATGACCCCCCCCCCCCAATCCATGTGTTGAACTTCGTACTGATGGAAATCTACATACTCCCAGTACTGATGCGTTTTCTTTTATTGAGAGGTGGCCTGGTACAGTTGCCAAGCCAGTCCACCTCTCGCAGTCTCAAAAGAGCATAACAGCTAAATAAATTTATATCGGTGGCAGTTGTTGATGTTCGAGCTAAGGCAAACAGACATCGTTTGAATTTCTTTATCATGTTTAGTACATATACAACTTCACATGCAAGACTTTACCACAACAAACGAACACGGTATTACTCTATCAACTACTGAACTAGTAAAATTTATGTATACCTGTGTCTGTGATATCTAACGAAGTCGGAGGTATAATGTAAAATACCGAAAAGTGCCGAAGTAATTTTCCGTGATCTTCTGTGCGTTTGATACAAATCAGCTGGTCAATCTGAAAGTGAAAGTACGTTCTAATAAACGGTGACGATATGCAATTTTGGCGACGTTTGTTGCAAATTAGCAAACAGCAGAGCATATTGTCATTGAGACATTATTCATCAGAAAACTGGGATGTCATTAGTAACACTGAAGTTAAAAGGTTTGCACGGGACTGCATGACGAGTGTTGGAACCAGACCGCAACACGCGGACAGCTTGGCAGAAGTTCTGGTGCAAGCAGACTACCGTGGTCACTACAGTCATGGACTTAACAGGCTAGGTGATGAAATAGATTTATTTGCTAGAGATTACTGTGTTAGATCCATATCTTCTTCAATGCACATAAAGAGGGGCCTCGTATAGTTTATGATAAACTTCTATATTATTTGAGTAATTTCATCAACCTGACATTTTAAAAATATCATTCAGAACTAATATTAATTGTCAGTCATATATCAAGAGCAACAGTTTAGTATGAAGAATTCAGAACGTAACTACTAATCTATTCAATTAAAAAAAATGATACTAACAACTTGGAATGAGACATTTATACTACAAGTATCTGCATACCGCATGTTTTCATCTTGTTGTTAAACCATGTTGTTATATAATCATATAGATATGTATGTGAAAGATATCGAATCTGGGGTAACTGTCTCAGACAAAGAACCGGTCATCCTGAAGGAGTCCCCGGCCACAGCCTTTGTCGACGGTCAGAATGTACTGGGTCCAGTGGTGGGCGACTTTTGTATGGACCTAGCCATCAACAAGGCCAAGCGGTCAGGAGTGGGCTGGGTGGTGGCTAAGGGTGAGTCTACTTTTTTATTACAGGTATATCATATTAGACTTGAATCCTCATATCAAATTGTCTCTTTGTAACTTTTTTGTATTCTTTGTGTACTGAGGTAGTTAAGAAAATGTCATTATTAGAATGACATTTGTTTTGGGATATCTACATGTACGAGGGTTGTCCCAAAATAATGTAGACAGGACACATAATTTATAATTTGTTCACTGCAATTTCATAAAACTTCTATGTTTTCTTCAATGACCCTTTGGCAAACAATACTGAAAAATTCAAATCTGTACTTTATTTATTTCTCAAGAAAATAAATAATTATTAACAACAAGTTTTGTCAGGCGGCGCAATGTGCGACGTCGAAAATTTCAAGTTTTACGTTGTTGCTATACCCTCCACATCGTTTTACGATAACATTTACGTTTTATTTCCGAAAATGTCTTAGAAAAAATATCTTTGAACATGTACCCTGAGTGCACATTCAACATATATTTCTAGTTTTTTTTTGTTTTTTCATATTTTCTAAGTACAAACGATCTGTCGGCTCCAAACTTGTCCTGTATTATTTGTTGTCCAACGTCCGTCTTACCGAAATGTGTCGTTCTGCATTTTGACGTCCATTGATATCGTTCAGGGTTTCTTTGTTTTCACTTATTGTCATCATACTTGTGCAAATATTTTCAATGTTGTTTAACTACTTATTCACAAAACGCATTTCTAATCGATTTTGTCAATTTCATTTACTTCCAAAACCGCTAAGGATTTATTTCAGGGTTTTTCCAAAATTGTATCAGTTACTGCTGCGCTGCCTTAAACGCTGACATCGTCATTTTATTACGAGTTAACTTTTCAACTTGTCACAATAAGCGCTATATATATACATGTAATATTTAAAAATTTTGTTATAGCCAAAACATTTTCCGAGTCACTAATAGAATTAATATTATTATCAAATATCAATGTACGTTTTATTTGAATTTTTTCATTCAAAAAGTACTTTTCCTCGCAATTTTCATTTCATTATGTTGATTTTAACTTTTTGTTTTTGACATTGCGCCGCATGTCGAATTTCTGATCTAACATGCTTTCATTTCACTAATTTAATCTCAAGCAATACTTGATTTTAAAACATTATTTGAATGCAAATATCTTGAACCCTTTGTGGCACAAATTTCATCTTCCTTTGTCGTCGGTTAACTGAATAACGCCACTTGTCTACGCTATTTTGGGACAACCCTCGTATTTGATAGCAGCCTTATTATATCAAGTACTGGGTACCAAAATTTGATTTAAAGATTACTGGTACATGTACTTGCACATTTGTATAAACCATCCTCTATAACCATCATTCAATTTTTCAATGTATTTATTCAAACTGTCCCTATTACATTGGTTTTTGTTACACATGCACATTCATTTTCTGCTCTATCTTTAGGTTCCAATCATTATGGAATCGCAGGACATTACGCAATCAGAGCTAGTGAGGAGGGACTTCTGGTATATATAACACATACTTAGTTACAATATAATGAGCAATTAATTACCTGGTATATGTTTAGAATAGAGATTAAGTTAATTTTGCATTAACTTTGATATATGTGATTATTTAACAATTTGAAGGGGATGTCTTTCACCAATACATCTCCATTAGTCGTCCCAACTCGAGCAAAAAAGGTAATTTTTTCAGTTTGAAAAATTTGAGTAAAGGGAATTTTTATTGAAAAAGATTTTTTTTATTGATTTTTGGTGTAAAACATTACGTTTTCATTCTTGTACCCTCTGCTCTAGCTATGGGTTTACAATATACTCTGCTTGAGGAGCAGTGTGGATCGTAAACCCTTGGCTTGTGAATATACCCGGTAATATTGTGCATGCATAACACACAGCCAATTCTTGGGACCAATCCAATCAGTTTGGCAGCCCCTGGTCTCCATGGCGACAGCTTTGTCTTAGATATGGCAACATCAACAGCTGCTCTAGGCAAGGTATGTTATTTTTGACAACCTTTTGTGCAGATATTTGAATCATTTATTGTGCTAGCTGTCTGGCTTAATAGTGAATATAGTTAAAGAGCACAGGGAAAGATGCATGAAATAAAGTAATGTATAAACAGACTCAACTGTCAAGAAGTATTGGTATCACGATTAAGGCATTAAGGGTATATAAGATGTACATTGTGTATCTAAAGTGTTATTGTATTCACAGATAGAGATTCATGAGAGAAAACAAATTCCAATACCTAACAGTTGGGGAGTGGATGCCCATGGAAAGGTACATTGTAGCTAATCGACCTGTAAAAGATAACCTCTGTAGACCATTTCACATAAAACTACATGTACCTATAACTTCAGTTGACCTTAACAGAGTTAACCCCCTTTAATGCTTTTGATCTCATCGCCATTAGTTAAAGGTATTCTGATTGTGGTAATAATTAATTTGTGTTCTTCAGATGACAAATAATCCAACAGATGTGTTAAATGGAGGAGGCCAAATGCCCCTTGGGGGAGCTGAAGAGACAAGTATTTAAATTTAGTTTCGGATGGTTGAAGTCTTGTTGGTGTAGTACATATGTACTAATTGTACTTAACAACCATTATCATATAAATAGCTCATATTGTATACTTGTATACATTGTCTATGTAGGTGGATATAAAGGCTCAGGGCTGGGATTTCTGGTGGAAATATTTTGTGGAATTTTGAGTGGATCTGCCTATGGACCAAACATCAGAAGATGGAAGAATACGACCACAGTTGCAAATTTAGTATGTACAAATCTGTTATCTGCTGATGTATGTGGAGGCCTCTCTTATTAATTTGTGAATTTCTTCATATCTGTAGCCTGAGAAGTAAAATTAGGATAAGGAGATCCATGATTGATTAAAAAAATCTTACTGCAATCCATTTGTTATCTGCAGTAAGTCATCATAGAAAGCCACTTTAACTAGTTTTCTATTAATTGTACATGCAGTCTCGTAACCTGCAATATCATGTAATACTGTACTTAATACATATAATATTGGCAATGGAAGGTAACATTGTGATTGTCTTGTGTGCAGGGCCAGTGCTTTATTGCTGTAGATCCTGACTCATTCATGCCTGGGTTTGAGGAGAGGATGTCTGATCTCATGGGGATATGTCGCAATCAGGAGCCAGTAAGTGACCTCTATTCAATGAGAAGGTCCATTAATATTTGCCCCAGTTTTACAAATATTAAAATATTATTACATATTATTACATCATAGTAATGATAGTAGATAACCTTATACATATATAATTAAACAGAAATGTCCGACAATAATCTAGCCATCAGTCATTATAGCACAATTGATACATGTACATTATGTTGACTGACGTTTTTCATACTAATTGTTCAACCATAATTAATCACCTAATTGTCTACGGACTTTTTTACGGACCCGTTTTTTCCCCAATTACGACAAAGAGCACATAGCGGGTGTGACCGGTCAGCAGAGGATGCTCACTCCTCCGTGGCATCCGATCCTACCTCTATCTTTTAAGAGGTCCGTGTTGCTCTGCTTTGAGTTTTTATTTCGTTTTATGGATTTTGGAGATGGTTGACAATTTGTTATTGTCATTTTTCATGCAGATGATTCAGAAACACTTGTTTTCTTTATAAAACACCATCTATGCCCTCTTTTGAGTTAACAACATGAGCATTTCACAATCTGATTCATTATTAAATTGATAGCTTTCATTCCAACAATGTAAAAATAAGTTACATGTAGTAAATTTCACTCATTTAACTGATGGAGACTGTTCATGTACATATTAATATTTTTTCTTCAAAGGTGGAGAAAGATAAGGAAGTGTTGGTAGCTGGGGACCCAGAGAGGATCCACATGAAGATGTGTGACGAGAGAGGAGGGATTCCCTATCACCCTAACCAGATTCAGTACGCAGTAAGTCTCCAGGGGATCACTGTTACTCTAAATGTATTTCCATTGATCTTTCTTAAAAATCATAAATAAGAATAATGCAAAAGGTGATTTATGTACCGTATATGTCTATCAAACCGATAGTGAATTCAAAGTCATGAAACCTGCTTTTTTTTGCCTCATTTGTCCCATGACTACAAGAAGACACTTATATCTACTGGTATTCTCAAAAGTCTTCTTTTTTGTCGCATTTCAGATTGATCTCTCAAATAAACTGAATGTTGTATCCATGGAAATAGTACGGACTCGGAAATAATGTGCTTATTCATTCTAAAGAAGCCTCTTTATAATCAGTTTTTGGATATTGTTAATATATTTTGATAAAATTTTTACATACTTGACTATGTTGACTGATTTTATTGTAATTGCTTTTACATTAATGAATACTGTGGTTTCATTGATATTCAAGGATATCAATTTTCGTGGATGAAGTGAAAATCACAGTTTCAATGATAGGTAAATTCGTGGCCAATGACCCTATCAATATCAAATGTTAATAGAAATTGCACTTTGATGAACATTTGATTTCGTTGATCAACTAAACAACGAAATCCACGAAAATTGGTATTCAAGGAATAATGATGAAACCACAGTATTATATATGAGAAAATATGTACAGATACATGTACATGTAGTTTGTGCCATGTACATATTGTATAAAACAGGACAAGATATTGTCCTATATATTTGCTATTAAACATCAGTTAAAACATGTATTTATAAATATGATGTTAATGATTACTATTAAACCACTTTACATCCAATTACATTGGTATTTTTATTCTCAATCATACTTCGACATGTGCCATACACTTGTTGATCACAGTTTGTACTATTTTACTTCAAAGGGTAGATTAACTGCTAGAGAACCCCATGGAATTTGAGACTATTCTTAAAATTGAAAAAATAGATTTGCAATTTAAGTTAACACCTAACTTTTTAATTGCAATGCATTTGGAATTCAGTTTTTGATTCCTGGTACTTTTAAAAAATGTTGATCAAGCAAAATTTAGTGTTACCTTTAACCAATGTAACTTGTCAAGGTTCACTTGATTTAGTATAGTTAGCTCATGGTCTCCTTAAATCCAAGGTTGACAATTTTTTTTAGCTCAACTTAATTGCTGATGCAAGTGTAATTTGAAGTTATCAGTTTAGCTGGAACATTTTTTTTTGTAAATAGTTTTTAAACTATAAATGAACTATTTTCTCCAAGAAGTACATGTATTACAATGTGAAAAGCACAAGACTCAGGGTGGTGTAAAGATTGGATATTTCTATTAACTGTGCGTGCGTCATCTTGATGTCAAGTTTTCAACGTTACAGTGTGCCATGGCGACAAAATATGCTGTTTTTAAAATCGGGTAACAAAACATTTTTTTTTTCAAAAGGAATGAAACTTTGTATATCAATAAAATTAGTACATGTATTGTTGCATAAATTAATCTGCTAAGAATGACTTTAATGAAAAATGTATGTTAGACAGCGGCATTGTCTCCGTATTTTTTGGTTGACCCTCGTAAGAACTGAACAGCTAAAATTTATTCACCTCTTAATTACCCCCCCTTCATAAATTTATGAACTTAGTGAATGATGGAGAATGCTTTAATCTTAGTGAACAGACTCAGTACTAGTCAGTAGTCTAGAAATTAATTATGTAAGAGTGAACATCACATTCTCACACAATCAGAAAACAAGAACTTAAGAGTCCAAAGTTTACAGTTTATTGTGTACAATTCAGTCTGTACATCTATCCTTCTCTTCAACTGATTTAAGCTATAAAGTATTAAAACAAGCATAAAATCACTTAAGTTTTTGTCTTATTGATAGTTTGTTGCAAACTGATACTTAATCGTTAATGAAGGTTGTACAATATAATATACAAAAAATCTTTACTTTAATATCCTAATGTATATTCATATAATACAATGCATAAAAAAGAAGAAAAGCATAACCACATACACAGCTCCAATAAGGAAGAATATGTCACAGACAATGCAAAATCTCAATGCAAGTCCATTTACACCTCATTCAAATTTGTCTTTAACAAAATGTCTTATTTAAGAGAAAAAAGGCCTCTGTTATATGCCAATGAAGACTGATCATCAACAGTTAATCACTCATGTCCATATCGACACTCTGGAGGTTTGTATCATCTGCAGGGCGGGGAGGGCCAGATGGACGGTCGTCATCATCGCCACTGCTGAGGTCCTCCTCAATCTGCTTCTCCTCCTCATCGTAATTGCGAACCACTTTGGTTTCTTTTGAGGATTTCTCCTCGCGGTCCCTGTCTCTGTGCTTCTTCTTTTTCTCATCCTTGTCACGACTCCTGTCTCGGCGTTTTTCTTTCTTGGACCTGAAATAGATAACAGATAATACTGTTGATGAACTGAAGATTTTCCTAAACTCACTTAATTTTCATTTAAATATAATCCAGTAATCTGTATCATCGATTAACCTTATATGGGATATTATCTCTGTGATAACAATGTTCTCCATCTTCGAGGTATCATTACCTGTGTTTTGATGGACTCCTGGATTTGGAGCGCTTTCTGGATCTGCTACGACTGTGTCGAGATCGCTTGCTTGCTTTTCGTCTGAAAAACAAAAATAATTATGGTTGGTTTTATTCTGCGTATAAGTACTGTAGATTCCTAATTATACACAAGGAATTAATACCTGCATAAAATCACAAGAAGTACATCTTGGGGATTTTATACGGTAATTTCAATTTGATTTTTCACACACGTATGTACGGTAAACTAAATTGATGAAAATGATTTTATATTTTTGTGATTTGTTGCAAAATGTTTGAATCACAGTATTAAGTAATCGCGTAAAATAAGGAATTTAGAGTACCAGTATATTCTGAAACCGCTAGTCTTGATGTATTCCAGTATTCATGATCATATTTTAATTGAAGGGAGATTTCTAAATAATCCAATATTTACAAATTTGCAATTACCCCGGTAGTCATTTATCTCCTAGAGACAGTTTTCATGTATGAATCAAAATTAAAGTATTACACACGATAAAATCTAAGGAAATATAAGTTTGAGAATGATTACTTTAAATTAAAACATGATAGTTCCAGTGTCGCACTGATTGTGTTCTATTGAAACAATGTGATCTATTTACCCTCTGCTTCGGCTGCGTGACTTTCTACTACTCCGACCACCCCTCCTACTGGGGCTCCTGGAGTGCCTCTTCGGCGTACGTGATCTACGTTTGGGGGTTCGAGAGCGCCGCTTTGGACTCTTTGACCGTCGTTTCGGGCTCCTGGTAGAACGCCGTGCAGGGCTCCTCCTGGGAGTTTCCAACTGACGTTTGGGACTCGGAGACGGTTTTCGCCTTGGGCTCTCCGACTTCTTGGGGCTTCTTGACCTGCTCCTTGCTTCACTTGGTGACCTGCAAAATCAAAGTCAATATTTCAGTACTAGGTACATCCTTCAACATTACATTTTACCAGAAGATAGCAAAAAAAAGAGCATGCAGTCATTGGTCTGTAATTATACAAACTGTTATATGTGTGTAAATATCTATATGATGTATATAAATATATGATATCACATGTATCAAATTGTTAAACAAAATAAAAGCATACTCAGGGTTAAAGTATAGCATGCACTTAATCTGCATGATCAATACATAACAACTTTGCCATTTTTCTGTTCTATTGGTTGTTTCAAAGTTTTGTAATTCATGAGATGATCATGTATATCACAGTTTGAAATCTTCACTTTGATTGAAGAGATAATTACTAACTAGGTTTGTTACTATCTATGGAATAGTGTTGCATTGATAAAGTCCATAGAAGGCAAGAAAAGCTAAGTCTTTTATGTACATGTAATTTATCAACATTTTTTTTATTAACATATTTTCATATATCAATAATAAACCTAATAAGTGTTTTATTTTTTTGAGGACCAAAACCTTTTGTATTTTAATAAACTGAAGAAAGTTAAGCTGCAATTTTTTATTTTTACTATTTGCTGAGGTCAATGCCGACTATAGAAATAGAAACAGTAATCATGTGACCCTTTTAATCTAAAGGTGAGACGTTCAAGTCCAAGGCAAAACAAGAAAAATTTGCAGAGCTTCTTGACATAAAAAATTATTCTTATGAATAAATGAAACAAAAAATTACATAATGAACTCATCCCCCTCCCCCCTTAAAGCAAAGTGCCAGCAGTCAGGTGTGAAGCTCGTTACCTTTTCTCTGGTTTAACAGAATCTCCAACAGCATCAGTGACACTATTCAAATAGAAAATCAAACTTACTGACCAAAATGTGACAGGTGTCTGGTGATGCTACATGTACAAGTAATGGGGGCAGGTTTTAATTGCTCAACCAGAAATCACTCTTAATTATGCACATCTCAATTCACACTTACACACACCATTAATTGTGAAAATGTTAGTCAGGGTACATAGAACTCAAAGTACATGTAAGACTCAAGCTAAATTTATATAATGACAAGTTCACCGTGAGGTGATCTAATTATCTTGGTCCAGTAAGACTAAGTACGTGTGTATAGATTGTAAACATCAATAAATCAATAAATTACACATGCATTGGAGCTCATTTTTCAGTAAAGATAGTGGATTGATATATAATATGTATATATATTTCTAGAAAATGCTGCAAAACACTGAAAAAAAATCTAAATACATGTACTGGTTAGAACATTCCTTGAAAGAAAATAGCATACATGATCAAGTTTCAGATATGAAGGGCTTGCTGTAGTTTGAAAATAAAAACAAATATCTCTAGACTAAAAAAATTTGAGATATTAAAAATGTAATGAATAGTTGCAGGAATTTTCAGGTATTGTGACAATTCTAAGCACCAGTTACATATATATACACTGGCATATGTGTTTAGCAATACATATTTTGGTATAGTTTATTTCTAATTACAGCAAGGTTACATCGGAGAATGTTCCGTTACATGATATGTGCTGAATAATGTTTTCATTGATGTAATTTTTACAATACATGTACATTAAAATTCTAATGCATTGATAAACAGTCAAACATTTCATATAAAAACTAGCAGAGATTGATTGAACCAGGTGATAGAGAATGTGTAGATAGGAGAGGACACAGCAAGCAGAGACTTCTACAGAGCAGCTTCAGAACATTAGGATGTAAGATCTAGCATTTCCAATTTACCTTTCTGCTAATGATTTCTCACAGATGGAGGGTGGACTAATAAACAAAAAACAGCCAGTTAGAGCATTGGCCCACGACATAAGAATCCTGTACATTGACTAAAGCCTCTAAACCAACCACTCTTCTCATTGCCTGATTTGTAACCTACTTAGTAAATACAGCAGTTGTTTTTCATATGAAGCTTTCAGAAAATACCATTCTAATCTTTTTTATTATAGTTTTCTTCTTCACTTATTTTTTTTTTATGGTTATGTTTTATTTCATATTTTTAAGATAGGAAAAAAGAGTTACTTAAAAATACTTTTTCAAGCTGGAAAAACTTGATTTGTTATTGTAAAATTACATTTGTAGATAGACATAAAAATCTGTGGACAAAGAAGAAACTGAGCCCTTGTACCTCATTACACTGCTTTTTGTTTCGGCTCAGTCAACTTATGAACAAAATATTCACTCAGAATCTTCCATGATTCAGAGAAACTTATCAAGCCTAATTTGTGCAAGGCAGAAACACAGGACAGAAAATAAACTACCCACTACCCTGTAAGAATAGTCTACTCCTGCAGATACAGGTATTTCTTTGAAAAGATAACTCTCATTCATGTACATGTAATATTTATGTGATAACTGCTACATATTATCTAAACATTCCTGCCTCACATTCCACACCCATTGAAAAAACAACACACCTGGATTCAGAGCCGTTTCTCTCCGGTTCGTCCACATTCACGCTGGAATCCTCTCTCTCCAGTCGGGGTGGTGAGAGTGACTTGGAGCGCGACTTCTTACGAGTCTCGGGCGAACGACGCTTCACTGGAGATTTGCTTCTTTTTCTACTTCTGCAATAAATAGTATACAGTGTGAGAATATTGGTAAATATGTATTACAAGACACTGCAAAGATTATTACATGTTAACAATAGAAGTGAAAGGTTCGAACAATCCTGATTTTTTGGTAAACATTTAATGTTGTCTCTATAAATTTAAGATATATTAAATCTACAACCTACTAATGAATACAGTGATTCCATAGTAATAACTGCTTCAGGAAGTACAGAATAGTAATACAAGTCCATTTAATCAAAATCTATGAAGTTGTTTAAAAACATGACAGGATGTTTACATTATAGTTTCCACATTGAAACTCGTCCACATTATCGAGTATTACCGGTATTTTCCACTTTACCTTGATCTTGATCGACGGCTGTAAGCTCTTGGAGGGGTCCTGGACCTTCTCCTGAAATCAAACAGAGAAATCAGTAGGCAATATAACTAACCTGTATATGAAGTGTCTTAAACAAAAATGATGCCACAGTGGAGTCCTGAGATAATCTAGCTAATGAAATCCTCATTCGTGTAATATGCATCATAGTCTTTTGTATGCCTCTCATGCACAACATATTTAATTATCAATTTGTACACATTTAATGAAAAAGTTTTGTTTAAGATTGCAGATGAGTAGCTGGCCCAATAACAATAGGTCATTCCTATTCAATTGAATTTTATTTCAACGTATGCATGCATGCCAGATTATGATGCACATTTCAAAGGCATATATTTTTTCCTTATGAAATACAACACAAAAATCCTTTTCCAACAAATATCCCTTGGCAAAACAATTCTACCAATACAAAAGGAAGTGATAAATCATAGAGAGCAAAAACCGGCGAGTCTCACTATTTTTAAAAGTACATCAAAACCACCATACACTGTTCTTTCACGAGGGACGATAATTCATAAATTCTATCAACCAGGTGATAAAAGTATGGCATACAACTTTGGTCAATGTGGCATATGGAATTTACTTGATCAATGGATATAGAAAGGATATTTGTTGTTGATATCTCCCCTAATATTACCTGATGGGAAAGATGGTTTGGCCCTTCAGCGGCCCCCTTCAAGTGGAAACAAAGCCAACATTAGATCATTTATGATCATGTATTCCCAATTTGTGAGAGGTGCTTAAGGGAAATCAAATCTTTTCTTTCAAAAGTGTCAGCATCTTTCTTTTTTAACAAATCTTATGTTACATTACAAATTGAAGCTGTATTTAGTTTAATGTCAAAATAATGCCACTGCCTGAAAAAGCAGATGGGAAATACAATTGTTTGTGTAAGTAAACAGCAAAAAGTTGCTTTTTGTGATAGCAGTTTACCTTTTTGGAAAGCCATCTGCCCCTTTCTTTGGGCTTCTGATTTGAAATATAAATGAAATACAGCATGAAAAAGTGTAATATATGTAGTTTACAGTGTATATGAAGTAGCCTGTCAAAATTTGTACACTCAGTCACAAACTTATAAATGATCAAAAAATAAAATTCTACATTATTTTCTAATAATAATGATAATAAAAAAATAACTACAATGCATAATGGTATATTAGTACATGTACCCTAGTAAATTTCCCAAAAAATGAACTAAGCAAATAATGATTTAAAAGTGGGAATATACTGACAGAGTGTACTGTACATGTACAGTCTTATAACTAATGTAACTACCGGTAGCTAATGAATATAATCAATAAATTCATCTTAAATCTACTGACTCTAACATTAAAATAGACAATACAAATTGTAACAAAATTGTATGAATCCCAAAATGTCATGTTTTTGTTTGATAATTTAAGTTGTAGTAAACTCAAGCATGATAAATGGTATATGGCAGAAAAAGAAGCATTGATCAATACCATCTAGTGTAATCTGACCCATTATTGGCAAATGATCATGTATGGGCCATGTTTTACCTTTTAGGAAAGCCGTTTGGCCTATCTTTCGGGCTTCTGATTTGAAATATAAGATGAAAAACCAAATAACATCAACATTTTTGTTAATAAGAGTTCTCGCACTTCAATATCATTTTAATTTTCAAATTATGCAAGAATAAAACCTATTTTGGCATGGTCATTGCCCCAAAATAATGGACATATATATATAGTCAATTTCTATCTCACGTTTTTCAAATCTATGAGTTCATTTTATATTCAATGTCTCAAAAATAAATTTTTCTAATCTCCTTCATTCCAGAAGCATATTTTAAAATGAAATATTAATAAATAGTCAACACTACAACACAAAATCATAATATTTCATCCCTCTCAAACTTTTTAAAAAAATTTAAGAAAAAAGTTACAAAGTGATTTTAATACAATTTTTAAAAGCATAAAGTGTTGGGGGCTATTCTTAAGCTGACAACGTCTATTGCTTTGATTGTTTCATGCTATAATTACCTCATAACAGACAAGTTCTTCTTCACTTCTTTCTGATCACTTTATTGTAAACAAAGAGACAGTATTTCAAATCATTTTTCACTACACAGACATATAATATGGTACCCTCCTCTTAATTTGTTAATCTTCTTTTTTCCTTCAAGCATAAAGTTACCGTATCATTTCTGTTGACTTCTCAAATTTTAATTTTTGGCTTCAGTTAAATGAACTGTTGTTCACTGTCTCAGTTTCTTTAAACAATTCCTTATTCAGTCCCTCCATGAAACATTTAGATACATGTATATGTGTGTACTAATAATACATAAATTGGTTGGATAACAGTTTGAAGTGTAAAAAGCAATACAAGATACACAAAACATCACTCGATAAAGCCTTACCTGGATCTAGATCTGGATCTACGACTACGGCCTCTGGATTTCGAGCGAGACCGTTTCCTGGATCGGGATCGTTTACGTGATCTGAAAAAAGAAAAGAGAACCAGAACCTTCAACATGTTTCATTAAATACTGAGGAGACATATTTTTCTTAAATTGTTTAAATTATATTGTCTCACAGTAACTTTCATATCTTATATTGAAAGAAATTTAATTAATAAATAGTTTCTCAGGCCCAGCTGTGTCGCTTAATATTCTGTGGCAATTATTTATTATCTATTGCTATTGAGAAAAGAGGTAACACTTCACTATTCAATTAATCAACAACGAAATAATTATGAAACTGAAAACTTTTCTTTCTGCTGTTAATTTTTAAAATCTACCTTGATCTCTTTTTCCTTGACCGTGAGACAGATCTCTTTCTTGATCGTGACCTTTTCCTAGACCTTGACCTTTTCCTAGATCGAGACCGCCGTGACCTTGACCGTTTTCTAGATCTTGATCGTTTCCTTGATCGACTTCTTTTCCTTGACCTTGAGCGAGATCTTTTTCGATATCTTGAGCGCGATCTAGAACGACTTCTGTCACCTGATAATTAATAAAAAAGAAAAAACATAAGTATTTGTGAATTAGTAATAATAATGTAAACTAAATGCATACATTTTTCTTGATCATAAATGCATAACCAGTCTTGTTCATATAAGCATTACATACCTGGCTCATCGACAGCTGCTGTAATTAATGACTGAGCTTCCTTCACTTTCTTCATGGCTTCCTCTATCTCTCTCTGGGCAGCTTCCTGCGTCTTGGATATTGGTTTAATAATGCAGGCTGTGGCATGAGTTACACTGTGAAAAGAAAAAAACAACTTGTTTTAATTTTCATGACATAATCAGACTAAATTTGTTTAAATTGCAGATAAAACACAGTTATAGCAAAGTGTCAGGGATGAGCAATTTTGATTTAATTTAATTTTTAATAGCCTGTTTTGTTTATCATTCATTTATAAAATAAGATAATGGGTATGAAACCGATTTCACTGAATTTGTTCAAGTACATCCATTGTAACATGTGTTTTACTGTAAAAGCTGAATGTATGTGTGTTCTGAATCATTATAAAACTGGACATATTTTTGAATCAGAAACAGTATCCAATGTTTGTGAAGAATCTAGAGTACCTGATAGGCAAGGTTTGGAACATGACCCCATTGTAAGTCAGGGCTGTGGAGATGGAGCGCTGGTCTGTGAACTCTATATATGCATTTTTTGTAGGCTGTTTCTCATCCCCTGCCATTCGGACATATTTCACCTCTCCAACTTGGGAAAAGAAACTTAGCAGCTGCTCCGTAGTCACCTGTCATAGAATAAACACCTTTAAATCAGTGACATACTTGCCATGAGTAAATTAACAAATGAGGTATTTTTTTTTTTAAGTTTCCAAAAATTAAATGCTATTTGAATATGTTTTATTTAATATAATCTTATACTTCATCATCATCATTAAAGTTTTAATATTCTCATTTCTTTGCTTATGACATCATTAAATTATAAAAGTATAGGAAGTATATCATAACAATGGGTGCTTACATTTTTGGCCAGATTTCCCACATACACTGTGCGCCTTATCTCCTCTATTTTAGCTGGATCTGTGTTCCCTGGTAGTGGAGGATATTGGAGAAGACCCAGCGCAGTCAGTTTAGGGTCGTGAGTAGTGATCATCTGTGTAAGACCTGTCCCAGTCATCTAACATAAAAATAAAATATACATATATTTTACTATATAAGTAATGTGTAATAAAGTTATCTAGTATAATACTGCAATTCAACCTTAATTTGCGTGAGAGAAACTTTCATGAAAGCCTCAATTTCGTCAATATTTTTCTATGCAAACCAGTCCCCAAATATCTCTTCTATCTTATTTCACACCTTGATCACGAAAATTAGTCGCCATGAGCAATTGTATCTCTGGTGATCCACAAAATAATGTTGTTGTGAATAAAAACTGGCTTCCAGTATATCATGTCTGTTTCTGGATATTTTAAGAATGAAGATAAAATTTTGCATTGTTTTGATTAAAGTACAAAAAGTTATAAACAGTACCTTACCTGACTTATGACATTGCTAGGCCAGCTAGGGGTCCCAGGTATCATGCCTGCAATGGCAGAGGGTGCAATCTGGAGGGCTGTGGTTTCATCGGGAATTTTTCCTGTAAAAATTATTAAATTGTTATTTATTGTTCGAGAAGTTAGGTCAGATTACATTTTATCATCTAAATATCTGATAGTAAGAGTTATTATCCTTCAGTTCCTGTGGTTTGTATATCACTTATTAAGTTAATCATCAAAGACTTTGAGAGGGAAAAATCTCATAATTCTATTATTATATTTATTAAACATTATAAACACAATCTCCCAACTTTTTTTTATCAAAGAATTTCTTACGTTAAGGTCAGACGACACGTTCCTCGAGAATCTTTTTTGTATCTCCTCGTAATAAAGAGTTCCAATAAAAAATATTAATTTTATAATTACTTTAAAAATGATCAAAATTTACTTATATGTGGTTATATATCTAGATGGTCGAGTGGTTAGAACCAGTGGCCGCTCACTGTCAGAAGGGTATTGGTTCTAGAGGTCGTGAGTTCAAAGCCCCGCCCTGGCGGAGATATAGTTCTAATATATTGAATTTCGCTGTGGTGTAGATGTATTTATTTTTATAACAGCAATTCAAGTGTATTTTGAAGAAGATTATATACATTGTAGGAAATTGCATACTCTAGTATTTTGCAGAAATGCCTGGTAAGGTAAATTGGGTCAAAGGGTTAGACTAATACCTCCAAAATACACAGAAATACAGAGACTGATTTTATTTGTCATTTAGCTAACACAATTACAACACATATCATCTATAAAATGTATGAATACATCAAATAAATTAAATTCAATAAATGGGATAATTTTTTTTTAATTTTTAGAAGTTGTTTTATTTTTTATTGACTTCTAATCTAATTTAAATTATTAAAAGTTGAGTCATAAGTGTTATGCTGTTGTCAAGTAATGGAAGTCTCCCTGATTTCTCAAACTTCTCTCTATTTTTCTGTTAGGGAGAAGTGAAGTCTCCCTAAAATTTTGCTCTAGGTTGGTCCCTGAAGGTACCCTAATTTTTTGCAAGAAGGCTTGTCAAAGTAGTAGTAAACCACTAACAAATTCCTGGAAAAAGTTATCTAAAATTGAGGAACGTGTCGTCTGACCTTAATTGTCATAAAATTCAAGTCTGTTCCAAATAAATAAACTGCATGTAATTACCATCCATGACTGGAACAATGATGAGGGCTCTGTCAATGAAGACAGTGTTGGTCAAGTGTAGAGCAATGCCACTGCTCACCGAATCATCATACTTCACATAGCACACTTTGGTAGAGGTGTCACCTTCAGGTAATCTGAAATAATAAAAAAAAAGCAATGTCAGTTAGGTCTTTCTAGTCCAAAATATCTGAAGTTTTCCTGGCTTTTTCAACGAATCTGATATTTACCTGCCAGGAAAACGTCAGAACAGGTGCCAATACAAAAACTGAAAATTCGCCCATCCAAGTGGAAGCGGCATTTTTGACTTGATTTTAAATACCGGCATTTACAAGGTGAATCAAATGTTTCACTCACAACTAATTAATAAAACGATGATAATTACTGCTCACTGATATTGCTTTTATGGATCCTTACATCCCATAAACAGGCTGTGGAACAAATTCTATCGAAATGTTGAGATTTGTTTTGATTTCGTGCATTTTTTGAAATCTCGCAAGAAAATAGGTAAACAATATTATTGTGTATCGGTGTGATTATTAAAATGTGCATTAAAATTTTATTTAAGGCTGTATTATTGAGCTTAAATATATATATATATATATATATCTATTAAAATCGAGTTTATCTAACAGGTTGGGTACCAACTTCCATTTGGAGGTTTGAGTCCCATTTGGTGGTTAAATGCCTGAATGGTATACCTATTTTACCCACAAAATAGGACTCATTTTTTGTTCAACTCGTATAACATTTTTATGGAGACAAAGTGCATCAGGTTCACTACCCGGGCAAGTACTCTGATATGTTTGCTTCAGGATTAAACATTCTTTTAATAAATTCCTTGTGTTGATTTTTCCATTTGGTGGTCCCAACCATTTAGATCACCAAATGGGGTTGGTGCCCAAACTGTCTAATGCCGCTTCCAATTGGAGGAGGTGGAATTCCAGTTTTTGTAACGGCCAGGGTTGTCTCTAAGACCCGGGAGGCGGGGAATTCCCCTGCCTATAATGCCTTTATTACCCGGCTATTATTGCATTTCAACACAATGCAGCTATAAGCAAGCCCCCCGACCCCCTTCTACTTTTTCATTTCTTCCTTCTACTTCAATTTTTAGAGACAACCCTGAATGGCGCTGCATGGTTCTGATTTTTTTCCTTGCATGTAAAATATGAAAATAGTTATAAAAAGCCACAAAAACGTTAGATATTTCGGACTAGGCCTTACATCTATTATCTATACCTGTAACAGTGTAAATGGCTGTATACTGCATACTGGCATACCAATAATTTATATTTTCGAGTTTGAACGATCGAACGAGAGAGATTCCCGAAAAAAATATCTAAAACATTTCTAGATTAGTTATTATAAGTTCATCAACGAAATCTGATTTGCATAAACAAACAAATATGTAACTTACTCATTCGAAGGATACATTTTACATTCATCAATGCGTCCAAGGTACCCAAACAACGTTTTCATCTGGTCTTTGGTGGCATTTGGCGCAATGTTGGTGATTTGAATCACCTTTGTTGTTATTTTCTCCGACATTTTGCAGCAGATTAGATGAATTCCTTCCAATGTTACAGTAAAAACGTGAGAATAACGAATTCAACGCCGAAAAACATGGCGTCCAATATAAGTTGTAGACAGATCGTTCTCGAATGTTTCGTATTGCACATAGGGCGTCCGCTCCCCCTATACCAGCTGTATACCCACCGTGTAGGATCGCATATAAGGGGGCGTGATTGGCGTGATTTTGAAGCAGTGAAAGTAGGTAATCGAATTGTCAAAGACTTGTTTTGTTGAATTAAAATCAATTTTGATAGCCAAAAGTATTTATTGCACGGAAGACAGTGATTATTTAGAAACTACCCCTATATACATAGTAACACGGGACTTTCAAGAGATATCTTTGGAAAACCATGATGCAGGTGGGGTAAGCCCCACGTATTATTTTTAGAGTATTTTATCAGGGACGTATGTACTAACTGTTAGTATATACGTCCCTGATTTTATTAAGCATTTCGAATCCTACTTCAGAACTTCCATGTTTTTTCGTTCAACTGAAATCATTCAATGTGAATAGAAAATCTATATTTATAAGAGAAATCCATCTCACATTATGAAATGGGGAGTATTTGATCGAAAACTCGATGTGACGTAGGGGGCTGATGATCTTGTGGCCAAAGGGGGATATGACTATATTTCATTTAAGCAAATTTTCCCTACAAATTTCGCATTTGAATGTAGCGATAAACATGTTGGTATTGAGTTCTATATCTATTCAAGATACTTTTGCTAATAGCTATAATTCTTTTTTTGTAATTTATATATATTCTTAAATTCATCTCAATTTAAGAACCATTATATATGTGTAAATCAATCCACATATATTATAGAAACTATCCTTGTTTTTTTTTTTTGGTATAAATGTTGACTTTTGGTAAAATCTTTGTTTTATGGAATCATTGGAAAATAAAATTTAAACTGCATGCATGTAATAAAAAGAAGTTCTTTTGAACATTGTAATTTTTTGAATAAAAATTGTCATGAAAGTAACTGTATAATATGTAAGTACTGAAAGTATTGATTGTAATCTAGATTTCGTAAATTCGTGTGTTCACTTAAATGGATATCCCGAGAACGATAAAAAACACTAATATAAAGAAAAAAAAAATAATCGTGGATCTAAAATGAAATAATTCCATATATTAGAATTAAAAACGATTGCATTTATAATTAAGCCTGGGTTGACTGACAATTTAAAAAAAAAAAGTCAAACTGGAAATATAACATGGTTTGTTCATGAGGCGGGAAAAACAGCGTGTTGGCGGTATGGACAGGACAGGTCGCATGTTTCGACGAAGGTAATTTTAATTAACAATGAATTCAATAATCAATGTTTTTATCGACGTGCAAAAGAAATACTTTGACAGAAAAACTTCATTATTTCATGTAGCACATATATTAATTTATATACATGTACAGTAGTTACTATTTGTTTGCTTGTAATTTTAAAGTCAAAGCTTTATGTTAAATTCACATTGCTCATTTCTTAAGTTTCTAAAATTGGGTTAAATCAGACCAGTGGATAGAGAGAGAAAATTAATATGTCTAAATTCGTTCGATGCATGTTTCAAAAGACTGGTTAAAAAATGAAGTGATCAGAAAACAACCCTAGTAATTCAACATACCCCCCCCCCCTTCCGAAGTGCTAAAATGTGCTACTGTAACGGAGTTATTATCAATTTATATCCAAAAGGTTCATGTTTAATTTAAGATTGTTTGCAAGACTGTCAGTATTCCAATTCTTTATTCGCTCAAGACCAGTTCACTGGTATTTGAAGTTCAAAATCAGTATATTATATAAATAGTGCCTGTTTGGGAGGGTAACAGTTGAAATTGACACCCCGAGAAAACCATTGTCAACCGACGCGAAGCGGAGGTTGACAATGGTTTTCGAGGGGTGTCAATTTCAACAGTTATCCTCCCAAACAGGCACTATTTATTTTGTTATATTGAATGTCTTAATTTTTAAGAAAATTTTACTGCTTTTATATAGGAATAACGTGAATTCTACAGCGAACCGTACGCGCATTATTTTCGCGCATGTAACATTTTTTAATGTTACCCGTTGCTAAGTGCGTTGCTAACGCTGAGGGTAATAGAAAATATTATTAACTGCGTCTTAACCAATCAGATTTCAGTATTTAACATGAAAGTATAACAAATACAAATGTACACGAATACAGTCAAGGATCACATGTACAGTAGAAGTAATAATGACAAAAAAAAAAAGGTTTAAATCACAATACAATAGGTTGTTAAAGTTGGTTTCTGGAAGAACAGACTTTGAAAATTTTCTTTGAAAACTTAATAAATATTGACAAGTTTTTTTTAGTTTTTCTACATTAAAAGTATTCATAAGCTCGTTAAATTTTATAATATTAGGGTTTTCATAATATCTCTTGGGTAAAAACATTTTTCTGTCGTTTACAAAATGTGTACATTCTAAAATATAATGAAATTCATCACCAATACTAATAGAATCACACATTGTACATTTTCTTAAATGTTTTTCAATAGTATGCCATCTACCTGTTTCAATGGGGAATCGATGATTACATGTTCGTAATTTTGTAAACGTGATCCGTAGATCTGTAGGTAAAATCAACAAGTACTTTTCTAAATTGAGATTTGTTTTAAAAATTCTATAATTAATACATTTTGGTGAGTTATCTACTATACTTCTCCAATCTTGTACAAATTGATTTTGTAATATTTCTTTAACTATTGACTTAAGCCAGTTATAACTACATATTGTTTGATTTTCCCATATATATGACAACCCGCACGAGTTGAGTATATCATGTATACATTTTATCCATGGATGTATAAAAGATCCATTTTTGTAACATCTATAAAAATAACAATAGATTACATTAGTGAGTTTTCAGTAAAGTATAAAGCACATTCGGACGTCACGCATGGTGTTTGTAAACATTAAAGTAACGCCAAAAATACTGTTAAAATTTTAGATCATAACGTAACGTTTTTGTGACAGTGAATTGTCAGTTTTGCAGAGCGTTTTAATAAATGATAATTATATATTTTCTTACATTGAAAAGGGTTATAATAGAGGATATACTTTTATAAAGAAAATATTTCAACTGGTTAACATGTGGATTGTTGTTCAAGAATTTCTAAAATAAAAAAGAATCACATCCCCCTTTGGCCACAAGATCATCAGCCCCCTACGCCACATCGGGGTTTCGATCAAATACTCCCCAATTCATAATGTGAGATGGGTTTTGATGATTTTGGACGAAAAAACTTGGAATTAGTTTTGAAGTAAGATTCGAAATATACCCTGAAAATAATGCGTGCATGGCGCCTACCCCACCTGCATCATTGTCGAAGTGTTTGAGGTTTCCCAAAGATATCTCAAGTCCCGTGTTACTAGGGGTAGTTTCTAAATAATCACTGTCTTCCGTGCAATACTTTTGGCTATCAAAATTGATTTTAATTAAAATAAGTTTTTGAATAAACTCGATGACCTACTTTCACCGCTTCAAAATCACGGCCCCGCGCTACACCTATCACGGTCCCCTTGTGTGCGATTCTACACGGTGATACCCGCAACTCAAACTTTGGCGAGCAATCGCGAGCGCTCTCTCTGCTGAACATGCATCTGATGGATTATTGTCGCCATTTTGAGTTGTAGGCATTTATGAGGTGCGTAGTTTGTTAAATGTATCAATCTTATTTCTGATTGTTGAAGATTTTAATCTAATGCTACATGTATAACAGACTTGGCGAAATTAATTGTCTAAAATGTACTAGCTTATGAGTAATTTTGAGGGAATCGTTAATTAAAATGTTGCTGTCGGACACAAGAGAAAACGACCCAATTTCTTGCTGGGTACGTTTTCTCTCTTGAAGTAAACGTACCCGGCCTATTAAACTCAAAAACATAATGTTAAATATAGTTTTGAATACTTTTAGTTTTATACTGCATAAATAAAGAGAAATATATGAATATATAAATCTATTAGATAAGAATGTAAAATAGTCATTTTTTATATAGATGTATCGGTTGAATATGCCGTTTTTAATGGCAGTTTTGCGATGTTGAAAATCAATCCCAAATTTTGCCAGCATGACAAGATAAACGAAAAAAAACGTTTACAGAAAATTTGGATTTTTTAATGAATATTTACGAAGTACTAGCCATGATTTGAAAATAAATAACGGCTATTTATCTTTGCATGTTCATAAACGATTAAAGCTTGAGGTGGATTTGCGCATGTGCGCGGGAATAGTAATTCAGAAAAGCAGCATGGTGAACGAGATTGTTTACAGTTGTGTTTGAATTTATATAGACAGCTTTTTGTGCTGCTAACAGAAAAATATGTCAGATATGGTCATCTGCACTTTATATGAATTGTTGCGTATTGGTGTCGATAACAATCGATGAGAGGTGTTTTGTCAAATTATTTTCATACATTTGACACACAGGCACTTGTTTCTGAGAAAAAAAAATTTACCCTATGGTATATATTTCTCAGAAACAAGTGCCTGTGATTTGACAACAAACAGTTATGAAATACAACGCAAAAATTATCTCTTCTCACTGGCGTCGGAGGCAAATTGATTGAAAGTGGGGGGGGGGGGGGGGGGCTAGACTAATCCTCAGAAATATTGAGAAAAAAACCTATTTCCCAAAATCATGAAAATCCTAATCCGTCGGGGGGGGGGGGGTATACCTATACTTACAAAAAATAAACTTACCTACCCAAAATTCCCCCCCCCCAAAAAAAAATCGTGAAATTTCTAATCCGTGGGGGGGGGGTATGCCTATTACTCCAACTTTCTCAATTATATTTCCGGCGATATAAAGTGTGGGGGCTAAACCCTCTATGATGCTATATGTGCCTTATGGTTAGGTCTAAATTTGCCAAAAAAGTGTGGGGGGGGGGCTAAGCCTCCCCCCGCCCTACCCCTCCCCCGGTTCCGACGCCTATGCTTCTGGGGCCCCTCGACTCAAAACAGCAATTAAGAAGCCGACAACCTCATAGTAAACATAAAGTTCAATTAAGGTCAGACGACACGTTCCTCTAGCACCTTTTTTGTATCTCCTAGTAATAAAGAGTTCCAATAAATTAAAATTATTATTTTTATAATTATTTTCAAAGTGATTAAAATTTACTTGTAAATGAATATATGCCTAGATGGCCGAGTGTTTTGAGCTGGGGTCGCTCACTGCCAGGAGCGTAGGTTCTAGAAGTCGTGAGTTCAAAGGCTGGCCCCGGCCGAGATAGTGTTCTAATATAGTGATTTGCGCTGAGCTGTATATTTATTTATTTTTATATCAGCAATTCAAGTGTATTTTCAAGAAGATTATATAGGAAATTGCATACTCTAGTATTTTGCAGAAATGCCTGGTAAGGTATCCTAATTTTTTGCAAGAAAGATTGTCAAAGTAGTAGTAAACCATTAACAAATTCCTGGAAAAAGTTATATAAAATTGGGGAACGTGTCGTCTGAGCTTAATTTTTAAAACGTGTCCACAGCTCAAGGTGGTCTTCAAAATAGATTCTCATTTTCCAACGTTCTCTTTCAAACTGTTTCTTTCCCTTTTTTCTCCCAGAACACGTTATTCCACTGTTAACGGACCGATCACGTTTTCGCGTCGACATCTTGTGTACGTTCTAAAATTAGCTTGTCACACCACGTGCTTATGAATATTTTGAAGTTGTGCGTTAATTTGCAGAAAGTTTATAATTTCTCTAGCTTAATGAAAAAATGAAAACATTCCTTCTTAGAAAATTTTCATTTAAAACGGCATGTATATCTAAATAAATATTGAGGAATATATAAATTAATTTTATAAATATTTAATATAGACCCCTTAAGGTTTTTCTTTTACATGTATGGTTGAACATTTAAAGGACTTGGACATGATTTGAGCTCAAAATTTTAAACTTTATTTTTTATAAATAATTCTTAAATAGTTGATAAATTTGTTAGTATAATTCTAATTTAAGTAGTCATTTCAATGTCACTAGACTTATGAGACTTTCAAAGTTTGGTCAATTCTAGGGACATTTCAGCAATGAAAAAAACAAAACGTTTCATATACTAGTAGGTGACATATAATTTACCATCCAAACCCCCCCCCCCCAAAAAAAAAACAAACCGTGCTATCGACTTCTTGAGATACTCATTAAGTTCTCAAAATTATATTGCAATCAAATCTATTGTGTCTAAATAATTTTAACAATTCCATTTATATCGTTCGATTAATTGTAGACTAATTAAACTGCTCAAGTGATATATGTGCAAGTCGGCAAGGGCACTGGTGGGAGAGAACTGCAGACCGAGGTCGTTCATCTTGTCAGAAAGGAGAGTGAAGAGTCTTGTGTACATGGCTTGGTTCTTTCCTGGAAGAAGGGCATACACAACAGGCGTCATCTGGTCGTCAGTCATGATGTGGATGGTGAAGATCTGGTAGAACAGGCTGGGGCAGGTGTAGAATGTTCCATCGCAGAAGAAGGTCTCGGAGGCGGCAAGGTCTTGAAGGTTGTCTGTTGTCGCAAACGCAAGTATCCTGTTGTTCTGGAAGATGTCATCTAGTAGAAGGAATTGTTGACCCGTCTCTGTCTCTGTCCATTTCCCCTCCAGTCTGATGTCTGCTGTAGTCTTTGGAAGTGGTGTGATGACCTGGCGGTGTTGAAAGTTGGCAGCCTCTCGATGAGCTCTCTGCTGGTGTCGTCCCATTCGTTGTCTCGGAGTTTGTTGAGTTCTTCGCTGAAAATGGAGGGGATGGGCCTAACTTCATCTGTACATCTTCTGGAGATGGCTGTCATAATTTGTTTGGCGACAACTTCAGTGTGGTCCGCTGCATGGGTGTGTTGCTGTCGTCCAAAACCTGTGGGGATGTCATTCTCTGTTGAGATACTGGCGGAACATCCAGATGTAGTGCACCTCCAGAAGATCTTGTTGTCCGTCCTTCGATTTACCCGGTAAATGTAGCCATTGAATGCGAGATTACGTCCCCCTCTTCTGTTGGTGATGAACTTAACGTTGATCTGTGCATTTGCCATTGTGAGTGAAAAGTGGTGATGTCTGGATTCTTTCCTTATATTTATACAATTCTGCAGCTTGTGTTCATTTATTTACAGCTTGGATGAGTTCAGTTTAACATAATTTATTTACAGCTTGGATGAGTTCAGTTCAACATCATTTATTTACAGCTTGGATGAGTTCAGTTTCACGTCATTTATTTACAGCTTGGATGAGTTCAGTTTCACGTCATTTATTTACAGCTTGGATGAGTTCAGTTTAACTTCATATATTTACGGCTTGGATGAGTTCAGTTTAACATCATTTATTTACAGCTTGGATGAGTTCAGTTCAACATCTTTACAGTAATTGATTTTAAAATTAATATTTTAAAAAATATCAAAGTGATTTTTTTTACCATAATGATGTTCAATTACTTGGTTTTATGACTTTATTGAAGCTTATGTCGTTCATTTATTCACAGCTTGGACAAATTTGTTGAAGAAAGTGATTTTTTATCATAATTTTATCTCAGTCATAATTTAGATAATCATCCTTTAAAATCTCTGATTTTAATTTATACCTTAAGATATAATGTTTTATTCTTATTTTGTTAAGATGTAAATTTTAAAAATGAAGAAAGATATTTATTTTTTTTAAAATAATATTTAATGATTATTTTATTTCACTGAAACATTTAGGTTATATAGCACTATTTATTGCATCCTTTTATTTATTTTTTTTGAATTAAAAATAAGATAATGTCGTCTACCTGTACCCCAAAGTATATACAGGTAAAGTCTACCTGTGCCCCAAAGTATATACAGGTAAAGTCTACCTGTGTCCCCTTAGAGGGCCCCATAATTGCCTTGACCAATTATTATTTTTAATTGAGGAGTAGGCGTTCGGAGAACACACCGTGCAATTGTATATAACACAATTGTTGTCTAATTAAACAATGTACATGGTTATGTATATAAAAACAAAAGCAACAAATGATACACACGTTTATTATATACCGGTAATTTATTTTATTGCATCTCAGAATATTTGTTAAAACTGTTATTTGTGATTTCTCCAAGAATATTTGATAAAACTGTTATTTATGATTTTTATAAGGTACGTTTCTCCAAGAGAAAACGTACTTTAGTAATTGGAGAAAACGTACCCTAGGAATGGGGTACGTTTTATCCTGGGTACGTTTAAATTTCCCCAGCATTCTTCTAAATTATTCATATGGCTTGATATCATATTCACTGCCTAGCATGTCCACAAGTGCTTGAGGACATGACCGATTCCCCCCTCCCCGCAAGTATCTAGACCCCTAGGACTTTTCTTATTTTTTTAGACAGAGAAACTTAGATTATCATTTGTAAACTATAGTTTACAACGGGTGCGTCTTTAAACCCAAGGATACCCAAATGATAAAAATTAATAACTAATGATAACCATAGGGGCTCATTGCATTGGAATTCATTGTCACCCCTTGGTACCCCAAGGATACCCCTAGGAACGCAAAGGATACCCGTAAGAACCCCATGGAACCCCAATGATAAAAATTGATAACCAGTGATAACCAAGGTGTTTCATTGGAAATCAAGGGTCCCAAATAGTTAGCCGCACTCTTTAAAAGGAATTTTCGTTTTAAAAAACTTTTAAAAATATCTTCCTGTATTTTAAGCTCTAAAGAACTAGCATCCTGTTTGCCACAAGAACATTTTTTTTCCTTTAGAAACTACCAATTTGAAAGTTTTATAAGAAATAGTCAAATGGACAAAAATTATATAAGTGATAAATTAACTTTTTATTTTTCAGAACATGAGTAAAAGTAATCTGGTCATGGACGAGCGTTGGGCCCAGGATGTGTTACGGTGTCATCTCTGTAAGACCCCGGGCCCTCCCATGTACTGTGACATTTGTCACATACATCTGTGTAAAGCCTATAGATGTGTGGGGGAACATCTCTCAGATCTATCCAAAGAACACAGAGTTCTGCTATTTGAAAAGAGAGGATCTATTCCTAAATGCCCAAAACATTCCTCAAACATTAGTGTACTTTACTGTGAACAATGTGATATTCCTATTTGTACAACATGTGTCTTCTCTAAAAAACACAGGGGCCATAAATTAATTGAAATAACTAAAATCATCGACAGCAAGAAAGAAAATATTCAAGAAGATTTACAAGAACTCGAGAAAACTATTTATCCTAAATACCAAGAGATTGCATCCAGTATACCAGTTCAGAAATCTGCTCTGAATGAAAACTCACAGGAATTGATAACAGAAATTGACAAACATGGAGAAAACTTGCACAGAGAAATAAATACCATTATTAGAAACATGAAATCTAACGTGGAGGAAATGGACACCAAACACCTGGCTGTCTTAGACAAACAGGAAGATGAAATTAAACACACAATTTTTGAAATCACACAGAGTATTGCTGATCTAAAGAAGTTACTGGCTTCCAATGATGTCATCCGTGTTTCAGCTTATAAATCCAGGAATGCAGAATTCAAAAGATTGCCTCCTAAACTAACAGTGTCCTTACCAAGTTTTACCCCTCAGAAGATCAACAAAGAACAGCTTTATCAACAGTTTGGTTCTCTGTCAGCGTTATCTATCAAAACAGAAGAGCATGACTACACCACGGAATCTCCTGGTGCTGAATCTTCTCCCCTGGACAGACCGCTCATTGATGTACCACGGATCACAGATAAACACAGAGTATAGAGGATTACGAAGCGTGTTTTGTCTGAGTGATGAGGAGGTGTGGACATGTGGAAAGGACAAAATTATGAGACTATACAACCTGCGGGGGGAACTATTGAAGTCAGTCCAAACCAAGTTAGGGAAGGATCCATCAGACATAACAGTGACAAGGAGTGGGGATTTAGTTTATACTGATTACAAAAATAGAACTGTGAACATAGTGAAGAATACACAGATACAGACAGTGATCAACTTACTGGGGTGGAGACCTCTCAATGTCTGCAGTACCTCCTGTGGTGAACTCCTGGTTGTCGTGGACAGTGATGATAATAAACAAACAAAAGTTGTGCGTTACTCTGACTCCACAGAGAAACAAAGTATTCAGTACGACGACAAAGGACGACCTCTCTATTCATCTGGTGACATTAAATACATCAGTGAGAACAGGAACCTAGATATCTGTCTGTCAGACCATGGAGCCGTTGCAGTAGTAGTGGTCAATCAGGCTGGGAAACTCAGGTTTACCTACACTGGTCCTCCCTCTACTACCAAGGAACCATTTATTCCATGCGGCATCACAACAGACAGCCAGAGTCGAATCCTGACAGCAGACTGGGACAACGACTGTATCCACATCCTGGATAAGGATGGACAGTTCCTCCGCTTCATTGACAACTGTCATTTAAAGAATCCATGGGGTTTATGTGTGGACACCAGAGACAACCTCTTTGTGGCTGAGTTCAACACAGGTAAAGTGAAGAGAATACAATATGTCTAGAACATTACACAGCACTGTAACATTGTTTACTTGTATTGTGCGTTGACAAACTGACTGTGTATATATATATATATATAATACATATTAGTATAAAGATAATTAACTATATTTTATATTAATAGATTCATGCATATACAATATACGTTCATTTAGTTCATATCCATGGTATCATTGTTAGTTTATTGAGTTTATTGTCAACAAATTGACTGTTTATGAGTATGAGTGAATTATAATCCTTATATTGGAGCATTGAATGATTCATTTTGGACGTCGTCGCGTCAATAACAGCCGTCAGGTGAGCAGACAAATTGAACAACACGCGTTAGCGCGTAATGATAATTTGTCTGCTCAACTGACGGGAGTTATTGACACGACATCAAAAATAAATCATTTAATGCTTATATTTACATTCCTTTAGTGATGAAATCAAATATTTACTTAGATAAATCGATACAAATTGCAGATCTATCACGGAGGGAGTAAATCAGTAACAGCAAAAACAGCTGTTTTATAAAAACCGGTTTAAAGTGGTTATCACATAGACTGTTAAGTCGAGATCGATGAGCATGAAAATATAATTCATGAAAAATACTCTTGAAATTTGACAAAACAACAATAAAACAAACTTGACAAAACAACAATTAAATAAACTTTTTTATTGAATAATTGTAAAACATGGTGCTTTGACAACATGTATAAAATATATTTTTTTAACCGGTAACATAGAAATCACTGTTTGGGAACTACTTCGGTAAATTACATGTAAATTCATACGCAGTGATTAGTTGTTGCATATAGATGCATTTAAACATCACCAAATTAATTGAAAAAACACAGTAGAATCTATACTACTATATGAAAATAAAAAACTAGAATTTTCGGGCTTTAATACCGAGAAATTGGAAGAGTACTGTCTTTTGGTTTATATATTTGAAACATCATTGGTACTTGAAGATTACCAATTTGTTATTATTTTTTCTTAATCAAGCTTCGCTAATTAATAATCAACGAAAATTCCTTTAAAAAATCCGGAAATTATCTGGATTTTTTTTTATTTTTACAATCTTGTGCATGCGCATTACGTTCATGCTAAATCACGGAAAGCCCTTTAGTTTATGGAAAAAGAGTACCAATTAATTTCCCATAGAACTCAATGTTAACCTAAACACCCCTAGCTACTTTGCTATATTACTTACAGACATATCCTTGGTAAAATCTTAAAGTTCATTCCAAGCACTGACAGAAAATTACAAGAAATATACATAGTCTCATGGCGTTTATAGCTCAAAATTGAACTTGTTTACAACTTACAGTGATCCGCAGCAAATTAACCCAAGTCTCTAAAATGACACCCACCTCCTACTTTAACCCCTCTAATTTCTTTACTCTCTGCAGTACTTCCTCATTTCATCATTTGATTTAAACACTGATAATTTTACTTTAAAATGATCATTATTTCAACAACTTATTCAGCCAATCACCTAAGCCCTACCTTTTTCTGCTCGGCTCAATCTTGTATTAACACTGGTCTGATGTCAACATCCGGTGCATTGGTACTCTCATTCCTTATGTTTCCACAATATAATATTTGCATGGATAAACTCAGAAAAATGTAATACGTGTAAATTTTCATTGAAAATTTGTCATATATACTGTTCATCAAATATAAAAAGTCCTGAGAGTTCCGAAAAATGAACGTGGTGTGTAAATTCGAAGCGAGTAAAAACGTCGGTAAAAAAGTGTTGTATATGAATAATTTTTTTAGATGAGAGGTATTTACAGCTTCAAAATGGTTTGATATGAATAATTTGACTGTTGTTTTCAATGCAGCTGCATTAATTTTCTCCAAAATCGTGTCGGATCGATTCTGCAAATTTTTGCAACATTACGGCTATATAGGATGCATTTTAACTGTCGTGAAGGCCTGTCTCGAGACACATTTAGATTATCCTAACTAAGCAGAGTGTAGTAAAATTCATAGCTTTATTGTAGGCTCAAAGCTTGGTTATATAAATGTAAAAAATACGGTGTGTCGATGTATCTATTTCGTAAATGTCCGATATCATATACAATGTAAACCCGGCGTGTTCGCACGGGTCAAAGTCTCGTGTAAATATAAAAGTATAATTCATACATTTTCTTTTCTCAAAGAATAAAAAATGAAGGTTCCACATTTCTTGAACATTTGAACGGTGTTTCTTTGATCTTTGTTCGATTAAGATTTCTATCATTGAAGAAAGAGTAACTTTTGTTTCTTGCACACTAGTAATAAACCCTGCAGTTGTATATTGTATACCTTAAATAATGTGTTATAATGTCTAATAAATAATTGGTAAACAACTTTATTAATTGGTTTTTATAATTGCTTCTGTCATTGTTTACATGTTATAGGAGGTGTGTTTCTTTCAACCAATCAAATTCAATACCAGGATTTTGGTAAGCCTCGTTTTGACGTTACAAACATTAACGTGACGCTTTACCAGACTCTCTGCTCGTCGGAGATTTACGGAGACAGTCGAGCGTCTGGTTGAACGAGACTAACGCTCGATGTTTCCCAGTCGAAAATCCATCGGAAAACACCCATATTTTGCTACAAAACATCAATTTATCAAAATAATGCAACATTCATGACGTCATTTCTACATTATGACGTCACTGTGGTGATAACCTTTTACACCTTTATTTCCAATTTGATTTTAACTATCTTTCACCCTATTTTAAAGCTTTTTCTTAAACTTTGATTTTGGGTGGCAGAAATTGCATAAAACCGCACTTAGTCCTTTCCTCTGAGAAATTGTTCTTATCCTTAAGGTCTGTTTGGCCATTTTTGAATTTGTTGACCCACCTGTAAACTTGTCTCAATGACATACACTTGATTCCATACACATCACACAGATCTTTGAAAATTTCTTTCGAGTCTTGTCATGTTATCATCCGTGTCTGGAGTAAGGATTATATATCAGCTTCTCAAAGAAGTATTCGATGATGAAACGTGGTCAGATAAATGGCCATAAATAAAATATGAATCAAATTATGCGTGAAAAGATATTCAAAAGTAAATTGAACCCTGTATTTCATGGAATCTAATAAATGGCATTATTCATTGAACTCCCCTCGTGCATTTCAACAAATGTTTAGAATATAGGTGTATATGTAATACGTGGAAGAAAACATAATTAAAGGTATATGTGGCGTATTGTTTTGAATAACAATAATAAGATCTGATTATTTGCTTCATTTCTTTACTAAAAGATAGGACGTTCACACAAAATACGCTTTTAAAATCAATCGCATAACAAACATAAAAAAAACAAAAAATATTTTTTAATTTTTACTGGCACGATAAAAATACCAAAGATTTGAATAACCCCGCCTTAAACGGGTCATATGACATCCATTTCTGTCTATCAACAACAATGGCGACGACGAGAAAGATAGGTATACCGTTAAAGGTTTGACAGATTTGGCAATGAAAGAAAAAAGAGACATACTGACATGGATAGGAACAAAGGGAAGATTGTCACCGGAGACCATGTAGATTGATGGAATAAGAATTACACCCGAATTAAACTTTAGTTTTCATCATGTAGTTGTGGGGTTTTGCTAGTCAAGTTCGTGCTCCATGTCCCTACTTTATAAGTTTTAAACCACGAGTGGATTTTTGTTTAGAGGAATTTTTGAATAAAGAATAAATAAACACTCTCAAGACAAGCATCCTTCAGGGAGAAGAGGAATTTACTCAGTTTACCGAGTCGATGATGCTAAAATCCTGTTTCATCTTTATTACACATAATTACAATTTAAATCGTTCTACATTAATGAATATCGGTAGCATAATGCTTCGAGTATCATCTGATATAAGAATTATGTAATTTAAGACATGAACAACGTGATTCTAATTTGTAAACAAACTGTAATTCCATTGTGTTTTCAATGCTAGGTTTTCTCATACACAGTGGCATTACAAATGGCGGATGATATTAATATTCATCAGCAAGGTTTAGGGACAAATAACTAAAGACAGAACATGTTTTATGGGCCTACAGTTTGTGAAACGTTTAATTATAAGAAGAATAATGTATATTTTTACTTAAACTCATGTCAAAAAATTTAATCCAAAATACGCCACGCTTAAAAATCAGCTTTCCCCGAAATATAATTAAGAATTATTTATATTCCTACGCAAGCTGCCTCGTCATTCTTTTTCACGAAAATATACCCCCCCCCCGAATGTGTTCGGAATGTTTTCTTTATCTTTGCTAAATATGCAATAAATCCACAGGATCTCGAATGAAAGTTCACGATACTTCCCCGAGATTTGTGCAGTTCCTGTGAAATTTCGAGCGAAAGTATGAGTGTTCGGATAATATTCTCAAAATACATAAGTACTAGTCGTTTTCCATTTCATATCCTACTTAGATTTATGTTAAAACATAAAAATCTATTAAGATATATGTCTTATTTCACCATTTAACGGTTATTTAAACTAAACGGTGATTTTCAGAACCACTCTAAAGGCCGTTTAAAATATAAATATTTGATTGCTCATAAAATCACAGCCATGTTTGATGCGTTTGGTATGTATTACCATACTTTTAAAAAAAGAATGGGTGTCTGTTTTGTATAAAAACTTAGTATGTTAAGCCATTTTCATGAAACATTCTGCATAAAATAGTAGACTATAGTCTCTTTCACTTTTGATGTTATAATACTAGGTCACGCGCGGATCGAAAATGAATTTTTAGAGGGGGGGGGGGGGGGGGCGCTACTAAGCATGTTAATTGATGCAACCGCAGATTAAGGTAACTCCGTACCTATAAAATTATGGGTTCAAAGTTAAAAAACTTAACTTTTTAAAACTTATTGGACTTGAATTTCATAATATATGTATCCATACTATTTAAGATGTAAGGTAATAAAAACCAAAGGCTGAAATTATCATCTGAAAATCACACTTTTTTTTTTAAAAATTAAATATAAGTGGATGGATACTTGTTTGTCTATTTAAATTTTATTGCTTACTATGTCAGAAAACTAAAATTAATTTAAAAAAAAGAGAAAAAAAAGTTTACATTAGAAAAATTATAGCATTTAGACATATCACTTAGAGAAAAATAGAAAAGAGTTATTTCCCTTTGTCATTATTGAATTATGTCGAATATAAGGATGAAAAACGCTTATTAAATATCTCCAAGTAAACAATGATTTGAGTTTTTGATGTGCACCTATAATAACATAGAAATTACAAATCTACTTGCAAGAATTTTTATGAATTCATGGTTTATGTAAAATGTATGACGTCACAGGTGGGTGGATTTACTTTAAACCTATTTTTCTATTGTCACATTTATTTCTAGAACTCATTTTATCCACCAATTGATGAAGATATAGTTTAAAATCAATAAACGTCTAGATCTTATATTTGACTACAAGTACCTAGATTCTAGGAAATATACTATAAACTCGAGGCACGATTTTTACTGCGAAACTGAAAGAGTCAAATTAAACCACGTGGTCTAAAATTTAAATGACAGTAACATTCGCATGGGTGTATAGCCAGTCTTCGGTTGACTTTTTTATTCACCAATACATATTGCTTATATTATTACAACAATTATATTACTCTCATTGAGTGTGTGTATTTTTTTCTTTTGAATGGTAATGCAACAACACGGATGGTATTTTTATCGCACTCGTGTTAAAAATGATGATAACGTGGACGATATTGATATCTATACAATGAAAATCATAAATCTCAATTTGAGTGTACAATGAGGTATGCAATTTAATTTTAGGTCTAGCAAGTTAATTGTGTGTTATTTTAAATTTATCGGGCTTAAGGGTATCATCCCCCCTCCTACACACCCTTTGAAAATTAAAGGAAACAACGTGTCAAACAAACATACTCTCAAGGGGAATGTACGACCATCTTGTCAATTAGAGTATCAAAATATAAACTTTTGTTTTGCCTCGGACTAGAATGTATCGACGTCATTGGATGAATCGCGTCACGTGATTGCCTTATAAATTTCTTTACACGGCGGGCGTCAAAATTTATACGGCAACATGACGGACGTAACGTTATTTGAGCTTATTTTTAACACAAACGTTCGACCATATCTATAATTTTTAAGCCCCAGAATATTTAGAGTGACTCCCCCTTTGCCCGTGACGTAATAAAACGATCCTATATACAATGGCATCCAGGTTTGCACAGACGACTGACGAGAAAGGTACAACAATAGATAATAAGCCCATGCGCGGATCTAGAGGGGGGGTCGGGGGGTCCCTACCCCCCCTGGAAAATGAAAATTTATTAAATTTACATAGTAAAATTATCGATAATATGCCTCGGACCCCCCCCTGGCAAACACAATTATCCTTCGGACCCCCCCTGGAAAAATTTTCTGGATCCGCGCATGAAGCCTATGAATTTAATTGGTATATATTATCTTTTGTTGTTTACATATCAAATTTAGGGTCGTCGACAAAACAAAACACTTATTAGGTTTGTTACTGACTGTTTACAGAAATATGTGGTGTCGGTAAAGTCCATAGAAGGCTCGGCTCCGCCTCGCCTTCTATGGACTTTACCGACCCCACAAATTTCTGTAAACAGTCAGTAACAAATCTAATGAGTAATATTCTTGAACTAGCTTGGTTTTTCCCAAAACTGACAAAAACTGTTTTCAAAATAATAAATATGAAGTTTTATGTTGTTTTGATTGCAAATCATGCATGCAGGAAAAACAAATACATTATTCAATCACTTTTACCTGCGCAGCCACAGACTTTTCTTAGGGCTATAAAATCTTTAAAAATATATAAAAAGAGGTAATGAGTGCCCACTCTACAGCCATTTGTTAAAAAGGTCGAAGCTTGCCTATTAATAGTGGTATGAATCCTTTTAAATTAGTAAAATAAGTATCGCTAGATAACAATGAAAGTGAAATGAACTATATTCACATGACTGACAAAATGTAAAAAAAGCCGGCTATTGTGCACCCGTTAACTTGTTTGAAGAGTTATCATCTCTTGATGAAAAAAGAATTTAATTTTGTCAAAAAAAAAACAAAAACAAAAACAAAAACTGTAGTAGATGATTTTTTCAATTTCATATTTCAATAAAAAGAAAGTTAATGCATATATTCATCGAGAGCTTTGAAGGAATTTAAAGTTACTTTTCACAATATTTCATTTTAATTTGCGTTGCCCGTAGACTTTAGTGTAAAATTGAAGGTGAAATCAATTGGACAATATTTAAAAATTCTTTTGGAGGAATATTTTTTTTACTTCAAAATAATATCATGGTTGAGATTATAAGACCATTAATTTATTCGCTGTATGTTTTTGTAAAGTCATGCTCTACAGTGTGTTTTAGGTATTTCCACCATTCAGGTGAAAGACCACTTGTATTCTTTATGTTTTTTTTTTATTAGGTATTTCCAATTTTCAGGTGAAAGACCATTTGTATTTCTGATGTTTTTCTTCTCTATTTTTCTCAGGACAGTTTTTTTAATTATTAGATAAATTGGTAATTACTTTTTATTCAAATCGAAATTAAGGACCAGAGACCTTCTTAAGGTAATTATCACCCCTTAAAATTTCTTAAGTTCTTAGGCACTTACAACATTATTACCGTACATTGTAGAGACATCGGAGCACTTGGGATTAAAGCGTCTACCTTGGCCGATCAAAATTACATAAATGTCAAAGGTATAGGTAATTTTAAAATCTAAATATTTGTTACATAATTTTCATATTTTTTGTTTTGGGTGGTTTAAAAAACTTTTTACAGATGTAGTAGGATTTTTAAAAAGACATTTCAAAATATATCCCTTTAGCCCCTCTCTTGAAAAAATTATATAATTATTGCCCTTAAATGCAAATTGCCTGTTATCACTTTTCCTCTTGAACCGTAAGAGATTAAGACTTGAAACCTTTAATAACCAATGTCTTTAGTTGACTATAAAATTCTCTCAATTTTTACCATACCATGCTAAATGAGAATAGGTACCTTTATCCATAACAATAAAAGTTCTTAGGAAATCTTGTGAACTAATACCAAAAGGAACCGAAAGAACCGTGAATTTTTCTGCGGGAAAAATGAGAAAGTGTTAATGAAGATATCTTGAATATTCTCCCTTTTATCGATTTCAATAGTTTCTTTCACAGGTTTAAGTATTTTTTTTATTAAAAATCATCAGAAAGTGATAAAAGCAATAACTTGGGACAGACTATAATCGATGATGCAACGATGTGTTATGCTGTAATTGTGACCTTGCACAATACAAAGTAGTACATAATTTCAGTGATATGTTTTATTGTAAAAAGTAAATACCGAAGATTAAATAGCCAAGTTTGTTGACATTCACAAGGTTGTGATGCTGATTAGTTTGACTCAACTCAAACAAGGAGCAGTTGTTTATGGTTTAAAAACAAATGATAATAATGATTCAAAGATAAAAATATTGATTAAGATGCTTACTGGAGGTAAAACAAAAGTCTTGTGAGGCATTATTTCGGTAAGATTTTATGTCGGATAGAAATACAACAAAAGGTTTCTTTGTTTTTATCCATTATTCAGAATAAAATTCTTGATAGCTATGCAGCGTGATTTTCAGTTTTATTAATAACTTAATGCACTTTCTTCATTATCTTAATTTACATCTTTGACCGTATCCGTTTTAAATCATTTTTGTAGTAGAAATAGTGATGTGGAAAATCTTTAAATACTTGGTCACTGAAGCGTAGAAGCGAGGGGCTGTGTCAAAAAAGGTTCTGATAGGAAGTATTTGATAAAGCATATTACCCGTTGACAAAGCAAAGTTTTATCACATATGGGTAGTATACACCATGTAAGATGAATATATATACACGCAAGTTCCATACTTTACAGTCATATCAGTCCAAGCTAATTTTGCAAACGGTTAGTAAGCAAGTGAGCACTGTATCAACCTCTAATGATAAAACGCCGCTTAATGATACAAATATCATTAAGCGTTGCAATTGCAACCCCTAATGCTATAAATTCTTGCATTAACAGTTGACAACATCAACCACTAATGATAAATCGCCGCCTAATGATACAATTTTATCATTAATTGTCGCGAATGCAAAGCAGACCAACAAGCAAAAAGCTACAAGGTCAACCCCTAATGATACAAACATTTTATCATTAAGCGTTGCAATTGCACTGTTAATGATATAATAACAAACCAAAATGTGAAACTCACGCCATTTAAAAAATATGTAGGAAAAAAAGATGGATGGCAGGACAGTTATTCATACAGAAGAAAGACTTTATCATAACATATTGTCCAATACAATGTCGTATCATACGAAACAATACCATAATGTAACATATAACACAGAACGATATTAAATCATGATACAGTATTATATGATTAGTATGATACAATATCATATTTTGTTTTCCCTTGGACAGAAATGTCACATTTTCATTGGTTTAAACGTAGCACGTGATTGCCTCATATATCTCTATATTTGTTCTGTGAGAAATAATATTAGGCAATATGGCCGTCATTGGTCGACGCTTCGCTTACTCATTTCGACATTTCATAGTATTTAATACATAAACCGCATGCCGTAAGTTCTTAAAGTATTTGGAGTAGTTGCCCTTTGAAATTCTTTAAAATTAGAGTAGTTGCCCTTAGAATATTGACGTCACATTGTTTTGTCTGGAGCAGAACAAAATGGCAGCGTCGAAATTTGCTCAAATCTCTGCAGAGGAAAGGGAGAAAACATTTAAAATTGAATAGCAACAAAACATTGTAAGTAAACATGGGTGAAGCAAGGATTTTTAAAGAATATTTGAAAGGTGAGATTGAATATTTTGAAGAGTTTAAATGAGTTAAATTGGACGAGATGTTAGGCATCTTGTATACCAGTATACATGGTTTTACGTAGATCATCGCTATTTTTGAATAAATATGTCGCTTGATAGTCCTCGGGAAAACAAAACACTTATTAGGTTAGTTACTGACTCACTACGGAAATATATTGGGTTGATCAATCTCATAGATGGCGAGGCGAAGCCGAGCCGTCTATGAGATTGTTCGCCTCGCCATCTATGAGATTGATCAACCCAATATATTTCCGTAGTGAGTCAGTAACTAACCTAATAAGTAATAATATGATATAAAATAAGATTTTGGGATACATATCATACATATTATACAATATTGCATCACATAATACATTTCTATATAATATTTTATATTAGTATACAATATTGTATCATATAATATAATGGCCTCGGGCAATAGATCATACTGAGCTGTTCCTTGCACAACGGGAAAAATATTCGGATCTATCGACTGCTCAAGCATGAAATAATTGTATAATATTGTTCCATATGATATAATGCAATAGGGGTGTTATTTTTCTTCTTTAGAGCCACTAGACCAAACTCAGTTAAGAAGGAAGAAGACGATGGAACTCATTTATTACTTAATTACTAAATAAATATTTGTTAGTTTTTTAAAGTAAAAGACATTAGAATGTCCTTCGCAAAGTATACTAATTTCATTGCCACTTTTTTACCTTGTTTTACTAAAATTGTTAATTTTTTGACAAAATAAGTTTTTTCCTGTTTAAAAATTGGATATACTGACTTTAAAATCATATTTGATAAAATTTCAATAAATCGTAATATATTTAAAATCAGTTAAAACATTGCCTTTGATCTGTGATAAGCCCCCCAAAAAACTCATTAAAACACATACTTCAGAATCACCGCTTTAGAGTCTTAAATTCATTATTATGCAACATAAAAAATCTACTATATAATTTTTTTTTTACTGCGAGGGTGTGCACTATAAACTTTACGACTTCTTTCTTACCATTTTATGGTAAGCAGTGCACCTATCCTCTTTTTAGAATTTTTGAAATGTTTCTCTGTTCCGAGCAAATAAAATAAATCAAGATTCCTGCAGTCTCGCTAAAACAGTATTTGTGACAATGACTACTTAAAAGCCGTAAAGTACGGGAGAATCTAACAAATCATTTTTGATGTCATAGATAAAATACATCAAAGCATCGCAAAAACAAATCAGTTATGTAATAATAACAGAGTTAGCAAATCAAAGCAGCAAAACAATGATATTACCGACGATATTCACGTGATCAGTGTCCTGCATATCCTTTTGAACTATATATGATATGAGTGAAATTTGGCCCCCATAATTCGCCATTTTTAAAGTTTTTCTGGCACAATAAAATGTTATGTTATATTTTAGAAGAGTTGATGTAAGATATATTTCTCACCTATTTATTTGATTTATTTGCACTCACTGGCAGTATATGACGTCAGAAGTGACGCTTTTTTATAATTCAATCAAAATCAGTCAAAAATTGATGTTTTTCGTATCTTTTTATGAATGGGAAATATAGAGCGCATGCTTGAACAAGGAAAACATTTTGGTCACTTATTAGCCTTGGATAGATACATCTCTGATTAAAATAATTTGTTTGTTCACGCATGCGCTCTATGTTTTCTGAAAGAAAAACTGCTTGAAAACAAGCTGTTCTATGCCAAAAATGCAAAAATGGCGGGAAAAGGTTGTATTTACGATGTCATATTTCTAAATTGTGGGCAGTTGAATCAAAATGAACATTATGTTAAAACATCACATATATATATGTACAAAGAAAACAAAGAATTACAGTAAAATGATGATGTTAATTTTAGGGGGCTATTTTAGTCCCATATCATATATTGTCCTTTGGTAGAAATCATCATTATGGATAGATTTATACATGTACATGTATAAGCTGTTTACATTTAATGCCAATTTCCTTCCAAAAGTGAAATAACTGCAAAACTTATACAAAAGGATATCAATATTTCAAATTCAAGTAAGGACGTTGTTTACTCAGAGTTCTCAAATCCGGATTGTTAAAAAAAGTTCAATATCATAAGAAAAATTTGTTCTAAACACAAAAAGTATTTATGAAATGAATTATTTTTTTTAATAACATTCAATATTTTTACTTTTTACTAAGTTATGGATTTAGCCCCCCCCCCCCCCCCCCAAAGTTTGACATTTAGCAAAACAGAGGAAATTCGGATTCATTTTTTTTTCAAATTTTGTTTCCACTATTTTTTTTGTACGGAAGCCCTGGGAGGACATTTACTTACTTCTTAATTGTTATGAGCCCTGGAAGGACATATTGACTTATTTCTTAATTGTTATGACTTATTTTTTATGACAAACATGTAACTATTATTTGATAAAAAAAAAATGAATTTCGAGCAATGAATAACACGTGGCGGTGGTGTACCGCTCAACATGGACACTGATACCAACACTAGTTCCAGCAAAGAAGATTGCTTTTTATTGATATAAAGAATATTTTTTTTATAAATGCACCTGAGATCGAAGTAATTTTATAGGGGGACATATATGGTTTTGATAATTCAATCCGTAATTCTGTCACTGTCATGTGCCAACAAACTTTACCTTTATTTTAGAATAAATACAGTAAAATTTTGTATGAGAACTGAAATATTTTTTATACTACACCGGTCTTCATTTTTGCTCATTTTGAGGGCAAAAAAATATTCTCTACGCGTACATAGATTTAAATGGGTAAAATTCAAATTTTTTTTTATTAAACTTTAACCTCGGGATTGGTATTGCCGTACATATGTGAATACAGTCTAGTATTGACTTGTTTTATATATATATAGATGGCTTCTTTCTGGGACACTTTGTTAAATACAAATTCATCTTAATATTATTCTTTCAAATTGTTAAAAATCTGAATTTGCTGACTTTCTGAGGGTAAAAAAGCAGTTACTGCTCTACATTCAGGATCTTGTCTAGCTTATAAATCAGCTGATATGTAAAAAACCAACTGCTCATGATATATTATGATAATTCTATTTACTTGTAAATGCATTTACTTTACAAAATCTTGAATAATAATTTACACTGACTAACAGTTATTCATTTGAATATTTTGAAAAGTTCTTAAACAAGGATAAAAAATATTAGAAAGTCAAAAGATAAAAAAAAAACCAGAACATTTTATACCCAAGAAAAGGGGTTATCATACATGAATAATTTTTAAGCGTTATTTTTAAACTTTGCATGCATGTATCTAGAAGGTTGAAGATCCAGAAGACAGTTTAAGATTATAAGTTACCCTCCATTTTGAAAAAGTAAAAATATCAAATTTGCATAGTAAATTAACTAAAAAAGATATTAGACTCCAAGCCAACCTCCAGTAAAAAATTGTTCCAAGCATAATTTTGGGTAAAACTGTAATGGGCTGTACTTTCAAAAATATATATACTTTTACCATGCATACATTTACTAGTTGGCTCGTACAGGAAAGATGCTTTTTTTTAAAAATCCAAATGAGATGTACTAGTATTTGAAAATTGATTCTAAACATAAAATACCACAATAATACATGCATTATTACCTAAACATTTTTATTCTCAGATACAAACTACATATGCCAATATCTATAACTTTTCAGAGAGCCATTCAATTAGATTGAAATACTTATTAACTTGGACTGTCATCACACGTTTAGGTATAAAGACCTTCTTTACCAGGAGTATCTAGGTTCAGGTTGTAACACATGCTTATATCAGTTAATTGTAAGCTGGCAAAGCAAGTCTTAATTAAATATTTGGGTTTCTAATCCTGATATTGGAGCTGGTTGTCGTAGAGATGAAAAATTAAAATGAAATTAGAAATAACTAGAAAATAACAAAATAAACAAATAAGTATTAAGAATTAATAAATAACCAGTAAATAATAAGTAATAACAATTAAGAAATAAAATTTAACAATTAACAAGCAAGTATAAAGTAATAGGTAGTAAGCATTAAGAATTAATAAATAACTAGTAAGTATTAAATAACAATAAGTAAGTAATAAGTACAAGCAAGAAATAAGAAGTATATAGCTTGAGTCCTGATTGACTTTAAATAAATTTGATATAACATCCATTTAATTTATTTTGACAATTACTGTATTAGTCCTTTTTTATTTTCAGAAAGAGGAATCTGATAACATTTTTTTCATAAATATCACAGAACAATGAATAAATCAAGACATATCGCTTGGTTAATTCAAATTTGCGCCATTATGAGAGCTATGACAAGATGTATAATTTTTGGCATGAAACAGCTCAATTTAATTTGATTTGTTTGCTCCGAATTGAATACAGCTTTTGCTATTCGTCATCAAAGTGTAGTACAATTATTATTATTTTTTTAATATAATTTCCTTATATTTTAATTACTTCATTTCGGGTTTTTTTTTTAGATTAGTATCTTTTTTTTTATCATTTGATATCTCCAAATCAGTTTGCAAGACGTCCATGAAGAAAATTGCAGACATTCTTTCACAACTGGATTGTCTAAGTCGAACATCCCAGTATCCACGATATCTTCAAATAAATTAATCCACCACTGAATCCCAAGCTTCTTAAGAACTCCTCACCACGCTTCTATTCTTTGGTCGAACGTACTTTTTCCATACATAAAACGTTTAACACCATGCAGCCATAGAATCATTTGAATGGAATTGAAAAAGAGGTTGCAAGCAACTAACGCTTTTATTTTTTGGACCCCTATCAACCCGTAAAACTCTTGGAACAAATTTTACATGATGTATACAATAAAGATAAAGTTTGACAATAACAGCCGGACTGTTATTGGTAAATGCAGCTTAATTCTAACTACATACTTCGTCTACTGTATTACTGTATTAAAATGTAGATCCTCATATATTATTATAGCTCTGTAATTCACAAATAATATACGTAATATGTTATTATTCAAATACATGATTATAGTTATATAAGTATAGTGTCCTATATAATTCTAAAAATTTATGTAACATGACCTATTATACAAGAAGAGGGTATACATATGCTATGCCTGTTGTCCAATCCTATTGAATTTATTCAATAAAATATGTTTGAATTAAAAAAATTCGTCTACTGTACCTTAAAAGTAACAAATAAATAAAAATTGATACTGATTAAGAAGTAAGTCAAAATGTCCTTCCTGGGCTCATAACAATTAAGAAGTAAGTCAATGTCCTCCCAGGGCTTCCGTATTTTTGTTTACTTCAATATTCAAAGTTAATATTTTAATTGTTAGTTAACATAATTTTTGCATATTTTCAGTTGGTTATATCTTACTTTTTCGTTTAGATAATAGTATGGCACATACTACAAAATATTGAAAAATGCTTAAAAATGACCATTGACCTCATATAAATTTTATGCCAGCAGAGAAAGATCAATATACTTAGTTTAATTCTATGAATGTTTTAGCATTATCATCATTCACTTTTTTGTTATACTGAATTAAAAATGGGTAAGGATTTGAAAATTGATAGAGGAAATTCGGACTTGAATATCTAAAAAATTGTGAATGACCTTAGTACTTTACATCTATCTAATGTCACTACCATTCATAAACTGTATTTCATTTGTTAAAAAGTTTAGCAGTTTGTATTATTTTCACAATTAAGAAAATCTCAATTATAATGTAAAATTGTTAGGGATTTTTCTTAAATTTTCCAAATATATTCAATGACCATTAATTCAAAAAGTAGGTCACTGGCCTACTTTTTTTAAAGTAAAGAACAACACTACCATGTAAGGTCTACAACACACAATAGATGGTTTTTCATTATCATCAGTTGAATTTTTTTCATTTGAGTAAACGTCATCCTTAAACTTTGTTTAAAACATCCTTATTTTTAAATGAATATAGCAAATATTGATTTTAAAAAAGATCCCCTGGGTAGGTGTTTGAAGTTAAACACATGTTCTGTACTGAAATAGAATGATATACATGATTCTTTTATTTGGCAGTGTATTTTCGTGTTCTTGCCAGTGCTTTATGAATTTAGGTATGCGATGTGGCCCACGCGTATCTTGTTTTTATTTTCTTAATTAATGCCAGGAAGGTTTGATGCACTTTAAGAATAAATCTGTGCATGCTAAAGATATATTCTATTGTTATATTCAGTAGTATATTCTCACTATATAACTCTATATAGACGAATAGTCAATAATTGTAATATTAGCTCGTCCGAAAAATATTGACCGGTCAATATTTTTTTTATATTGACCGGCTAGGAATAATATCTAGAGAACATTCCCTCTATTTCAAATAATCGGCTCTGATTTGTTGATTCGTAAACGATGACGTAAATAATTCTTCGCGACTCCAAAACAAGGTGACGTCATAATAGACAGTCAGTCAAGGCAAGTAAACAACGGACGCGCAATGCGACGGTTTGCTATCATAACGCATATAAGCATTGAATCATGATTTTTTGAAGTATACACTCTCATAGCTAACGCGCGTTACTCAATTTGTATGCACACACCGCGGCAGTTATGAGAGTGTATACTTCAAAAAATCATGATTTAATGCTTATATTTACATTTTTTTTAACTTCTTGCCTTGTCTGCAAATGTGATTCATGCCTAAAAATTCCTATCTTATTCTAAGGGTAAGTTAATATTAATGGAAGAGCCACAGTAACAGCCACAAGCGTGAACTTTGATTTTCGCTTGTGACGTTGCAGTTTACAGCGTTCAACGCTTGTGACGTCATAATAAAACTTGTCAATTTGACCTTTGACTACTAGTTGCATTTAGAGGCATTTGAAGATCACGGAATTTAATGGAAAAACACAGTAGAATGTAAATATAAGGATTTGCGAATTAACTGTGAAGTAAAATCAGGTAGAACATCTGTATGTTAATTCTTACGGGTGGTGGAATATCACCAGTGACCGTTTGATGCTGAGGATAGTTTGGAAATGAACTTTGCACAAAATTGAAATCGTGAATTCTTTGTTGAGCTGAGAAAATTACGGCGATCTGTTTTCAATTACTTTCTTTAATTTTGGTTTGTTTCTTCATATAACAAAACAAATGTTGACTGTGTTTTCGGGCAACATTGATTATATTAGCCCCCTTGGGACGAAAATATTGCCCTCCGCTTCGCGTCGGGCAATATTTCGTCCCTCGGGGGCTAATATAATCAATGTTGCCCTCAACCCCAGTCAATATTTGTATACTATAATTAATCTTCAACATTTTTTTCGGCACAAAATTGATTTTTCAAAGACATTTTATATTAGAAACCAAACCTTTTTTTCAACAGCTTTTACCATTTTTTAAACACCACAAGATCACGAAATAAGAGGCTCAGAGGTCACATCGCTCACCTGAGCAACACTTTACAAATATGTAAAATAGTGACCCCCGTTTTGGCCCCATCCTACCTCTGGGTGGTCAAGATTTGAACAAACTAGAATCAAAACTACATAGAGATGTTTACACATAAATTTCAACCGGTTCTTGGTAAACAGATTTTTAAAGATTTTCACGATATGCTACAATGTAACAGTTTGAGCACCTCCATCTGTGGCCACAACCTACCCCCAGGGTCATGATATGACCTAATGTTAGTTTAATACAAAAATGCATGTAAAGTTTCATTATTTCCTATTTATCTCCCTTGAAATAAGGTGTAATCCTTCTTTCGTACACACTTAAATTTCCTTGGCCCAAAGGTAATCTGTGCCAAGTTGGTTTAAATTGACCTTGTGATTCTGTAGGAGAAGACGTAAATTCGAACAGTTTACAACGACGACAACAACGACGAAGACTATTTTTATCAGAAAAACTCACTTGAGCTTTCGGTCTAGGTGGTATTAAAGAACAAGGGACGGTATTGGCCGAAATCGGCCGAGAAATTCAACGATTTTTTAACTTAGGTATTTTATAAAAATATTTGATCATGTGCAAGAACTAGGATCAAAGCTAATATCGACTTGGCTGAAAATGACGTAATAAGTAATCGTGACGTCACAAAACAACGCGAAACACCGGCTTCTAAGCGAAATGTCGTTTATTTTAACGTAATATCGATATATTTTGATTAAATCTACCATTTTCACATGCATTAACCGCTTTTATATTTTTAATGTAATTTCATCAGATTAAAATATCACTCCACGCTTAATTTCGTGGCGGTTAATGTGTGTGAAAATACTCAAATTTTTAAAATCAATTAATCCGGAATTAGATACGCAACGTTATTATTCGTGATTTTACACAATATTTACGTTGTAAACGTTTGCTCAACAGCCGTGGATGTGAAAGCTCACAACGCTTATAGATGCTGATATCCATTATGTGATTAAGGTAAGATAATAAGATGGAGTTTGTAGAATACTAGTATTTCATTTCTGAGCATTGTATAGTTTATAAAATTTTCAATTAAATAAATACACCTACCAGTGATCGGTCTAACGCTACACAGTGCGCTCTCAACTCTTCTCTTCATGAACACGTACTCCGTGTTTATATAAACGGTTTAAAACGTTAGCATCACACAGGCGATTCCTTAAAATGTAGATATTATCATCTATTGTGTCTGAGTGTATGTTTACTGTTAACAATAAAGCAAATATTTTAGAGCTATTTAATAAATAGACAAATTACATGCATCATTCAGCCATCAATGCTGTAAGTGCGAAAAACTGAATATATAGATAAGGTTCAGGCGCGGAACTAGAAGTGGGTCGAGGGACTGGACCCTCCCCACCCCCTGAAAAATTCAAACTAATTAAATTTACAAATTACCAATAAAGGCCCCCCCCCAACACACCCCATCAAACTCTATTATCACTCTAAACCTGAGGAAAAAATTGGATTTACGCATGAAACTGTAAATCCTTATTAGCTTTATCAGGGATTAAACGGTTTAATTAAATGTAGCCACATGTGCACACGCATTTGTTCTTCAATAACAGGATAGAGAGACTTAATGGACTTAGAAGACAGAGCAAACTACGAAAAGCAAAAAATTCAGCACGAGATAGTTCGTGCTAATCTTGTTAAATCATTTTTCTCAAATGCAAAGTGAAGAAGTTTATTCTGAATAAAAGGAATTCTATGTTATACCAGGAATACCGATGGATTACACGAAGCCTTTAATAGGGTGTACAAAATCATCGATAATGCGTCTATACTTTCAATAACAAACGATCCAAGCTATAAACACTAATCAGGGTGTGTCCTTTTTTATTCACTTTTGTTTTAAAATCATCAAAATCACGACAGATTTCCTATGATTCATTGTATGAAAAAAGGGCTGCTGAAATATGTTAGGGATATTGTACTTTACATTCAATTTAGTACATAGATTAAGTGAGAGAGAGAGAGAGAGAGAGAGAGAGAGAGAGAGAGAGAGAGAGAGAGAGAGAGAGAGAGAGTATAGAATTGATTAATTCCGACATAAACATATAACGTAAAATTCGCGAATACTTTTGTCATACCGCTGTATACATATATATTTACTGGTTTTATTTGTGTTTTCATATATAGTATGTGTAATTCAGCTGAAATTTATAACGGTAATTTTGTGTATATACAGTTTGTATACATTATAATATATAAACATATTCATTTCAATCTAAGCGCCTCTTTTTCATGCGTGTCTATAATCCATCTACATTCATAGGCGTCGGAACCGTGGGGGCTGGGGGGGGGGGGGCTTATCCCCCCCCCCAACCTTTTTTTGCAAAGTTAAACCTAACCATTAGGCACATAGCAACAGAGAGGGTTCAGCCACACCCCCCCCCCCCCCCCCCCCCCACGGAGTCGCAGTAAACAGAATTGTTCCTAAATTTACCTTGAAAAGATTAAAATATTGAGAAGTTGGAGTCATAGGTATACCCCCCACCCCCCCCCCCCCCCCCCACACGGAGTAGGAATTTCATGATTTGGAAAATTTTGGTAGGTAACAATTTTTGTGGAACTATAGAAAACTCCCCCCCACCTTTACGGATTAGGATTTTCATGACTTTGCGCTTGTTAAGATTTCTGAGGATTAGTCTAATTAGTCTAGCCCCCCCCCCCCCACTTTCAATTTGCTTCCGACGCCAGTGACCTTTGAACCATTGTTAGGTAGAGCATTAATTGTCTAAATATTTTTCTTTAAAATTTATGCATTTTTATTCAAGGTTCTAAACCATGTCATCCAAACTTAGACCATACTCCTGTGTAACCTGTAGTAAGCGCGTAAAGACTAGTGAACGAAGACCGCTTTCTGGAAATAAAGCGCTTCGAAAATTTCTGTCCAAACGATTTGTGACTGACCTGAATGAAAGTGACGTAGTTTGTAATAAATGCAGGCAACTGTTTTACTATTCTCTGAAACAAGAATCTCAATACCCGGGACTCAATCTTAATTCTGACAAAGAAAATGTTGCCCCACTGGAAATACGTACGACACTTCCTATTCCGTCTACTGGATATCGACATGATGCTTGTGCAGTTTGTGAAAAGAAACCACGCAAACTTGTTGTCATTCCTGAACAGTCACGACTTGAGATGTTTGTACAACTTGGTGTGTTCATGAAAGAAGGTTCAAGATGTTGTCCTACTCATATTCATGGCGGGCATATGACCTCAGAGGCGTTAAATCAAGGCGTGTCGGATAGAATTAGAAAATCAACGTCTTTCAGTGTTGAAGGCATGAACCATCTCCTCGACAGTCTCAGAAATTATGCAAAAAGAAATGCTTCTATTCGTCTGGATTTTGACGGCGAGGCCTCACTAACGTCAGAGGATTATCATAATCTTACAGGACTGACCCGAACCCAGTTTGATGATCTTATGGCTAATGTTTTGGAAATAAAGTCTTCAAAATCTAGAAGCATCCGCACTTGTGTTGCGATTTTGCTGATGAAATTGAGATGTGCCTTGGACAACAAGATGCTGGCTACCCTTTTTAATATGAAAAAATGGCAGGTGCGTTAATACATGTAATAATGTTCTTATTGATAATAAGTGGATTTGAGGAGGGGGGAGGTATTTTGGACTTGATTATCCCCCTATTAACTTAATATATATATATATATATATATATATATATATATATATATATATATATATATATATATATATATATATATATATATATATATATATATATATATATATATATAGTCTCCAAATGAATAAGACAACTTTTGATATGTATATTTTGTTGTTTTTATAGGTACGCAGAGCCGTTTCTTCAGCCAGACGTTCCCTTATGAGTGACTTTGTACCACATAATTTAGGTTTCGGACATATTTCCCGCGAGGACGTCATAGCCAAGCATACAAGGCCACTAGCACAGGAACTGTTTTCATCTGGTCTGGCGAACTCTATCCCAGCGTTGCTTGTTTTAGACGGGACGTACATATACATCCAGAAGTCCACCAATTTCAGCTTCTCCAGACGTTCCTTTAGCTTACATAAGCACAGGCCGCTTGTGAAACCCATGATGGTTGTCACAACATCTGGCTATATTGTGTCCGTCCAGGGTCCATATCTGTCCGACTCCAAAAACAACGACGCCGGTATCCTCAACCATATGATTAAGAAAAATGCGGAAGAAATGAGGAGCTGGTTAAATGATGGTGACACGTTTATTGTTGATCGTGGCTTCAGGGACAGTGCTGATGTTTTATCTGATATTGGTATCCGGATGGAGATGCCATGTTTCCTTAGAGGTACAAAGCAACACACAACCGAGGAATCGAACAGTTCCAGGTTGATAACCAAGGTAGAATTTTTAATTGATTCAAAACATTAAATATGTAAAATTAATTTGGTTCAAATTCATTATTGAATTATATGCGTTGTATATTCTGTGTATGTAAATGATGCATGATAATTTTTTTCATAATCATTAAAAGGTGCGCTGGGTGGTGGAGTCAGCAAACGGTAGAATTAAGCGGTGGAAGTACCTTGACAGGACTGTGTCTAATACACAAATACCGTTCATAGGGGATTATGTCCGCATTGCCGCCGCTCTCTCTAACAAATACTGTCCTCCATTAAGCTCTGGAGCAGCTGAAGATGATCAAGCAATTGCATCCAAAATGCTTTATCTGTCACAAAAAGGAAACGAGCTTCGAGAATTAGTGGAAAATGAGGGCTGGGACAGAAGATCTTCTCTGTGGAAAGCGATGGATGCCGATGATGTAGCCACCGACTTCCCCATTCTAACTGAAGAGGAAATCCGCAACATCACATTAGGAACTTACCAAGTAAAGATGGCTAAGGCCTACTCACACGAACATTTACAGGAAGATGGCGCATATGACATTCTCATAGCAGAAGATGTACAAAATATCATCGGCGCAAAGATTCAAAGTCGCCACGTTTCGGCCAAGAAATATCAGTGTTGGATACACCACCGTGAAGGAGCGATTCTTTCCTGGTACAGCAAATGCAAGGCAGGGTCCCGTGTAGTCGGATGCTGCGCGCATATTACAAGTGTTCTTTGGTACCTTGCATATGCCCGGCACCAGTCCACACCGGTGAAAGGAGTTCGTAACTGGGCGGACCACCTGGATGATGCAGCCCGTGTTGTTGATGAGTCAGACAGTGGATCAGAGAGTCCGACGGAGGAATAAATGTTGAATGCACTTTGAAATTGTTCTTATTAAAATCAGTGTTAATCCTATTATCTTGATAAACGTGAATTGTTTTATAGTTTTCCACTGCTATCATTAAATGTTCTCCCTTTTTCCTTATCTCTCATGTTTTGTTATGTATATGAAATGAAAATGAACACATGAATATAGTTGACAAACAATATCAAACTGAATAATTATAATGATACAGTAGTTTTACCGGTAACGTTTATTTGCCAGTATCAAATAATTTGTAGAAAAATTACTGGAGAAAAATTGGGAGTTTTGTTTTAATGCCTACTAGGTAGTTATAAGACGTAAATTAATAGTCTATCCGTGTGTGGAAATATTTAACATTGCACGATTATTTACCACATTTTTTTTAAGTTAAAAATGTAACCAAGATTTGAGATGCAGAGAAAACGAAAATGTGAAAACAACACTTAGTAAGCTTAATTAAAAAAAAAACAACAAGTGCGTCATATGCATTGAGCCACAGCAAGTAGATAATTAGTAATTGGAACCTATAATCGTATCAAATGAAAATTGAGCTTTGAATGAAATTACGACTTCCAAAAGAACCACGTGTTGTTTGCCTTGTTCGGTTCAGTTCGATAGAAGTACGTGTATTATATTGACCGGATATTGGCGGGGTATTGACGTTTCTGAAGTTTGATCAATCGCAACTTCTCGGGCCTTTCCGGCAGGCTCGGAAAAACACCTCGAATGTATTGACATTACCGGCTGTTAGAATTTTATAGAAAATGGAGTCGCTTCTCATTAAAATAAGTATCGGCTAGAAAGCCTTATAAGTCGTTTCTGTGTTATAGTTTAGGGTAAATCATTTACTTTAATGAAGTCTAGCTTACATCTCAACAGATCGTAAAATGTGTTGTATTTATATCAAGTTTTATAAAAAGGAGGTTGTCATGGACGCCTAGGTAATACATTCGAGGTGTTTTTCCGAGCCTGCCCGAGAAGTTGCGATTGAAGTTTGATACCACAATTTTGAAGAACAAAGAAACATGATTTAAACAACAAATTAAAACATTCGGATTTCCGACTATAATAGTCGTATGTAGACGAAACCGCCTACTGATTTGTTTCAGGTTAAAAAGACTGTAGTGGGGTTTTTTTCTAATGAAAAAAATTAAAGTATATGATGTAAATACATTCAATATGTCTCGGTAGTAAAAGACAAACATATATTTTTGCAATAGATGAAATATTCTAACTGGAATATACGAAAAAATTAAGTATACAATAAGTAAATGAGAGAATTCGAAAGAGAGAGAGAGAGAGAGGGAGGCGTAAATAATCTAACTTTTGTTAGTTGAATACGAGCGTTTTATGGTGCAGCATAAACTTTCATGTGTAAACAAGTCGACTTTTTCATTCTCCCTGGACATCAAGAATAATTATTCTAAATAGCGATAAAATTAACTTGCTTTATGAAAAAATTGTACGCACTATCATTTATTTTTGGATGATTGACGGTTTTATAACGGAAATGAGATGCGTAATTGACGTGTCATATAGAACGAACGTCAAAACTAACGTAATGAATTCTTAACACCGCCTTTTAGCACTAAATCCGTGTTGTTAAACATGATCAGATATAAACAAGTTATATATCATTAGAAAGAGAAAATTCTCAACTATGACTCGTATAAACCTCATTGTCTTTCAAGATTCGGCCAAATTCCGTCAATAACGTCCCTTGTTGTTTCCTTTGTTTCTATATAATATCTCAGCTTTTTGTATAATCTATCACTATCTTTTATTAGGTAAAATTCCAGTCACGAAGTTTGGTAGACTATGAATGGAAAATAGTCCAAATATATTATTTTTCATGGTCAATTACGTACGGATAAACGAGTACAAAACAAATTTCTTCTTGGTATTCTTTTATCATTTTGTTTCAGATACAATCGTGCAATATTAAATCTATACTACTATATTAAAATAATAGGCTCCAATGTTTGGTCTTTAATACCGAGAAATCGGAAGAATACTGTCTTTTGTTTTATATATTTTAAACATCATTGGTACTTGAAGATTATCAATCTGTTTTTATTTTTTCTCAGTTAAGCTTCGCTAATTAATAATCAACGAACATTCCTTAAAAAATTCCTGAAATTACCTGGACTTTTTGGATTTTACAATCTTTCGCTTGCGCAATATATTCACGCTAACGGGATCTTTAGTTTATGTTTCCACAATATCACATCTGCATGAATAAACTCAGAATTGATAATACAAATACGGGTAAATTTTTATTGGCCTTTTGCTATATATTCTGTTGATATATATTAATGATTTCTTATGAGAGAAAGTACGAAATAACAAATATACATTTAAACTAAGTACTTACTTTTGTCTTCGTGATGACCAAAAATATTTGATTAAATGCAAAAAAGTTACATTATATTTGTTAGGAGAGTAAAGATAGAATATGTTTTATCGTAAAAATGAATGCCCTACGGACCCAGTTTTTTAGTTGAAAGGTATTTGCAGTCTCAAAAAGGTTTGTTGTGATGAATTTGACTTTCTGAAGAAAGAAAAACAGGGGTTACTTTTATTCATGTTAAACATGAAGAGAAATGATCCCCGCTGTAAACAATAATAGAAATGGGTTACACCGTATCCAAGATATCTGACTTTGAATTACTTGAATTTTTAACCGGGTTTTCCGAAGGAAAAATCCGGTTATTAAAATGGTGAAAAGGGCGGGCGGGCGGGCGGGCGGCTGCCAAAAGGGTACCCTCATTGTACGGATAACTCCTCCTACAGTTTTCAATATAGGAAGTTGTTGTTTTGCAGATCAATTGTATATATATCAGAGGTGTGCATATTGCTAGGATTTTGATTTCTGATAATTTATGAAAAAAATACCAGCTTTTGAACTTAGTTACTTTTTGGCAAAATATTGCATATAGGGGTACACCATTTCACTGGATATGGGTTGACATGGATTATGGATAAAGTTCACATAAAAGAAAACCCGGTTTGCTGTCACATTGACAGCTTTTCACTTGTTACTCTGTTTAGCTGATTTTGAAGTTATAAAGAACTTGTAAAGAAAGTGCTGTATATAGTTTTTCATATCTGTAGCAAACACACACAAACGCACTTTCATTTCCACAAATTAATTGTTAACAGTTACGTCTCTTCTTTCGTCGACATATGGCAGGAAATGACTCTGCACTTGTGTATAAATCGGCTGAGCTGTATTTGACACTTTACATGAATAATTCTAAACAACATTCTATATAGCTTTATTATTTAAAACGATTTTTGGTCAACAAAATTTATGACAAGTGTACATCAAACGAATAACAGGGCAGTGCAGGGGATCTATAGGGCTATTATTTTGAGGTATAAAATTTGGGCTGTCCGGATACCACCAGGTGGTTTCGAGGGGTTTATATCTCCCTTGGTTTTGATCACAAGGCGCATTTATATTTCTTATCCAGGCGACCTTTACTGCCTCCGAAGTTGTCAATGCTCCTACAAATTATTGATGCATTAATCATCTTGATATCAATTAAAGTATGCCGATGTTAAAGTATAATATATTTTCTGACCGAGTACTCTCAGTACTTTAATGATTTTCCTCACTGGCATGGCCGTTAGCTTCTACTGGCTTAATGGCTGCTGTTGCTGGTGTAATGAAGAATAATGACCCCCGTAGAATAATGACCGGGGGTCATTTTTTGACGTAGAATAATGACCCCCCCCCCTCCCGGTCATTATTCTACGCAGAAAAATGACCCTTTTGCCTCAAGAATAAGTGTCATTTTCTTAAAAATGAGCACACTCCACATGAAGTGACCCCTGTAGAATAATGACTCTCTTTAAACTTAAAGTGAAAGAAGGGTTATATCTTAGAAAATAAAAATCCTTCCGTTATAACAAGATATTGACGTATTGCATCGGTGTATGGTTGTCATCATAAAGGGGCATGACCACGATTTTAGTCAAAAATTATTTTTCCGATTCTAATGTTCACAATGCTTCAGTAAGGCATTTTTAATAGGCAACCAAAATTTGAGTGTCATTTGTTGAGTTATAAGCAAGTTACAGAGCTTGCAATTCTTTGCGATGTAAACAAAGCTTTTGTAAGAAACGTAAGAAACTGTTTATTTATGCTTAAAATGAATAAGAATATCGACAAATCAACTTGAAAAAGATGTTTTTACTGGTATATTGAACCTAAGTAAACAACAACAGGGCACAAGCCTTGTTTACATGACAAAGAATTGTGAGCACTGTATATTGCTTATAACATTACAACTGACCCTCAAATTTCATTTGATCAGAAGAAATGCTTTCCTAAATAATTGTAAATAATGACAACAGAAAAATAGAATTTGACCAAAATCGTGACCATTCCCCTTTAACAATTACATTTACATATATCTATGGTGTTCTGATAGGGCCACTTCGACCTTAGGGCGAAGATGCGAAGTTTCAAAGGCGATGCAGTAAAAGATGTGACGGCGAAGCGCGAAGATGTGATGCCTAAAGTGCAAAAGTGCGAAGGCGAAGGAGCAATACTACTATCGCTCCTTCCCAACTTTGCACTCTGGCCTTCGCATCTTCGCACTTTCGCCTTCGCCTTTTTTGATTGCATTCAGCAAGTCTCGGTCGATTACATAGAATTCAATGCAGGCACCGTACTCGCCACGGTTTTCCGATTAATCAATTATATCATTGGTGCGCATGCGCTAGGCCATCGTGCTTACTATGAATGTTTATAAATATTTTAATGTGTACATGTGACATATATGATTACCAGTTATGCCCATGTCTTATCATTATATACTCCACACAAAATGTAATGTCCGCCATAATGTGTACATATACACTTTCAGACTCCTGTCACCTACCTGCCGTCTCTTTACCGTGGACCAAACACAGTAACATTCTAATTTCATTATGCGACACTCCTTGCTCATGCATTCATTTAGAGGGGGAGAGGGCCCCCCCCCCCAGAAAATTCAATTTGAATAATTTCACGCAGTAAAAGGGGAGAGGAGGTCCGGACCCTATCCCCCCTTGATAATTTAATTTTATTAATTTTATAAAAATAAAAATTCCAAAATATGCCTCGGAACCCTTTAAACGATAGAGAGCTCCGCAATTATAAAACATAGGTAACCACAGATTACAAAGCTCACCGAGACAAGCCATCACCGTTCTGAGGCATCACCTTTATGAAACCACCTTTATCATATTATATAAAAAACCATCCTTTATGATCTTGGATATTCATGAATTCTGTTTTGACAACCTATCGTATATCATCTGTTAAAAATTGTATGATAATCATATGTTCATATGTTAATCAATACAATAATCAAAATTAAAATTGCATCCTATCATACTTACAATGAATATCATATAATACTATAAAAAAAACGTAAAAAATTGTGAGATATGATGTTTTAACGTATGATATGACATTGTATTGTGTTATACATTATTGTATTTGGTCAAATAATACAATATCATAAAACATAATACAAGATAGTATTATATAAAACAATATCATATTGCAATAATACATCATAACATTGAAACATATGATATTTTATTGTATAATATAGTATGATATTGTATTTTATAAAACATCTATCATATTTGATACATAATATAACATTGTATCATATCAAATGATACAATATAATTTGATACAACTTTATACAATTATTTAATGCTTGAGCAGTCAATAGACCAGAATATTTTTCCCGAGGTGCAGGGAACAGCTCAGTATGATCTATTGCCCGAGGCCAACGGCCGAGGGCAATAGATCATACTGAGCTGTTCCCTGCACCAAGGGAAAAAAACTCTGGTCTATTGACTGTTCAAGCATTGAATAATTGTTTTATAACCTAATTCCTTTTTTAGTTTTCGGGGTTTTTATATAATTACAATTTGCATATTGCAGATGGTTTTCGTGCCTTTATGCAATATATATGCATCTTTTACATGCACAAAACCTGTTGCATGCATTTCAACATCTCAATTTCATATAAATTTACACAAAGAAGGGGGAGTCTTCAACCCATTAGATTTTAAATAGTCTTTTACCTTATATAAAGCTTTAAAACTGTTGATTATTTGATACTCCATTTTGATAACATTGAATTTGGTTTCACTAAGTACTAAAAATAGCGTCTATGTAAAGGAATATAAATTCCATGAGAACTATCGAAAGGATGTAACATTAACATACCCGCGTTCTGAAATACGCTGCCGGTCCAATAGATCGCAGTCTATTGACCGGTGTAACGAGGAAAAGTGACCCCCGTAGAATATTGACCGAGGGTCATTTTTCTACGTAGAAAAATGACCCACTCAGTTGTAGAATACTTGGAAAACATCGTAGAAATTATGGTCTTATGGTCATATTTCTCCGTGTGGGTTGTAGAAAAATGACCCCGTAGAATATTGACTAAATTTTTATTACATATTCTATGTTTACTAGTTTTTGGTCCATTCCTTTTCCTTAGGATGGATACAGGGATGGTGGTAATGATGGAGGGGGGGGGGGAGAATTATTGTTACTTAGATTTTTTTTTAGGGGGGTTGGGTATTCATGGGAAGGTGGTCGAGGGCTATTATAGGTAAATTTAATAAGTGACACGATTATTGAATATTGTGATCTGTGGAAACTTCAGGTAACATTGAAAAGACTAAAGTAATAATCTTCTCTAAAGGTCGTGTTACAAAAGAATTTTTTTTATACAGAGATGTACCTTCTGAAATTGGGAATGAGTTAAAATATATTGGTGTTATTATGTCTCTTAGTGGATCTTTTAAAAGTACGCAAAAACATTTAACTGACCAAGCCTTAAAAGCTTTGTATGGAGTATTTAGAAAAATAAGATATTTTGATTTACCAATCGACTGTCAATTTGATCTGTTCAATAAAGTTATTAGCCGAATCATATTTTATGGTTGTGAAGTATGGGGCTACGAAAACACAGATATTTATTAGAGAAAGTTCATTTAAAATTTTTGAAATTTGTTCTGCATATTAAGTCTAGTACCCCAAATTGTATGGTTTATGGGGAAACTGGACGATACCCTTTGATAATATGTTATCAAGGTACGAATAATAACTTATTGGGCTAAACTTTTACTTACACACGATTGTAAGCTTACGCATATAATGTATCGCTATTTTTATAAATGTTTTTCTGAGGGTTCGTTTATGCACCCATGGTTGAAATATGTTAGAGATATTTTTAACTCATGTGGTCTTTTCTATGTCTGGATCAAAGTTTTTCTAGTATCAACTGGCTAAAATGTATTGTTAAAGGGGCATGGTCACGATTTTGGTCAAATTTTATTTTTCTGTTTTTGTTATTTGCAATGCTTTAGGAATGCATTTCTAATGATCAAATGAAATTTGGGTACCAGTCGTTGAGTTTTATGCAAGACACTGGGATTACAATTCTTCGTCATGTAAACAAGACTCGTGCCCTGTTTTTGTTTACATAGGTTCAATATACCAGTAAAAAATCTTTTCAAAGCTGGTTTGTCTATCTTATTATTCATTTTAAGCATAAATAAACAGTTCCTAACGATTAACACATTCATTTTAGTTTTAAAACTGGAATTTTCACTTCAACATTCAAAATGTAAACAAACGCTTTGTTTACATAGCAATGAGTTGTAAGCCCTGCAACTCGCTTATGACTCATCAAATGACACTCAAATTTTAGTTGCCTATTAAAAATGCCTTTCTGAAGCATTGTAAACATTAAAATCGACAAAATAATTTTTGACCAAAATCGTGACCATGCCCCTTTAAAGAAACGCTCATAAATCAGTTTTTACAAGATTGGTTAAGGAATGTAGAAAATGCACACAAATGTCTTTAAGAAAAGCACTGGACAGGAAATTTATCCTAAAAAAACTTCCAAATGATTTACGATCCATATTAACAAAATTTAGTACCTGTAATTATAAATTACCAATTGAAACTGGAAGATGGATTAATAGAGATATGTCATAGAATTTGTTCGTTATGTAATAAAAACACTTTGGGTGACGAATACCACTATATAATGGAATGCCAGGCATTTTCTTTATTCTGCAACAAATTAATTTAGGAAAAATATTCAACAAATGTTAACACTCATAAATATGGGAACCTTATGAATACCAGTGACATTGATTCATTAAAAAAATTGTCCATATTTGTTGAAAAAAATATTAGATCGATTTATTTAACTCTGTACTCTTCCTAACTTGACTCTGTATTTGTACATTTGTAAATATTTTTGTTTTTGCACCTCATGTACCATTGATATGGTTTGAGTGTTGTTATGTTACAACGGGCTTAAAAAGAATGCATTTAAAAAATAATAAATGCTTGATTTAAAACCATATAAACATTACTAATCCCAACTTTACTTGGATTTACCATACAAGTTTCCCAGACAATCATTCTCATTTTTAGCAGTTTCTAAAAGTAGAAACACAGCTGCTTTTTGTTACTTTTCTCGAAAAAGTGATCTCATAACTACTCAGTCAATAAAGTATAACATCTATTAAGATATATTTGTTGATAAGTAAAAAACGTGGTATAAGACCTGCTGTAAGGACTAGATTGCAAACACAAAGATTTATATTTACCAAACTTACAAATCATTAAATAATATTACCTGTTATCCCTAATCATATCCTACTGTTTACTTTTAGTTGTAAAGGCTTGAAAGTTATGTACAACTTATTATTAGACAAAAAAAAAGAGAAACATGTACATCTATATCAAAATGGACAGAAAAGGGTCATAATAATGCACAAGAAACCTCGAACAAAATATTTGAACTCCATTTTAAATCTACACAAGAATCAAAATTACATTGATTACAGTTCCAAATTCTTCATAGAATTTTCCGACAAATAAATATCTTTTCAAAACAAAAAAGCAGAGTCTCATGTGTGAACGTTCTGTAAAAGAGATGAAGAGAGTATTTAACATCAATTCTAACTAGACTTTTACCCGTGCGTGCACGGGTTGACATTGCATATGACATCGGGCATTTACAAAATATATACATCGAAACACCGTATATTATTGACATTTGCATAACAAAACTTCAAGCCTACAATAATGCTATTAATTTCACTACACTCTGTTGAGTTGGAATAATCTAACTGTGTTTCGGGAAATGCCTTCATCACAGTCAAAATGCCTCCATCGTCGGAACCCATATACCCGTAATGTAGCAGAAAATTGCTGAATCGCTCCAAAACGGTTTCGGAGAAAATTAAGTTGCATTGAATATAACAGTCTAAGTGTTCACAAAAACCATTTTGAAGCTGTAAATACCTTTCCTCGAAAAGTTTAAATCTATAATTGCAGAATCAACATATTAATTTCAACAACGTTTTTTACACATCTTGTTGACATTCAAATTCTAGTAAATGCACTGTCTTAAAGTTATCTCCCGTATTTTCTTTGATGAACATAAAAAAATTTCCAATGAAAATTAACACACATTTGTTTTATCGTTTTCAATTTATCCATGCAAATATGATATTGTGGAAACATAAAATAAAGAGCCTGTAGTGATTTGGCGTGAATGTAATGCGCATGCGCAAGGTTATCAAATCCAAAAAATTCAGATGTTTTCCGGAATTTTTTGAGGAATTTTCGTTGATTATTAATTAAAGAAGCCTGATTGAGAAAAAATAAAAACAAATTGGTAATCTTCAAGTACCAATAATGTTTAAAATATATAAAAGAAAAGACAGTACTCTTCCGATTTATCGGTATTAAAGCTAAAAAATTCGAGTCTATTATTTTGATATAGTAGTATAGATTATGAATGTACTGTTGTAACAGAATAATGGACTGGTTTTAAAGAATATATTTTGAGACACATTTTTTTTATCAATAACATTTGATAAACAATAATTACATGTACATGTACTTCTTTTTAGAAAATATAAAAATAGAGAAATGTATGATTTTTTAAACTTGGAAATTCTTATTGTGAGGCAATATATATATTTGTTTGTAAATATAAAAGAAACCAAATATACGTGAATTAAAAACCTAAAAATATATGCTTATGAAAAATTGTAGATGTATGGAATTTAAGAAAATAAGCTTTAATGGTGTAGTATATAAGGACAAATTGTTTCTTTATTGTGTTTTTTTCTATTTTGTTTAGAACTGCAATGGGTTTCTTTTATTTCTTTATCCGCTTTCAAGTATCCATGTAGAACAGGGTCCTATCGCGTGAAAATGGCTTATACAGTAAAACTCGGTTATAGCGAAGTCCTCGGGACCAATGGAATTCCTTCGTTATATCTGTAATTCGTTATATTCATATAATGAATTCGTAATATCTATAGCGAATTCACTATATATGCATGTTTTCTTTCACCAGACTATAATTTTTGTTAAATAGGACTTAAATAAAAATAGATTACTTTGATGCCTTTAATAATCGGATTGTGAATTAAAAAAATAATGTAACAATAAATTTATTCAAATTATTTTGTTAAATAGTAGCCCACACTTTTTCAAACTGTAAATGGATTCGTTATAAATGTGTGAAATGTTGTTATTTTTCAAAATCAGTTCGCTATATCCGTAAATTCGTTATATTATAATTCGTTATTATAATAACCGTAAAATTTTGCAAAGATTTGTTAAGAATTTTACCGGGGACTCAAAAAACTTCGCTATATCCGAGAATTCGCTATATTCGTGTTCGTACTAAACGAGTTTTACTGTATATTATTTACAGATGTAAACAATCCCCCCCCCCTCTCTCTCTCTCTCTCTCTCTCTCTCTCTCTCTCTCAAAATGTACTTTTACTACACACGGACTATACATTTGTACAGTATAAAATATTCAAATAGTCAAAAGTTTTCCAATATGATTGTATCAACTAATTTACGAAGTATATCACGTTTGTACATGAATATGTTGTGAAAATGGAAAATTCAATCAAAGAAAGAGTAAAAAACGAAGTCATCATCAACGTGTTGCATATTGCATACAGAAAGTCGGGAAAGGGGTGGCTTTACATTATTGCAGTGTACTTGACGGTTCAGTATATATCAGTTTATTTAAGCAAAATTCATCTGTCAGATAAACAGCATGCGGTCTAATATATATCATTAGTGAATGACTGCAAAATTGCATCCTCCAATAATTGATTTAGCGAAGCCATTAATCATTACCTTTTGATTAGAGTAGAATTTTATGTCAGACATTAAAAAATACAAAAAAAATACGCGTTATTTGTCGAAATTTCACATCTGCCTTCTGGATTTTTTTTCTAAAAATATGTAAAACGTAGTCATAAAATTTAAGTTTGTCTACTAATCATCAACCATAATAGTGGGGCCTATTTAGCAAAACAAGCATAATGCAAAAAGGGAGCGCATGCGAGCACATCATAATGCGTATACCTCGGGGACACCACAACCCTAGAAAGGCTTAGTGAAGGGGCAAGGCCACAAAGCAGGCTGACAAGTACTTCAAGATAAACACAGACATCGCTTTGTTCAAAATGATGTTATACCGCGGTATAATGTAAAAGGGTAAAACGGTAGTTCTGTCTAAGGCCTTTGTAAGTTTTTTCTTTGTTTAGCGTCCACCCAAAACTCAAAAACCTGTCTTTCTATCAGGAAAAAACCCACAAACATTAGGAAAAAAACCCACAACTTTTTAAAGGTTCAACAAAATAAAATTTGTTATATATTTTGAATTTTTTCTTCATTTTGTAACAAAAATACAAAAATAACATATATGATTTCCATTTTGAATGTTGTTATATTTGATTTCTGATCCGGATTTAAAAATGCGATCCTGAGCCCGACATATGAAAAAGCGATCTAATTTTATGAACAACAATTGTGTGTGTGTGTGTGTTTTTAAAATAATTTTTACATCTCAAAACCAATCCATCCGCGGACGCTAAACAACTTGGAATGGCCTAATCTTTCAGATGATTTCACTGCCCCCCCCCCCCCCCCCACCACCCTGGGACACTTACCAAACATGAATGCTAAATGTATCGCCTTTAATTTGTATTATTTCTATCTTGTTTATAAGTCAGGTCAAAATTCTATGGGGGTCAGTTTTCAACGTGTGGGGGGTTGTAGATCTACAGGTCTGGAATGGTTTTCTACTGTAGAAAAAGGACCCTACTTGTCATAGAATACTGACCCTGGGTCAGTTTTCTCCGTAGAAATTTGACCCCCGGGCCAATATTCTACGGGGTCACTTTTCGTCGTTACACCGGCGGTCCAATAGATCGAAGTCTATTGACCGGCGGTCTAATAGATCGCAGTCTATTGACCGGCAGTACAAAATAGACGCAAATGTTTAATTTGTAATAAAACAACGAAATCCCTTTGATTAGGTAATAATATTAATTGTATCATATCAAATGATACAATATCATGGGATAAAGTAAATTGTTATACTTTCATGTTAAATACTGAAATCTGATTGGTTAAGACGCAGTTAATAATATTTACTATTACCCTCAGAGTTAGCAACGCACTTGGCAACGGGTAACATTAAAAAATGTTACATGCGCGAAAATTATGCGCGTACGGTTCGCTGTAGAATTCACGTTATTCCTATATAAAAGCAGTAAAATTTTCTTAAAAATTTGAAAAAAGACATTCAGTATAACAAAATAAATAGTGCCTGTTTGGGAGGATAACAGTTGAAATTGACACCCCTCGAAAACCATTGTCAACCTCCGCTTCGCGTCGGTTGACAATGGTTTTCTCGGGGTGTCAATTTCAACTGTTACCCTCCCAAACAGGCACTATTTATATAATATTATATAATACAATTTTATTATACATATTGTATCATATGATACAATAATATATATTACAGCATCATAAAATACAATTTCATGTGATATAATAATATATCATATAAACCAATATCATATTTTACAATTTCGATCGTATGATACGATATTTTATAATAATATTTTCTTGCAATATAACGAATTCTATCATTGTTTTTTTTATATCACGTGTCAAAGTATAAAAATGCGAATTGACCTGTACTTTCTAAAAATAAGCTTTAAAAACTCGGAATGACCTGTACTTTCTTAATAAAGATAAGGGAAAATTTGCTCTAATGTTAAAATGAATTTGATTGGCTGGCGTAATTCACCCCAACCAATCAAAATTCTCTCTGCGTAAACAAACAACAAAGATGTAAGTTGCAGACGTTAAGTGAAAGCTAGGTCGTTTTGCGACAATTAATGACGCGGAAATGAAAGTTATAATGGAAAATGTTGATGCAAAGAACACTAACAGGGTAACTGCAACAACCGTTAAGCTATTTCGGGAATATCTCGAGTCGAAAGGCGAGAGCGGAGACTTCGAAAATTTCGAGTGCGAGAAGTTAGACGACTTGCTGGCTAAATTTTACATGGAAGCTCGAATGAAAATGTATTCAAACAAACTGTTAATCATAATTCAGTTCAAACAAATGCCATGTTACCTGCTGCTCCAGTACTTAGAAATTGCTCAAATGTTACTATCAATTACAACATAACATGTTCTGGAAAACCTAAAATTAATTGAATAAATAAAGTGTTGTTATTTCAGGAAATATGAAATTACTCTACTGTATTAATCAATTGTTTTGATAAAATATTGTGTTATCAGTATAAAAGCACAACACTGATTTTAAAACTACTTGATTGCTTTAAGATGTTTTCATAATTTTAATCTTGCCAATTCTTCTTTGGAAAATAATATAACAAATGTAGCCCTTTCGCTCGGTCGATCCATAGATATATCGACTTCATAGAAAAGCATATGCTTTTCTATGAAGTCGATATATCTATGGATCGACCTTATGAAAGGACTTTATTTGTATAACATCATAGTATGCAATATTTTATATTGCAATATTTACATTCACTTTCTTTCCTCTTATTAAATTGCATTGATAGATTTGAGTGATATTTAGACCCAATCACCAAATCTTGTGCGGATGAATACATTCAGTCTTCCTTCAGAACATGACTGACTCTCCTCCCGACATCAAACCGGATCACGAACTGATATTATAGTTGGGCTGATTAATATTTCATGGATGTAAATATTTTTAAAGATTTAAATTAATTCAGTTGATTAATTTCTTAGTATATACCAAAAATAAATTCATCAAATTAAAGAATGAAAATAAAATTGTGTTATTTGAATTTAAAAAGCTGTGCACTAGTTTTGTCAGCATAATTTGGCTGTTGCAATGGCTCTTCCGTTAATTGCGCATTACTCGTTGAATAAGGCCGAGATTTTTAAAAATAAATCATATTTGCGGAAAGAGAACAAATGTTAAAAAACGTAAATATAAGCATTGAATCATTATTTTTTGAAAGATGTGGTCTCATAACTGCAACGGTGTGTGCAAACAAATTTTTATAACGCACTAGCGCGCGTTATTCAATTTGTATGCACACACCGTTGCAGTTATGAGACCAAATCTTTCAAAAAATAATGATTCATTGCTTAAATATCATATGTAATAGTATCCTTTGATTAAATAATTAATTAATAATACAATATAACATTATACAATTGTGTATCATAATATAGAATACTATACATAACAATATAATGATACAATGTCATTTCATAAAATATAAAACAAAAATTGATACTATATAAATAATGCCTGTTTGGGAGGGTAACAGTTGAAATTGACACCCCGAGGAAACCATTGTCAACCGACGCGACGCGAAATTCTCTTATCAGCTTGCAAAAACACACTGACTTCCCAATTTACTTTGAAATCGACGGCGCTGGTCAGACAATGCAGGATTAATCAAGCTTCACAGCACGTGGCCTGGGTACCCTACCTGTTCACACCCTGAATGTGGGGGGGGGGGGGGTGGGGTGGGGTGTGTGCGTTAAAGGGTGTTATCTGGATGTTTAATTTATTTGTTTCACTATCCTTACAGTAGGTTTAGTATGCATGCCAAGTAAAACTAAACTAAAATGTGTCATGCTACGATCACGGTTGGCTGTACTCAATTGGGGGAATACTCAAGTTCACATAGCAGTGGTTCAACTTGTTGAATAATCATTTTATTGGATCGATGCCGGGGGCGGGCAGTAGCTATACATAGAAAGATATATCTCCAGGAGATTAATTGATAATGCGCAAGTAATATACGATACAGACTAAGAACCATTGAATCTCATAATTATTCAATATTTCGGTCAACACAAGATGGTTCTTGAGGAATCCTCATTATTTGACTTCACGGACAGGAAGCTGTATAAAAAGTATAAATAACCACTAAACGACTACACACCATTGCTATTCTTAAACTCATGCATATTCATACCAACTTGGAATTTGACATATGGACTAAACTTTTTGAGAGAAATTATGTTTATTGATCGCATTATGTATAATTCTATTTACTATAATTGCAAATAAGATATTTATTTCAATATCAATATTGAAATATGAATCCCAAACGAATATTGCAATTTTTGCCGCTAGGTGGTGTCCGTCAAATCCACTATCGACGTCACTTGCAAGCTGACCGGTAGCAATAGAGGAGGCTCATAGAGCCTCCGTCTAAAAATGGCGTGAATTCCACGGCGAACCGTACGCGCATAATTTACGCGCATGTAACATTTCGTTGTGTTACCCGTTGCTAAGTGTGTTGCTAACGCTGAGGGTAATAGAACGGATTATCAACTGGGTCTAAACCAATCAGATTTCAGTATTTTACTTGAAAGTATAATAAAAATATTATATCGTATCATATACCGTTTTACAATATAACATATGGTATTATATTGTATCCTATTAAACACTAGTGTTTCATATCATACAATACTATATAATAGGAATCATGTTATATGATTTAAAAACAACCACATCTATCTATCAAGCAGGTTTGAGTGAAGAAGGAGATTTCTTTAGAATCCTTGATAATAGAGATCAGGCTCTGCATCTGAAGCAACCTCTGCGTTTCATTTATAATATAGTTACATCAACTATGCAAGCTATCATCTATAAAACATGTGACCTGTTACAAAAAACTAAACCTCATCAAGCGTCAAAAACCTATTGCTCGGATTCAGCATTCAAGCCTGTCAGGTGCATCAGTATCATAAGACGCACCTTTTGGTGAAGTTAGGACCAGTAATAACTAAGATATCATCATCAGAGGGCACCAGCAATTAAAACCTTTACGTCCTTCAGCATCCCCAACCTATGGCTCCGATTCAGCATCCATGCCTGTCAGGTGCATCTGTATCATTAGATACAATCCATTCAGGTTAGGTGAAGTTAGGACCTGCAATAACTAAGATATATTTTTTTGCATCCTTGATAATGGAGATCAAGCTCTGCGTCTGAAGCTACCTCTGCGATTCATTCATATTACAGTTTAATCAACTATGCAAGTTTGAAATGGTACTATTATCTATTAAACATGTTACCTGTTCCAAAAAACTTAACATTATCCAGCATTTGAAACCTATGGCTCAGACTCAACATTCAAGCATGTCAGGTGCATCAGTATCATAAGACGCACTATCCATGGAAGTCTGGTGAAGTTAGGACATGTAATAACTAAGATATCATCAGAGGGCACCTGCAACAAAAACTTTAACCAGCTCTTATAACCTTAACCTCCTCAAGCATTACAAACCTATAGCTCAGATTCACCACTCAAGCCTGTCTGGTGCATCAGTATCATAAGACACACAATCCATGCAAGTTTGGTGAAATACAGACCAGCAGTAACTTAGATAATTCCATCAAAGGGCACCTGCTCCAAAAAACTTAACCTCCTCCAACATTTGGAACCAGATTCAGTAGGTTCAGATGCATCATCTATGCAAGTCTGGTGAAGATAGGAGAAGTAATGGCTTAGATACAGGACCTACAACAAAAACTTTAACCAGCTCCGGACGCCGACGCAGGGGGTATAGCATAAGCTCCCCTTGACTTCGTCTCGGTGAGCTAAAAAGGCGAAAGCGCGAAGATTCGAAGGCGAGAATGCGCGGTTGCAAAGGCGAAGAAGCGATAGTAGTATCACTTCTTCGCCATCGCAACTTAGCTCTTTCGTCTTCGCATCTTCGCGCTTCGCCGTCGCATCTTCTATATTCTCCCTATTGTTCATGAATTATACTTGCATTGAGGATTTCCACTATTACAAACTGCTGGGTATGCAAGTGCATCACCCAGAATTAATGATGAAACCAAAATTATGAATAGTTTACTCCACTGTTAGGCTTTAAAACCAAGCTGAAGTTAGCAGGCACTGACAGCAGCCATTACGCTAGTAGAGGTGAACGGCCAATAAGGAAAATCGTCAAAGTACTGAGAGTACTCGTACAGAAAATATATTTTACTTTATCGTCGGCGTACTTTAGAAAGTTTGGTTAATATCAAGATGATTAATGCATCAATAGTGTTTATGAGCATTGGTAACTTTGGATACAATAAAGATCGTGTGATCAAAATCAAGAGGGATATAAACCCCTAACATGGGACCTGACCTCTTATGAACACTTTTAGAAACAATCTTTTCTTAATATAATCGATCTGTGTTTATTATCTATTAAGATTTACAATAGTCAGGTACTCTTCACACATATGCTCTAAAAGAATAAAGTATATTCATGATCACAAATACAACATTACAACAAATGTTTAGAATATTGATGTTCATGTATTACGTAGAAGAAAACAAAACTAACGCAAAATGATTTTTTAAAAATCACTTTCCACAAGAAATGTTAATAAAAAGTATTCATATTTCTACGTTACCTGCCCCCTTAGTTTTTTTCCATAAAGATATATACATGTATCATTCTTCAATTGACAATTCATTCACTAATGAATATTGCTTATATTATTACAACAATTATTCTTTCATGATTATTGTTCGTTAATTATCACACAATATCCTCATTGTGTATGAATGTTTCTTTACTTGCGTCATTTCCCGCCGTATGTTGACGAGAGAAGTGACGTAACTGTTAACAATCAATTTGTGGCAATGTACATGTAAGAGTGTTTTGTGTGTGCTTGCTACGGATATAAAAAACTATATACAGCGATTGATTTACAAGTTCGGTGTTTATAACTTCAAAATCAGTTGAACAGAGTGAAAAATTAAGTAATTTCAAAGTCATATCTTGGATACGGGGTAACCAATTTCTATTCATGTTTACGATGGGGGGGGGGGGGGGGGTCATTTTTCTATGGGGGTCATTTTTCTTCATGTTTAACATGAAGAAAAATAACCCCTTGGTCTTTTTTCTTCAGAAAAATCCAATTATTCTTCAGCTAGGGGGGTCATTATTCTACGTCGAAAAATGACCCCCGGTCATTATTCTACGTGGATCATTATTCTTCATTACACTGGCTGCTAACTTCAGCATGGTTATAATGCTTAACAATGGAGTAAACTTTTCATGATTTTGGTTTCATCATTTATTCTGGGTGATGCAATTTCATATCAAATAGTTTGTAGTAGGGGGAAATCGTCAATGCAAGTCATAGGCGTCGGAACCAGGGGGCTACGGATTAGGATTTTCATGATTTTGGGAATTAGGTTTTTTCTCTCAATATTTCTGAGGATCAGTCTAGCCCCCCCCTCCCCCTCCACACTTTCAATTTGCTTTCGAATCCAGTGCAAGACTAGTATAATTCACAAACAATAACGAGTCTACTCTTTTATAGTGTCTTGTATCGCGAAATAATTCAAATATGTTGTTGCTCGTAATAATGAGATACATGTAAATGCAACTCGTTAAGATGACAACCACACCGGTACCCCGATACAATACGTCAGTGTCTTGTTATAAGGAAAGAGTTTTTTCTATGATATACCCCATTCTCTCCGGTACTTTCTGTAAACTGCAGTATTTTAAGCGCAAATGCCCATCCCAGTTTATGCACGTACATTTATTTTGAATCACCGTGATCCGTGTTTTCGAAAGTTTGAAGTATCGCTCTGCAATGTGCAAAACATAAACAAATAAATCACCAAACAGTCATCACCAGCAATATACTATAAGATTTTTCTTATATACAGAGTTTTGAAAAACATCATATATTAATAAACTAATTCATGATTTAATTGATGTATTCGCTATACTAGATGAAGGGAACTTGTGTGGTGAAAACGCTGTTAAATATTTATTTCTCATTACATGTAAGTATGTTATTGTTTTATTAAACGAAGAAAATTGAAAAAATGTATGTTTGGTAACCGCATACATGCGCAGATCAAGAAAAATAATTCAAAGATTTAGGGGGTGTCCGAGGGATAATTTTGTTTTCCATGGTGGGTGTATCGGGTGGGGAGGGGGGGGGGGGGGGTCCGAGATTTTACTATCTAATTCTAATAAGTTGAATTTTCTGGGGGCGAGAGCTGGTGTCCAGTTAAAAAAAGGGTTTTCAGAATACCCTTAAATGACTTTATAAATGATTCTTAAATAAAATCAGGGACGTATATACGTTCCTGATAAAATGATAAGCTTAGCATGAAACATTTTAAAGCTGCTTGGTCCAATTTCATATACGATTGTGTGTTCGCTTTTAAACGAGGGTCATACTAAGTATGTGTATAATTATAGACATTGCAGTACTTTTCCCGGTCACAATGTTGTACAAATTTGATTACCAAACTACATAAGAGGGTCACATTTTTTGCTCGCTGCAGACGTCGAGCTCGAAGCGGGTACGACTGTATTACGGCTTTGTCATCGCAAGTTCAAAATGTTTTGACAAATCAAACTTGTGCATAAACATTTTTTTCACTAATATTTCTGAAAAGTGTTTTGTATACAATCGGTGCATAACCATGTGGTTTAAATAAACATAATCATTAGGGGATGAAAACAAACGATTTTCTTAATATTCCCACGATGAATTTAGGGTTAATTTGTTTTCCCATAAAGATATTATTTTTATTTACTTTGGATATTTATAACTGAAGTAGACATATTCTGTTGATTTAAATAGGCGATAGTCCATAACTTTCTAATATACAAGTGGTTGGTATGAACAATTTTTGATACCCCAAAAATAGCCAATAAATCGGACCACGCAGCTTTAAATATATTTGCATTTATTGGTATTCTTTTGAAATTTTCTTTAGGGTCATATACTAAGACACTATAAACATGTGTTGTTGTTTTTTTTTTTTTTATATGTTATCAAAGTTCATGGTCATTACAACTAGCGTTCATGGTCATGTAATACTACTGTTCATTTTTCAAGGATTATATAATGTAGATTTTTTTTGTATAAAACAAAAGAGACGTTTAATATTTTGACATTGTTTTAATAAATATTAATTAAAACTGGATAAAAAAAATTGGACAAAGACTATTACAACAAATGCTGTTAAAAGCCATCACTGTGATAAATGTTTCATTAAGCATGGCTGTTTCTCTGATATTATTGTTGATCAATTATTTCACAGCTTCTGGTCACCTTAATTCACCTTTGAGTGTTATCACCTACATGTACGAACCATCTTTCTCTACTTTGAAAAAAGACAGAATTCATTTATTTTTCAACACAGACAATTATACAACCTATATCTTGATATTTGCTCGCTGAATACAAGTATTACATATCTGTGCTGTTCAGGTCTCGCATAAACATACATTATTTCTAAATTATAGTATATTTAGAATGAAAATGATATTTGAAAATATCTGTCTTAACTTTTGGTCATACATATACATGTATCTTTTTCTGGAAATTTCTATTATTTTTACATTGTCTATATTTTAAAATGATTCAATTTTTTTTTAATGGATGTTTGTTTTATTACAAAGTATTCTGATATAGGAAAGGTAATACTTGGAAATACCATTGCCTTAAGCACTTTTTAAAATGAAAATTAGTTTGAAGAACTCAAAATGCAGAAAAGGGTATACAGAGCATTGGCATTGAAATCATATTACACATGTACAATCTTTCAGAAATATCTTTATGCCCATACATTGATCTTAATAATTACAAATAAAGCCTATTCTGTTACTAAACTCAAATCTTTTGTTCCATCTATGAACGGCAGCTTGTTAAATTTTCGCCTTAAAACAACTAAATAGTCATTGACGAAATAATGTCAATTATTAATGACGAATCAAAAACATCTATAAATTAACAACATCACAAACGGGGAGATCCCTGAAAAAGTCAATACTTAAACCTAATTAAAATGACTTATTGGACAGAACTGTGGGATCTCCCTTACTAGTTACAAACACCTGAACAAATATTGAGAACACCAGCTAAAATATATACAATAAATAGTAAACACAAATGGCAGGGTGATCTCCCTTAATATCTATACTGCTATATTAAAATAATTGATTCGAAGTTTTGGGCTTTAATACCGAGAAATCGGAAGAGTACTGTCTTTTGTTTTATATATTTAAACCATCATTGGTACTTGAAGATTTTCAATTTGTTTTTACTATTTCTCAATCAAGCTTTGATAATTAACAATCAACGAAAAATCCTTTTAAAATTCCGAAAATCATATGGATATTTTGGATTTTACAATCTTGCGCATGCGCATTACATTCAAGCTAAATCAGGGGAAGATCTTTAGTATGTTTCCACAATATCACAGAATGCATTGATAAACTCAGAAACGATAATACAAATACGTGTAAAGGACGAGTGCACTTATGGGTCCCGATAAAAAGTGGAAAAATGAAGATTCAAATTAAGCATATTTTCCCCCTAACATCACCTATTGATATCTATTCCATTAGAATTAACAAGTTTTAGCGCTGAATTTATTGTATATAAAAAGCACGAAGCTTTACAACATAGTAGGGGTCAGCCGACATTCGTGATTTTGTATAGTAAATCGAGGACGGGCATTCATTTCAAAGCCTTTGTTTACTGACAGCCTTACCGAGTACAAACTTGTGGAAAAGACAAAATACGAATTATACATTTAGAAAACTCCTGTGAAAATAAGAAGTTTGTACTACATTAGGCTGGTACCTAAAAAATGAAAAACGTTTGAAAATTTCAAGGTTTTTCCTATAGCAAGCGAAAGCTATGCTATTACCTGTGTGACCCTTGTTTGAACCCACGCATGAAATAAATTATTCCAAACAATCACGTGGGTTCTATCCAGGTAGACGTTTGTCAAATGTGCTCACTGTAATACATCGCTTTCCATCAACTTTGTATGGTCAGGAATGTTTGCTTGATCACTATAGTAATATGCAACTTCAAAGCTTTATTCGATTTTTTCAGACGTAAAATACTAGTAATGCATAAAGTATAATTCAGCAAACGCGCCATTCGATCTACCAACAAAACAATGTTGATTTAAATATCTCCTCCCTCTATTTTAAATATACACAATTCAGGTAGGTTCGATAAAGATTATTCATAGGCATTTAAAACTCCTCAGTTTTTTAAACTGTATGCTAATTTTGGTAAATTTAAGCGTGCATTTAAATCAGAAGTATCCATCAGTGCTTAACTATTACGAGAGAATAAAAACAATTTGTTGATATTTTCTACATAAAAAAGGCACTGAAAAAGGGCCTATTCTCTATAGCTTAAGTGCACTTGTTCTTTTCATTGAAAATTTGCTATGCTCTTATTCAGTGCATTTAATATGAAAAATCCCGAGAGTTCCGAATGTCAACATGTTGTGTAAATTTGAAGCAAGGAAAAAAACGTCGGTGAAAAGGTGTTATATTCTTCATCAATACGAATTAAATTTTTTAGATAAAAGGTATTTACAGCCTCAAAAGGGTTTGTTATGAATAATTTGACTGTTGTTTTCAATGCAGCTTCATTACTTTTCTCCAAAATCGTTTCGGATCGATTCTGCGATTTTTTTTTACTACATTACCATTTATACGGGTATATGTGAGGCATTCTTAACTGTGGTGAAGGCCTTTCCCAAGACACAGTTAGATTATTATACATGTAACTAAGCAGAGTGTAGTGAAAATAATAGCTTTATTGTAGGCTTTAAGCTTGGTTATATAAATGTCAACAATACGGTGTGTCGATGTATCTATTTCGTAAATGTCCGATATTATATGCAATGTCAACCCGTGCACGCACGGGTCAAAGTCTATTAAACATGTAAAAATTAAGGTGGCATATACAAAGTTCTGCCATAAATCCAATACCCATTGGATTCCCGCCACCCAAAGATAATAGATGGAGCTGGAGACTTCAATAACTGTATTATACATATTATGTAAGTAAAACTTATGATAAGGAAAAGATATTAATAGTATGGCATACCCTAATAAAACAAACACTAAAAATAACATTTTAAAAATAAAAAACTATGTTTTCTAAGGACAGGGTGGTAGCAGACCATTGATCTGAACTACATGCAAAAAGGGAGGTACATTATCATTTCTAATCTAAAACAATCAAAACCAATTATGGGACAGTAACAGCCATGATCTAACTCAAAGATGACAGTCATAGTAGCAGACCTGATCTAAACTATTATCAATGTAAGTTGTATTAATCATCTCTTGGTAGCAGACTTGATCTGAGCTCCAAGTGATCCTACAACTTCGAAGGGGTTGTCAATAAAAAAACAACACACTAGCAATCAACAAAACAGATAGCAGACTTCATCTGAACTAGTAATATAATGTTAACTTGCTGATAACCAGCTTATACCCAGAAACGATAAAGATGCTATTTCTTAGGCAACAGTAAATGAATCCAAACGAATGTATCGTTTAACAGCATTAGACTTCCATCTACCCATATTTTGAATAGCATTTTCTAAGAAACCAACCTTAGAGGGATGAGTGGCAGCACCGATTCTAAAGCTGAGACCCTTACATTGTTTTGGATCAAACCCAATATTTTTTATTACTTCATTTAGCTTTTTAGCCACAAAGGAATAAGACACTGGACACCTATCTAAAAACTGGAAAAGGGGTCCACAAGAATGGCGATAATATTTTAAATAGTAAAACAATGCATGTACTGGACATGACTTAATGTTTTTTGATGCTTCTAATTTAATAATCTTTGGCTGTCCATAACTAACTGTTTTAAAATTTTTCAAAACAACTTGCACCTGCTTTAGCTTCCCATGAGCTGTCTCAAACTGGACATCCAAACTCTGAATGACCTAATCTGACTGAGTCTTTGATTTAATAACCAATTCCTCTAACCAGAAAAACCCATGAAATGCCATCAAAAACAATGCCTTAAGTAACAATGAGTGTGCCAGAGTTGAAACTGTTTGATCTAGAGAATTCACTTTTTTTTCTTCAAAATTTCACCTGTAATTGGAAGACGGGAATCTACCGATAGACCTATTTGTAACAATCTCTCAGCAACTTTTGTACTAAGAAACACAAAGCAGGATCTTTCAATTTTAACATCTTATGAACATATGTTAAAACCGAAATGTGGGATGCTATTGAGCTTGGTGAATAGCCAATTTCGAATAAATGACCTATAAAATTGCATATTTTAATGTAATGTAAAGGTAAGGATATGGAGCGTACCCATTCAAGAAAAATTTGTCACGAAAGTAGATATGCTTTTCTTGTTGCAGGGGCTAATGAAGCCTGTAGATGTCTTTTTGCAGAGTTTGTCAAATGTAAAGAGGATCCACTTGGATTTTTGTTTGTTGTCTGTGTAAATGATGTGTTTGTTGAAAAGCTTCCTGAAATTTAAAACAGGATAATCTGACTGCTGTTACATTCAACTTCCCAGGTATATGCTTTGCACAAAAATGAATATTAAAACGTAAGGACAATAAAACAAGACGACGGAACAATTTCATCGGAGCTTTATCTCGACACGATTTCTTATTGATACCTCCACAACAGCCATATTGTCTGATAGGAATAATACCTTTTTATTTTGAAAATGGCATGACCATATTTAGAATGCAAGGACATGTACAATTTGAAACAATTCTTTAACAAAAATTTGATAATCTTCTAATTCAAATGGCCATTCACTTGCAAACCAATCAAACCCTAAAACAGCTGAAAATCCCATCGAGCCAGAAGCATCTGTGTATTAACTCAGATGGTCTTATGACACCCAAACTTTGTCCAAAAAGACTGACTTGCCATTGAAATGGTCAATAAACATAGCCCAAGTTTCCAAATCAGTCCTAGAGTCTTTATTCAGTCTTATGTAGAATTTTGCGTTAGACAAACCACATGTTAGGTTGATCAAACGACGAAGAAATTTACGACCTTGAATAAGAAAAACCAGCAAGATCGTTTCTACAGGTTATCGAATTTGTGGGCCCCACAGAGAAAAAATCATCTAAAATATGGGACATACCAGAAGCATTGAAGACATTTTCCATGACCCATTGGAGAGCAGTACTAATAAATGATTCAAATATGATTTGGGCCTAAAATGGCCCCCTAAAATGAACATCATCATTTTTCTGTAATTCTTTGTTTTCTTTGTAAAGATATACATGTGATGTTTTAACATTATGTTCATTTTGATTCAAGTGCCCACAATAAAGAAATACAATATCATAAAGACAACCTTTTCCCGCCATGTTTACATTTTGTTTTTTGCATAAAAACAGCTTTTCAAGCAGTTTTTCTTTCAGAAAACATAGAACGCATGCTTGAACAAACACAATATTTTAATCAGAGATGTAACTAGCCAAGACTAATAACTGACAAAAAAATTTCCTTGTTCAAGCATGCGCTCTATATTTCTCATTCGTAAAAAGATAAGAAAAATGCAAATTTTTGACTGATTTTGAGTAATTCATAGAAATAGCTGCACTTCTGACATCATATTTTGCAAGTGAGTGCATATAAAACAAATAAATAGGTGGACAATATATTTTATATCAACTCTTCTTAAAAAACCCATAACATTTTATTGTTTCCGAAACACTTTAAAAAAGACGAGTTGTGGGGGCCAAATTCAACTAGTATCATATACAGTTCTTTGACAGTTACTACTTGCTCCCATTAGGAGACATTTGTTATAATAGTATTGACCTTCCTAAGTAAACCCTAGCAAATAGTAATGAGCTGGATGAATAGGTATGATATCGATACGAAAAGCATCTTCAATGTCAGTCTTTGCCATTGAATTCTCACCCAAACATTTGAACTAAATCAACCACCTGATCTATGAATTTGTAATAAATAGCTGATTTTTCGCTTGGTATATTAGAATTTAATGATTGCTTTTTTCGGAATGAAATTAAAGATCATTGATTACTCTAAATTTGCCTGTACTGCCTTTTGGCACTAAGCCTAATAGGGATACTACAAATTGTTAAAAAGGTTTGCTTGCACGAACTAGGTCAGCAATATTTTGTTGAGGCTTGATGTCACTGGATGTTGCTACTGCTGTTTGCTGCATCTCTACTGAATACACATGGGCGTTGGTATCACTCTGGATTTAAACACATTGCTGCAGGATTTCATGGTGTCATCACTCGAGTTTGTCTGATTTGATGACAGAGTTTGTAATTGTCTTAAAATTGCTGTAGCTCGTAAATCGTAATTAATAGTATCACTTGACACTGTTTCTACTTGAGTAACTGGTTCAACAGACACTGGTTCTCCTTGAAGTCCTAAGTCATCATCTTTCAGTACTTTTACCGGTCTTCTCCTTTTTGTTGACGAAATAATGTCATTTATTAATAACGAATAAAAACATGTTAAAAAACAACATCTCCACGTAGCTCGAAGATTTGCTGACATCACAATAGGATTTGACGTAATGAGGTGACCATCATAGCAAACTCGATCATGCATTTCTTAAAGAAATGAACTCAATGTCTACCCAAGTTAAACGAGTATAACATGTGTTGGGGCAGATTACGCTTTAAAATCCGCGAAGCGGATTATAAAAAAAGCGTAGACTGCCCAAACCCAGGTTATACTCGAATAACTTGGGATGATATTGAGTTCTTATCATATAATTTAATTTTCTGTAATTTATTGTACAATTTTAGTGCGTTTTAGTTGATAATAATCTGTTTAAAATTCAATCGTAACGTCAAGCAGATTAATTGGTGCATTGTGACGTGTCTTGTGACGTACAAACCAGTTAATACACATTTATTTTAAATTTTTTTTATCTAATCAAATGTTGCGTTACAACCAGAATTAAATTCTTTTAAAAATAACAAATGATCTTTAAAAACATAAAATGAAATATTTCAAATAGAAAATTGCAGTTTATAATATGTTTTACGGTGTGACCGTTGGGGCGAGCGCAGAAGAAACCACACATCTGTCGTCATTGTTAAATGCAACCCGTGGACTTGCCCTACAAGCTAAAAATCAAAGTACTGAAAGTACTGAAAAGCGCTAACCTAGCTTAGTTCTAAGAAAATTTACTGTGTGCAAGCGTAGACGGAAATGAGCTTTATTGAAATTTTGGTTTATGTTTAATGAATATCAATTTAAAGTATCGAAGGCCAGATTTCTTTAAATATATGTTACTTTCTTAAGATGATGTGAATTAAAGCTGAACACGATTTGTATATGGATACTTGCCTGAAAAAAGATATGTTAAAATCACGAATTATACCTTTTGAACAGTAATTTATCACAGTTTTTGACATTTTCTTGCAAAAAATCGATTTTATTTTTCTATATTTTAGCTTCTGAATACGCACTATATTTTTTCATCACTGCGTAGCATCCCGTGCTGATGTACGTAAGCCCCGCAAACCAATCGTATCTACTCGGCCATTTCCGTCACCCAGATAACTGGTTCCCTATCCCTCTTACCAGTTTAAATGATGTATATTTCTGCTCATAGAGGGCAGTTATTCCTTGCACCGGAAATAGAAGTCTAACGACAATAAAGCGCTGAGCTATGCTTAGCGCTTTAACTATGGCTTTGTCTCGAAAACTTTTACCATCGCAAGGAATTTACCCGAAGTTATCAAACTTTGATTCCAATGGTCCCTTCCTATGCTAATACACTAAAACAAACTACCACTGAGCATTAATAAAATGTTAAACAGACTTATTAAAATATTTTGATAAACACAAAGCCTTTTTTTTTTTATGTAAATACAATTATGTTTTATCATTCCTTTACCTTTTAATAATGATCAGTAAACAATGAATTGTGTGTGTTATATCTCATTTGTTCCTTGTTGTTACCTGTGTTTTAATTATTTTCCTCTGTTACATTAATTTTGTTTTTAATTTTTTTAATTTTTGTACGCTATATAAGCGTTGTAGACATGTGCCCTCACCCTTTTTTAGTGTGTGACATCCAATATTATTGAAAGGTTTGACCTCATATGCAACTATAACAAATACATTTAGATATTTCAATTTTTTTTCCTTTTATTTATTCATTACAAAATGACGTGGCTGCACGTAGATCTAATAATGATTGGACTTTTCTTTTTTTACATAATTTTTTGTCACCTACCTAACGTATCCATGTAAGATTGGATCAATATGACAGTAAATTTACCATGGAACTTGCATGTGTATTTACTCAGCAAAAAAATTATCAAAACAAAACTAATCAGCCGAAGAGTCACCGTCACTTTCTACACGTTACATCCAGTACAGATGCTTGATCCACCTCTAAATTTATCGCGGGAAATTAAACGCGAGATCACGGTGACGTCATACTTAACTTTCTATTGCGCTCGACAGTTTTCGTATATTGTCGGACAAATTCGTGTAAGGAAATGACGTCATGTCAGAAAAAGTTCAGAGAGGTACAGGTTTTTTTTAGTTAAGCATATTGGTTGCATATTTTGGTGTTTTTGAAGGACTTTTTATTGGTAAATGCAGAAAGATAAATGCGATTTACAGGTAAGAATTTTCCTTAGAAACGCTTCCTGTTCTGCCATGTTGCTATGCACCGCAAAGGATCACTGGAATAGTAGAACGTTTTCACGCCGGTCCACAAAATTTTCTTTGAACAATGTGCAGATTTCAACTCGAATATCCTCCGTTCGTACACGTTGTCTATGGAGCTCGCTACGCGAGCGGCGCTTCGCGCCGCCTCGCTGCGCTCGCTATAAACATTTATAATTATCAAGTGCTAAAAATTTAAAGACGTGACATACACTGTCGCATATAGTTCTATTATATAAGGTATGAGTGTGCGTTGGAAGTCTGTTTATATTCTGTCATAAGTTTTTGTTTCCACCACTTTTCGTTTGATATTTCGATAATAATAAATACCTTTGTGTTCAAACTATGTTCATCTACAAATATGAAAAATATCCAGATAATCTGTTTTGAAACGTTCCCTATACGGCTTCAGGTTTCAATACACATCCCAAAATAGAAAGTCTACCGGGATTTTGCATTGCATCAGCCATTAATAAGCCCGGATGATAACGTGGAAAAATTGCGCGAGGTGTCCCGAGTACTTCCGAATGGAGAAAAGATGTAAACAAATCCCTTTATAAATTTCCGTAAGAATTTTTTTTTGGGGTTCCTGTATACTTTTGTGAGTGAAAAGGGATAATTTATCAATGAAAATATCTTAAATATTTTTCATTTCATCGATTTCAACTGTACTTCTTTCACAGGTATGTGCATTTTTTACAAAAAAAAATCATCAAAAAGTGATGGAAGCAACAATTTGGGACAGACTTTGGACAAGTACATCGTAAATAAACAGAACCATAAGCGTTCACTCGCTTATTTTACAATTAAAAATTCTGTATTTTCAAATACCGATCATACTATTAAATTATTTTAGCTTTAGCTAGTTATCGTATACGATTATAAACTTATTAATATGTTAATAGTTGTATGGTAAATATTTTTGCATTGAATGATTGACTCATTGAGTTTCATGAAAAGAAAAGTAACCATGTTTCTTCTCTTCTCAACCTTACATTAATTGCATTATGCATTCGAAAAAATTAATAATGATGTTAATTAGATTTGCATGTTCTGATATGTGTTAATCAGCTAGTCTGGTCAACCAGCGCATTTTCATTTTTGGTTCACGGACGAAAGAAATTGATGACGTCGGGCTAACGTCGTAATGACAATATAGGTTTTGTGAACTATTTTAAATCTTTAAAGTTGTTTTGCGAAAAATTGGCCGGGAACACATATTGATTAATTTTTATGATTTAATTCAAAATCATCTCTTCTGTTATTGTGTTGAGTAAAATTAAGTTTGTATAGATCGTTTAAAAGTTTGGAGCATAGTTTTGAAATGCGGTTTTCGACTAAGATATGCATTTTACTTTATATTTCTTTTAAATGGTGTTGCATGATGTGTTTGAATCACGATAACGCTATTATAACGCAGACGAATCTCAAATAAATTTTAGAAATAAAACTGTGAAACCTATCGATCACGCAGACAAATTTCCAGGGTAGGTTTTCTCACAAGCAGTAAACCTGCGAGCTACCTTAAACAGGGAGATCCCTGAAAAAGTCAAAACTTATTAAAATGACTTATTGAACAGTACTGTGGGATCTCCCTTACTAGTTAAAAACACCTAAACAAAAATTGAGATCACAAGGTAAAATATATAAAATAAATAGTAAACAACAATGGCGAACAGGGTGATCTCCCTTAAAATAAAGATGTAAAAATTAAGGTGGCATATACAAGTTCTGCATAAATTCTGACAACCATAATGCACACAATGTGAATATAGCATGAATTTCTGATATTTGCACGGTCTATTGTGATATATATGCATATCCATTCTTCTGTCTCACTGTAAGCCCATAACGGAGGAGCTGCAATTATTTCTCTTTAATCGCAATAGCTCTGCCGGTATGCGCATTTGCCCAATTAGACTTTCAGATAGCGAATTCTAAACTCTGGATGGATTTTTAATCATATATATAGTGAATATTTCTAATAAAAAAATATGTGGTGTTTAATATAAATTATGTAAAGTTTAAAATAAGATACAAGGTATTTTAGTTTTTTTCATATTTAATTTAATCAATTACAAATGTTATTTATTATTGTATAATAAAAATGTGCCCCAAAAAACCGAAAGTGTTTGATTTTTATATTTTCATGTACAAAATTCAATGTATAAGGAAAGAAAACTCTTCCTAGCTATACCATGATTTATGTACTTTACTGTTGGCGTACTATGACGTCATAAAAGTGTGACGTCATATACTTTTCCATGACGTTATAGATTTGAGTCACTATACGATAGCCTACACCAACTCCCTAAAATTTATATATTTAAAACAATCCAGTCTTATATAAACATTTTAAAGGAATTACTGTTATAATATATCATTAATTTTGTTAACAAATCTATGTGAATTAAAATAATACATTACAATCTGAACGTTTATTTTTGATGCAATAGCTAAATGTCAATATCTAACATTAGGCTAATGCAGGATTTTTGCGAGTGGTAAAATGCAAATATAAGTAATAAACAACGATTATTTATTCTTCATTATTTAAATAATAAAAATATTTGTACGGTTAGATCCATGGCGGTGGTTTAAACTTTACAAAGTGATCAATAGCTAAGATTACGAAAGCACGTCCTTTTCACACTTAACTAAAAACAAAAGTGATATTCACGTGATCAAAATACTCGAATGTCATTGGCCAATGGCAAGGTACAAGCATAGACATTTATAAATAGGTACAAGATGGACGACTTAGCTAAAAATAACCATTACAAAAACCGGAACTTAAATTAGAATTTTTTAAAATAGAATTAACGACACAACGATGGCATAAACGTATTATCTGGCAATAATTTTTCATTAATTTTATCCCTTACAAGATGTTACATAATCTGTGATTGACATTTTCAACACATTCCATGAATACTATATATATTTATATTTGGCGGAAAAATCTTGTATATTGTATAGAATTAAAGTACACAAATATTTTATTAATTTAGACAAAATGTTTCAAGAAATGTTATTGCTTGATATCATATTTACTTCAAAAACCTTTGGTCTTCATTTGATGGTGTCTTTGAAATGACATTTATTTTTTAGTTAGTGAAGTTTTTCAGTCATAATGCATTATTTTTATTGTTTGCAATCTGGGTCATCTCTTCAAAAGACATTAGTAAGTTCTTTGCCTTTTGTGTTACATGTATCTTTTCATGCATTATATGTAACTTTATACAGTTGGCTATTGAATATAAATGTGTATTTTAATTAAAAAACTTGGTATTGTTGTGTTTCAAAGATGTGGATGCCATATTTATACGCAAGGTAACTTGTTGCATGAGGTATTTCTTATCCTCAGTCTATCAGTCCTGTTGTTTTGTAATCAACTCCTTTAAAACTGCTGTACAGACTTTTTTGACTTTTTTGAAATTTTGCAGGGAATTGGGACATAATTTTTTAGATCTGCATGTAGCTAGGAAATTCCACTTCTATATTGATGTAGAAGCTTTGGTTCTTTTGCACTCAGACTTTCGGCAATTTGTTGATTGTAGAAATGAACAGTTTAAAAGCACAACTTTACTGCTGCACAGAATCTTTGTAGAGAGTATTTGCTTGAAGTATAAATTTGGTGATTTTTTGTGAGCTTTGTCTCTTTATTATAATTACCGATTTCTTTATTTATTGCATACCCTACCATTTGTCATGGGAAGTATTGTCGATTACTGGGGAGGGAGTATGTGAGTTGTTTTTCTTTCATTTTATTATCGGTATAAACGGGAAGTTAATTTTCATTTGCTGTTAGCTTCTTCATGAGTGTATGCATTGTGGCAAAATTCTTTTTATGTCTTTCCACCTTTCAGGTGAAAGACCTTTTGTATTCTTTATGGTTTTTATTATTATGTTTTTCTATTCTTTTTTTCCAGGGACAGCTTTTTTATTTCTAGAGATATATAATCAATTTTTTCTCATGTTATTGGCCATTAAAAGTTATGGTACCCAATGACCTTTTGCTTGATGACTCCTAGAACTTACAAAGTCATTGCCTTTGTGTACGAAAAAAACTTGTTATTGCTACTCCTCTGAAACCATAAGAGATAGAAACTTTGACCAATGTCTTCAGTACACTTAGAAGGTTCTTCAATCTATCATACTGAGAGGATCTGAGCCCCTCTTCTTGTAGTTATTGCCCCTGAAAGTATTTACATTTCTATAAAGTCACTTCCAACATTTTTATTATTTTTCATAGAGACCTCGGATCACTTGAGATGGAAGCGTCTACCTTGGCCAAACAAAATGACATAAAGGTCAAAGGTCAAGGTCATATGGAAATCACTTAATTAATGAGTTTTTAGATCTCTTTTGTTTAGGGTGGTAGAGAAAAACTTTTTCATGGATGTAATATGGCATCGGAAGACATTTTAAAATAAAGCCCATTGGCTCACACCTTTGTATACTTACAGAGTTATTGCCCGTTTTACGAAATGCTTTCATAAAATCACTTCCAACTCTTTTTATTACTTATCATAGAGACTTCAGACCACTTGGGATTGAAGCGTCTACCTTGGCCGAACAAAATTACATTAATGTCAAAGGTCAAGGTCATTTAGAAATCACTTAAATAATGAGTTTTTAGATCTCTTTTGTTTAGGGTGGTAGAGAAAAACTTTTTCATGGATGAAATATGGCATCGGAAGACATTTTAAAATAAAGCCCATTGGCTCACACCTTTAATTACTTACAGAGTTATTGCCCTTTTTACGAAATGCTTTCATAAAATCACTTCGAACTCTTTTTATTATTTATCATAGAGACTTCAGACCACTTGGGATTGAAGCGTCTACCTTGGCCGAACAAAATTACATTAATGTCAAAGGTCAAGGTCATTTAGAAATCACTTTAAATAATGAGTTTTTAGATCTCTTTTGTTTAGGATGGTAGAGAAAAACTTTTTCATGGATGTAGTAGGACATCTTAAGACATTTCAAAATATAACACTTTGACCCTTACCATGTAACAATATAGAGTTATTGCCCCTATTGTACAAAATGCTTGTTATCGCTACTCCTCATTAACTGTTAGAGATAGACACTTGAAACTTTAACTAATGTATTCAGTACACTTATACGCTCCTTCAATCTTTTCATACCGACAAGTCCATTTCTAGCAGTTATTGCCCCTGAAAGTTTCGAACATTAAATATAACACAAATAACTTTTGAATCAATAATCATAGATACATCGGACCAATTGGTATTAAGCGTCTACCTTGTCAGATCAAAATGACATAAAGGTCAAAGGTCAAGGTCAAGCAATAAAAAATTGCATACTTAATCTTTTGACACTTTTTTATGAAGTACCTCTATTGAAGCAATCTTATTTTAAACATAAAAAACAATGAGGTAGAAGAACAACTAATTGTTCGAGAACAATTAGTCTACTAGATTGAAATCATAGAGAAGAAATATATACACTTAAAATTCAGAACTCTCAAAAGTTTCATAAGTAAGCACATAAAACACGGATTTTGTGATTTCACCTCCTGTGGTTTTAAACAAAATAGATCACCAATATTAAATATGACAAAGTAAACAAAATGTGAATTTGAGTGAAATATTAGTCCTTAAGTTTCTAGAGATAAAAAAAATTCTGCATATCTATGTAAACTAAGTATGGAAATGTAAAATTTGATTATCTCATAAGTTTCACAGAAATTCCCAGAGTACAGACACAAAAGACGGACATTTCATTTGTACTTTTGAATGTGGTGCCCACAGTGAACAGACAAGAAATTAACATAAGTGCTAATAAATATACCAACAGATAAATTCATGCCCAGAACGATTTTTTGTACCAACACTTCATTCCCCACAATTTACACATAGCAAAAATCCCAGAATGTACTCTGTGTTGGTAAGTCTGTCTGTAGACTTTTCACATTTTCAATATCATCTCTAGAACTACTGGGCCATTTACAACCAAACTTGGTACACAGCATCCTGAGGTAAGAGAATTCACAATTCTGAAAATTAAGGACCACGTCCTTTTTCAAGGGGAGATAATTAGGAATAATTAAATTTTTTTTAAAGAAATTTTCAAAAATCTTCTCATTACCCATTTGGCAAGGAAAGCTGAAATTTAAATGGAAGCATCCTCTAGTAGAGTAGATTTGGAGTTGTGAAAATCATGACCCTCGGGGGAAGGGTAGGCCGACCAGTGGGGTCGAACTTTTACAAAGGACTATAAAGGGTAAATCTTTAAAAATCTTCTCAGAAACTAATCAGCCGGGATAGCTTAAACTGGTGTATAAGCACCCTCCATTGGCCTCTTGTTTCTATTCTAAATATACCAAATGTTATAATTCTATCAGGATAGTAGCATCATAATGACCTTGATTAAAACATAAATTCTATTCTTATGTTTGGAATGTGTTTCCTTTTAGGTACTGAACAGTTTTCTTTCAAGTGGTCGAATAGTACTCAGGAAAGCAGTCGAGATTAGATAGAATCACAGATAAGTCCATGAGAAAGACTAAACTCGGCAATGAAAATACACTCTAAAGACTTTGAACCACTGAAACATCAGTTATGTCATCCCTGGCCAGATACTGGGAAAGGTCAAAGTCCTGTTACAAGAAAAAAGCAAGAGAAATGATATTTCTTGTGTTCAGCATCATTGCTCCAGGACAAGAAAATGTCCTTTTGAATGCCGTACAGTCTGAAGCTGATGTTAAAACTTGAATTTATGCTAAATCTAGTATATCTAAGTATTGTGGGATTTGGTCAAACATATGATCCATGCAAGAATTATTCAATGTTATCAGAATTACTGCCTTGAGTCTGGATTCCACTCTTTCAGTAGGGCTACATTATGCAGAATAAAAGTCTGCAGTGCATCCAAACAGAAGGCCCTACATGGACTTGATAACACCTCTGCAGCTGGAATGGGAGCCATCGATAGTTTGATGAGAGTTGTTCCCAAGCTAGAGACATTTGATTAATGCAAGATGATATCAACCGACTTAAAGACATTCTCTTACTTGTGAATCAGTTTCTGAAATTTGAAGACAAACTTCATCTCAAAGACGAAGTTGGATAAACTGACCATTGTAAATCATTTGCCTTAAGTGATCTTACGGACCAGACATTTGCGGTTGCTTGTGATCATTCCCATTCAAATGCATGCCATTAATGCAAGTTAGTTGATTCCTGTGTTCCCGTGTTAGAAAAGGAATTAATGAGTTTAGGAGTCCCTAAATCAATATCTGATAAGATAGCATATGAACTAGAGAATGCAGGAAAGACTATTATGGAATGGAAGAAACATTTTTTTCGGAGTGTCTATCAAGATGGTGCAAGAGCAAGTGTTTGACAAAATCTGGAAAATGATCAAGGACTGCTGGTAATGGATTGGGGGATGAAATTTTTACCATTTACCTACAGAGATACCCAGTCAGATTTTTTGGGGAAAAAGGGCATTAGCTGGCTTTTTTCTTGTCTTGTCATCCATTCACATTCAGATCAAGATCAACTAGAACTCTTTACATATGTCCATATATTGGAGAATGGAACTCAAGGCTGGTTTACTGTTTTCAATGTTCTTGTACATCTTCTTCAAACACTGAAGAACGAAAAGAAATTTCTAGACAAACTGTTTCTGAAAGTGACAGTGCTGCTTGCTACCACTAAACCAGCTTGATAACCTTCATTTAACAAAACAATACAGACTTGCCAATCAGAATAGCAGAGTATAATTTCAGAGAATCCCAAGCAGGTAACGACTTGTGTGATAGTAAGCAGGTAAAGACTTGTGTGATAGTAAGACTGGCTGCAGCAGATTACACATATTTAAGTACGTAGATGACGGGCATGATATTTTGAACTGCACTGATATAAAAACAGATAAAGACAAAGATTCAGGGAATTAGCAGTATTGACATGCAACTGCCCCCACCCCCATACTCCAGCGAATTATTCAAAGATTTGATGTGTATTTTGCATTAAAATTTATTTATGTGTTATGTTTACATTTAGAGTACACATGTGAACATTCTAATAGTCACATCTGATTATTAAGCTATTTCATATTAATTTTGCCTTTTAACTTTAAAGTATTGTTGAAAATTTTTGTCATGAAAATGAAACATGTTTTGACGTTCATTAGATACTGAAGAAATTATTTGCCATCATCCATTTTCTTTTTTACATATTTAGTACACATTAGCTTAGTTAACAACAAGCAACAAAACTTTTTGGATTAAAATCTTCACTTAAATTTCTGTTGTACATTTAAATTTGAATAAAATTGATATTAATTCTAGAATTTGGCACAGTGCCAATTTCATGACCCTTTTTCAATAGTCTAAAGGAATGGGAACTGGGATGGATTTTATAGTTAAGTGTTGTTTATTTTCAGAAATTAATAATTTTCTGTAATCCAATTTATTTTTCTTTGCAGGTCAGGGTGCTTACTAATGTTTTTTCAGTGGGTAGTCTTGATAATATCAAGATAATATCAAGTATTATTTTTCTAAATTAAAAATATCTATTATAACATGAAATTAAGTATAGCAACAGTTTTAATTCAAGGTTATGATTATATGTGTAAAGATAAATTTTCTACTGTACAAAGATCAATTTCACCCTCTTGTATTATCATCTAATTCGTCTTCATTTATAGCGGGCTATTTTTTTTTGGTGCACTGCACAGCCCAAATTAGATGGTGATAGGCCTCACCATCACCAGTACTAAGCACATCGTTTATAATCATTGCAATGACTATCTTAATGTTTTAATTGTTAATTCAGTATTTTTGAATACGTTCAACAGCATCAGACGAATACATTTATGACGTTATATATGCAATAATAGATAGTTATATTTTGCCCATTAATATATTTAAAATATGTTTTCAGAGTTTATTCTTTAGAATTTTTTTTTACATAAATATCAACGATACTAATTTTAAAAAAAATCATTTATAAGGCGGATAATGCTTAAAAATCCTATTAAGACTTGTATAATTTTTGTTCTATCTTTATTAATTTATTCCTTTTCTTTCTTAGTTGCCATCCGTATATCTATAAGAACATGTACTAGTTTTCATGTATATGTCTTTCTTGAGATCTTAATATATTAACTGCTGTTCTGTAACGTAAGGACGCCCTGGTGCAGTCATGTACAGAATGTTTAACCTCTGACATACATTAACAACTCCCAGGATGATTGTTAATGTGTACGTGTATTTGGTAAAAGATTGAAACATAAACAAAAGAAACAATGAAACACTGAATTTTATTCAAAATAGATTTACACACTGTTATTAAGTGATCCTAATAAATAGTAAGCAATAATTACACTATACATAAAACGTATGATACTTATGGGCTTCCATAGAAATAACATTTTGCAGCATAACACTTAGAAGATAGATATCACATAATTAATTGCACAATTATCAATATGAAGTTTAGTCCTTAATTCACGGAAAGTTATTAAACAAAAAACACTCCAATATGAAAGCTTCAATTATTACACATAAAACTGATTATAATAGCAACTGAAAAGGTATAAACCTGTCGAAATCATCTTTTTACAGAATAATAAACACGTTTTAAATCATTACTTACTCTGTGGTAGTCTTAAATTGACAAAAATACAGAGCGCGGTGTTCAACCGTATAAACAAATGGCGGGTTTGGTATAACAATTTTACCCAAAAACACAATAGAGTTCTTAAATAAAAAATCATTAATTATAGAAAGAAAACTCCAATTTTAACAAGGGACAGAACTATAGCCCTTAAAGTTAATGTGCATATAGTATGAGTGAGTTAAAATTTCTTTGTTGGTCAAATTGATATGTTAAAAATAGAGGACAACAAAATCAAAAATCACATATGCATGTTGAAAAATAATATTAATGCTAATCAAAAATATGAATTCTCCTCAGATCCTTCCATCATTATATCCCTTTATATTTCATTTTCAATTTCCAACTCCGCTATTTGTCATTTAATTGCAACATGATGCCCAAATAGTACTTAAAATAATAATAAAATAAAAAAAACAACCTGCGAATAGTGTCCAAATTGGTGAACGATGTACACTTATAAATATCCATCTCCAAAATTTGCAGTGACGATCCACTCTTCTAATTCATTATGTCATCCCTCTTTAATTACCTATCTTATTTTATGTCTAAAAACACATGAATTTTAAACCATTTTACAATGATAATTAGGGTGCAAAAAAAACATAAGTTAATATTCATTACAAGTAAACAATCAACCTTAAAATAATTTTCCTTTCTTCTCAGGCATTACGCATATTAAACTCATACTTTAAGAATAAATTTTCTTAATCTATTTCAGACATATAAATCCGATAGGATGTTTAAAGGAGACAATTGCAGGGAGTGTTAACAAATAGAAATGTATTAATTTTCGGCAAGATTCTCATCCATTTCAAAGAGGCTGGAAGGTCGTGGCTCTTTTAGGACCATAGCGGCGTGATCAAATCTAATAAGGCTCGAAGAGCTTTATGATACATGTAGATTTGATCACGCCCGACCATAATTATCACCTCATATTATTCAAAGAATGACTTCTTAGTACTTATATTTATATAATTTCCAGCGATTGTACGATTAAATATTTAATAATTGACATTTTTTATGTTATTTCTTTTTTCGTTAAATTATTCAAACACCGCTTGCGACAAAACAGTGCGTCATTTGCGTCATAGTCTGAATGATTAACTTCACAATTTTAAGTGTTTTCAAAGACAAAAACACTAAAAAATGTAAATTTTCTGAAATATGATTTCACTAGTATGATACCGATATTGGCTCTTTATCATTTTAGATAAATATAATTAATTAGTTTATATAATAAATTTGTTGTATTTTTTCAGTGATTCTGAAATCTAATATCCTGCTAGCAGCTTAAATCTCTGTAATTTATATATACACACCATAGGGGGGGGGGGGGTGAGGTGGGGTGTGTGCAAAATTAGACTTAATCATTAGTCACATAACATCATAAAGGGTTCAGCCCCCAACATTTTTCTGGCAGCAAACATAACTGTTCTAAAATTTACCTTGAAAAGATTGAAATATTGAGAAGTTTTAGTTCGGAATTTCATGATTTTGGGAAGATTTTTGAGGATTAGTCTAGCCCCCCCCCCTCCCACTTTCAATTTGCTTCCGACGCCACTGCACACTGTATTCTTTTAGATCTAGAAAATTGTATCAAGTAAAAAATTGGGTGCTGGTTATGTTTTGTTGTTGTTGAAATTAGGCAATCAAAATTGATTCACGGAGCCTTCGCAATCATCTTTGACCTGCAGTTTTAATATTCATTTTAATTAGATGAAACTATAACATCTAAATCTTACCAATTTCATGAATCAGTAATGCAATTCGGTGAGGTTGATCATAGACGACTCTGAACTAGGTGATGAACTTCTGTATTCAGTAGAACTTATAGATGCTAAACTACTGCTTAATGACTCCAAGGAAGTAGAATTTGAATGTGAACTTTCACTCCTGACTAAAGATTCTTCAACAGTGTAATGTTTTGATTGATCAAAAGTTTGAAAGGTAGGAAGTTCCGCTCTTGCTTGCTTGGGGATGTTTTTTATCTGAAGATTTTTCTCAATCATAGACGACTCTGCACTAGTTGATGAACTACTAAATTCAGAAGAACTTATAGATGCTGAAAAATCGCTTAATGACTCCAAGGAAGTAGAATTTGAATGTGAACTTTCACTCCTGACTAAAGATTCTTCAGCAGTGTAATGTTTTGATTGATCAAAAGTTTGAAAGGTATGAAGTTCCACTCCTTCTTGCTTGGGGATGTTTTTTATTCGAAGATTTTTCTCTATGTTCGAAATTTCATTTGCCAGGTTTTCGTACCTAGTTTCCCTAAGAATTTGAAGAAAGTCATGGTAAGCGTTGGATCCTCTTCTCACCAAGTCATCCAAAAGGCGGCGAATTTTTTCCTTACGTGTCCGTTCATTCTGTTAAAATGATGGTACATGAAGAGTATAGATCCTTAAAGGTCATATGTAAAAAGTTGTACATTTTAGAGCACAATAGTTATCATTTACACAAATAAAATATCTTATTAATATATTTACTGTCTTTTTTTTAATTGGGGCATATACTAGTATGTTGCATTTACTTAATTATTCTGTACATTCTAAGAAAATTGACCTTTATATTCTCCATCATAAAAGTAGTGAAAATAGCCTTGGCTAAAAGCTCGTCATAAATGATATCCACGTCCAAGTCTGTCAAAAGCGCCACCTTTGAACGAAGCAGAGCGACTTTGTGGATCTGTTCCATTCCATTCTAAGATTAATTCGAATAAAACAATTATCACAGGGAAAGTTAAGGTTATAATATTAATAATGCTTTCAATCGTGAAATCATGAGAATGATTTTTATTTAACAAAAGATTTTATTTTTTCAACGAAATACTATGCCTTAAAAAATATTAAATGCAAAGATTATTCTGCAGAAACACGAGATTATTCCCTTAAAATTCTACAGTATATAGTTGATGACGCCATATTGAAAATGACATTATTTTCAGTTAATGTTGTAAAGCTGATTCGATCGTTGAAATAAAATAGTAGATAAGCAGGCATTTGGGGTAAGCAAGAATGGACCCCAAAGAATCATAATGTATATGGTTTTCTGGGGTCTATCGCTTTTTCCTCAAAACAGTTTATTCGTTCTTATTCAAGAGGGATATGGATGACTTCGGTGATCATGACTTTTTGCCGTTTGATTTATTATGAACCATTATGACGGATACTTATGGGCGAGGGTTTTACTTGTTTTAGACATTTAACAATTTTCCGCATCAGGTCATCTGTCCATGATTAATAACAATTAAACAATTAAAATAGTAAACCATTCCTTTTTTCAAACGTTTTAATGATCCACGATTTCTGTGGACTAGAAATGGTCGTTTTATTACTTGTTATCATATTCTGTTGACTAGAAATGGTCGTTATATTACGGTTTCAATCGATTTGGAAAGTTTGACGTTATCTAAGCATTTAAGAATTTGCCTCATAAAGCTTTAAAGGTCATATGAAACGATATCCTGATCATATTGAGTTATATACGGGAATAAGTTCATAAGTGCCTATTTAATTAGACTAACAATGTTTTTTGAATATTTTATGCAAAATGTAAGCGCCACAGTCAATCAAAATCACTTAATCGGGAAAAGGAACATTGACTTACGCGGCTTACCTCCCTTGCTTATGACGTCAGTAAGACCCAATGGCCTTATAAAGCTATGTTGTGAATACAAATATCCATGTCATTTTGCAGCATTTTAAAAGAAAAAAAAGACTATTTTATATAAAAACTTGTATAATTATACAATTATCAACCACGGCAGTATTTTTTCCGTCAAGAAATGAAATCGTGTGCGTTTATATTTGATAGCATGTACATATTCAGTTTAGAGACTGCATGGAGAATGGATGATTTTCTTCATGGTTCTACATGCAAGTATAATTTTAATATATGCAAGTATATATGTTTTATTTCAATCTGTTTCATGAAATTGTCAAATTCAAAAATAACTGATCTTTAATTTTTTCCATTTGCACGTTCATGCAATTCATTAAGATTTTTTTTTTCTAAACAATTTATAGGCCTCGTGGTGCCTCATTCGCTTCACGATTAAATTGTTTGTTTCGCTTTCAAATTCACAAATATGTTACCATTTAATTATTTTTAGTCTAGGAGAAATTTCTTCAAATGTTTTGATTTTGAAACGTGTGTACTTGTATGTGCAATGTTTTGATTTTACAACGTGTATGTGCGGTTTTTACTCACAGATCCCTTCTATCTCACTTTCTTCCGCAATTTTATCTTTCGATCTTGTATTATTATTGATGCTTGTTCTGACTAAGATCTATTGATTATCTTCACATTTGTTCACAACTAGTTTTATCAAACTACCAATTTATTTTTTTACCGATACATTTCTAAATCCTTAAATGCCATATTTCCGCGATCTAATTTAATAAAACGTTAATAGACGTGTACACAGACTGACAGAGTATTTTCTAAAGATATTGCTACATGTATATGTATCAATAAGTCAGAAATTTATATTATTTCAAAATAGAATTTAAGAATAATTTTGCGGCATTTTTCAGCAGCTCTTAAATACAAATTACATGTATATATACACAATGCCTCAAACATTTTCATTGGCCTGCCTTATACTTTTTTATGTGACAAAATAAATTAAATGAATTAAAATGCTTTAATTCCCTTTAAATGTAGCTCTATCATTATACGTATCGAAAAAGAAAATGATGTTTCTATTTCAAAAGGATAAGGATAATTCATTAATCAGCTGTAAATGTTGGGGCATTTCTTTCGTTAAATTTTCACTGCAGTACGGGATCTTCATCATGATTTTACTCTGGTGAGAAGCTGATATTAGATTTATTCAATAACGACCAATTAAAAATAAGTCATCTATACTACGAAATCAAATGATCTCATTTGAAAAGAAAGACACGTTCATATATGCAAAAACATCTAAAATCAAATCGATAAACTACAGTAAAATTACACTAGATTTGGTGCATTGTTTACATCGGTGGGTCTGTGTGACGTCATAAATCCACAAAATCAAGAACGATAAGCGGGGAAGAATTTTTTCAGGTGCTGAGTTTTCACGGTTATTTCTCAGTAATGCAAAGGCAAAAAAAATCTTACTTCACGTATTTTAACATTTGTTTATACCAAGCTTTATATTTATGAAAGAAAATCATAGTGTTAAAAATCGTTTCATATGACCTTTAATCAGGATCCCTTTTTCTCTGTGAGGGTTGTAGGAAAATGACCAAGTAGAACATTGACTATATATTATCACATATTCTTTGTATACTTGCTTAGGTCCAACATTTACAAGGATGGGGTTGGGGTGGGGATTAAAGGGACTTGGACACGATTTGAGATCAAAAATTTTATTCTTATTTTTTATGTATAAAATGGTTTATTGGTGCATTTTAAATGATTGACCAACATATTGAATGTTAAAGTCAAATTATAAGCGAGATACAGAGGTAAGAATTAATTGTTGTGTAAACAAAGCTCGAGTCTTATAGTTGTTTACAAAAAATGTAATGTAGAGAATTACCATTTGTTAGACAAAATGACATGTAGAAAACAATTTAAACTAATTCAATATCGTTAAAAATACTATTATCAACAAAAGAAAGATACATTTTATTGAAACTTAATACTGTAATACACCAAAACAACACATATGTAAATAATGACATTATTAGAGCTTTGTTTACAAAACAAAGAATTATGAACTCTGTATCTTGCTTATAACTTGATATTTGACTTTCAAATTTTGACATAGCATTATAAACTTCTATATTTATCAGTATAAACATTGAAAATGGAAAAATAAAATTCAAAAATTTTAGGTCAAATCGTGTCCAAGTCCCTTTAACATTGTCTGCATGATACTTAGATTCTGTAAATAAAGTGATAAATTTTCATTGGTATCACCAAGTTAAAAGAAAAAAAAATCATCACGGTCTCTATCACCATGAGGGATTAAGTATTCACCATGGGTCTGAAATTAGGCACATCTCACCACATGCATGAATCCAGAAAATTTTATCGGTTGTGGGAGCAAAAGGTAATACGGGTTTCCTTGTGTGTAATAAAATGACTAACGACAACGTTTTCTGATATGTTTACTAATCGGACACTTAGCAACATGGACCTAACCACACTCTCTCACAACATTATTCTTAAGTTTACCCGTAGAAAATTATATCTTTGAGGATTAATCCCCTCCCCCTTCTTTAGAAGCGGATAAAAATATAGGAAAAATTTCCGAAAATGCCCCCATTAAAGTTCTAAAACTGGCAAAAAAAAATTTCCCCTTTTAAATTCACCTAGGCTGAAAGCTAATGTGTTCTTTTCTAATCATTTTTGTGCGGCGTCCATCTGTCCTTTGAAATTTTCGACTTCTTCTCCGGAACAACTGAGCCTATTTTGTCATTAAGAATTATTCAGTGAATGGAAATCAAGTTTGTTAAAACAAGGGCCACGTCCTCTTTTAAGGGGAGATAATAAAGTATTAACAACATTTTTTGGTATTTAAAAAAAAAACTTCACAAAAATCAGTTGGCCAGAAAAGCTGTAAACTGTGTGGAATCATTCTCAGGTAGGTTATATTCAAGTTGTTCAAATTATGATCCCCGGGGTAGCGTTGGTCCACAATTGGGGGGGGGGGGGGTGTTAATTAGGAATGTATAAAGAAAACTAAAAATATTCAATACAAAAACCCATGCATTGGCAAAAAAACCTTTAAATTACGTGGAAGCAAGTTTGTTCAAATCTTGATAGTGATGGGGGAGGGTTAGTCTACAAATTAGGGTTGAATTTTTACATAGGAAACTATAGAGAAAAATCTTTTTAAAAATCTTCTTTTAAAATACCAACAGGCTAGAAAAGCCGTAACTTGTGTGAAAGCACCCTCAGTATGGTAGATTCAAGTATGTTCAAATCATAATTGTAATGAGTAGGGTTAGGCTCCATTTTTAAGGGACTTTTTACAAAGGATTATTCAATATATAGAGAAAAATCTTCTTAAGTCCAATAGGCAAGAAAAGTAGTTACTTATGCGGAAATATCCTTAGGTAGTCTGGATTCAGGTTTCTTTTATCGTGATCTTCGGGGGAAGGTTGGGCCACTCAGTGTCTAATGACTTTAACTTAAAAATCTCCATCGTCGACAAAATATGATAATAAAGTAAATATAAGGCATTGGCTTCCGAACTCAGACTCTGGGTAAGTAAGGCGATTGGCCAAGGCTGACCGCCATATTCCAGACTAAAGATTGACATTAAAACTGATAGAACCAATAAGATACATTCTGTCTCTTTGGAATTACCAACATAAAGTCCGACAAGTGTCAAACACATATTGAAATAATTTAAAAACATTAAAATGTAAGAAAATACTATATGATACCCCGCGCAAGCGCGGGATGTTAAATAAGCAAACATATTCGACTTCCGGTGAGTTATGTCAAATATCTTAGGTAGCTATCCTTTTTACAAATTTGATACCCTTGAGATTTTAGTCACTGTAAGTGATTGAGATATGAAACTTTTATAAATGAGAGACGATTGAAGATGTGTTTAACGGCTTTTATTTTGTCAACCTCACCGGAAGGGTTCAAACAATTCATGTTTTTAACAAGTTTAACAGATTTTATTGGGTTTTTCATCTCGCATGATAAACAGTGATGTACACTAGGCAAATGTACAAGAACTACTAGCTTTTAATTTCATTAATCACTTTTGTTCGTCCGATTCTGGTCTCGAGACAAAAAACCTAGTTTCACCAAAATCTCAGATTTGGCAGAGAGTATCAATATTTCATCGTTTCTTATAAAACAAAATAAAACGGAAGACATACTCGTTCCTCGTAACGAGATCTAGTTTATTATTTATATTTGTACACCTATCCAGCAAATACTACAGTTCTATAAAAAATGTTTCACTGAATTTAATAGTTTATTATGTATCCATGTACATGTAGAGTACCAATATTCTTATTAAAACATATATTTTTAAATATAGATCTCACTCAAAAATATTTTAAATATTTTTCTCAAACAAAAATCAGTTCTACCGAAAAGTCAGCTATTAATTTAGATTATTAAAACATATATGAGGGTTATTATTTTGATTCCAAAATGTAATCATTGTTTTATTTTTTCGTCCGTCCGTTAAAACATGTTAATATTTAAATCTAAAGAAGAAATATAAAATCATCTATTGTTTGTGAAATGAATCGAAGTTATAAATACCAATAGGTTAAAGTGTGAGTATTAACTGTTGAATTTTGAACCGGTTCAATGATCAAAATTTCACGATGCGGGTCAATTTTCAACGGACCAGGGTCTTTATTCAACACTTGTAGTCTTAATATTCAACGTTGAAAAGTGGCCCCCGGGTCACTTTTCAACCCGGGTCAATATTCTTCGTTGCACCGGCTACTTGTTCATCAAATATTTATAGATGGAGAAAATACAAGACACATAACAGTTTTAATCTGACTCAGAATTTAAATACTCAAGTCGATCTCTTTAAATTACTGAAACATTATTACATATTATTTATTAAAATAGGAGTGAATGTTAAGCTGAGCCTTTTATCTTAAAAAAAAATCTTATTCTATAAGATTATGAACTTTCTGAGTCAAAATCATCAACCCACTGCTGAGGCAGTACATACCTCCCAAAAACTGAGGATGGATTTCCAATCAACCACATGCATTGGATAACATCCGAGGCAGTCAACATCCTTTTTCTTTAGGGCGTCCTCCAGTATTATGTGACCTTTTAGGGGATACGTATGCAGCGTTATTCTACATAAATATCCTACTTGAAACTTATCACCACTAGATTTAAATGTGCGAGTAAGCTCTAACAGAATCTGAGTAATATTCTCCTTTATTTCAGAACAAAACTGAACGTCAGGGTTTCTTGGTTTTGATTCTATTGCCTGAATCTCAATTGTATAATGATATTCGTCGTTTTTTTCTTCCTTTCCAATGCCAATAATCAGTCGATGCGTTGTGTTCTTACATTTCAGAATTGTGACAGTGTGGTAAATGTGATACTCGTTCTTATTTCGTTTCCATACATCCAGGTTCAGTTTGTTGATGCATGCAGCAATTAGACGATGATAAATATCAAATGGCAAAAACTTAAACACAAAACAGAGTGTAGATGAAACATTACAGTTGTGTAGAACACTTTCATTGTATTTTTGCTTGTTCATGCACGGCACATACCATGATCCTGGTTTCAGTTCTGCCAACATATGAAGGTGCTCCATGTGCTCAACAAGGTTGCGTTTGTAAATGTTTAAATCTCCATCATCCCACAAAGTATTCAGTAATTTAGATGATAACAAACCATAGCGATAAAGATCATTAAAGTCTTTAACATTATCGTTGTTATATTTAGTATGATCAAAATGTATTTCGTCCATAATGATGCGTTTGAATGCATCGACAAACCACTGCACGTCAAGTATGACAACGTTTTCATTTTCATTTTGAATTTCTGTTCGAAATAAAATTAATCCAGTGTCATTAAAAAAATTAAGTGCAGCAATCAAATCCTCTTTACAATTCATAAATACTTTATCTGCAATCCCAGCATCTCTTTGTAGATCGGAAAAAGAATAAACTTTTAAATCTTTGCTTTTCGTCCTTAGGACATATTCTAGCTTATTCCAAGCAATTGGGACATTTTCACCCCAATGATCCAGAGACGTTAATGTTGAAACTATGCAACGTTTTAGATCATTGATATTTTTATCATGTTCTTTTTCAACAGAAAATATTCGTTCTTGGTTGATATGGTGAAGCAGTTGATCTGGAAGTAACGGGCAGAGCTTTAAGTAATACTTCAAAAGTTCCTAAAAAATAATAAAAAAATAAAATAGAAAATTACTTTGGCATGAAAAGTTACACAACAATGAAAATATACAACTTGTACAACTTATGTTGAGTTTGAGGGAAAAAATTTATAAGGGTACAAAATTCCTTTTACAATAAGACAACAATGGATGATGAATAAACAAAAACGAAGTGAATCAAATAATACTTGCATAACTGTTAAAAGAATAATTAAAATTAATTACAGGGTTTCTTTGCAAAATCAACTTTATAGGAAAATTATGTGTACGTTTCAAAATTGCTTAATTTAAGTATTTTATTACTACTTTTGCGGGTATAGGTCTTTATACATGTGTGTTTGTGTGTGAGTAAGGGATAAAAAAAGACAAGTTCCCAGTGAACGTTTGTACCTTGTTTTCTGTGTTTCCAGAATGTGATGCCACTAATATAACAGGTGCTGTTGGTGAACTGTAAGTGTGAATGGACCTCAGCCAGTATCGTATATAATCTGTATGAAGAATAGGAAAAGAAATGTAAACAGAGGTGAGAGTCTCCGCTAATGGAGATTTCTCGCCTTTGTATTTATCAAATTATAAATTAGTATCAATTCAATACTTATAAAATAATTCAAATATTGCATTATACATTGATTTTGACGGTCTAACTCATAAGCTTATCGAAAGAAAACAGTGATTCAAATAAAGATACGTGTCTACGAAAAAAATCAGAGAAAGACTGCAGATGTTAACTTTATATCACAAAGTCTCCAAAATGTAACGACAAGAAAAAGTATTATAAACTTATACTTTTTTATTGGTTACACATTTCAGGTTTTTTTAAAATTATTAATGAAGTTTTCGCATTCTCCAAAAAAAAAAATACATCAGAAAATCAAGAACAGAAATGTAACAAAACATTGTTTGTACCTGCATATGTCCAACTGCTATAAACCAGATCTGGTTCATTGCATGCCTGTGTTGGAGTCTTATCTAAATCTTTGGACATATCAACCACAAGAATGAAAAAAACCCTAGGACTGAAGAAAATGTGATGACATGCATAGTACGCACTCTGTCCAGCAAAATCTAAAAGACTCAACATCATTACATTTTCTTCTTTCACAGAAGCTGTATAATTTTCAATATCGAATGTGTGTTGTTCTGGTGTGTTGTTTTTTTCGACATCTTCCTTCTGAAAGGTCTCTGAATTGCGTCTTGAAGGACCAGACGATGAATTTGTATGCTCTTGCTCTCTTTCCTTGGTGCGCTCATCGTAACGGTGCAGTGCAACAATATTTACAACAGAACCTGAGGTCGCACTGGTTTCTGGTGTTTTTTTTTGTTTCTTTTGCTTAATGTTAACGATAAAATTTTCATTATTTACAGTTGATTTCACATGCTTGTTTTTCTTTGGCTTGTCAAGTGTTATTGGAGTTAAAGAAAAGAATTCTTTCTGTTTTTCTTCTTTTTTCAACGCTTTAAGATATGAATATTGAATTAGGTAAGAAATGAGCACCAAACATCAGAATTATTTGAAAAATAAATATTCATTCGTATCATTATCAGAGGAAAAAAAGACAGAGTTTGAATTTGCGTTGTTTTAGATTTAGATAACTTAAAGGAAGTGAACATGAAAAAATTATCAAGGGCTCAAATTTGTCTGTTTGATGTGTATAATGATATCTGAAAACCGTTTAGACAGAGCTTTCCTCAGTAAAAAGATATACCACTTAGAATAACTAATTCTTGCAATCCATGAGCGCTGCCATATTGTTAAAATCATTACCTCCCTGCTGGGTTATCTCTAAGCATCTAGGAGAGGGCAGCACTGATGCTGCCGTCAGTGAGACACATTGCATTTTTACACACGTTTAGTAACAGAGATAAAATGCCATCATCAAAATGTGAATGGAAACTTGAAAGGAATGTAGAGTTGTCATTTTAAACAGTGTTTATGGAGGAAGATTTTGGATCTCAGAATGATGCATTCCACCAGCAGTTAATGTGACATGTAACTAGAATGGAATGTCCGTGGATCAGTGTAATTGTGACCTATTTTTTCTTGCACTCGGGAATTTCTTGTTTATGGGTTTGAACATCATGTGTGCTACATAAATGAGCACACAAGGTGCATTGCACAGCATCCTGACTTTTAAAAAGTGTCTTAGTCCTGTTATTCTTGTGACAGCATAAACAGAACCGGCGTACATAATTGATATCAAGATCTTATGTATAAAAAAAAAACAAATCAGAAAATTTTCCAGGGCATTTAAATAAAAAGTAATGGTAAGAAACCCCACAAAGAAAATGGAATTACAATTTTTTATTAATTTAAATTAAAATCTAAAAACAGCATTTTATTTATGTAAACACTGACTGCCACATGCATCTCCGTACAAACATCTGGAATGTGATGGTCTTATACATGTATTTCACAAATTAATTTATCTATATAATTTTTTGTACAAATCATAAATAGTTATCTGAGGTTCATTTATAGAAATGTACTAAATCCTTGTCTTCTCATGACAGTACACAAAATTTTTCTTCACATCAGGACATATTTCTGTACATAAACACTGGCCTAGTTCCAACATTGACCCAGTCATCAGCAGCAATGTGGCTTATCTACGTCAGAGAACAGATGCATGCTGGGGAATAATGGATTACCCCCATAACCCTTTCACTGAGAGTGTTAAATTGATAAAATCTCTTGATAGAAATAAACAAAAAGGTAACAGACCTCATTTTTAAGTTTCAAAAGGCTTTTGAAATTTATTAAGCAACAATTATTTTTTTCATGTTCACTTCCTTTAATGAAGTATACATGTATGTGGGTTTTTAAATTTTTGCCCCATATTCAAAGTTATTAATAGAGCTTCAAAAATATATTTTAAGATAGTTAAATTCATGTGGAACTTATTATATTAAAACAACTGTTTTTTTTAAGGCTTGTGTATTGAAGAAAAAGTAATATGGTATCCACCATCTGTTTTTGATTAAATATCATCAATAGCAGTTTTTCTTAAATGTCATTTTTATTTTTATGATATGTTATGTTAAAAAAAGTTAATATGATCTTTGAATTGTCATGCGCTGTTCCTCCAAAAGGTAAATATAAAAATTAAAAAATAGGATTTTTTGGAGGGGGGGGGGGTAACGCGATATTAACTATCTAAAGGGGCATGGTCACGATTTTGGTCAAATTCTGTTTTTCTGTTTTTATTATTTGAAATGCTTTAGGAATGCATTTCTAATGATCAAATGAAAGGACTAAGTGCGGTTTTATGCAATTTTTGCCCCCCAAAATCAAAATTTTAGAAAGAGCTTTAAAATAAGGTGAAAGATAGTTAAAATCATATTGGAAATAAAGGTGTAAAAGGTTATCACCAGAGTGACGTCATAATGTAGAAATGACGTCATGAATATTGCATTATTTTGATAAATTGATGTTTTGTAGCAAAATATAGGTGTTTTCCGATGGTTTTTCGACTGGGAAACATCGAGCGCAGGCTTGCTCAAGTACCATATTTTAGTATAATGTGTATAACTATCTGGAGAAAAACATATGTTAAAATTGCACTTGAGCAGACCTGCGCTCTATACTTCCGAATGCAAAATATAGAGCAAAAATGAGAATATTTTCATTTGTTTGCAAATTTGCGGGAATTGGGCCATTTAGGTAACGTCATAGATACACAGCGAAAGAGCAATGATGACTAAAATCATTATTATAGTTATAGGCATCCTCTATACAATAATTTGTGAAGATTTTATTTTTATACGATACTATTTAAAAATTGGTTGAAATCGGGGGCAGATATTTGACCATACCGCACATAGTCCTTTGGGTGCCAGTCGTTGAGTTTTAAGCAAGATACAGGGCTCACAATTCTTCGTCATGTAAACAAAGCTCGTGCCTTGTTTTTGTTTACACAGGTTCAATTTACCATTTAAAAAGTTTTTAAAGCTGGTTTGTCTATATTATTATCATTCAAAGCATAAATAAACAGTTCATACCGGTTAACACATTTATTTTAGGTCGAAAACTGGAATTTTCACTTCAACGTTCGAAATGTAAACAAACGCTTTGTTTACATAGCGAAGAATCGTAAGCTCTGTAACTCGCTTATAACTCATCAAATGACACTAATATTTTGGTTGCCTATTAAAAATGCCTTACTAAAGCATTTCAAACTTTAAAATCGAAAAAATAATGTTTGACCAAAATCGTGACCGTGACCGTGACTGTGATAAGTGGCATTGGGCAAAGTTATATATAGAATAATATAGGATACTTTTTAATTACTTAGATTCCTAAAAGGTTCCTTGTTATTTAAAAACTGCAGTTTGGATCTTATTACAACTGTTAAGAAAGATTCATAAAGAAAAAATACGGTCACTTTAATAGTGAGATAAGAAATTTGTATGTATAAAATAAATGTGTTTCTATGTGCTATTGAGTCAACAGCAAGGTAGTTTTAGGTATTGTGATGGCAATTAACATAATAAAAGAAATCAATCAATAAACTTAATAAAATTCCAATTATATATTTTAAAAAATTTCAAAGATCGATTAATAAAAAGTTTAATTGTAGAAAAAAGGTTGATACTATTCTATTCAAATAAATGCAAAGTAGATATGTATTTACGTATTATGGTGTTCTTGTTTAGGTCTAGCTTAAATACGTGAGGATGAATTTCGATTCCACTTGTCGAATTTGTGTCTAGGTTTTTTTCTCCTTTCAGTTTTTTAACAAGAGTAGTCTTTCCTGCCCCAGCACAGCCTACGACCATTCCTCTCCCACTGTATACAGTTATTGATTCGTCCTTCATTCTTTCAACAAATCGTACTCTTTTTTCTTTCGTCCAAAGGAGAATTTCAGCTGGAATTTTTACTGCAGAAAAAATGCGTTAAACATGTTTAGTTTTACGTTTTTTTTTCAAAGTTTTATATTCAATATATCAGATACACATTCCGATGACATTTGTTAGTGTGAATTTCTACTTATTCCCGGTCCTTTTTAAATCATGAGGATTTTAAAGAAAAATCAAACTTTTATAAACTTTAAACGTTAAACTAATTTTTGTTGAACGTTGCGCATTGAAACATTGTCAATTCAAAATTGAATTTAAATTCAAATTAAATCGAAAAGTGATTACTGTTGTCTTGGACGATATATACACCTGAATTTACAATGCGGCGTTTGAGCTCCTCAGAAGTGCTCAGTTAAAAATATTTTAATAGACATTTCATTTTCTAAAGGTCAACGTTTAAAAATACACTCTTACGAAGTGTATGTCTTGTTTAAAACAATAACTCATGCATTAATACCTTGTTCTTACGAGTCACATTATACTAAGAGTCACATTATAACAGATTCAAGTTTCTACTTACATTCTTTGGCTATCAAAGAACATTCACTAAAGTCATTTGGTAACCTGCTCAAAATGTATTCGAACCCTAACATGGCAATTTCTGCTCTGGTTTTTTCTGTGGATAAATAAAAAAAATCAATAAAAAAATATAATTTTCACAAATCAAAATAGAAGAACAATCTATGAATTTTATATTTTCCAAATAAAAATGAAAATGTGTGTGTGTGTGTGTGTGTGTGTGTGTGTGTTCGTGTGTATACCATCCAGCACACTCAAAAGGGGTACTTCCTCGGGGGAATTATCTGAAATACATTTCATTGGAAATAATTTAAAATGTAAATGAGTATGTATGCAATAAAAACTGAATAGATACCTAATAAAATTTATAATGAAGCATATAAATAATGAAAAGATAATAAATGTTTTACAAATTATGTTCATTTATTCAAATTAAAAATTGATTCAAGTTTCTTTATTATTATCTAATCAAAATATATATAACCTCTCTGATTATATTCTCTTCTAATTAGAATGTAGATGACTGATACTATGAATGGAAGAAGTAGAAGGGTCATATAAGGAAGGACTATTGTCAAGCTCATGGTCAGCTTATTGTCTGTCGTTCTATTTGTTGGTGTTGCGAAGGTAGAAGTTCCATTATTGGGAATCATCAATGTAGAAAATGGATAAGATGAAGGATTACAATTCAATTAAAAAATTAAACATCATGAATATATATCTGAATTTTAAATGATGTAATTTAATTTATATACCAGTGGGGTTTATTTTCATAAATTTTTTTTAGAATGAAGTACCCCCCCAAAGAAATTCAAATGAAAATATAAAAATTTTACATAATTATTTAATATAGAAAATTTTGCCAATCATACCAAATGAAATGTAAACACTATGAAATTTAACCACAATTGAAGACTGATATTTCAATGAAACTCACATTTAATTTTCCTTTTTGATTTTTTAACTTTTACTAGTCCAATTTTAAATCCCTTGTAACAAAGAATATTGACCCGGGTTGAAGATTCAGTACAGACGTCGTGAAATTTGTATCCGGGGTCATTTTTCCACAGCTTGAAAAGTATTTTTCTGTACTCTGATGACCCCGATACATTGAAAACTGAGCATGAACTTGCTATACGCGGTTTAAATGTACAAGTATGTAATCAAAAGTTTCAGTCTTAAATTCAAATGCGTTCATACATTCCGATGCATATGTGAGTGATTTGTTTTAGGCTGATTTGTTCGATTACAATTATTTGATATTAAGACTTAAAACTTGGTATCCATCCATTATACTAGGTAAAAAACCTTTTGCTTCTAAATGGGGCAGGCGAATCGGACTAGCAATGTTTTGGACATAAAATTGATTTTCATTCCCTCGTGGGACAAAAGTTAAAGAACACCAATGACAAATAATTATTTGTCTTTGCTGTCAGAATTTTTGTAGCTTAAAAAAACCCATAGGTAATAAGAGATTATAAAGCATATCAAGACGAAGCTTCACTTTTATGAGGCATAAGCAGTATGAGACCACCTTTATCATATTATATGAAAATCATATTTAACGAGGCCGGGTCTAATTTTTTCTGCCCTAGATTTTTGAATGAAATTTTGAACGAGAATTTCTACTGATATAATTATTATTTTAAGTTAAAAAAATAAGACATTTACCACACCGTTTGTTTAATGGGTCATCTCAAAGTTTGTTAATTTTAACATAGGATCCTATGGGATTTTGCTTGAAATGTACCAAATTTGCACATTTTTTAAACTTCTGCCCTAGGGATTTCTTTTTCTGTTCTACATATTAAAGTTATTGCTAAAAGGCATCAAATTGTCAAATAAAAAAACCCTTTTACCTCCTGGTTTGTTCCAGGGGTCTTATCAAAGATATTTTTTGTACGCCCAATTTTCCAGTTTGTCAGATAATGGCTATTTTTTATTTGACAAAGACGGAAATGGTGACCTTTATTGTATTATTAAAACATTAAGACATATTTCGGTAATAAATAAATATATAACATCACATATTAAGGGTAAATGTATAAAATACATGGTTAATGTCTTGAAATAAATAAATTTAGCGATATTTAGGCGGGTTAAGAAAACGTGACAGAGGGTTAGGCTTGCTGAACCCTCTTCACGTTTTCGACCCGAGCCCAAATATAGCTTATACTTCGAGACATTTATGTTTATTCCACAATATAATATCAATTTTACACATCAAACGAGCTATTTTCAACAAATTTCGCTGAATATCTGCAGTTGAAACTATCATGCCATGGCGTCAACAAAGCAAAAAGATGACGTCACAATACAAATGAAACGCTGCGCGAAAGCGTGCGTACTCGTTCTGTCCTCGGCCTCGTTAATAATCTTTGATATTCCTGGATACTGTTTTGACACAATATCGTTTATATTATATGTTAAAAAATTATATGATAGCTATATGTTCATTTCATACCGTAGTTGGTCTGTATAAAAATGGTGGCATAAGACACAGAGTCGCTTAACACAGGTAGTTGCTAAGGCATTCTAGACTGTATTATATGATAAAATACCATATAACATAAAGCATCACAACATTGAAACGTATGATATAACATTGTTTAGTAGAGTATGGTATTATATATATGTAGAAAAATAATCAGAATATGTCATATTGTAAATTTTGATTTAACCAAATCAAGAAAATTTACAATGAACAATATCCCAATTCAAATTTACTTCGTGTATTTGTATACCTATCCAGTAAATATATGAAAAAAGATTTCACTCAATTGAATAGTTAATCATGTAACAAAGTATACCAATATTCTTATTAAAACATAATCTTTTAAAGCTAAATACCACACAAAACAGACAAAATATTTTCGCAAAAAGTTCACTATAAATGAAATAGTTTTTTAAGAGTCAAAATCAGCAAGCATCGAGCATTTTGTGAAAAATATGGAAAGTGACATAAAAACAATAATGATTAAAACACATATAAAGATAATCAGAATGAAGATTGTATTAAAAATATTTGGGTAATTTTTTTATTATTGGTGTTGTTACTATGGAAACCACGTGCTTTTAGACTGACTGATTTGTACTTCATTTTAACATGAAAATTTTTGTATATACAAATACAATATTATGTTAAATCATCTTAAAACTCTATCAATAATTTTTTATACTACAAAACACTTTGCGGTAATTTAAACATTAGTAAGAATTTACATTTACTTCATCCTTTGATATTTATACCCGTTTTATCTGGTTAATTTTGCATGCAAACACCAGTCATTTTAGTGCACTTTTTATAAAATTCTAAAACCATGTCAAGGTTAACAAACACTACATATTTATATAATGACATTTATTCTAGAAGAATCAATTAAAAAATCTTTAGGCAAATCACCCGTTTATAAATAAATACCGATTTTATACACCTGGAAACGTGCAAGTTTTACTCTAATAACCTCCCTTTAATATGACTCTCTTACGAAAGGAGGTAAAAACGGCATTTTGTTTACATTGTTTACATCCAATATTTCAACGGAGCTGAGTTGAGACGACTATGGATTTTAGTTTCTGGATTATAGAAGTGTTAATTTAGTTCAGAATCATGGTAAGTGACAACTTTTACTGGTTTCTTATTTTCTACAAGCAAACATTCTTTAACGGGAGAAATAGTGGATGCTGTAGATCTTCGTGAAAATTCGGATTAACATGTCAATGCACACAAGAGAAATAATAGTTAAAACATGACAAAGAAAATTTATACGTGATTGCTTAGTGTACATAGTGTTTGTACTAAATATAGTAATATATCAACACACATTTATAGACTATGGTAGCTACATGTATTTTGGTACATGTAGTATACAAGTACATGTTTAAATGTATCTTGTGTGAATAATTGATCAGTCTTCTTATTATTCTATATGTTGATAATTAATGTTGTATTAATATAAAATCAACCATTTGTACCATATTGCTTGAAAAAGTCAAGATTTTTCACCTATATTTAATGATCGCGAATTATAACAGTAAAATACTTTACTGTATGTGTTTTCAAGACAGTTTAATTAAATAGGGGATGGAAAGGTGTATTAGTTGTAACAGGTTCTTTGTTTTATTACAGACAACTTCGTGGGTTGTAAACAGAAAATGTGTCACATGCAAGCCAAATGAATCAACTCAAATGAGGATGGACACAAAAATCTACCATGTCTACACAAAAATTGAAATATTCACACCAGACAGATCAGAGACAATGCTTGAAATATTTAAATTTTGCAAAAAAAGAGGGTGAATGTGAAATTGCGAAAAAACAGACCAACAAATGCAACAAATTAAAAGTAAAGTTGACAAGGGATGATTTTCTTTAGCAGAATTTCTTTCATCCTTGACGATAAACAGCTATGTTAGCCACTTTGTTCCACAGAAAAGAAGAGCTGGCTTTCAACTAAAACTGAAAATCTTATCAAATAGAATTGAAAAACTATATATAATTATATATAGGGATATTTGGGTTAAATACAAAAGTAAAAAAGTATTTCTGAACTATTTCAAAGCAAATGTATGCCTGACTTATACTGAGTGTCTACTTTTGAAAATAAAATGTGTTCATTTGTCAATGCTGATGCATAATGATTTATTACCACTTGATCATTTGAGTTGTTGAATTATTTTCATTGAAAAGTATTACATCTTGAATACATGTACAAGAAAATGAATGATGGTAAAAAATAAAGTTGATATTCATAAGATTTTTTTTATTTGTGTTTACTTTACATTGTTAAATAAAGAAGGAACTCCATGTTAGATAGAGCATTCAGCAAGTTCTGCAGTAAAAGCAGTAATACAGGTTTATGTCAAGCTATTTGAACTGCCCTGATCACATTGACAAAACCAAGACTAAATAGGAAATGAATTCATGCATATGAATATAAACCAACAATTCACATATTGATATTAAGGCTACTGTACTATCTATATCAGCTGACTGTCAAAATATTTCTCTGAATCATCTTGATTTTAATTACAAATTAAATTATTTAAATTTTTTGCAGACCAATTCAATTTTATGTAAAATAATTGATTATTAGATTTTGAAGAAAAAATATTTCCCCATCTTAATGACAAAAAGTTTAAATACTGATCGAGTTGGGAGAGGGAGAGAACACTTTTTAAATGTGGCTTAGTAGATCAATTCTTAAAGTAAGCATATACATATATCGTTGATTGAATTTTTCTGTTGAGACAATTTTTCTTATGTGAAATTCCTGCATGCGTGGGTACTGGGAGGGGGCGGATATGACCAATTTTACTGAAATAACTATTGTCATTTATTTGTTATAGTTACATCCAAATAAGTTTTGAGGCAATATCACTGAAAAAAGAAACTATTGGGGACTGTGCTCAACTATAAAATCTTTATAATAATGATAATTAATTCTTAGTTTTACGAGGTTGTCTCATCTTATACAACATTATGTGTCGCCGACACGGTTTCTGAGAAAGAGAACAAGATTCAATGTCAGATAAACATCTAAATTGGATATTTCGCCTTTTGAGGAATAATTAAGTTACCTCCTTGATTTCTTTTTCTGACCTTCATTTTTTAAATAACATCTCTGCACATACTTTTTCATGCAGCAATGTTTTTTTCTGAAATATACATATTGAAAAATGAATTAGGTATGATGACCCCCCCCCCCCAACCATAATCTTTTGGTATTTCATTTTATCAGAACAACTTGAAATCTCTTAGACATGTTAGAGTAGACTGGAGATTCAGTTTTACATATAAAGATGAAGAGCATATCTTTCTTCTAAACTGGGTCACTTTAAATAATTATGCCCTTCAGAGAGCTTTATAGGTGATATACTTTCAGTATAAACTGCTTCAAATACAAAGAAATAGCCTGGAATATTTTAAGCCATTTTTGTAAGAATTTTACATTTAAAGCCGTCTTTCTAAACATTTATATATGATATCTTATTTATGAATTGGAAAAAAATTATCCAGAAAACTGCATTGAAATCATAAGAAATCTTAACATTCAGAAAGCTTTTATTTCAAATCGCACTTATTATTAAAAGTTGGCTAGTTTTAAGTACAAAAAGGTCAGGAAAGATGCAACTTATTATATATATATTCATTTTATATATACATTCTGACCATCATTATAGTACTTAATGAAAAACAATATTGGTATATGATGTTATTGTTCCCATTTTTTGTCAAGAATATCGAAGTCATATTTCATTATGTTGAGAATTGCACTTTTAGTACAAAAAGGTCAAATCAAATGAACTCAGAGGGTAAAACCTGACCTCCTTCCCTTGTTTTTTTTGTACATAATATTTTGAATGATTGTTTTGTATACAGATTTTCACTAAATTTATGATTCAACCACATTGAGGAGTAAAATACCTCATTTGTAAATGAAATAAATATTTTACCTTATATTTGCCCTTACTTCCGTGTGTCTATGTTTTCTAATTTTAGATGAAAATGAATGATCTTTAAAATGTCATTTAAAAAAAAATCCTTTATAAAATAGAAAATTTGACTTATTGTGCATTTTTAACCAGGGAATATTTTAAAAATAAGGTACAATATGATCTATTCAATTTAATAATACTTGGTTTTTAATTGTTACCTTTAACCCTTTGTAAAAGCTTAAAATGCAAATTTGATATACTTTTAAACCTTGTACAACTTTTCCCCCTCAAAGTTGCCTATGGATTTTATTTTGCATATATATAGTACAGATGATCACTAACAGAAATACATAATTCATTTTTCCAGCAGTGGTTGTAGATTTTTCATATAAAGTGATAAAGATGTGCAATTTTTGAAAATCGATAAGCATCTAAATGCATGTTCTCTGCCTGTTGTCATGGCAACAATTACAATGAAATATTTTAAAATTTTATTTTTTTCTAAAAATGGGAACACTCAATCTAATAATAAATACAAAAAGCAAAATACTATATAATATCATGTAAAGGAATAATTTACGTAGATGTTTAGCTAAAATCATTGTTTTATTTTCAAAGATTTGTGCACCCGTAACTAAGGAAATAAATTTCCTTGGATACCAGTCCCTTACTATGACAAAATCATTGTTTAACTGTGTTTTTGTGTTAAGTAGATTAAAATCTAAAATATACAAGCAGCTTTTCAAAAAATAATTTTTCCACTTTCCATGGAATGCTTGATGCTTGTTGATTTTTACTCTTAATAGTTAATACATATGTCGTGAGGAAAACTTGTTTTCAAATTCACTAATTAATTAATTAATTAAACTTTACCTAGATATTATCTTGATAAACCTGTTTACAAATTTCATTTCAATACGTGCATCCTCTGCGAAGAAAATGGACGGAGACTGCCATAATTGAAATTTTCCTACGTCATAAGGGGCATAACTCTGACTAAAATTGCTTGATCGTATCCAATATGGAACTTGACTTAAATATTATCATGATTAATCTGTATACTAAATTTCCTTCCAATATGATTATCCTATGCGAGGAAAATGAACGGAAACAGTTGGTGGACCGACCGACAGACAGCAGAAAAGTAATATGCCTTTCCTTCTTCGAAAGGGGGGGGGGGGGCATAAATATCTTTAAAAAATATACGTAAAGCTTTTAAATTCTTCTTTTAATCCGATTACATATCTTAATTTACTTTTGGAGTAAGTGTTAGGTAACACATCTACTATTTACCTTCGAGCAGGGTTGCTAAAATCTATATCTTTAAAAGTTATGTTTTTATCATCTATTGCCCTTGTAAGTAATTGATCTGTAAGGTAATTTGTATAGGTAAAAAGTTAATGAATAAGTATTTTATGAGATTGCTTAAAGCCAGCTAGCTTTTGTGTGCAGATTAAGTATAGTCCGAGTTTTTATCACCACTAATATGTTGTCTCATTGTTATGCAATCAATTAACAATCATCATGCGTGCCTCGTATGAACACATGTGCGCTGGTGACTTTTACATCCCTAAACGAAAGAATAAATTATAGATAAAAATGAATTGGTCAGTTTTTACATCATCGCATTTTCGCCGAACAGTTTACACCTCCCGTGTCGGTCACATTTCCATATTGAATAAAACTGCACGGACGTAAAACCTCAATAACCTTCATTTTACATCTTTATAAGGTAAATATGACTATTTACTTTATTTTATATTGGAATTATGATTGGTATATTATACAACATATGTTTTATCATGTTGAATAGATGGCTATATATATTGGTATATACATGTAAATAATAATATAACATAAGATTGACACAATATGTATTTTTATTTTAAAACTAACAACATAGGTTATTTAGGTATAATCATTTTGTTTTTATATATTGATCATATTATCTAGTGTAGCCGTTACGCAGCAACTTTGTGTACATAGATTTTTTGTAGAAATTAGGATCGGGTTCGACATTCTAAAAATAATTTTTTTTTGTCACTTTACGGACTGTTTTCGTCAACTGACTTACAAACGTGATGTGACCATTGTCTGAAACGCAAGTTAACTATTGGTTGATTGTTTTTGTTAATCGTAATGTAAAAGTATTTTTTAGAAAAAGTCGATCGTAAGCGATTTGTATGATAATTCATGTGCGCCAGTTACGATTCTTTCAGTAGATCACGCACGATTTAAACTATAGGTGTTTGTGTTGTGTTGATATTCAATGTCTTTGTTTTTTTTTTTTAATGAAAATTGATAATTTAAAGCATAAACCTTAATCAAAACTCTTTCTTTTAAAGAACTATATATAATATGAATTGAATTTGGCCCCTATAGTTCGCCATTTTTAAAGTGTTTCGGGAACAATAAAATGTTATGTTATTTTTTAGAAGAGTTGATATAAAATATATTTTTCACCTATTTGATTTTTTTTGCACTCACTTGCAGTAAATGACGTCAGGAGTGACTCTATTTCTATAATTCAATCAAAATCAGTCATAAAATTGACATTTTTCTTATCTTTTAACCAATGGGAAACATAGAGCGCCTGCTTGAACAAGGAAATTTTTTTGTCAGTATTAGTCTTGGCTAGTTATGTCCATATAAGGGGGCCAGTTTTGGCCCATATCATATATAGTTCTTTGGCTTGGTATTGAATATTATTCTTAAGCTCATTTGAATTTATGAAATTTTCACATTGTATTAATTACTATTAGGAACTTTGTTTGTGAGGGTCTTGAATCACATCTGGTTTCATTTTTTGTTTTGTCTTATGAATTAAACTTTTTCATATTGAATAAAACCGCACGAATGTAAAATCTCCTTCTCATTCAATTAGAAGCGCCATTGCTCAAATAGAGAGAAGATCACTTTTGGTCATGGACTCGTTGACAATTAAAAATTGTTAATCAGTAAAAGACGCATTTTTAAAGGGATAATATGTTAATTCAAAAAATAATCATTGAAATGTTATATTTTCATCTTTCAATTGTTAAAACAAGTAAATCTTAAGAATAAATAGGAAAACACTGTAAATTTGTGGTTTAATAAATCCAAGTTATAAATATTAATTCGTTAATTTATGCCTATTTTCACTGAACTTTGAACCGATTTCATGATCGAAATTTCACGATATGGTTCAATTTTCAATGGACCACGGTCTTTATTCAACTCTTTTGGTCTATATTCAATGTCAGGTCAATTTTCTACCCAAATCAAAATTTCTTCATTACATTTTAAAATCTTTTAAGACTTTCTACAAAACTATTGTACAATCTTAATATCAGTTTTGAATTTAAATAAGAGAAAGCATTTTAGAGGAAGAGGTCCAAATATGATATAAATCTAAAGAGCTTTAAAATGTGTTCAACATTGAAAGATTTACTGGGATTTTACATTACAAATGACATGCAAGTACCCGGAAGATACATGTAATGTTTCATATATTGTGCGAGAAGTTTACAGAACTTCGGAGAGATATCATATTTTCCCTTCATACATCCCAATAAGAAATAAATGTATTTTCGTTAATGTCATATTTTCCTCGTTTAAAGGGAAAAAAAACGAAAGAATAAATCTCGAATTTCAACTGTTGTTTGCAAATAAACTATATTGAATAGAATAGTTTAAAAAAATTACATATTTTCAGAGTTAAGTAAGGGACTATATTTTGAGGCGGAAGGTTTTTCAGAAGAAATTGAACATTTTTCATAACTTAGTTGTTTTAGAGTACCATAATTTTACCTTCCTATTTTCCGTGCAGACCATCTTTTCAGATAGTTTGTGCTTTGGGATATCTTCGAGTTGTTTCGAAACACATATTTTAACAATTTTTCAATGTTTCTATAGACATAAATTGGCATTTTAAACTGTTATTTCATAAAAGTCCAGAAAAAATGAATTCCAAATCTTGCTTAAAATTAGCCTATTTCATGCCATATCTCAAATTTTACATCAAAGACCCATACCTTTGGTTTTATTTTTTAAATTTATAAGATTCTTCTGACAGGTCTATTATAATTTGAGAAAAAGTATGAGACTTTTAAGGATGTTGGATCCTGCGATCAAAAGTCTCTAAGTTTTTTTCTAAAGTATTTTTTTAACATCTACACACATATCTAAACCAAAATTCAAAATAAAATGTTGGGGTCTATATGCTCCTTTCTGTGCTACGGTGTATTTACATGTAATATGACCTTTCTGCACTGAACGTGCAAATTGCACATTAATCGCTTTTCCCTCTATAATTTTTTATCGAAATTAACCATGGTATCAAATACAAATTTACATTATTTAGAATTAATAAAATTAAAATTATCATAATGAAAAAGTTTGCAATTTCTTCACCTTATTGATATTTTGACCTTTTTGCATTGAAAAAATACTATTTTTATTCATAAACGATTCAACATGCAATTAAATAATTTAAAAGTCTCAAACTTGTTCTCAAATAATGACAGATTTGTCAAAAGAAACTTAAATATTTAGAAAATAAAACCAAAAATATGTGTCTATGATGTAAATTTTGAGATATGGCATGAAATAAGCTAATTTTAGGGAGAAATTGGATTTGATTTTTTCTTTACTTTTATGAAATATCACTTAAACATGCCAATATATGTCGATAGAACTATTGAAATATTGTTGAAATATGTTTTTTGAAACAACACGAAGATATCCCACTGCAAAAACTATCTGAAAATATGGTCTGCACGGAAAATAAGAAAGCTAAAATTACGGTACTCTAAAACAACTGAGTTATGAAAACTGTTCATTTTCTTCTTAAAAACCTTCCGCCACAAAATATAGTCCCTTACTTCGCTCTCTAAATATGGAATTTTTCCTTCACTATTTTATTCAATATAGTTTAATTGGCATTGTAAAAAAGGAATTTACAAGTAGAATTCATATATGACACAGAATTTCCAGACTAGAGGTGACCCAAAATGGCTACCCAAATCAGAGGATCGAACCTCTTTAAATATTTAATTGCATGTTGAATCTTTTTGGCTAAAAATAGCGTTTTTTAAGTGCAAAAAGATCAAAATATCAATTAAGTGAAGAAATTGCAAATTTTTTCTTGCTGTTGAGGGAAAAGTGATTTATGTGCAATTTGCACTTTCAGTGCAGGAAGGTCAAATAAATTACACGTAGCATCGAAACAAGTATAGATACCCCAAAATTTTGTTTTTAATTTCGGTTAGGCTATTTGTGTTGATTTGAAAAATTGTGCGAGGTATTCCGATTGACTTCCAAATGCAGAAAAGATGTAAACATTCCCCATTATAAATCTCCGTAAGAAATCTGTTTTCATTACTGTGAATTTTTTCGAATGAAAAATGATAATGTGTCAATGAAGATATCTTGGAAATTTTTAACGATTTCAATTGCACCTTTTTCACATGTGTGTATATTTTTATAAAAAATCAGCCAAATGTGCTGCATAAATATCTAGGACTATAAATGAAATAAATATAGATAGAATAATATTAATAAAAGAATAGAAATACAGAGAGAATTGATTTTTTCAATCAAGTTGAATTAATTCAATCCTAATTTTTAAAGTTTAGTACTTTTTCCTAGCTAGGAAAAAAAAAAAAAAAAAAACACTTCTTACGTGGTTTTTGATCTGCAAGATGATTCAGCAACGTAGCAGCGACCAATGGGGTCAATTTCCAAGCATGCTGGGACTTTTTAATTGAAAAACAGATATGATCAAATCTCCTCCTCTTCCTTTTAATTATCCAACATACGTGTATACGTGAATACACTCAAGTACATATATTTTTTGAGTAACTAAAGATGACAAAAATCTTAACTTACATTTATAACTTTCATCACTGAGATAGAACATATCTGGACAGCCATCATCAAACGCCGTACAGTTGTAACCATTCAGGATATTGATTCCTTGTACATATATCATACACATTCCTATAATATGTTATAAAATATCTAAAGTCAATTAGGAAGTATTTTTGATAGTCCAGGAACTCTATCCTTTCTCCCAATATACATACGTTTTTACTTCAACGGACATGGTCAAATTTGACCAAAATCGTAACTACGGGCATTCCCCTTTAAACTGCTAATATTAATAAGTGACATTTTTCGAATAAAGATGTATGTTTTGTGGTTTATTAATAATAGAGCTTTGGAACCTTGAAATCTGATCCACTGAACTTAAAATTCATTACAATGTATAAATTAAAAAATGGAGAACATACTTGCTTTGAATTCATCCCAACAACTTAAGATCTTTAATTTTAGTAAATCTAAATGTGCAGATTTATGCTACATAGTTTTTTTAATATCTGTTCTCAGCCGACTGTAACTGATATATATATATATATATATATATATATATATATATATATATATATATATATATATATATATATATATATATATATATATTAGATAGATACTGTAAGAAACATTGAGTAATTTATAGAATTTTTAATGTAAAAATTGTGCAGAAAAAACAAATCTGTCAAAAAGAATATTTATTAAATCTCTTACAAAATCTTTAAAATGTTGTACTTCTACGCAATCTCGCTTTTTCTACCTTAACCATTTAATTCCCAAAAATCATGTGTATTGAAAAATTGTTGTGTATTCCATGTCCATAAAGGAGTAGATATCTAAGCGAAGGCTACGAAAGCTTACATTGGGCCTCTTTTCTCCGTTAAAATCTCATCTTACACATTCATCATGTTATGCAATGAACTTGTGTTGGTTGATACTCATGATAATTTTATTTAATTATGCTAAAGCTGTGTTATTCCGTCAACTGAATCCTGTACCTTTGAGTGAAAGTTACTCGCGTGTCAATTGTTTAAATGGCTCAGATTCATCCTTTGTTAAAATTAATTAATAAATTCTATCTAAATATAGGTTATCTACATACCTTTCACAACCTGAGGTCTGGTCATGTTATAACAGAACTCCGTTAATGCAGATAAGTCGTGAACAGGTAGGCAGTGGTATCTGTTAAAAGGGTTCTTGGCGTCATCTGAACAGTTCAGTCTCCTGGATGCCTCCTGCCACTCAGTTTTATTTTGTGGGCACATGTCTACTTTGTTGTTTCTATTCATGTGAGCTGTCGTGGTCTGTTATGAAATAAAATAAATAAAGATTAGAGAATAAAGGTTAAAACAAAAGGGCTAATACATAAGTATGCCACACTGCAGTATTTACATTCCCCTGCGTTTGCGTGGCTATGAAGCGGAAGGGAAACTCAATATTTTTGTGTTGGCCCAAAGCGTAATTCTATTTTTCTCTTTCTAATTTGATTTATCTACTTTGGAACACCGTAATTTTTCAAATTTCATCAATTCATATGATATATAAAATATGTGGAAATCGTGTAAAAATTCGATATTTGCCGAATCAAGGCATTTGTGCTTCACCATGCCACTTTAAGGTGGAATGCTTCAATATAATTTCTGAAAGATGATTCCATTGTTTAAAGAAACATATCTGCTCTCAATTATATTATACGAGGCATTTTTGGTATATTTTATAAGAAAGAGAAAAAGAGCAAGACCCACAAAGGGTCAAAATCGGCCCGGACCGGAAAATTAATGAAATTAGTCGAATATTATGTTGAACTATCATATTTTATATATCAGACGGTATTTAATTAAAATACTTCTAAACTTATTAATACTCTAGGTCAAAGGTTAGTAGGTCAGAGTGATGAAAGAAAACATTATCATTTTGTTTGTGCTACATGTACGTATATTCTTTACATTTTACCGGTATTATAAAATTGAATTGTGTGAAATGCTATTTACTTTTAAACAGCCGTAATTCAACACAATTCAACAATGTTTTAAAAGAAATAAGGTCATTTGTTAATTGATTATCTATTAAGGCCAGTACACAAAAATGTTGCAAAATTGCATTGACTGAAAAATGGATGAAATGCATATATATAAATACAATGTAGTAATATATTCATATTTACAACATTCAATATATAGTCTTTGTTTAATCAAAAATATTGCAGATAATTTTATTGTTAGTTTGAAAATCAATATCATTTTTTGCAGTGGTTTCCATGGAAACTATTTAAAACCTTTTTCATATTTTCATCACAATATGACATTGTACAAGATAATTATAATACAGGTAAAAATAAATGTAGTCATTTTTATGCAGATAAAATAAAATATTTTTTCCTAAAACATTGTGTAACTGTTCAGGCAAATCTGTTCAAATAGGTTTTTTTCTGGTATATTAGTGTAACCTTCACTATTAAACTGACTGTTTGCTACTGTAACTTATTTTTTTATTTTTCTCCTGACAATGCTATTTATATTAAGGTAACTCCGTACCTATAAAATCATGGGTTCAAAGTTAAAAACTTAACTTTTTTTTAACTTATTGGGCTTAAATTTCATCAAAAAATAAATAAAATATATATGTATCCATACTATTTAAGATGTAAGGTAATAAAAACCAAAGGCTGCAATTTTCATCTGAAAATCACACTTTTTTGTTTAAAAATTAAATATAAGTGGATGGATACTTGTTTGTCTATTTAAATTTTATTGCTTACTATGCCAGAAAACTAAAATTAATTTTTAAAAAAAGAAAAAATCGTCTACATTAGAAAAATTATAGCATTTAGATATATCACTTAGAGAAAAGTAGAAAAGAGTTATTTCCCTTTGTCATTATTGAATTATGTCGAAAAAAGAGTAAAAAACGCTTATTAAATATCTCCAAGTAAACAATGATTTGAGTTTTTGTAACGGGATGAGCGGAGGCTACTCCAAACAACAACAAGACATCTTAAATTTAGCAAAATTTAATAACAAAAAAAAATAAGAGAAAGAAAGAAAAGATAGAAATATAAACACTAAACCACACAAACACTCACACAACTTTCACTCAACAAGAAAAAATATGATGTTTATACAAATGACCAAAAATAAATTAGAAGAGTGTCCGAATCTCCGGGGCTGTAGTCCTGGACCAACTACGGACAACCACAACTAGAGTAGTTTCGTCACCACAATCATCATCATCACCACTATCGTCATCATAATCAACGACACTATCGTCAACATCATCGCCTACAACACCATAATCATAAAAGACATCATCGTCATCACCATAATCATCTACTTCATCATCATCACCGACATCACCATGAACGACATCATCTACATCATCTTCATCGACATGATCATCATCATCATCGTAGTCATCGACATCACCATAACATCATCGTCGTCATCAACATGAACATTGCATCGTCATCGACTTCACCATGAACGACATCATCTACACCATCATCATCGACATGACCATCATCATCATCGTAGTCATCGACATCACCATAACATCATCGTCGTCATCAACATGAACATCGCATCGTCATCGACTTCACCATAACAACAATATGACACTACAATAAGTGTACAAGTGACACCATAACACCATAATAAAAACAATATTGTATAATACATCATATAAGTATCTCACTGATAGTATCAAACTATGATAATGTATAAATAGTATTATATTAAAGGCAACATCTCAAAATATTGTAAGTATATGGTAACTAAGTTATTTGTTTACAGTAAACAATATGGCGTCTGAGACTTCCGGTGACGCACTTCCGCCCAAGTAGTTAAGTGGAAAAAGTGACAATAAATTGTAAAATAAAATAACGCATAGAAAATAGCCCTTTAAATCACCGTTTCTTTATACAGCAATAGCAAAAACTGTACTATAGAAAAAGACGAATTCCATTTAAACACTCTCGCTAAAGTCACACATCAGTGAACACACAGGTAACTCTACAGTGAACAATGGTCAAGGTGACTTTATAGGACGACTGCGTAATACTAATAAAAAGGCAAAAATTTACAAATAAACTACACCAAACTAAATAAATACTTACCACGGTCAGCTATCCGTGTCCGCGTCAAATGCTGAACTTGTGAAACTAAAACATGCCACACAGGCTTCTAACACGATACCCCCTTCACACACTAAGCACGTCTTATTGCTGGACAGCTCGGCCGGGTATAACTTAGCGCCTATTGTTAGGGTCGGCCAAGCACGTTGCAAAGAATTATGGGAAAAATAAAATCGGGTGTGTTCGATATGAACAGTGATTGTCACACACCTCCCCCCTTAAAAAATTGTCCTGCAATTTCAAATAAACAATCACTGAATTTTGAAAATTCTCACGTATTTACAATAAAACCTATACACATACCTGTACTGTCTACTATACATCTCACTGACGACTCAGGTAATCCGCACCCACATTGTCGCTTCCTTTGATTCGCAATGATCCTAAAGCGGTATGGCTGAAGCTGCAAAGCCCAACGCATCAGTCTGGAGTTCTCTGTCTTTGCTTTGTTAAGGTAGGTCAGGGGTTGGTGATCAGTTTCAAGTAGAAACTCGCGTCCATAAAGGTACTGGTGGAACTTCTGTATTCCCCACACTACCGCCAAACACTCCTTCTCGATAACAGCGTATGCCTTTTCTCTTGGTTGAAGTTTCCTACTGGCGTACGCTACGGGTAGTTTCTCGTCATCCTCCATCTGTAACAGCACAGCACCTATCCCATCATCTGCAGCGTCCGTGCGTAAAATGAAGGTTTCATTAAATTCTGGCAACTTCAATATTGGCCTTTCTGATAACATGTGTTTCAATGTATCAAAAGCTCGTTGCTGACTTTCAGTCCAAATAACTTTATTTGGTTGGCCCTTCTTCGTAAGATCAGAAAGTGGAATGGCTATCGCAGAGAAATTCGGAATAAACTTTCTGTAGAATCCTGCTAAGCCTAGGAAGGCACGAACCTGTTTCTTGGTTTGTGGTATTGGCGCATTTCTGACTGCATCAATCTTGTCCTGTTCTGGTTCTAGACACTTGTTGCCCACCATATGTCCCAAACAGTCAATCTTGTCAAATCCGATGAAACATTTTGTCGGTCTGGCCGCAAGTCCCGCATCTCTGAGTCGTTCGAACACAGTCTTCAGTATGTGTAGATGTTCTTCAAAGGTATCTGTAAAAACAATGACATCATCGATAAAGTTTTCTACGCCGTTCATACCTTGAAGTAGTTTTCTCATCATACGACTAAATGTTGCCGGCGCGTTTACAAGACCAAACGGCATTGTCCTGAATTGGTACAATCCGGATGGTGTGGAAAAGGCTGTAAGCGGCTTACTCTCGTCAGCCATCGGTACTTGCCAGTATCCTTTGCTTAAGTCTATCTTTGACACAAACTTCTTTCCGGTCATTTTGGAAAATATGCTTTCTGGACTGGGCATTGGTTCTGCATCAAATACCGTAGCACAGTTCAGTCGTCTATAATCAATGCAAAATCGATTCGTTCCATCTTTCTTCCGAGCTATGACAACTGGAGCTGAATAAGGGGAAGATGATGGCTCAATCACATTCAACTGTAGCATTTTCTGAACTTCTTCTGTAATTGTTTTCTCTGTACTGAACGGAATTGGATATGGTTTCACACGCACAGGTTCAGACGATGTCACAACAATCTTATGCTCCACTAAGTTCGTCATTCCAGGTATATCCGTAAATACATCTGAGAACGAATCACACAGTGATTTAGCAGTTTCCAACTGATCTGGTGTTAGTCTGTCTGCAAACTTTATGTCCTTTGCTGTTTCGGTTTGAGTAACAGGTGGCATAAGAATAGAGTCCTGTTGTTCATCATCATCTAGGTCACTAAAGTCTATGAGTGAAATTGCACATGTTGACAAAACACCACAGTTCAATGTATCTCGTTCAACATACTTCTTAAGAAGATTTGCGTGGAAAGTTTTCAGCTTGCCTCCCATATCGATCTTGTAGTCCATCTGTCCTAACGGTACTGCAGGTACTTTTCCTTTCGGAATAGTCCGCTGACACACGTCACATGATCTGCAAAACCGTCTAATGTCTGACTGGATTCCTGGCCAGTAAAATTCGGACACTACTCTGTCGGTTGTTTTCTTTGATCCCAGATGACCACCCATCAGCGTTTCATGTGCTATCTTCATAACGATAGTTCTGTATTTCCGGGGAACGATTAACTGTCGGAAAAGTTTTCCACTGGACACTTTGGGACTGCAAAATTCTCTGAACAACATTTGCTTCCGTTCACACATTTTTGAAAATCCGCCGTCACTGAAATGTTTAAGCTGTCCACTCTCAGCTAAGCTCCATAACTTTTTCAGTGTCTCGTCGTTTCGTTGTTCTTGTAAGATATCCTCCGGCGATACATCCCGTATTGCTTCCGGTACTTTCAATGGTTTGTATGGAGACTGTTTCTTTTTCAGTTGCGCACGCGTTTCAACAGCTGCTATGTTTTCAACGGAATGAATCCAGGCTGGATTTGGTTCATGTGGTTTCCTTACTCCACGAATATTACCAAGAATAAGATCGTACGAAGGCGAATCAAAGCACCAAGCATCAACACTTCCGGTAAAGTAAGGAGTATCGACATCAATTCTAGCCACATCTGAATCAATAATACGACCGTCTGCTAACTTGCATCGTTGAGATGTCCCTGTTAGTTGATCATCGTTTACCAGTTCTCTACGAATAACGGCACCACTACAACCTGTGTCTCTTAGCACAGTCACTAGTTTATTGCCAACACATCCTTTCACAACTGGCATTTCCGTTTCACAGAAAGCAACCGAATCACCAACACACGGTAAGTTTCCATGTTTCTCGACGACACTCGCGGCTCCTTGGCGACCTCTACCGCGTCCTGGATATCCATGGTTCCCATTATTGTACGACCCACGTTGAAAATCACTAGGGTAAGTATGTTTCGGTGTTGTTTCTTGTTTCTCGCTCGAATTAAACGGCCTGTTATTCGGACTTTTGCGGAAGTTGCAGTTAAAGGCTTTATGTCCTTGTCGTCCGCACTCATAACACTTCACTGCATTTCCAGATTGGTTTTGTTGCACGGAATCTTTGTACGGCGGTTGTCTATCGGACTGCTGTCGTCTGTCAAAGAGCGGTTTTTGCGTAAGTGAAGAAGATGTCACTGTTCTGGCCTCAGCAAACTGGTCCGCGTATCGCGCCATGTCTTGGATCGAAGTAGGAATCCTCTCCTTTAGGAATAAGGCAAGTTCTTTCGAGCAACACAATAAAAACTGTTCACGTAAGAACAAGTCCTTCAGATCATCGAATGTCTTGTTAGTCTTAGACAGCTGAATCCACCGCTCAAGGTAACTGTCCAGTCTGGTAGAAAATTGCATAAAAGTTTCACTTCCGTCTGGTTTTGAAAATCGGAACTTCTTGCGGAAACCGTCCTCCGTCATGTCAAATCGTTTCAACAGGGCGTTCTTCAACTCGTTGAAATCAAGTGCTGTTTCGGGTGAGAGTCTTGCGAACACATCCAGTGCCTTTCCTTTGAGTAATGCGCTAAGATGAGTCCCCCACGTGTCTTTATTCCATTTCTGCGTTGTTGCGTATATCTCAAATCTTTGAATGTACGCGTCAATGTTGTCTTTCGAATCCTCAAACGGAGGAAGTTTTGGTCCTTTTATCACTTGAGAAGTTTCTTTCTCCTCTTTAGTCACAACACTCGGCTTCATGTGAGATCTCTCGAGTTGCAGTTTGTGATCAAGTTCCAGTTCTTCTAGTTTTTGCTGATGTCTCTTTTCTTCTATCAATCGGGCGTGCTCTCGCTCATCATGTTCTCTTGCGGCGCGCTCTTTCTCCATCTGTAGTTTGAAGTCGCGGTCTCTCTCCTCCTGGTCTCTCTCCTCCTGTCTCTCGACTCTATGTTTCTCACGTTCGTCCCGCATTCTGGCCTGTTCGTCCTTCACGAATTGTTGAAGGTCTTCATCCTTCATCCCCATCTTGGTCCCCACTTCAAGTAGCTCCAGCATCTCCTTGACAGTAGACATGGTGCATTGACTGACAGACCAACTTACCTCAAAATTATCTCATAAAGGGACTAACTTCTCAACTTTTAACAAAACAATCTGCCTAACGTAATGTACTCACCAAGGGAAAAGGAAACAACGACCTACACTTGCTCTTACATGTACTACAAAAAAAAAATCAAAAAATGAAAAATAAAATAAACCTTGGCAACTGTTCACTTATAAAGATATCTTGTAGTATCTGGAGGAGTCAACTCATCCCACCGCTGCCACCAATTGTAACGGGATGAGCGGAGGCTACTCCAAACAACAACAAGACATCTTAAATTTAGCAAAATTTAATAACAAAAAAAAATAAGAGAAAGAAAGAAAAGATAGAAATATAAACACTAAACCACACAAACACTCACACAACTTTCACTCAACAAGAAAAAATATGATGTTTATACAAATGACCAAAAATAAATTAGAAGAGTGTCCGAATCTCCGGGGCTGTAGTCCTGGACCAACTACGGACAACCACAACTAGAGTAGTTTCGTCACCACAATCATCATCATCACCACTATCGTCATCATAATCAACGACACTATCGTCAACATCATCGCCTACAACACCATAATCATAAAAGACATCATCGTCATCACCATAATCATCTACTTCATCATCATCACCGACATCACCATGAACGACATCATCTACATCATCTTCATCGACATGATCATCATCATCATCGTAGTCATCGACATCACCATAACATCATCGTCGTCATCAACATGAACATTGCATCGTCATCGACTTCACCATGAACGACATCATCTACACCATCATCATCGACATGACCATCATCATCATCGTAGTCATCGACATCATAACATCATCGTCGTCATCAACATGAACATCGCATCGTCATCGACTTCACCATAACATCATCATCTTCTCAACATCAACAATATGACACTACAATAAGTGTACAAGTGACACCATAACACCATAATAAAAACAATATTGTATAATACATCATATAAGTATCTCACTGATAGTATCAAACTATGATAATGTATAAATAGTATTATATTAAAGGCAACATCTCAAAATATTGTAAGTATATGGTAACTAAGTTATTTGTTTACAGTAAACAATATGGCGTCTGAGACTTCCGGTGACGCACTTCCGCCCAAGTAGTTAAGTGGAAAAAGTGACCATAAATTGTAAAATAAAATAACGCATAGAAAATAGCCCTTTAAATCACCGTTTCTTTATACAGCAATAGCAAAAACTGTACTATAGAACAAGACGAATTCCATTTAAACACTCTCGCTAAAGTCACACATCAGTGAACACACAGGTAACTCTACAGTGAACAATGGTCAAGGTGACTTTATAGGACGACTGCGTAATACTAATAAAAAGGCAAAAATTTACAAATAAACTACACCAAACTAAATAAATACTTACCACGGTCAGCTATCCGTGTCCGCGTCAAATGCTGAACTTGTGAAACTAAAACATGCCACACAGGCTTCTAACACGATACCCCCTTCACACACTAAGCACGTCTGTATTGCTGGACAGCTCGGCCGGGTATAACTTAGCGCCTATTGTTAGCGTCGGCCAAGCACGTTGCAAAGAATTATGGGAAAAATAAAATCGGGTGTGTTCGATATGAACAGTGATTGTCACAGTTTTTAATGTACACTTATGATAACATAGAAATTACAAATCTACTTGCAAGAATTTTAATGAATTCATGGTTTATGTAAAATGTATGACGTCACAGGAGGGTGGATTTACTTTAACCCATTCTTAAAAAGTGAATAATTTGTTATAAAGATGAATCTGTTTGAATGGAAATGAAAATAAACACAAAGTGCTATAAAAATTTTATATTTACATTTTAGATTTATAAAACTCAATATTTTAAAGGGGCAGGATTGATCAATTGACCCTCTTTATAGTAATTGTAAGCCTTTGTTCAAACATGAACCACAGTATTTAGTATAACAAAATATCAAACGTTAATTATATCAGTCCATTGGTTCTGTAAAGACTTCCCTGTGCATATTGTACATGTATATACATGTATATGCCTATATACAGTTTTGACTGGTGCATGCTTCATCATTGTTGAGATGCATTTAATTTATATTTTCATAAAAGCTAAAGTAAGTCTTCAATTGATCTACTCATTGCTAAACAAGAGGTTTTTGTGAAACACCTATGCCCCACTCCTTTGGAAACATCCACAAAGAGAATGGAAGCTTTAAGTCCAAGGGGCATAACTCTGACGAAAATTGCACAATCATACTTAACTTGACCTAGATATTATCATAGTTAATCTGTATACCAAATTGCATTTCAATATGTGCAGCGTCTGCGAAGATAATGAACGAAAACTGCAAATAATTAAAAAAAATTCTACATCCAAGGGACATAAGGCTGTCGAAAATTGCTCAATCGTACCCATTATCATACTTGACCTAGATATTATCATGATAAATCTGTATACCAAATTTCATTTCAATATTTTCATCCTCTCGAAGAAATGAACGGAAACTGTGATTGGACCGACTGACCGACATACCGACAGACAGACGTACAACAGCAAAGCAATATGCCCTCCCTTCTTCGAAGGGGGGGGGGTACATGTAAATATAATATCAATGTGTTAAGATTGTATTCTTATAATAGTTCAATGTAAATCTCGCAAGTAAAATGGAACATGCATCAACATTTGCCGTCTGTTTACATTGAGACGGATATGACTAAATATGGTAAAACCATAAACTAATGTTTCGCGGGTTGAAAAACAAATAAATTCGCTGACATAAATTTTAAAAATAGAACTAAACAACTGAAATACATATATATTTGAATTATTTCAGTTACATCATATTCAAAACCAATAATTTTTTAAATATACGGAATTGAAGGTAAATGGTCTTCCTTAGAATTTTTGCAAAATGTTGATTTATGATATGAGCACAGATCTGCCCCATAAAAACTTTTATCAAAATTAAAATCTTTTACATGATGTAATTAGATTAAGGCAAGCGTGTGCTCTATAAAAAATTTCATAAAGAACTATATATGATACTAGTCAAATTTGGCCCCCAAAATTCCTTTTTTTTTTAATGATTCAGGTACATTAATTTGTTGTGTTATTTTATAAAAGAATTGACATGGAATATGTTTTTCACCTATCTATTTCATTTATATGCACTAACTGGCAGTATATGACGTCAGAAGTGACTCTATTTTTATAATTTAATCAAAATCAATCAAAAATTGACATTTTTCTTATCTTTTTTCGAATGGGAAATATAGAGCGACTCTTTGAACAAGAACGAACTTTTTGTCAATTATAAGTATTGGATAGATACATCTTTGGTGAAAATATTTTGTTTTTTCAAACAGTCGCTCAATGTTTCCTTAAAGAAAAACTACCTAAAAACAAGGCGTTGTATGCTAAAAATGAGAAAATGGCGGGAAAAGGTAAACTTTATGATGTCATATTTTTAAATTGTGGGTACTAAAATCAAAATGAAAATTATGAAAAAACTTCAAATGTATATTTGTACAAATAAAAATAAAAAAGTACAGTAAAATGACAATGTTCATTTTAGGGGGCCATTTTAGGCACAAACCATATATAGTCCTTTATCTGAAAATGTGACAATGTTTTAGGAAATTATTGTGTTTAAGGAAAATTCGAGCTATTATGGATCTGTGATATACCCGCACTGATGCTTAAGATTTTCCAATTTCATGAACTAGAATACATAGGCCATATTTAAAACAGAAAATAATTCATAAAAACTATCGTTAAGTTTTGCCATTTTATTGTCTAGAATTGCCAATAAGACGTTTTATTTTTAATAAAAATCTTTTTTTAAGAATAAAAAGCATCTTTTGTTCATATTTTTCAAACCTATGCATAAATTATTTGAAAGAAGCTTGTGTTATGGAGAAATAATATATGAGTCAAATTGGCGAATTTTTTTTAAAGGTTCATATTTTTCAAACTTTGACCGATTCCGATTAAAAACCCATTGATCTGGTGTAACGAAGAATTTTGACCCGGGTTGAAAATTGACCAGGGGGTCATTTTTCAACGTTGAATATTGAGACGAAAGGTGTTGAATAAAGACCCTAATCCGTTGAAAATTGACCCGCATCGTTGAATTTTGATCATGAAACCGGTTCAAAATTCAACAGCAAAGAAGCACAAATTAACGAATCAATAATTATAATTTGAGTTTATTTAATTAAAAATTATCAGTTTTTACATATTCATTCTTTAGATTTATATGTTCACGTTTCAAATTGGGGGGGGGGGGGCAAAAATAAGACTTCAATGATTATTTTTCGAGTTTACATATTATCCCTTTAAATATGTAATAACTATAAACTTTTCGCGTATTGCTGTTTTGTGTAATATCTATATTTTAAAAAAAGATGTTTTTTTTAAGAATACATGTATTTGTATACATGGTTACACGTTAAACTGTTCAATTCAATAACACTCCTTTTTTTAAACTTGCTGGATAAGTGTACACATATATATAATTAAGAAAATTACAATTCGTCACATTGTTTAATTTTGGTTTTACATTCACACAGTAAATTGAAACTTTGATATTGTTCATTTCAAATTTTCTGGGTGGGTGTAAATATAAAATTTATTTGTATAAGGTTAAACCTATTGAAACTTGTTAAATATAAGCTATGTAGATGCTCTCTAAAAAAAATATATTTTTCATTTATAAGACCAGTCTTAGAATATGCTGATATAGTTTGGGATAATTGTTATGATAGAGAAGTTAAACTTCTAGAAGATATTCAAGTAACTGCTGCAAGGATTATATCAGGTCTTAGAAGTAACTCATAGAGGTCAGCTCTATATGATGAATTGGGTATTGATCTACTATCAGATAGAAGAAAGGTTCATAAACTCACATTATTTTATAAAATGGTCCATGGTCTTGCTCCTAAATATCTACAGGATTTACTTATGCCTTGTACACCGCAAAATAATTACTCACTAAGACACCAAGATGATTTTAAATTTGTTATACCCCAGATAAAAACAACTGCCTTTATGAACAGTTTTCTACCTTCATCTATAAAATTATGGAATGAATTACCTCCTCACATTAGAATTTTACCAACTGAGTCTTCATTCAAAACAGCCATAAAAAACATATTCTTTAGAAAGTCAAACAAACTTTATGACTTTGGAAACAGAAAAGCAAATATTATACATTGTCAGATAAGAAATAATGCAAGCAATTTAAATGCTGGCCTATTCAATCATTTTTTGTGTGAAAATTCTATTTGTGATATGTGTGGTTATGTATCTGAAAATGCTTATCATTATTTTTTTGTCTGTCCACATTATGATGTACAGAGGCAAATTTTTATACAGTCAATAAGTAAGTTACACTTAGATATCCCCATCTCTCTGGACTTATTGTTATATGGGGACAGTAGTTTGCCTTATAACGAAAATGTTGCTATATTTAAGATTGTACATGATTATATATTAGCTACCAAAAGATTTAAGTTTTAATGCATTATTCACAGTGTCACTCAAACAGCTGAACTGCTAGCTTTCTACAACTATTTTTCATTTTGTACATAAATAATACCCGGTACCAAGCATTTTGATTCCACTTATTTTTTCTTTTATTTTTCTCTACTATATTCTATTGTTACATTGTACCATCAATGTTTGTCAAATTGATTGTTAAAGGAGAGGGCCCAAATAGGCAGATTGCCTGCTGCCCAATCCTATTATGTAATATTTTTTTTTACATAATAAAATATAATATTTACAGTATGTCATATTGTGAGTTTTGTTTTTGCACTCACTGAGTTTGTTAAAACTGTGATTATAGTATGTCATATTGTGAGTTTTGTTTTTGCACCCACTGAGTTTATTAAAACTGTGATTATCTTAATTTTATATTCACACCCATCCAGCCAATAGCAGTTTACAAAATGATGATACGCTAACATGAACTCTTTCATGAACAATGCTGTAGTAACTATATATCTCGAAAGCCAATATATATTAGTGTTTTATTTGTTCCGTTAAGATAACTTCTGATGTAACTAAATGTCATCAAACCGGTAATTTTTCTAGGCATAAACAATTTTGCTTCATGGAATTTGTAGCAAGTTGGCAACCTAATTTTTGTACAAGATGACCATAAAATAATTTTGTTTTAATAGTTTCTAAATTGCTTTGATCACAAAAATTTAGAATAAATTTACTAACTAATTGTTTTCGTCAAAAAATTGGTAAATTGCATTTTTTGAATAGAAATATGTAGTAAAAGATCATACAACAGCGTTGGAGTAGATGTTTGACCTTCCCATCACAGGCACTTACACTATTAATTTAATTTAAACGTTTTTCATTGAAATTCAAATGGATTGGATAACAGACATAGCCTATGTAGACCCTTTCAATCATACAAAGTCAAGAAGTGGTGTTATAAAATGATCTATGATCATAAGAATATATATTACTAGTTTACAGAATATTATTGATATTTTGTGTATATAAGACAAAGGATACTTGAATATTGAATAATTATCTGAACATTTACCATATATGATTGTAAGACATATTGTTGGTAGACATGTTCATTCACACCTACATTAACAAACCTATCACCTTCATTTATACTTGCAGAGATACAAACATAAGAATGAGATTTTCATGATACAGCACATTTGAAAAGAACAGTAAATAAAAGGGAACTATATAATAAGTAAGTAAACATGTATAATACTTGAATATGTCTAAGTATTGTAACTTAAGAGAATCAAAAACGCTTGGGAGCTCTAATATACATTGTAACTATAAACATGTGAAACAGTTTTACAATTCTATTTATATGAAGAATCAGAACTTCCATAAAATATATACTTAATATGAAAAGGTACACTAATGTCAATAAGTTGTTTAAAAAGTTCGTCTCTTTGTTGAGTGTATCTTGGACATCCAAGAAAAAAAATCACATTTCCTTCAGATTCAGACCCACAGTATAAACATCAACTCTCATTAATTAAAAAATCATTAAATAAGTAAGCATTTAGATTACTAACTTTATTCCGTAATTGAAGTAAAATAATATTTTCTTTCCTATTGCCTAAACTGGATGTGTTTGTATGCTTTTGGTATATTTTGATTTTTAAGTTTTCACTTAAAAATAGATTAAGTTGATGAAACTTTCGCTTCTGCATGAAGATTATTCCATAATTTACATGTAGACGGAACAAAGCTATTGTAATAAGAAGTCCGACATAGTGGTAGATAATAAAAAAGGTCACTCGACTTAAGATTATATGCATGAACAGTTCGAAAATATGACTGAATTAAATGTATCATGTATTGCGATGCTAAAACATTTATAATCTTGTAGAATAGAATTAGTTTAAGTTAATCCCTTCGAGATTGTAAGGTTTCCAAACCAAGTTTACTATATCAAATGATTTTAGAAGAATTAACTCTCATCCCTGTTAATGTCCTGGTTGCTTCAATTTGTACAGTAATGTTTAAGCACTTCGGAGTTTCCCTGATACAGTTGCCCCGCACAACATCACCATATTCCAGTCCAGGTCTGATAAAAGCCGAACTTTAACAAGTGTTTCTCTATCAATAGTATGGTTGAGAAATCTTTATCTATTCAACTTTTTGCTTGCCTTTTCATGTGTACCATTAATTTGTTTAGATAAACAATCCTTTGACTGTACATGTAGATGTTAGCCTACTTCTTTAAATCGCATGTTTACAATTTTACTGTAGAGGGCATTTGTTTTTAATTATGAGAAAATATATAACGTCAGTTGCCTGTGTTTCTAATTTACAGGTAAACAATGGAATTGAAAACTTAAATTAATAGAGATAAATTGGTTTTTTTTTTAAAACTATGACTTTGCACATGAAGAAAGTTGGCTGGTGCATCAAAAAAAGTTTATCTGGCAAGTTTATGAAAAACTATTGTTAAGTCGTATAAAATGAATAAAAACTGTTGACGACTTGTTGGATAAAAATATGACAACCATTCATTTATTATTTCGACAGGGAAATATTCTGACTTCCTGACGTTATATTTTTTTGTCTTAATATAAAGATATATATACCCGTTACTTAATATAACAGTATATAGGTTATATTTTTTAATTATTAGAAAAATATACGATGTCAAGTCCCTGTCGAATAAAGCTCTTGGTTGAATTGCCTGAAAAGTAACGATAACAGTCAATATTCGTTAGATATATTTATCAGAGATTATGACAAGTTTAAACTTTAAATTCTGTCACACGAGGGAATAAAAATCAATTCTGTCAAAAATTATTAAAGCCTGACTCGCCCGTTCCATTTCGAAACAAACGGTCATCTTCTTAGCTTTATTTACATAATATTGTATTAATAAATGAATATTATATTTTTAGTATCAAATTTAAATGATTAATCAGACATATAAACCTAAAATAAATCAGCCACGTCCGCATAGGTATCGACAGTATGAAAATTTTAAAACTGAAACTTTCAAACATGTGCATGATTTTACATTTAAACCGGGTTCCAGTTCCAGTTCAGATCAAAACTTTGAAGTTGGGGTCAATTCTCAACAGGATCAATTTTCAACGTGTCGTGGTCAAATAAGTTTAGAAAAATCTTTCTCATACGGTTGAAAAATGACCCCGGGTATAAAGGACTATGTGCGGTATGGTCAAATATCTGCCCCCGATTTCAACCAATTTTTAAATAGTATCGTATGAAAATGAAATCTTCACAAATCATTGTAAAGAGGATGCCTATAACTTTAATCTTGATTTTAGTCATCATTGCTCACTCGCTGTTTATCTATGACGTCACTTAAATGACCTAATTCCCGCAAATTTGCAAACAAATGAAGATATTCTCATTTTTGCTCTATATTTTGCATTCGGAAGTATAGAGCGCAGGTCTGCTCAAGTGCGATTTTAACCTATGTTTTTCTTCAGATAGTTATACATATCATACTAAAAAATGGTACTTGAGCAAGCCTGCGCTCGATGTTTCCCAGTCGAAAAACCATCGGAAAACACCCATATTTTGCTACAAAACGCCAATTTATCAAAATAATGCAATATTCATGACGTCATTTCTACATTATGACGTCACTGAGGTGATAACCTTTTACACCTTTATTTCCAATATGATTTTAACAATCGTTCACCTTATTTTAAAGCTCTTTCTAAATCTTTGATTTTGGGGGGCAAAAATTGCATAAAACCGCACCTAGTCCTTTCACGATTTTGGACTCAATTTTCAACGATGAAAAATGACCCCCCGGGTCAATATTCAACGTTGAAAAATAACCCCCGGGTCAATTTTCAACCCGGGTCAATATTCCTCGTTACACCTGATCTAATGAGGGAACAAAATAAAAACCAATAAATTTTCTAAATTTGCAGCTAAGAAACCATTTGAGTATAATTGCTCAGTTAATTTACAAACATATTACAACCAAATGTCTTAATCTTTGGGTGAAATTTTCATTTATCTAAATTTTTCATTATTCGAGTCGGGATCAGTTTAATTTGGATCGGGTCTGGTTCAATTTTAAAATCATACATGTTTTATTTACTTATTTTAAAAATACCACTCTAAAGTAAGACTGGTTTTTAATTTTATGTGATAAATTGATTATCTTTCTTAAACAGTGGGAAGACGCGTGCCAGTTTTCAGCAATCTTAAAAGTGTTCAGCGAACATGATTTGTAGAATAGTAGTAAGATATTACTTGATTTTGTATGCCGATTCCTTTAAAATAAGCCAATGAGAATCTCCCTTTTTCTTAAACATTTTTTAATGTATGTTCTGTGAACTAAGGAGGATTCCATCTATTATGTTTAAATATTTGTTAACTATTTAGAGGAGTAGTACCGAGATGGATTTGTGCATTTAAAAAAAGGGTTAAATTGTAAATTATCTTTGAAAAATTTATCCCGGTCACATTCTTTGATGAGACTATTTCTGTAATTTTATTCACCACATTATCGAATATATTCTGAAGACCATAATGAAATAAGGATTCAACCAATGGCAGGAGGATTCCCCAACTGAATCATGTACGTTTTTCTTATGCAGGTTTCTATTGAAGGTTTCAATCTGTGTTGTTTACAGTTTGGAGGAGTAGATGTGCGTATTTACTTCCGAGAGAATATTTAAGGGGGATGTGCGGCCATCATGTACATTTGATTATAAAAATGTTAAAGTTCCTTGAACTGGCTTGTTTCTACCCGAAACTGGACAAGAGTTTTGCCAAAAGATATAAAAGCAACAAAAAGGGTACCGGACTTTTAGTTTTTTAACTAAAAAGTTGCAGTTTGTATTTAAATCAGGAAGAGAAAATGACATAACAGCAGTAAAGTTGAAATGTAACAATATTGAGTCTGCTATTGACACCTTAAATTGTGTTGTAAAAGACTTAAACATGACGCTAATAAGCTCCGGCAAGCTAATGTCCGAGCAAAGAAAAGAGTCGACAGGAAGCCTTACGAGCGTACAAACCGTTCCTATTCTGGACATGATTCACAGGAATTTTCAGGAAATGAAAATTAAAATGAAATTGCCGATGCTTACAGTAAGGTTTTTGATTTTGATGATCGATCATTTGGAGATAATTTTTCAATTGTTTAACAGAAAATGGGGTCCGTATGATGAAGTTTGTAATAACTATAAATTTGAAAAATTTATTCAAGATTTTGGTTTTTAAACACAAGAGGAGTAAATTTTAGGTTTGATTGGTCAACTGGTATATTGTAATAAGTGGATTGTAACCTCGATTAATTTGATTTCAAGTACAATCAAACACTTGATTTTGTGAAAAATGATGCAGTCTTACTATTCTGAAGTGACAAGTGCAACATTTTTACCTCAACAAGTTAAAACATTACTATTCTTGGGGGGGGGGGGAGTTTCAAGATTGTGTAAAAGAAAACTGATTAATATGCACCTCATCAAAGAATAATTATTAAATAATATAAGACTTAAACTTTTATCATAAAAGTTTTAATGATGAGTTCGGTTGCTGAGACACAATTCCAAAATAGTATTGTGCTAGTACACTATTTATTTTTATCATTAGTCTTATTTCATATTTAATATTAAACCTCGATGGTACACAACAACTGTTCTAGTATGATTTTTTAATCCTTATTTGGTATAAATACTTCTGATATTGTTAACGTGTAATATGATATCTTGATGAGAGATGAATTTACATTTTAAATAGTTTTCTTGTAATTTGAATGATTAGATTATTTTGTAATTTCAGCTGACATGTAAATTTTTCCCATTATTAAGAAATAAAGAAATTCAAGATTTATAGACACAGTATTAGGAATGAGTGATAAGTAATATAGTATTGAACAACAGAAGAGAAACATAGGTAATTACATATCACACAGCTCATTGAGATGAGGCATCACCTTTATGAGACCACCTTTGTCAACTTACAAGTATATAAAATGATAAAATGACAATAACAAACCGTGAACAATCTCAAAATTCCATAAAATCATAGTGAATGATCTCTTATATTAAAACATTTGGTATTGTAGTTTGGTTCGTACCATATGATGCAATGCCATATCATAAAATACAATATCACACCAGTAGATAAAACATCATATTTTATGATGTCATATTTTATGATACAATAATAATGATATCTTGTGAATTTTGTATCAAATTATATTGTATCATATTGATTCATGTTATATGACAGAAATTGGTATGAAAAGATACACTATTATAATACAGTATTGTATTATGTAACAATTACATGATACGATATGATGCAATACCATGTCAAATGATACAATATTATATCCTATGACATTATATTGTATGATATAGTTTACTGTTATATAATATCATATCATATGATACTATTTTGTGTCTTATATAATATGATATTGTATAATATGATATTGTATCATATGAAATAATATTATAAGATACAATATCATGGGCTACAATATCATTAGACACAATATCATATATCAAACAAGATTATATGATGAAATAGTATATCACAACAATATCATATAATACAAGATCTTATTATATGATAAAATATCATATCAAATTATAAGATATTTTACAATACAATATCTGTCACACTATCATAATATATGATTAACGAGGCTGAGTACAGAACGAGTACGCACGCTTTCGCGCAGCGTTTCATTTGTTCTGTGACGTCATCTTTTTGCTTGGTTGACGCCATGGCGTGATAGTTTCAACTGCAGATATTCAGCGAAATTTGTTGAAAATAGCTCGTTTGATGCGTAAAATTAATGTTATTTTGTGAAATAAACATAAATGTCTCGAAGTATAAGATATATTTGGGCTCGGGTTGAAAACGTGAAGAGGGTTCAGCAAGCCTAGCCCTCTGTCACGTTTTCCTAACCTGCCTAAATATAGCTTAATTCATATATTTCAAGACAGTAACCATATATTATATTAATGACCCTTAATATGTGATGTAATATTATATAAATAGTGCCTGCTTGGGAGGGTATCAGTTGAAATTGACACCCCGAGAAAACCATTGTCAACCTCCGCCAATGGTTTTCTCAGGGTGTCAATTTCAACTGGTACCCTCCCAAACAGGCACTATTTATTTTAATATACTGAATGTCTTAATGTTATTGCAAATTTTACTGCTTTCATATAGAAAAGACGTGAGTTCTACAGCGAACCGTACGCGCATAATTTACGCGCATGTAACAATTTGTTCTATCGGCCCGTTGCCAAGTGTGTTGCTAACGCGGAGGGTATGAGAACGGATTGTCAACTGCGTCTAAACCAATCAGATTTCAGTATTTAACATGAAAGTATAATAAAGAACTATATATGATAAGAGTTAAATTTGGCCCCCATAATTCGCCATTTTTAAAGTGTTTCGGGTACAATAATATGTTAACTAATTTTTTCGAAGAGTTGATATAAAATATATTTTTCATCTATTTATTTGATTTCTTTGCACTCACTGGCAGTATATGACGTCAGAAGTGACGCCATTTCTATAATTCAATCAAAATCAGCCAAAAATTGACATTTTTCTTATCTATTTACGAATGGGAAATATAGAGCGCATGCTTGAACAAGGAAAATTTGTTTGTCACTTATTAGCCATGGCTAGATACATCTCCAATTAAAATATTTTACTTGTTCAAGAATGCGCTCTATGTTTTCGGAAGGAAAAACTGCTTGAAAACAAGCTGTTTTACGCTAAAAATGCAAAAATGGCGGGAAAAGGTTGTCTTTACAATGTCATATTTCTAAATTGTGGGCACTTGAACCAAAATGAATATTATGTAAACACATCACATACATATCTGTACTAAGAAAACAAAGAATGATAGTAAAATGATGATGTTCATTTTAGGGGGCCATTTTAGGCCCTTATCATATATAGTCCTTTATTTATTATTTAAATATGCCTGAATGTTTTAATAATACTATAAAGATCACCATTTCCGCCTTTAAATTGTCAAAATTTGTCAAATAAAATTAGCCATTATCTGACAAATCTGGGAAATTGGGCATGCAAAAACCAAATTTGATAAGACCCCTGTAACAAACCAGGAGGTAAATAGGTATTCATATTTGAACATTTGATGCCTTTTTGCAATAACTTTAATATGTAGAACAAAAAAAGAAATCCCTAGGGCAGAAGTTTTTAAAAAATTGCAAAATTGATACATTTCAAGAAAATCCCATAGGGTCCTATGTTAAAAATTAACAAACTTTGAGATTGTCCCTTAAACAAACGGTGTGGTGAATGTTTTATTTTTTTTTATCTTAAAAAGATAATTATATCAGTAGAAATTTTCATTTAAAAAAATCATTCAAAAATCTAGGGTAGAACAAATTAGACCCAGCCTCGTTAAATCAAAATAGTACATCATATGATTCACTGCAATAGGAATAGGAATCATGATAACTTATATCATATATCAACAATCACATTCACCAAGCAATTTTAGTGGGGAAGGTACGGCATCAATGATGATGGAGATCACGTCCTGTATCTAGGCCTAGCCTTATGTTTTTAAACCAAAGTTTAATGTACTCTGGAAGTTAGTCAGAACAAAACTTTTTCAAACCATCAAACCTGTATATCACTACCCAAATCTCGATAATCTAGATCAAGCTCTGAATCTGAAGCTATTTCTATTTACACACCAAGTAGTTATATTAAATCTGTTTAAGACTAACTAGATATGAACTAAATTTGCTTAATTTTGTAACCAACCAAAAGACCTTAACGCAATTTGAGTTGTTCTGAAATTTTGAACCTGCCTCCAAAAGTCCTTAACCTCATCCAGCATTCGAAACCTGCGAGAATGGTGAAGATAGGACCCGTAGTAACTAAGATATTAATCAAAGGGCACATTCTCCCAAAACGTTAACCAGCTCCAAACACTTTAACCTCATCAAGCATCTGAAACCCGTGGCTCATATTTACCATCCAAAGCTGTGGAGTGCATCAGAATTACAGGATGCACCATCCATGCAAGTATGGTAAAGATAGGACCAGTAGAAACTTAGATAAGGCTATCAAAGGGCACATGCCCTAAAATCTTTAACAGCTCGTTAAATTCATGGCTCAGATTCAGCATCCATGTCTTTCAGGTTCATAACTAGGTCCAGATGCATCACCTAGGTCCGTAAGCCGATGCTGAGTGTACAGCATAAGCCCCCCCCCCCCCCCCCCCCCACACTTCGTCTCGGTGCGCTAAAAAGCATATTAGTACTGGAATTATTTTCTGCAACTATAGTCCTGTTGTAAAACATTTTAGTTTCAGGATTTAATTGCTTTATCGTCTACAGTCGCAGTCTACTTTGAAATCATGAATATTTGTGAGGTCAATTTTCATGGATTGTGGGTTTTTTGCTTATTCATGAGGATGGAATTTCGTGGATGCGTAGGTTTTCAGTTTAAGTAAAGAAAATAACTTTTTAAAAATCTATTTTGTCGAAGATGTAAATTCATTGGGAAGGTCTACCAACGAATACCACAAAAATTGAGCCACCATGAATTTTAAAGATTCCACGATATGTATCTTATTTGATACAACCGCGAATATACATACAAATGCAGTATATTTTGATAGTCTAGTCCGATTTGGTCGAAAAAAACCTTTAAACGGTAAATAATTATTATTTGGTCCAGCATAATTTTTAAACAAAATTAAAGTGTGCTGATTCCAAAAAAAAAATATGCTGGCCATCATGAAAATGGCGTTAAGAAGCTCAAAATGGCGATTCAAAATGGCGGACAACAAAATGTTATATTTTTTTCTTAAAGTCTTTTCATTATTCACAAACAATAATGAAATGATCTAGCTTAGTATGTTATCATATCTAAAGTGTGCTAAGTTTTAAAAAATATGTTGGCCTTCCCCAAAAAGCGTTAATTAGGTCAACATGGCGATTCAAAATGGCAGATACCAAGATTTTATAATTTTTTCCTAAAAAAATTAAACTAGGGAAAACGCATAAAAAACAATAATAATTCAGTCTAGCAAAGTTATTTTTGCATATTAATTAAGGCGTGCTTAGTCTGAAAAATATGCTTGCTATGACAAAATGGCGCTAATTATGTCAAAAGAGCGGTCAAAATGGTCGCCAGACAAATTCTATAATTCTCTTACATGTAAGTCTTAAAAATTGAGGTAACAAAAGATCATAAATTTGTTCAGCATAGCATTTTATCATAACTAAGGTGTGCTGATTCCAACAAAATATGTTAATCACGATATATAGTTAAAAATGGTGGATCTCTTTAATGGAAAAAAATAACAATACAAAATCACAAATTGGTCTAGCAAACATATTTATCATATTTAGGTTGTGCCAAGTTTGATGAAATGTGTTGGTCTTCATGAAAATGACGTTAATTTTGTCAAAATGGCAATTCAAATTGGTGTATACTAGTAGCCAAATTTCATTAATCTCTATTTAGACTACTAAAGGCCTCTTAGATGGGGAAAATGTTTGAATATCATAATTTCAATACTAATGAATCAAATTTAAACACTTGTTTTAATAGAAAAATCTACACCACCTTTTCATTTGGGAAAAAAAATCTGTTTTCCATTATTAAGCTACAGTATATAATTATGTTATTTATACAATCTTTTTTTTAGATTGTGATTCGAAATTTGCAAATGTCTTTACCCCGGAAGAAGGCACTTTTACATTCACACATAAAGTTTCTACAGCCTGTGGGGCAGTTGCAAGCTATCAAATCTAAGAAAGCTTTAGGTATAAGATCTTAAGGTCATTAGTTCCAGCAAACAACCATCACTTAATTTTTTTTATACACTCTCGGCTAGGCAGGGTAATATGGGCATGCATGTTAACAATTTTGCAAGAGGTTCTTTTATCTTTAACGAAGACATAGACAGCTTGATTCCTTATACAATATATAAACTGTCCCTAGTAATGTTAAAAAGAGTAAATTCTTTGGGTTGCCCAAAACATATTGCGCATACTATATATAAAGCTGGACGATATGTTGAACTCGGCTCATTTTGAATCACGAGCTTTTCCTGTGGTTATGATGATATATTAGTTAGATTTATTTGCTGGAAAGGTATTAAAGGAAGAGACAGACATATGCTATAATAGTTCTTCTTGTCGTACACTGTTCCTAAGTACCTGATTGTATCTCTGTTATCATAAGCTTATAACATCGATGTCATTTAAGCCTAAAAACACCAGTTTTATAGTGCAGATATATTTCTCCTCTCTCAAACTTTGCTTTTTAAGTATTTGTTGTATTTCACGAACTTGCACGAAGAAATCGGTACATAAAGTATAATTTAAAAAAAACCCAGAAAGGTATAGGAACAAGACGGATATTGAAAAGCATGAACACAGAATGTTTAAATAAGGTACCGGTAAACGCCTTAATAAGATAAAACGGAAAAAATAAACAATTTTTAGTAAAATATGGAACTGTTCTTTTTCTTTGTTAAGGTGTTCCAATCTAATTTTTCATTTGCATATTTGTATAATGTAATACTTACACGTTTCATCCCTGTGAACAGCTTAAAAGAGAATTATGAATTCTGGCTGTCGGCCATTTTGAAACGCCATTTTGACCCAAATAGCTGCATTTTTGTAAAAGTAAGCATATATCGTCAAACTCAGTATTACCTAATTATGAATAAATATCTTTTTGTTGGACCGGACTATAATTGTTTTAATGCTTTGTTTTCTTGTTAAAAAACTAAATACAAAGTGATGATATAAGGCAGTAGGCCATTTTAAATCGCCATTTTGACCTAATTTAGGAAATTTCCGTCATAGCTAGCATATTTCTTAAGACTCAGCATGCCTTAGTTACATTGATAAACTTTGCTGGACCAAATTAAACTTGTTGGTTTCATGCTTTTTTTTCGTTTTAAGAAACTTTAAAGAAAAAAATATGAAATCTGGCTGTCAGCCATTTTGACATAAAAAGCATCGCTTTAGTGGAAACCAGCATGATTTCTCAGACTTAGCACGTCTTATATATGATTTGAAAATTTATTTAAAAAATTAATATTGTTTGTTTCTCGCTTTTTCACCATTTAAGAAACTAAAGGGAAAAAATATAAAATCTGTATGTCCACCGTTATGAATCGCCATTTTTTTTCATAAAATTTACGACATTTTCATGAAAATGGCATATTATTCCTAACTATCCACACCTAAGTTATGATTAAATACTTAGCTGGACTGAATATTCATTGTTTGTCTCATGCTTTATGTCCATTTCAGAAATATAAGACGAATTACCAAAATTTTGTTATCCGCCATTTTAAATCGCCACTTTGACCTAATCAAACACATTTGGGTATATCCCTCTAACTATTTTTAGAATCGGTAGGACAACAAAGTAGTGCCTTTAATTAAGCAAAATAGTCCCTATACTTGCAGAGTGGATATACATTTATTGGGACATTTTAAATCAGAATGCTTGACACATGTCAGAAAAGAGGATTTGCAATTTCAAAAACAAGTGTCAAAATTGAATTATCATTTGAAGAAGAGAATTGAAATTGTTTGATGTACACCCTTTCCAAAACTGAGAAATTCCCTTCTTTCACTTTCATTTTCAGAGTTTTTCAATACAGACGCATTTTGCCGAAAAACGAATTTGACTTCACACCACGAAATTTTAACAGGGAAGAGACAATTTGATGAGCTTTCATTCAAGAGGTCCCTCGTTGCTGAACGAAAATTAGGGCCGGAGCTATGAACCATAACGTTAACATTACCGCCTATGGAAAATGCATTAGTGGAATATACCCATATTGAGCTCCATGCTGGTAAGGCATATTTCTTGTTTATTTGCAATTATTATGATAAACGTGCATTTTTCTTTTGTACATCTTCTCATTTATGTGAATAAACTAAATTTCCAACAAGTTCAACAAGTTTAATCATTTTAATAGCACATCTTCTAAGAAAATATCCATCACAGCACCACCCCCCCCCCCTCCCCGGGATTTTCAAAAAACCAATTTAAATTAATTAAAAGAAATTGTGATTTTAACTTGAATGTAATTCATTTTGAGTTTTTGCATAAAAAAATGAAGATGTATGTGTGTTTCTAATTATATATGAGTTTAGAAGACATTTTTATAAATTTTGAGACCAAATATCACTTAGGGTTTTTAGTGCGATCATTTCAAGCGAGCAAAAGTGAAAGTAGAAAAGCAGAAAGTTTCCGGTGAGGGAAAATACTTCATTCTAGCAGTGTCCAGCTATCTACGATTAGTTTGCATTGTAAGCTAAAGGGAATTGTATTAGTGTCCGGTAGGTTCCAATTCTATATTTATGATGACAGATTTGCATTAAATTTGAGTAAATTAATTTGTCATGAATGTAACATGAGTTATTATGATGTACCAAAGATGTAGGTTGCATGTACTTTTTAACATGTAGAAGCCTACCATGTTGGTTAGTACTTAATTAATCAACAAAACCTATCTTTGTTTATCATAATCAAAATTGAATGAAATTATCAGTAATCATTTTAAGTAGATATTTACTAGTATTTATCAATTCTTACTATTGAAAAAATAGATCAATATAGGGGTTGATATTGAATGTTCTTGGGGGGGGGGGGTGTTGGGTGTTGGTCTTTAGGCTGTATAGATGTGTTGTACATGAAGATGTTGTTATTGTTGCCTATCCGTTCTCTCTTTCTGTATCTTTCCCCCTCTCTCTAATTCTCTCTGTCTGTCTCTCTCTCTCTCTCTGTCTCTCTCTCTCTGTCTCTCTCTCTCTCTCTCTCTCTCTCTCTCAATATATGGCTGCTTTTGACATGTAATTGCAAATGTTGGGGATAGTGTTTGATAATGTAGAATTTAATTCAAAACATTTCATTTTAGATAACTTGTAAATTGAAATGGAACTTCTTCAAAGAATAAAACACAACAATGAGCCACACTTGATGTAAGTAAAATTTATTTTTGTAACTACACTTTTCCAAGTTTAAAAGAAGGAACCTGTAAAAACTATATACCCTGGCCAGTAGTTTACATGCAGATAATTTAGAATATTAGATACTGGGAAACTTTACATTGATTATACATATTTCACAGACTTAGTGGGTATTTCTTGTTCCTCTGGATTTTGAACTTTAGTTAAATGTAGACTCTCTTCCACAGGATATGTATTTTAATAAGTTTTGTTAAATTTGTTACCATGGTAACAATATACAAGCATAAAAGAAAAATCCTTATTAGCAAGTTTCTTTTCCCTATGACATATATTCAATGAGTTAAGTCATGGTGCATTTGTTCCGAAATTAAGCTTAAATAAAAGTTCAGCAAATATTACACTTATATGAGTAAAAGCAACTCATCACTATGACGTCATTATGACGTCATAGGTGAGGTAATCTCAAGCTAGCATCAGAATGGAGCAAACAATGAATTGAGGGCCTCACATTATAGAGTCATATAACTTTATTATTTATAAACCAATACCTACATGTAATACCTTGATGGATAGGGAAATTCCTATACTTTTCTATTTTTACCTTTTTCGTGGCGTTTGAAAACAATTCTTTTTTGTAACTAAAGAAAAACTCATGATTTTTACGTCAAAAATTTGATAAAATCAGACCTAATTGAGCTTTTTCATAAGAATATGAACAAAATAAATTTGGTAAAATATTGAATGTTTATGTTTTACATGTATTTTAGTCCTTGAGATTAAAGTTTCCTGAATTTATGCAATTTGAAGAGCATCGAGTGCCAATGAGCTATATGTTGTTTAGGTAAATTATGACTGGACTGTTTCTTCAAATTTCATGCATGTGTATCAATGCTGCAAAATCCATAATTATGTATTGAATTTTTCCAAATGTGGAATCATGGTTCTCTATAGTGTCTAGAGTGAATATATAAGCTAAGAATTGTAAATAACCACAATGACTGTTTTATATTGGGTATATCCCTCTAACTATTTTTAGAATCGGTAGGACAACAAAGTAGTGCCTTTAAGCAAAATAGTCCCTATACTTGCAGAGTGTATATACATTTATTGGGACATTTTAAATCAGAATGCTTGACACATGTCAGAAAAGAGGATTTGCAATTTCAAAAACAAGTGTCAAAATTGAATTAACACTTGAAGAAGAGAATTGAAATTGTTTGATGTACACCCTTTCCAAAACTGAGAAATTCCCTACTTTCACTTTCATTTTCAGAGTTTTTCAATACAGACGCATTTTGCCGAAAAACGAATTTGACTTCACACCACGAAATTTTAACAGGGAAGAGACAATTTGATGAGCTTTCATTCAAGAGGGCCCTCGTTGCTGAACGAAAATTAGGGCCGGAGCTATGAACCATAACGTTAACATTACCGCCTACGGAAAATGCATTAGTGGAATATACCCATTTGTGGAAAGCCAGCATAATTTTTAAGACTCAGCACACATTGGATATGATGAAATACTATTTTGGATCAATTCATTAGTGTTTGTCATTATTTTTTCCAATTGAAGAGATTTTAAGAGAAAAATTTGAAGATTGGCTGTCCGCCATTTTGAATCGCCATTTTGAGCTACTTAACGCCATTTTCATGAAGGTCAGCATATTTTTTCAGACTCAGCATACTTTAATTATGATAAAAAACCATAGTGGACCAAATAATGATTGTTTGCCGTTAAAACGTATTTCTAAAGCTCTTTTTAGAAATTAGGACTAGACTATGATATTTAACGGGCTCAACAACCTGTGCAAAAACCCTAATTATAGCAGTTTTGCGAGATTGAATTTTGATATCTTTATCTTTTCCTTCATATTATTTGCATACATTTGTCTTTGAACTGGTTAATAGCTTAAGCAAGCTAATAGTATATTCTGGGTTTGTTGTTTTTATGTGTTAAAGGAACTTGAAGAGTACATGTATATTTAAGTAAAGTAAACTTAATGTTCGGATGAATGAAAAGAGGGAGAATAAATATCTGTAAGTTGTATTTTGTTTATGCACCTCATTATTATGCGTAGTTTTATACGTATTTAGTTGGTGGACATAGAAGATATATTGAAATATATATATGTTGTAAATAATTCTAGATAACAAGTTGCATCCCTTTTCCTTTACTACTCCATATTCATAAAAGCAAAACGAAAGTTGTTTAGGCTCATTGAAAAATAAACTAAACTTTTTATGATCAATTTTCATTATATTTCCCCTTAAGATAACATTATACAAAACAACATTATGTCAAGTGGAGACACAATGTTAAAAAAATATTGATTTAAAAGCAAAACAATTGCAATATTTTATCAACTTTGCTCGCGTTTCATTTACAAAGCGTCGATTTAAATTCTTGTCTAGCTCTTCAAAAACTGATATATATTAGGCAATTAGCGTGGTGCATATTTCACGATAATGTACTAAATACTTACCGTTCTTGCACAGCAGTTTTGTACAATATCGAGAACAACAAAGATTATACAAAAGCTTAACCTTATTAAACTTCTTCTGGAACTTTCATGTATCGCCATTTTAAACGATAAAGTAAATATTTGTTGACATGCGCTGTGACAAGGGCAATTCATATATAAAGTCAGTGGCGGATCAAGGATTTGTTGAAATTTTAAAGGTTCTTCGATCGCGATGATACAATCAAATTTTTCGCACCTTTATCAAGCCAGGGGAATGCTTTCATCAAATAAACAGGTCAATGAATTATTTACAAACAGAATTTGCCCATAAAATTAAAAAAAATCAAAGTATACTGAGAGTACTGAAAGACGGAGTCTTGAAAGTTTAAATTTGTAATTGTCTTGATTTCCTCGAGTATGCTTCCAAAAATTATGAGTTTAAATTAGTTGTTACAATCTATGTTAATTCGGCTTTTTGCAACTGTCTGATGCTTTGTCTAAATTTTACTCAATCCCGGCCTTCATAATTGTAGTAAATTGACTTAACGGTATTCTATGTAAAAAAAAAGACCCCAAGGAATTTTTTTTAAAAATTACTACTAACTGGGAAAATCAAACAACTATATCAAAGTAGATAATTTTAATCATTATGTTAATTCAATTTTGTGATCCAAGGGAAAATCCACAAGTCGGACGGTATCCGTAATAACAGTTTTATGAAAACCCCGAAAACTCTAAAACTGCTGCATAACAAAGTTAACATTTATATACCGATAACAAACACAGGCAACTGACGTTAGAAATACTTTTTTAAGAATAAGATTCCAAGAACTTGAACAATAAAAAGAATTGTCACGGTCCCCATTTTGATTTTTAAGACCGACTTATCTGACACGATTTTCTTCATTTGCGATTCATGCAAAATTAATATGTAAAAATGAATCCGTTCGCCTATTACCACTCTTTTGTGTGAACTCGTGCATCACCTACACGAATTACGATACAACCGTTCCTTTCATTAAAAATCATACTCCGAAAATTAGAGACATAAATAACAGAGATCCGCCATTAGCGTGTTACGGGACAAACCTTACTTTGAGAACTACATGTACAAGTGCAACAACAATATTGTAAAAGTCATTAAATTTGAACCTGATATTGAACATGAACTTGAATCTGTTAATATGTTTAAGCATGTTTTATTTATGAAATATTTACAAAAACTCTTTATTTAGTTTTTAAATTACTTTTTAAAACGTATTGACTTTTCACAAAGTTATAGAATGCTTTACTTTACTCATGTAATGGTAATGTAATGCATTATTTCAAGAAAATAAAGTAATGGTAATTTAATGCCCTAATTCATGACGTAATGGTAATGTAATGCATTACTTTACTATGTAATGTAACTTTAATTTCGATTCCACCATCAACCTCTTCTATTGATTAATGAGCTCGTACACCAACTGAATCTTCAACGGCGTTGTGCATTCAGTTACGTATCTCATTCCACATTTGAACGCGAGCAAGAATATTTTGATCAATAAAACTATTTGTTTATTTTCTTAATAGAATTTTTTTTTATACACAGAGGACCTAAAAAAGATTAAATGCGTGTTTTTATACGCGTGTTTTTATAATAAATATTTAATGAAATGTATGAAAACTTTCTGCACTATTTTCCTATGCGTAGACTCAATTCATGTGTTCTACGCGTGCCTTCCGGTTTGAGAATTCGGCTGACAGTAAACCAATAGACGGAGTCACATGACCCCGTCTAAAAATGCATGAAACCCAAAGACCATACCAAAAGACATACTACACATCGGCTACGGGTTTCAGGTGTGAAATCGGGTGTAATGAAATCGAAGTGTTGTATACCTGTGCGACGGTGCCTATTTACGAGCGGTGTCCAGGGGCCCGTTTCACAATACAATCTTATGACTAAAATTATGCCTTTAAACATACTTGTGCTTTTTTGTCCAGTTGAAGACACCCCCCTCTCTCTCTCTCTCTCGCTCTCTCTCTGAACACATTATAAACATGATTGAATCATGACAATTTGATAAACAAATAAAGTAACTTGAATTATGAAAATTAACGTAAAACACAAAATAAAAACTAATATGTGAATTTTAGTGTATATCATCTATTTTCCCATGCATACTGTTGTTCATTATAATCAACTGTGATGGTGTCATTGTATACTAAGCCACAGGAAGTTTTTTGTAACGCAGACATGTTTGATGTCAATGCTGAATTTCACTAGAAAATTACAAAAGATAAACCAGCAATTGCATTTCATAGGCGTTAGGGGGGGGGCTTAATATATATATGTAGAGGGTTCAGGCCCCCCACTTCAAATATTGAGAAGTAGGAGTTATAAGTATACTAACCCCCCCCCCCCCCCCGATTAGGAATTTTATGATTTATGAAAAAATATTTTTGGTAGGTATGAGATTGTTTTGGAACTATAGGTATACTCCCCCCACCCCCACGGATTAAGATTTTCATGATTTTGGGAATTAGGTTTTGTCAAAATTTCTGAGGAGCCGTTGTATTATTTTTAATCAATTGTACACAATTCTTGTCATAACACGTCGATATGTTAAAGCATATTCATACGATGTTATTCATTACATGCGTATAAAATCTTACCGTTCCGCCATAGGGGTACGTGACAATCCCAAAAACAAAGAGTATGACAAGTTCATACCATGACAAGGCTCAATTCAATTCAATTGTTTATTCACTTAAGACCATTTCACATGTATCTGAGGTTCAAAATCAGTATATACAAGTGTACACGAACACATTCAAGGATTACATGTACAGTAGGAGTAATAATGACGAAAAAAGGTTAAAATCACAATACAATAGGTTGTTAAAGTTGGTTTCTGGAAGAACAAACTTTGAAATTTTCTTAATAAATATTGACAAGTTTTTTTTTAGTTTTTCTACCTTAAAAGTATTGTAACGTGTTATCTACTGGGTTCTTTTCAATGGAATAAGGTTTTATATATATTTAGAATTTTCCTACATTCTAACTGAGTATCAATGATTCGTTTACAAAATAATTAATATAGGACGATGTGTAGGTGTACGTGTCCTAGAGCCGGGCACCCTGCAGCGTGTTATATATTGTGTTCGTGGAGTACTAGGTTATTTCACCCTTATTCAGGATTACTTTTCCTGGTACCCCGCAATTCCTCTCGACATCCTCTAACTACAGGTGCTACTCACTTCAACCCTTGCTCTCTCTCTCTTTCGCTTCTTCTTCTTCTTCTTGGACCTCTTTCCTCTTCAGCTGCTACATCAATTCTCCCTGAGAAACTGCCAGCGTGTTCTTATATAACATTGGGTCGTTCCACCCGTCAAAGGGGTAACCAGCATTCTGGGAGAGTCCACTCTAGTCTCCTTAGATACACCCCTGTGATGTTACCGAATGCTCAATCTTTCACCGTTACAGTATTCATGAGCTCGTTAAATTTTATAATATTTGGGTTTTCATAATATCTCTTGGGCAAAAATATTTTTCTATCGTTTACAAAATGTGTACATTCTAAAATATAATGAAATTCATTCCCAATACTATTAGAGTCACACATTGTACATTTTCTTAATTTTTTTTTCAATAGTATGCCATCTACCTGTTTCTATGGGGAATCGATGATTACATGTTTGTAAATTTGTAAATGTGATCTGTAGATCTTTAGGTAAAATCAACAAGTACTTTTCTAAATTGAGATTTGTTTTAAAAATTCTATAATTAATACATTTTATTGAGTTATCTACTATACATCTCCAATCTTGTACAAATTGATTTTGTAATATTTCTTTAACTATTGACTTATGCCAGTTATAACTACATATTGTTTGATTTCCCCATATATAGGACAACCCGCACGAGTTGAGTATATCATGTATACATTTTATCCATGGATGTATAAAAGATCCATTTTTGTAACATCTATAAAAATAACAATAGATTGCATTAGTGAGTTTACAATCGTAGGCTGTCAAAACTTTTGCCCAGTACATTATCATTTTAATTTTAACAAAGAGTGACAATGGATACCTTCCAGTTTCTCCATACACCATACAGTTTGGAATACTAGTTTTAAGATTAAGAATAAATTTCAAACATTTCAAATGTACCTTTTCAATAATATGTAAATTTTTGTAACCCCACACTTCGCACGAGTAAAGTAAAATTGGGTTAATGACCTTGTCAAATAGGTTTAATTGACAATTAATTGGTAGGCTAAAATAACGTATTTTTCGTAAAACACCATATAATGCTTTTGACGCTTGTTCTACTAAATGCTTTTTAGCATTATTAAATTTTCCACTTCTTGATAAAACAATACCCAAATAGCAAAATGATTTTACGTTTTCAATAGTTACTCCTTTATACAAAAATTTACGCTTTGACATTGCACCTTTTGAAAAAATGAGGATCTTTGTTTTGACTATATTAACATTAAGTTTCCATATATCACAATAATTTGCAAACACATCTAATGACTTTTGTAAATCAGACGCAGATTCATATATCAAGACAATGACATCGGCATAAAAAAGTAGACAAAGTTTCAACATAGCAAATAAATCATCCTGTATTTGAAGAGAAGGACATTTAAAATCCTCTATCTGGTTTCTTAATAAATAATCTTCCAAATCGTTTATAAAAATAAAAAATAAAAATGGTGACAAATGTTTTCCTTGTCTTACACCTATGTTACACATAAAAAAATCTGATAAATGTTGACCAATTTTTACCTTTGATTTAATACCCTTGTACATGTTAATAATAAATCTCAATCATTTTCCATCTATCCCAATTTTAAGAACTTTCGTCCATAGTCCATCTCGCCAAACTGTATCAAAAACTTGCTTAAAATCAATGAAAGCACAGAATAGTTTTCTCGTATTGTTTAGTGCATAATTACAAAGAAAATCAATAACAAATATATTATATGATGTACAATAACCCTTTCTAAAACCTGTTTGCGCTTCATTGATGAAGTGTATTTCGTTAGCAAAGGTGTTTAAATGGTCACATATTATACTAGTAAACAGTTTTTCTAAACAACTGAGTAATGTAATGGGTCTATAATTTTCAGGTTGACTCCTGTCGCCCTTGCCTTTGTAAATTGGCTTACTTATTCCCAATAGCCAATCGTCTGGGACTAGGCCACTATCAAAATCCAAATTGAAAAAGTTTACATATAAGGGTAGGAAGGTTTCCATAGTTGTCATAATATATTCGTTGATAACATGGTCACCGCCAGGCGCTTTATTGTTTTTTAATTTTTTACAGCATTCCTAATTTCTTTACAAGTTAACGACTGATTAAGAAGTGTTTCATTATCTAAATTTATGTTTATATCTATCTCTTGGTCTTCAACTGCATGTGCCTTCGGTTTTTTTTTTCATAAATTCATACATAAAATCAATATTTACACTAGTTTTGTCTTTCTTATTGGTACTATTTAAAATATCCCAGTATTTTTTTAGGTTTCCCTTTATGGAGTTCCTTAAGCTTGTCTGAAATACTATTATTGTAGTCCTTGATGCTTTTATCCAATGTTTTCTTGTATTCTTTGCCATACATTTTAAGATTATTAAAAGTTTCATTTGATTTTTCTTTATTTTTTAAACGTTTTGCAATGTGGAATTTTCTTCTGGCTGTGCGACAAGTTTTATTGAACCATGGTTTATTAGCATCGTTTTGTCTTTTTTATCGGGGGAGTTTTATTCTTTAATGTCTTTCCTGCTGAAGCAATAAAAACATTACAGACTTCACTAGTGATTTTGTCTATATCGTACTGATCTACAATGGGTTTACCTTGTAAGTATTCAATATTTCTGACAGTTTCGTTTAATTTATCGCTATTGATATTATGTGCAAATTCTGTAGCTTTTCCAGACTCTCAGATGAATAAATTTGAATCTACTTTTTCGGCTGATTGGCTACTTGATTGTTTCTCTATTGGTAATTGATCTAAAAGAATAATACATAATACATAAACACTGGAAGAGATTTAAAAGCAAAGGGACTTAATAGTGTCCAAATTATTGTCAAAATACTCCTGGTTTTCTTTTTTTCAGATTCTTAAACAATTGGTCAAAATCTAATTATAACCTGCTATGAATATTTAATATGAATTTCCAAAAGTAATTTAATTAGTAATACGGTCATACATGTACGATACGCAAATGTCCGATTGGATTACATAAACAAAGATATCTTTAAGATACATGTACAGGAGCAAAAAGAATAATTACTTTCAGAGAATAAGTGAGTACGGGTTGGACCTTTTCTTATAGGGGAAAGCCGGACCCTTAATGTTAACATTAAAGGTCCGGCCAGACCATTTTACAGGGTCAGGCGTTGATCTGTGGCGCGGTCTTTTCTGCGGTTGGCGGCTACCAGTGTTTACTACTCGGGAGTAAGGCAGGCGTTCCGGCTGGGTGGATACGTCCTTTTCTGGGTCATATAACTCTCCGTTGACGTATAACAAGTCTTTGACCAGTCGCACACGCTTTCCATCCCTCTTTGCTAATCTCATGATCGGGTTCAGTTTCTTTCTCCTTTCCTCAATCTCTGGCGGGAATTGCTCGATGACCCACACATAAGACCCCTTTAATTTCTGAGGAACACGCGTCCGGATCAGCTCTCTCTCTCTCTTTGAAGTAGGTGAACTTAGCCACAATGTTCCTGGGGTATAGGTTATGCTCAGACCACTTTCCCATGCGATGCACCCTTTCAAAGCTAACGTCGTAGTCAATGCAAAATTTCCTTTTGATGAATTGTTGTTAAATCTCCTCTGTGTTCTCTCTCCGTTCTTCAAGAATTCCAGAAAATACAACATTGTCCCGCATTAATCGGGATTTCAGGTCAATAATGCTTTCTTGTAAGTTAAAACATTTTTGTTATGTAATCCTTTATGTTTTTAGTACATTATATAGCGTAATATATTTGGATTTTTAAAACCTCTACATTAAGTTACATGTACCTGAAGCTGTACATCAAGTGGAAAAAACTGTCGATTCTTCACTTAATCGACAGCTTCTCTAACTTAGTGTACAGCTACAGGTAACTTAATGTACAGGTTTTAAATGTTGAAAGCAATACCCACACATGGTCCTCAACAGTTAGAAATATTTACTTTAATTTTAAATATAAACATAAATACCAACATTAGTATTTAAAATATTATTCTACAACACATTTTCATCTTTTTTTCACCATTGGCCATCACTTTAATTTCCCCCTTTTTCATCACTTGAATTTCCCCATTTTCCATGAATTATTTCACTCAAATCTTCTTCAGATACATCTGAGAACAAATCCAGTCTTAAATCAAACCATGTCGGTGGTTTGCTGTTTTGTTTTTCCATGTCTAAAATGTCACTCGAAATGCCATCTGTGTTTACTTACTGCCCGTGACGCCTTTGGCGTATAAGGCAGTAACGAGGGCTCTCCATTCCTGTCTGTCACTGGCTAGCTTCTGGAGAGTGCCCCAGCTTCTCTGATGCTCTTTCATCTCGGCTTCCACTGTTTGCCGCCAGTTAACTTTTGGTCTCCCTCTCTTCCTTTTTCCTTCTGATGTCCAGAAGAGGGCTGTCTTTATGATGGATTAAGGGTCCCTTCTGAGTATGTGGCCAATCTAGGTCCATCGTCTCCTGGTGATGATGGTGGCCATATCCTCCTGATATTCTGACCTTGGTTTTGGCAGTGTTGAGTGCCTCTCTAATCATGCAGGTAGCTTCCTGGTGGCTTTGACTACCCCCAGTCATACTTGTTCCAGTGGTGGTCCTGGAGAGGTTCTCGTTCACAGGTATAGATATATTCCTCGATACTGTTTCTGTAACAATGTTTGTTTTACAAGTTAGGGTTGTTAGCCCTAAGCTTAACCCCCTGGACTCGGAGGGCCAGTGGTTTTCTGTCAGGGTTTTCATTCCCTTAGCCACGGGTTCCAGTTATTTTAAGGCGCCGGATGCTCGCCTCTTGCCACTGTTACTTAGCTACATAAGCATTACCAGGGCCACCACGGGGAGGTGTGACATGTGACTTGCTGGCAGAACCTATATGAGACGGTTGGGCATTAACTCAAGGTTTTAAATGGCGAAGCCTAGCGGCATAAGCATTGCCCCTTGAGACCCGTACCAGCATTTGACCCCATCTGTGTTTACACTTTCTCCTAAATCTCTATATTTTGATTGACTCAAAAATATACTTTCTCCATCTGATAGGACATCTTTTCAACAATTACACAATTATTTTCACCCCTAGCTTTTGTTGTTGTTTTTAAATGGACAATCAAGAGTGTTACGTATCTTAGCAATCATTCATGCCAACACCTGAGACAGTTTATTAAGTTAACAATAGAGAAAATGTTTAAAGTAGAATAAAATCCTCAAACTGTCCATTCTGTGATAAAAAAAACTGTTCTCGGCACTTCGGGCCTCGAACAGTTCTTTCTCTCACAGAATGGACAGTTTTTGGATTTTCTCCTTTACTTAGAATTTACTTCACGCATTTCGAATAGCTCTTTCCTTACGTTAGGGTCTGTTGTTGTCGCGATTGTTTAGTGGTTCACTCTTTGAGTCAGATAGAAATGAAAACACATCTGTACACTTTGACTGGTTTATCTAGACTGATTTGAACATTAACATATTATTATAACGTTACCATGACATCATGATGACGTCATAATAGCAATGTCTCACAACGTGCCATGCACCTTGGCGTCGTATAAGATGTTTATCAACATACTCCGGGCCACAAAATGTACAAAATCACAATTTACAAAAATCAAAAGTTCATAATAGGTCGTGTTGTGTTAAAAAAAATTAATTAGAAAGTCTTTGACTTCTCCCCAACTCTGGCTCTGATTCGCAACTTTGTAATGGGGCGGTTTGTTATGGTTCCGTTGCTAAGACGTAAAAGTGCGGATCTTGTGAGTCCATCTCTGCCAGTCTTGAGGTCCATCACTAGAGCAATTTTCCAGTTGATACGTTTTGTGAAATCATCATGGGCTTGGACGACATCTCCAGTTTTGATCTTATTACATGTTCTCCCAATCTTGCTCCAATAAGTGCTCCCATGAGTTATAGTCTTGGAAGTGTGATCTGCTTGATTGGTGTCACTCGATTTTTGGCCATAAGTAATGTTATCTTGTTCTTTGATATCAAATAGACAAATAGACACATGCACCATATGCTTGCTGATTGTTTATTCTGATGTCCAGTGCATCACAAATTTCTGATGAGATTTCTCTCCATGTAGTCTGCAGTTTTTCATCCCATTTCAAATTATCTCTCCATAACTCTTGCATGAAAATCTTCGCCTTTACAGAAATAGGACTTAATAATCCAAGTGGATCAAACAACTTTGAAGTTTCTCTCAATACTTCTCGCTTTGTAGTCACACGATCTTTCTTTTGTCCAATAACATTCTTTGCATATTGAAGAGTATCTTCTTGTGGATTCCATTTCAGTCCAAGAACTTTAACGACAGAGTCTTCATCCGCTGTTTTTCTTTTCTGTTTTAGATAAGTTTTGTAGCTTCTCACTGTTGGAGCTCCAGGAACGAAGATTAAAACCTCCTGCTGCAAGTCTTTGTAGAATTTCATGGCTGTTTCCTCACCCTGGAAGCTTGCTAGAACATTGTCAACGTAGAGATTTTGTTCAAGAAGAGATGAGATTTCATTTGCATTCTCTTGAAAATGTTTCATCAGAGTAGCTCTGAGGATAAAAGGTGAACAAGTTGCTCCAAACAGGACAGATCGAAAGCGGTAAGTTTTCAATGGACTCTATGCATTACCGGGATCACTAAGCCAAAGGAATCGTGTCGCATCACGGTCTTTCTGGTGAAGCTCAATTTGAAGGAAGGCCTTTTCAATATCTGCTGTTACTGCAAATTTGTTCAGTCTGAATCTGGTCAATATTGACGTGATGTCATTCATCATCGGGAATATGGCTCAATGCAGTCGTTTAGACTAACTTGTCCAGTTTTGTCCTTGCAGCTACAATCGTACACAATTCTAATTGGAGTTGTAGTGCTGTCCTTTTTCACAGGGTAATGAGGGATATAAAGGACTATATTTTCTGAATTTTCTGGATCTTCAACTTTCTCAATAAATCCTTTGTTTGCTTGGTCCTGTATTATCTCACTGTACAGCTTTAACATTTTTGGATCCTTTGCTAATCTCTGAATAACATTTTCTGTTCTTCTTTTCACAATCTCGTAGTTTGTAGGTAAGCAGGGAGAGTTTTCTTTCCAGGGGATTTAAGCAACATAATGACCATCCTCTTTATCGATTGATGTAGCCGCATAATTCAAGAGTTTCTCCTTGCCATTCATTTCTTCACTGTGATCATCAATTCCCAAGGATTCTATTTTCCAGAATTTTTCAAGGTCAACCTCTTCCACTTTATGATCTGCCAAAATATGGAACATCCCTGAATGCTGTTTTCCAGATGAGTGGATAGGTTCAGATATAAGATATCCAACCTTTGATTCGACCGCTGTGGGTCCATTTCCTCTGATGATTCTGTCTCCTTCTATGTTCCAATAGTAGTCTGCACCAATTAGCATTGAAATATGGAACTGTTCATATGTGCTGACTGGGTGTGCCAATTTCAATCCCTTTAGGTATGATAGTTCCTTGATATTGACACGTGATCTGTTGAAGATTGGAGCTGCTTTTGTTGGAATGATGATGACCTCCATTGGAATTTTCTCTCTGGTTTGTGTTTCCAGTTGAACTGTTGCTCTTTCTAGGTTACGAACTTCACTATTCTTGTCTGCAAACGCCGAATTCTTTAGAGTGATGGATCCCGTTGATTTTATGTCAAGTTTCTGTGCTAACTCCTCAGTTATAAATGAGTTTGGAGCTCTTTCATCTAGCAATACATTGCAGTTGACTTCTTGATTTCTATACCAAATTGGTGTCACAGCAGTTTTAGTAGCACTTCAGTGTTGGCTCTAGCATGTGATGAAGAGAAAAGCTGGAATGACTGCTCTCGTTGATAAGGCTGTTTGAATTGCGTGCTCTCGGAATTAACAGCTCTCTCTGAGGTACTTCGTGGGAATTGAGAATTGCGGCAAATACTAGTATGATAAAGCTTTTTGCAATTCCTGCACTTGAAATGCGACTCACATTCGCTTACTTTGTGTTTTCCAAAGCAATTAAAGCAGACTTTCTTCTGTTAGACAATTGATATCATTTCTTCATAATCAGTGATGACATGGCAAGCCGTTGGCGAGTGTTTCCCATTACAAAACAAGCATTGCTTTACCGTAGTTCCTGGCTTGATAGTTTTCTTATGGTTTGCTCCTGTAACAAAGTTAGCAGTTGGTATGAGCTCCTGTGATTCTTTGTTAAATCTTGTATTGCTAGCATTTCCAGCATCCTAAACGCAAATCTCCACTCTATTGCTATCCTCAATGAGTTTAAATCCCAGTTGTCATCTCCTTTTTCCAGAGTAATGTTCTCCCAAATGTCTGCTTTGTTGTAAATCATGGGTGTTAGAATCGTCCCATACGTGGTTTCGTCAGTGCCCAAGGACTCCAAACCTCTAATGCAGCACTCAATTTTGTCATAGAAAATTCTCAAACAATCTGGATTGGACTTTGGTAGTTGTATGTTGATAAGAGCCTGTATGTGCGCATTGACGATTTTATGATTTTGGCGATATTTTTCAAATAAAACATCTATTGCCTGTCTGTAGTTTGTTTCGGTCAAACTAAATCCTGAGATAATGCGAAATGTTTCTCCACACAGCAATGACCGAAGGTAGCTATATTTTTCTACATCAGATAAAGTGTTGTTTTCATTGATACTTGTATTGTAACAATCCCAAAATGTTTGCCATTCAAGATTTCCCTTAAAAATTGGTAGATTGAGTTTCGGTAACTTATGGGAGTATGCTTAGTGAGTAGCACCACTATTAGAGTTTGGATTCAAATTGAGGCTCGTAACGGTTTGCTGAACACATGAATTTTTAGAAAAATCATGCGTCGAATGAGCATTCTCTCCGATATGATTTTCATTGTGATCCAAATATTGGTAACTGCTGCCAGTTGCATTTAAAGTTGATCCTTGTACTAAGAGATGTTTTTGGTTCACTTAATTTTTGACTGTATATTAAATTTGTACTCATCTGCCTCAAGGATTTCCTTTTCCACATCTTCTTCAACTGTATCTTCTAGAATTCTGTCATCTAGATTCCTAAGAATTTCTTGCTTCTCCTTTAGTGTTGATACTATAGTCTTTATATCCTCTGAATTGTTTTCCTCTAAAAAGGATTCTTTCAATTTTCCCAAAAGTCTTGTTACAGCACTTCTTTGTCCTGAACGAATTGCTCTAAGTTTAGAAGTCATCTCTCCGTTTGGTCACGGCACCAAAATGTCGCGATTGTAAAGTGGTTACACTCTTTGAGTCAGATAGAAATGAAAATACATCTGTACACTTTGACTGGTTTATCTAGACTGATTTGAACATAAACATATTATTATAACGTTACCATGACGTCATACTTTGATGACGTCATAATAGCAATGTCTTACAACTTCACATGCACCTTGGCGTCGTATAAGATGTTTATCAACAGTTGTTTTCTGACGCTGAGCGCAGTTGTCACTGTTTTTTCGGTTTTCTGCGATTGCAACTGTGTTCGAATCCGCTATGGCTTTAACCGAATCAAAAATATTTCCTAGCTATCTCATATTGGATTCTAGGTGGTTAGAATTGGTTTTCACAGATTGGACATCTTCAGTGAGCACTTCCACTTGGGATTTCAAAGAACTGACCACATGATTTTTTTTTATAATTTATTTTTTTGTTTTCATTTTCACAATCATATATGATTTCATAAAGAAGGTAATATATATAAGAATTTTTTGGCATTCTCACTTTCACACTTTCTCTCTCTTACATACTACATTCTCTTCAGAGCAAACATAAAGGATATATATATATATATATATATATATATATATATATATATATATATATATATATATATATATATATATATATATATATATACACGCATATACACACACAAATATAAATAGAACAGTTGTTTACCATGTTTAAAATTATATCTCAAATATGTTTTTCCAATTTACCCAGAGTTTATTAAATTTTGTAATTTCACATGATTTGATAGCTATATATTTTTCAACTTTATATTTAAATGACAGATGATGTTACTGACCACATTATTGATTTCTGCGAATTTCTTGATATTTTTTTCTATTTCAGCTAATCGAGACTCCAGGCCGGCGTTTTTTATTTCAATATTTGTGAGTTTAGCGTTCATCTGTGTTTGCATTTGTGTTAGCTGTATCAGAACTGTGTGGATAGATGCTAGTGTGATGTCACTATTTTCGTAACTGTTGGCGCGCGGTCTTTTATTTTTGTAATAAAGCAAAGATAATAGCACAAGTCTCTGTGACCAGTTTGGTACAATCAGAAATACCTTTATACTCACCGAGTGCTCCCACTTCAAAGTCTCCAAAACTTTCTTCCACACAATAAGTACACATTAACAAATGTCAATCGGGATTTTCAGGTACCTCTGCATCCAATATACCATGTTCACACTTTTCTGCTCATAGATATCCAAATTATTAGGATTTTACAGAATGTTTTAAAGATTTTCACCGGAGCTCTTCCTGACCACAACCTGCTAGCTCGACGTTGACTATTACATAACGTCATTTTAGATTTATTTCATTAGAGTTTTTTTATTCAATAAAGCCAAGAGTGTGCGTTGACATGCGCTGCGACAAAGACTTAGGTATGGGAACGGGAAGGAAAAAAATACCATGAAGCAAACATCCACACTTTACAAAAAGTATGTCCCTTTGCCGCCATTTTCTCAAAGTAGCCTGTTTGTAGTTAAGAGGGTTGTAACTTCGTCATTTGACATTAGAAATCCGTTTGCGCTGTGAATTTTGATTGCCCCTAGTTGGAGCAACCCACGCATCGAAGGAATAATTTAAATTCCAAGAGATTTCTTCACAGGACGCCCAAATGTTTGGTTGTATAAAGAAGGGAAAAATTGTTTTTTCCCTTTAAATCTTTGGGTTGACCCGCAAAGGAGAACACCTTTTGCACAGTGTGGATCGAATTATATACATGAATTAAAAATTGTTGGGATATCTGGGTGTCAATATTATACATGAAAACTTCGTAGGATTTCATTGTTACGTTACTAATGCATAAATCCTCATATGCTTTAAATACTTTTAAATCTTGGGCTTATTCTTACATTTGCTAGAAGAAAATTTTATTAACATCATGCAGAAACTGATATATATATATATAAATATATAAATATATATATATATATATATATATATATATATATATATATATATATATATATCAGTGAACATATCAGAAACAATCAGTGAAGCTTTATTAATAAGCGTAAAAAAAAGTCTCTGTAGTTCTTTTAAACAGAACACATAGTCAATGGGTATTAAGATGAAAATAAAAACCAAGATACGTATTCATCGATATGAAATGATCGGCAAGTTTAAAATAAGAATAAAATATTTTACCGTTATTTGGAAAAAAGCAAGTATTGGTTAGAACATTTTGAAGTTTTTGACGAGTCATTATATTTAAAAAATAGTGAAACTATAGATACTGTGTACGGAAAATTGATCCAACATTGATAACTGCGCATTTCATAAAATCGATTAATTACGGAAGCGATATATTTTCTTTCATGTACGGTCCAATAGCAATGAAGCATAATTAAGATACATAGATTAAAAAGAAAACTTATCTATGTTGAACAGAAACAGTTCATGTATTGAACAAAAAGCGTGTTAAGTGACCTCCGGTTCATCGTACACGGGATGTTTCCAATATGAGTACTGTGAGCGTAATTAATGTAAGATACATTAGTTCACAAACACAAATGATAAAAAAAGTTATTTGTATTGTGATTCTTGATAATTCATATGTGTTTTTTGTTTTAATTTTCAAATCCGTATTTTTCGTTTCCTACGTGATACATTTCAGTATTTACATGGCAAGAGCTTCATCCTATTCGCGAATGATCATAATTATATATGTGCCCTGTAAAGTTTCGAAGTTCAAAATATCATTTATGATGTGATTTACGAGTGCCATTGGAGTGTTTATTTGCTTTCGTGAATAATGGATTATTTAAGATTTTAATTACAAAATATTTATTATGGATGAAATTGTTATTGTAAATAATGGTTTATTGAAACAAATTAATATATTTTTTTTGATATTGGAATTCTTTACTGATGTTCTTACCAGCGGGTAGTCATTAAAATACCGAGTAAATTTGATTGTTTTTCCCAAAATATTCAATATTAATTAATTCTACTATCAAATTTGAATCAGAGCGTATGTCTGTATAAGGATAAATTTTCTACTGTATAAAAGATCATTTTGAACCTCGTTCATTATCAACTAATTCATCTTCATAATAAATAGCAGGCTATTTTTATTTTGTTTGCACTGCACAGCCCCAATAAGATGGTGGTAGGCCTCGCCGTCACTTAGCAAATCATTTCCATCATTTTTTGACTTTTTGACTGTTTAGTCATCGTGATATTTTGATTGTTAATACAGTGTTCCTGAATGGAATTAACAACATAAAACAAATACGATAATGACGTTACATATTTAAAAACAAACCATTATCTTTTGTAAATATGTATATCTTAATGGAAAAAAATATTTATTTAATTGTGCCAATGTTTATCTTTTTTAGAAAAGATATGTTTCTTAAAATTAATATCAATGATACAGAAAGTTTGTAAAAAGAAATATTTTTATTAGAAGGACAATGCTTGATAATCTTATCATGACTAGAATATTTTTTTTCATCATTTTCAATCTCCTTCTATGGCTTCTTAGTCATCATCCACATATCTATAAGAACATGTACTGGTTTTCAAAATTGACCTTACAGTTAATGTGCATATATTAAACAAGATATCTGTGAGCCAATGCTCACTAGTGATACCCCCGCTCTGATGTGAATATGCAAAATAAGCAAAGTCGACATTTAACAGAAAGCTGGCCTCTGATTGGTACAGAAATATATCCAACAATATGGCATGCCAAAACAAATAGTGTCTTAAAATTTCAAGCATCTGCGATAAATAGTTGCTGAGAAATCTTTGACAGAAATTTGTTTGGAAATTTTGGCTAAAAATAACGAAGTACTTATTAATCAGGAAGTTGACGTCCGATTGGTACAAAAATATATCCAACAATATATAGCATGCCTATACAAATACTGTGTAAAAATTTCAAGCATCTGCGATAAACAGTTGCTGAAAAATCTTTTACAAAAATTTGTTTGAAAATATTTGCTAAAAATAAACAAAGTCGTCATTTAACAGGAAGGGGGACGTCTGATTGGTACAAAAAATATCCCACGATATGGCATGCCTATACAAATATTGTGTAAAAATTTCAAGCATCTGCGATAAATAGTAGCTGAGATAAATGCGACAGAAATATTTGTTAAGGACGGACAGACAGACAGACGGACAGACAGACAGACGGACGGACGGACGGACAGACAGACAGACACACAAGGGTAAAACAGTATACCCTCTCTCCTTCGGAGCGGGGGTATAAAAATAGACAACAAATTAAATATTATATGCAGGTTGAAAATGATATTAATATCAATTAATAACATAAATTCCCATCAGATCCTGTCATCATAATATCCCTTTATATTTTAATCTCATTTTCCAAGTCTTGCCATTCGTTATTTTATTGCATCATGATACAAAGTAGTACTTGAAATAAAAAAAAATTGCGAATAAGTTTCGACTTGGTGGACGTCGTACAGTTGTAAATACCCATCTCAAAAACCCGCAGTCACGTTACATTGTTCTCATTCATACGGTCAATAATCTTCAATCATCTGATTCTATAATAAAAAAAATCACATAAATTATTTAGAACGACAACTAGGGTGCAAAGAAACAAATAAATTATCATAATTATCATTGAAAGACTAATTTCCTGGAAGTCAACCATCATTCTTAAAATGATTTTCCTTTCCTCTCATGCACTTCGCATCTTAAACTCATACATGTACTTAATTAAACAATAAATTTTCATAATCTACCCACGAAATATAAATCCGATGGAATGTTTAAAGGAGACAATTACCGGAGTGTAAGCAAAGAAATATAATAATTTTAGACAAGATTCATGAAAGCTGGATGGTCATGGCTATTTTCAGACCACATTTAATCTCCTTGAGAAATAAGGCTAATAAATATTAAGAAAAATAGTCAAATTTAAGAGTTCAAATATTTTTATTTTTTTTTTACTTAAAAATAGCTTATGGCTAAATTTAAAGGGACATAGTCATGATTTAGGTAAAAAATTATTTTTCCGATCTTAATGTTTACAGTGCGTCAGTAAGGCATTTATTTAATAGGCAACCAAAATATGAGTGTCATTCGTTGAGTTATAAGCGAGTTACAGAGTTCACAATTTTTTGCTATGTAAACATAGCTTTGTTTAAATTTTGAATGTTGAAGTAAAATCCCCAGTTTTATACCTTAATTAAATGTGTTAAACGTTAGGAACTGTTTATTTATGCATAAAAAGAATAAGGAGATACTAGACAAATCAGCTTGCAAACGATTTTTTACTAGTAAATTGAACCTACAGTAGATAGACAAAAACAGGACACGAGTCTTGTTTACATGACAACGAATTGTGAGCCCTGTATCTTGCTCATAACTCTATGACTGGCTTTTAAATTTCATTTGATCACTACAAACGCATTCTTAAAGCCCTGTATATAATAAAAACAGAAAAACAGAATTTCGTGACCTTTAAGGTAGGTCTGGTGGGTAATATTTTTGACCACCTAGCCTTCTTAAAGACTTATAATTCAAAGTTCTTTCCTCGTGTTTAAGTTGGCTCGACACACTAATATTTTAGCGGATGAACCTATAAAGTATCTAATCCAGGAATAAGGACACATTTTTTGAGTATCATAAGGTGATAATTTTGGTTGGGGCGTGATCAAATTCAAGAAAGTTCGAAGAGACTCGTGATAGATTTAATCACGCACCGACCATAATTGTCACCTTATAATATTCAACGAATGATTTCTTATTACTTTATTTATATAATTTTCAGCAATTGTACGATTAGATATATCAAATTGATTTATAAAAATAAGCAAAATCTGCTTGCGCCATGATTCTACGTCATTGGAATTTATTGGACAAAATAGTAGACATTTAATATTCGACATTTTCACGGTATTTATTTTTAAATTTAATTATTCAAGCACCGCTTGCGCTAAAACAGTAATGCATTTGTATCATTGATGGCATTACTTACATATATGTTACAAGTGTTTTCATAGAAATATTAAAATTCTGAAATATTATTATACTAGTAAGAGACCGATATTCGCTATGCATTATTTTAAATGAATTTGTTGTTTTTTTGTATTTTTTCAATGAATCTGGAAACTAAAAGCACAAAAATATCTTGCCTGGAGCTTAAATCTGAAGATATACATCAAAATTTATATATCCATATATGCTGCAATTTTTTAAAGCTGCATGGTCCGATTTTGTGGGCATAACAGTTTCAAATAATTTTTATACAAACTAATTATCTTTGAAAGTTACAAGATTTAGTCTATTTACACGGGTAGAATCGGTCTCCTTTTAAAGTTAAAAATATTCAAAGTAAATAAAACTAATTCTTATATACAAAAAACAAACCAAAATACATCATGGGAATGTTTAGGAGAGGGAACCGTTTGGTTTCGTCACACCTGAATGTTTGGGTTTATTCAACTCGCATGCTATGTATCGTTTGTAAATAAAATAAACTTAAACAAGAGGCCCAGGGGCCACATCGCTCACCCAAGCAACAATTGCCTTAATTCTGATCAAATTAGTATTACAGTATCATAATATCTTGACAACTTAGTACAAAAGATCTTGCTAAAAAAATTGAAATCTGCCAATTTTTATCCATCTCTTTTTTTTTTGGTAAATACCAAGCCCTTTTTGTTGTTGTACCTGTAAGAAGATTTTTCTCTATTCCTATATACCCCCCCCCCATTTCGTGGCCCGACTTTTCTCTAGGGAATCATGATTTCATTAAACTTAAATCTGCATAACCTCTGCTTTCACACTAAGTACTGAGTTTTGGACCGAAAACTTTCCCAGAATATTTTTAAAGATTTTCTCTATATATTCCTATGTAAAAATTCAAACCGCCATTACAGCCCCGCCCTATCACTAGGGACTGTGATTTTGCAAACTTGAATTTACACTACCCGAGGATGCCTCTACACAAGTTTAAGCTTTTCTGGCCAAACAGTCTTTAAAAAGAAGATTTTTAAAGATTTTCTCTATATATTCCTATATAAAAATTCATCCCCCATTGTGGCTTCACCATTCCCCTGGACTATTATTTAAACAAACTTGAATCTATTCGATCTGGGGATGCTTCCACTCAAATTTAAGCTTTCCTGGCCTAATAGTTTTGAGAAGAGGTTTTTAAAGATTTTCTCTATATATACACATTTATTCCCCATTGTGGCCCTGCTCTACCCCCAGGGACCATGATTTGAACAAACTTGAATCTACATTATCTGAGGATGGTTACACGCCAATTTGAGCTTTTTTGGCCAAATAGTTTTTAAAAGAATTTTTTTTAAAGATTTTCTCTATATATTCCTGAATAAAAATTTATTCCCTAATAAGTGGCCCCACCCTACCCCCGGGGAAAATGATTTGAACAAACTTGAATCTACACTATCTGAAGATGCTTCTACTCAGATTTGAGCTTTCCTGGCCTAATAGTTTTTGAGAAGAAGATTTTTTAAAGATTTTCTCTATATATTCCTATGTAAAAATCCATTCCCCAATTGTGGCCCCACTATACCACGTGGGACTATGATTTGAACAAACCTGAATCTACACTACCCGAGGATGCATCCACTTTAATTTGAGTTTTTCTGGCCTAATAGTTTTTGAGAAGAAGATTTTTAAAGATTGTCTCTATATATTCCTATGTAAAACTTGATTCCCCCATTGTGGCCCCACCCTACCCCCGGGGACAATGATTTGAACAAACTTGAATCTACACTATCTGAAGATGCTTCCACTCAAATTTGAGCTTTCCTGGCCTAATAGATTTTGAGAAGAAGATTTTTAAAGATTGTCTCTATATATTCCTTTGTAAAACTTGATTCCCCCATTGTGGCCCCATCCTACCCCCAGGGACTATGATTTGAACAAACTTGAATCTACACTACCTAAGAATGCTTCCATTTTAATTTGAGCTTTTCTGGCCTAATAGTTTTTGAGAAGATTTTTCAAGATGTTCTCTATAAATTCCTATGTCAGACTTGATCCCCCAATTGTGGCCCCTCCCTACCCCGGGGACCATGATTTAAACAAACTTGAATCTACACTACCTGATTTTGCTTACATTTTATTTTGATCTTTTCTGGCCTGACAGTTTTTGAGAAGAAGATTTTTAAAGATTGTCTCTATATATTCCTATGTGAAAATTGATCCCCCAATTGTGGGCCCACCCTACCCCTGGGGACTATGATTTGAACAAACTTGAATCTACACTACCTGAGGATGCTTTCACTTTAATTTGAGCTTTCCTGGCCTGACAGTTTTTGAGAAGAAGAATTCTAAAGATGTTCTCTATATATTCCTATGTAAAACTTGATCCCCCCATTGTGGCCCCTTATAACAACAAACTTGAATCTACACTACCTGAGGATGCCTCCACACAAGTTTAAGCTTTTCAGGCCGAATATTTTTAGAGAAGAGGATTTTTGAAAAATATTAACAAATTTTTAATAATTCTCAATTATTTCCCCTTTAAAGAGGGCGTGGCCCTTCATTTGAACAAACTTGAATCCCCTTTACCTATTGGTGCTTTGTGCCAAATTTGGTTGAAATCTGCCCAGTGGTTCTTGAGAAGAAGATGAAAATGTGAAAAGTTTACAACGACGACGACGACAACGCCGACAACGACAGACAACGGACAAATTGTGATCAGAAAAGCTCACTTGAGCCTTTGGATCAGGTGAGCTAAAAATAACAGTGTGCTTATTGCACACATTTTTTTTTTGATTTGCCAGAACATTATTCATATTTACGTAGTGTAACGGTTTTTCAAGTTACAAATAAAATAATGAGTTTATAATTCGTGAGTTCGCTTAGGTTTCCTTCCTAAGAATCAAGTAAGAATCAACAAATGCAACGAAGACTTCAACTGCCAACAGAACACGCAATAATAATAAGATTTTCCTAAGGCCTACCTTGGCTATTTGATTGTAGAACAACTAACAAGAATCAAAATACAAAATTAACCTATAATCAAATATCCGTAGACTGTGGATTTAAACAAACAATTCTGTTTGCTACCACTGTGCTACACTATTAATTCACCAATACACGGTCAGTCGAAAGTCACCAAGACACAATCGAAGTCACAAAGACACTATCGAAGTCACAAAGACACAAGTTACAGAAGCAGGGTTAAGAACTGAGTGGTCTAGCTAACAATTCTGTTGCTTTCCGACACAGCTCAAATCCCTGTTCTGTAGAACTCTAACCGAAGAGATTCACCAGAAGACCGTTCGAGTCGTTCACCGGCAGAAGACTGACTAAGAATGATAGGGTAGCTGTATAGATACCCTGCAAGTTCTCACTGATTGGTCTAATCATGCATCATTTCTATTGGGTATACTGATTATCACTGATTGGTCAAAAATGGAGGCATCTGATTGGTTAAACACAGGATACATTTCAATCCGGAAGTAAAATCATTACAGTAAACTATTTTTTTAAAGAGCGATGTCTAAGTCTTAATATAATCATCCCCGCCTCGACGTCAGGGGCGAATTTTAATATGAGGCGAAATAAGGGATGTCCTTTTCATGTTGCTTGTTTTGTAAAAAGAAAATGTACATTTTTTTCATAGAAATATAATTTGACCGGAAAAACTACTACATGTCTATTATCATACAATTACTTAGCATATCAATTGTTTAAAAGCGTACACAAAATTTGATATAAAATCAGACCAAGCAGCTTTAATACTAAAAAACTGCATCAAGTGAAAAGTTGGGTCCTGGTTAGATGTTGCTGTCGTTGAAAGTTAGCGGTCAAAGCTGATTCACTGAGCCTTGGGTACTAGTATCATTTTGGACCTACTGTTAAACGAAATTATCCTGTTTTAACATTCACTTTAATTAGATGAGATTATAACATATAAATCTTACCAACTTCAAGAACCACCAAACCACCTAGATGAGGTTGGACATTAGACGACTCTGCTCTAGTCGGTGGAAGAATGGATTCAGAAGAATTTCTAGATGCTGAACTAAGGCCAAATGACCCCAAGGAAGTAGAATTTGAATTTGAAATTTCACTCGTGACTAAAGGAGATTCTACAGCAGTGTCATGTTTTGATTCATTAAAAGTTGTAGAGGTATGAATTTCTGCTCTTGCATACTTGGTGGTGTTTTCTCTGCGGAGAATTTCCTCATTGTTCACAATTTCATTTGCCAGGTGTTCGTACCCAGTTTCCCTGAGAATTTCAAGAAAGTCATGGTAAGCGTTGGATCCTCTTCTCACCAAGTCATCCAAAAGGCGGCGAACTTTATCAATGCGTGTTCGTTCATTCTGTTAAAATGATGGTACATGAAGAGTATGGATCCTTAAGGGTCATATGTTTAAAGTTATACATATTAGAGCATAGAAGTTATTCTTACATATTAGATAAAATATCTCGTTAATATATTTCGTGTTTTTTGTAGTTGGGGTATACATGTTGCATTTAGTTAATCATTTTGTTCATGCTAAGAAAACTTACCTTTATATACTCCATCATAAAAGGAGTGAAAATATCCTTCCCTAAAAGCTCGTCATAAATGATATCTACGTCCAAGTTTGTCACAAGCGCCACCCGTGTACGGCGCAGGGCGTCTTTGTGGATTTGTTCCATGCCATAGGCATTACTCTATAATTAATTCGAATGACACAATCATCACAGGGAAAGTTAAGGTAATTAGATGATTAATGTTTTCAATCGTGAGGCCATGAGAACGGTTTTTAATTGAAAAAAGGTTTTATTTTTTCAACAAAATACTTTGCGCACAAGAATATTGAATACAAAGATAATTCTGCAAAAACACGTGATTATTCCCTTAAAATTCTTCATTATGTAGTTGATGACGCAAGATTAAAAACAATGACATATTTTCAGTTAATCTTTTACAGCTGGTTTGATCGGGAGAATAAAATTGTAGTAGATAAGCAGGCATAGGGTGTAAGCAAAGATAAACACCAAAAGAATCAATGTTTACGGGTTTCTAGTGTCTGTCGCCTTTTTCTCTAAACAGTTCATACTTTTTGGTTCCAGAAGGATATTATCATGACTTTTTACCATTTGATTTATTTTGAATCATTATGACGGATAATTATGGGCGAGGATTTTACTTGTTTTAGACATTTTTATAATTTTCCGGATCGGGTCATCAAAGATTAATTACAATTAAACAATGAAAATAATAAACTATTCCTTTTTTCAAACGTTTTAATGATCCCTGTTTCTGTGGATCGACTAGAAATGGTCGTTATATTACTGTTTTAACGTACCGTATAGCTTGTATTTGATACCCGTTCATATCATTTGTAAATTGCGAAGGACAAATTCATCTGCACTGAAAAAGTTTGTTTATAAGCGATGATTAACGACTGGGTCAACATTTCCATGTGTAATTGAAAGTCGATGAAAGTTAGCGAACAAAAAGTCAAAATTAAATTTGTAAGATATTTAAAAACTCGTTCTGTTTATAAACACAATGTTACTAAATATATATGCCAAAATATATATGAAAATTTTATATCTGATGTTATTATACTTTTATGTATACGCAGTTGATAATCCATTCTATTACCCTCAGCGTTAGCAACACACTTAGCAACGGGTAACACAACGAATTGTTACATGCGCGAAAATTATGCGCGGAGGTTCGTCGTAGAATTCACGTCGTTTCTATATTAAATCAATGGCTATAAATAAAAATCTCTAAAATTTAGACATTCAGTATAATAAAATAAATAGTGCCTGCATGTTTGGGAGGATAACAGTTGAAATTGACACCCCAAGGAAACCATTGTCAACCTCCGCTTCACGTCGGTTGACAATGGTTTCCTTTGGGTGTCAATTTCAACTGTTACCCTCCCAAACAGGCACTATTTATATACTGTGGAATCATTAGATTTCGTGGTGGCTCAATTTTCGTGGAATTCGTGGGTACCTCTCATCCACGAATTCACATCCTCTACGAATTATTAAATTAGAGCAATAAAGTCATATTTCCTCTGTAGGTTTAAAAGAATACACGAAATTACATCCACACGATCCTGTAAAATTTAAGCCATCCACGAAAATTGGCCCCCACGAAATTTAATGATTCCACAGTAATATAAAATCGATTTGGAAAAATTTGAATTATCTAAGCATTTACAAATTTGCCTTATAAAGCTTTGTACACAATTTAAATAACAACAGAAATGGTGTAAGCGTAATGAGATTGATGTTTTTACAGGTACTAACTCTAACTGTTCGTGAGTCTTCTTTTTTTGTTTCAGGGGTTCTCTGGTAGAATCCCGAATCTGTTGCAATTCCAACACGTGCGCCACTTGATTGTCCATTTTCGGTGGACTAAAAAAGAGGATACTCGAATGAATCTAGTGAACAACATACAGTTCGGTTATTCTACTACTTGTATATATTGCAAATTTTCTAAGTTTTCCGTATTTTGAAAGGTTTCACACGATTAAAAAAGTACATTTTAAAAGATTCATGAACTATTTAATAAACAATGATAAAAATTTGATCTATACGAATAAAGCACATACAATGTTATTTCTTTTAAATATTTGAATCTTCAATGCACAAAATGCGTAAAATATATTTAACATTATAACTTAATATTGACTTTATGCACACCTTCCAATGGCCGATTAAAAAGTCCACTTTTATCTCAGGGTTTTGTTCACATTTTGAGCATTTAACCCCACAATCAGTAGATATATCCTTCTCTAATATGATATGACCATCTGGAAGATCATCGTATGGTGTTCGTACACATCTGTATCCAAGATGAAAGGGTTCTTTGTCTGTTTGAAAGGTCTGGGTCAGATCGGAAAGAACCTCACATATGATCTGTTTCATATCCGAACACAAAGAACTGTCAATTGTTCCTTCACGATCATTTCTATTAATGGCTTGAATCTCAATTGAATGAGGATATTCTTCATCTGCGTTCTCCTTTCCACGTCGAATACCGATAAGCACTGTTAGTGTCGTGTTCTTACATTTCAGTAATGTTACATTGTTATAAACGCAATACTTTCCTTCACTTTGCCATAATGTCATATTATGTTTATTGATGCATGTAGCAATAAGACGATGGAAAATATCAATAGGTAAAAATTCGAATACAAAACATAATGTAGATGAAACAGTACAGTTTTCTCGAATGCTTTTGGTGTACTGTTGCTTGTTCATGCATGGAACATACCATAGCGTTGAATTTAGTTCTGCTATCATAGCTAGTTTAACCATGTGTTTAACAAGTTTATCTCGGTTTTCATGGAATGTAAGATCGCTGTTACTCCACAAATCATCAAGTAATTGACTAGATAACAAACCAGAGCCATTCAATTCTTTGAATTGTTCCAGACTGTGTTTGTCATTCACACCAATGCTTTTAAAGGCATCAGCAAACCATTGCACATCAAGAATTATTTCTTCTAAATCTTCTTGAAATAAAATTACTCCTGTATCATGAAAATACATAAGGACTGTAACTAATTCGTCATCATTGTTTATAAGCTGGTCATCTATCCTCTTAAGATCCTCGAGAATACTTGAAATGCTACACATTTTGAAAGACCTTCTCTTCATTTTTAATACAGACTCAACCTTAGTCCAGGTTTTTGGAATACCTTTACCCCAGTGATCCTGTAATTTCAATGTTGATGCAATGCACTTTTTGAGATCTTTCAGTTTCTTGTCGGACGTTTTCTCCACCAAAAATGCTCGGTTTTTATCAAGGTGTTTTACTAATGTTTCCGGAAGAGTATCACAAATTTCCTCAAAATACTTCAAAAGAACCTGGATAAAAAAAATTGAGTTTAAATGTGATAAAATTATTAAGATTTTGGTATTGAACCAATATTTTTTATACTTAAAAAAAGGCAATATCACATTAACACTATTTCATCTAAAAACACGTGCGTACCAAACGTTTGAGAGTATACATATGCTAAGATTTGCCAGTTCTCCAGGCTTAGATCTAAAAAATCGGCGTTACATAAAACTTGAAGCATTCACGTTACAGCGTACATGTTAATTTTTTAAACACCAAAGTGTATCGTTATGTAATAAAGAGAAAGAGGTTGACTTTTTTATATCCTCAAACAACGATAAAGAGCAAAGAATTACGGAAATTTTAAACTAAAATAGCTTGATCTTGAATATATTCAAATGAATTTTTTTTTTACATTTATGAACCATAATCTAGTTATGCACTAAACATAAACACTGACCGTCTTATCTTTATCTGCTTCTCTGCCTCCAAGGTGTGAGGCTACCAAAAATAACGGGTGCGGACACTGAACCGTAGGTATGAATGAATCTGAGCCAGTACCTTATATAATCTGTCAAAAATAGAAAGCAGTACAATTTAGTCTAAAAAGTTGACTCTGTGCACATATACAAGAATAAATAATAAATTGAATATCACAGACATGGCTGAGATATGATATCTAGTCACACATCATCATATAAAAAGGAGCCGCTGACATGTTAATGAGATCCCATCCTTTTATCGGCGTTGTATTTTCTATTGAATTTTCGTTGAGAACAAAGAAGAGGAAAAGTCACACTTTTTTAATGTACATCTATTAAAACAAAAGTTTTCATCGTAATTGGATGTTTTACTTTACCTCTGTACGTCCAGTCACTGTAAAATCCCTCGTCCATTGGTCTGTCTAAGGCTTTTGAGATGTCGATCAAAACGATATAAAACGCCCGAGAACTAAAGAAAATGCAATGACATGCATTTTTTCCATCGAAATCGAGAAGATTTAACCTTTTCAATCCAGTTTTGTTCTTTGAACGTACACAACAACAGATATCAACCAATGGTTGCAATATCTGACTTTTGTTGACTTTATGCACTACATCAGAGGGGTCTCTTAAGTTACTGACAGGTGGTTCAGTGTCTAACTTTGTCTGTTTTGCAATAAGATGTTCTCCTGTCTGTACGTCTTTGAGTTCCATTTTGTCAAAAGAAGTTAGACTGGGTTCATTTCCATCGGGCTTTTCCCCCCTTTCTTTGTCATTTGCCACTGGAATAATACATAACATTTTTTAGGTAACTAATTTAATACAACCTCTGTTAAGTCCTAAAGAAACTAAATAAAGAACAACTCACATTGCTTGTGATATTAACAAAAATCAAATATTTAAAAAAAACAAACTTTATACAAACTTTTGAATATAGAAAACCCTTTGAATGAAAATAATTAAACAAATATTTAAAAAAAACCCTGACCGAATAGTTGATTAAGTGTCAAAAAATTCTTTTAATAAAAAAAAGCATACAATTTTTTCTTATAAGGAGATATTAGGCAATATATTTCATTTTTAGAATACTATTTTATCGTTGTATCTGGTTAAAAAGAATTGAACTGTTGAAATATACTTCCCACTTTCATTACTCATTTTTTTAAAAAGAAAAAAACCTACATAAACATAACTTGGTATTCCATACATACCTGTGTTCAAGATGGTTTATGTATATTTTCATGAGATTTACACAACCTTATGCATTATGGATTATGTTCATTCATTCATTTTCCCGTTTGCACTTCTTTATGCATCTAATGTCATTCATTTTCTTTTAATAGTGTTACAAAAAAACTGAGTGTATAATAATTATCACCTTTAATTGTGCACTCCTTTGCGTCCAGCATAAATTCATGGGAATAAATTTTGATTCCTCTTGTTGACTCCGTCCTTAGATTACTTTTTCTCTTAAGTTTTTCAACAAGATTTATCTTTCCTGTGTCAGCAGTCCCAATCACAATTCCTCTTCCACTATATTCATTTACACTTCCCTTATTCATGCTCTCTACAAATTGTTGTCTCCTCTCCATACTCCAACTTAAAATTTCAGGAGGTACATTTACTGAAATTAATGTAAAAAGGTAAAACATGTTTTTTTTTTTTTCATTTTCCATTGGAATATTCACATGGTACAAGCTAAATTGTTCTTAATTTTCTAGGCAATCAAATTATCAATGTTGCAAGTCTTAGGTCTAAAAATGCCACCATGGCAATGGCATATATTTCCGACAGGGTTTTAACTTACTTAACTTGCTTGAGAATTTTTTTTACACAGACTGCATAGATATGTTCCATAAAATTAATATATGGGTTGATGAGCTGACACTTCAAATGATTGAAATAAATATATGTAAGCACTGTATCCATTTATAAATCAAAGATTTATATGAGCATGTAACCGATTTTTAATCAAAATGATTGTATTACATGTACACTATTAATGCAAAAACACAAAAAATAAATCTAAACATAATAATATAATTTGTCTGTACTTACATATTTTTGCAATAAGTTTAGGTTTTTTGTCGCTCGGGAACTCGTGTAAAAGATAGTTTAGTCCTTGACTTTCAATTTCAGCAATTTCTAAATAAATGTAAATTCAAATTTGACAATAACAAAAAAAAAATTAATTTAAAAAAAATCCTGTTCCTATATGAAATTGCACACACCTGACCTCGGCAACAGAGGATCTTTATCTTTATGGTCAAAATCAATGTCTGTAACACATGCTGGAAAGTCAAAATAAACATTACAGTATATAAGTGATCAGTATGTTCTTTTAGTATATAACTTTGATTTAATGATGTTAAAATCAAATGCAAGGAAATTGTATATTTATTTAAATCGATTATTTGAAATATGTTTTCATCTAGACGGTTAAACTTAGTATGTTAAACTAAGTATGCTTGTAATTAATTATATAACACAATAAACTGATCTGGTAATGGTGTATTTGAACGTATACACTCTGTTTTTTATCTTTTAAATATATTATTTTCTTTTTGCAAGGAAAAAACGTGGAATTTGGTCATAATAAAGTTTATTGTACTACATGAAAAAAAAATTAACAGATAAAATAAATTAAATATCAATCAGGAAAATAAAGGTTCGAGTAAGCAATTCCAATCATTTAAGTCAAAATTTAAATATATTTCAGTGTTCAAAAAAGATTGTTGAGTTAATTTAAATACCTTTGCGTTTACAAAAAATGTCCCTCCGTTTGTAAATAATAGCTACTACTATACAAGTGAGTACCAGAAATCCTAGACTTGTCGATATAGCTATAACCACTACATCATCGGTACTTGTTGGAGATGAACTATTTTCAACTGCTCTCGTAATAGATGTAATATCACTTGAAGTCCTGTAACGAAATCAAAGGCATTAAATTTTTGAGAATACCGGTAAGATAAACTTGACAATGATATTCAAAATAACTTGCTAATTATGTATACGTAAACCAAAAAGAACATATCTGCTTTTTTAGCACTGACATTGCATCTGATATATAAACTTGATTTATCCTAATATTCTATAAATCCATGGAACAAAGTGGACACAAATACCTGTATGCTCATAAAATGGATCTTTTTCTTGTAAAAGTTAAGTAATAAAATGAAAGTTACAAATTGAACATAAACATGACTGATGTCAACAAATAATTTCAATGAAATAAGACTAATGATGAAACTTGATTAAAAAAAAACCCACAACTAACGTTGTTGCCAGTTTGCAAGATGACTCGGCGAGGTAGCAGCGACCAATCGGATCAATATCCATACATTTTGGGTCTGCAAACATCAAAAATAGAAATTAATGCTCTCTCTCTCTCTCTCTCTCTCTAAAATCATATATACAACCATATATTTTAAACAAATAAGGTGGCGAAATCTAAACTTACATTTATAACTTTCATCACTGAGATAGAACATATCTGGACAACCATCTTCGAACGTTGTACAGTTGTAACTATTAAAGTAATTGCTTTCCTGTACATAAACCATACACAAACCTAGAATAATGAAAAACCAATGCAATAGTAAACAAATATAAAACATTCCAAAATATAAGTTTTAAACAGTTTTAAAATACCACAAATATGTGTATTGATTTAAAGCGATCAAATATACGACGATAAAGAGTTGTGCTGCATGTAATAATTTGAATTTATTGGCATTGTATTTCTTTCAGTCCGTACTCAAATCCGATAGGGCAACCAAATGTCTTAAGATGACTAGCTTTCAGAGAATTAAAGTGCTCGTTCATATTTAAGTACACATCTACTTGATCTTTGTTAAATTCAGGCGACTTTTGCTAATACCAGTCAGCCTCTATGAGAGCACGATCGATAGAATAAGACGGAGAAAATGACAAGATATTTGATTGTAGAATATCATTTGAAGTTTTATGAAACTGCTTCAAATTAACTATTTTAGCATGAAATCTTACACGTGGAACAATATTTGTGCTACAATGTATAAAGATTAAAATGTAAAACTATTTGCAAGAAAACAAAATTATCAAGATTTAATGTTTGGGACAACCCCAGTCTTAAAAATCCCAATCCCAGCACAGGGGCTCGTCACGAAGTTATTCACCCTTTTATATCTACCACCTCTATAAAATAAAATGTATTTTATTGTATAGAGGTGGTAGATATAAAAGATTGAAAAACTTCGTGTCGAGCCTCTGTGATCCCAGTACACATTCTTGTCTCTCCCACTCTGAGTAGATACATTCCAAGTATTGAACCTGTATAAGGTTGCAAATCGATGTTATGTTAAATGTACATCGTTTGGACGAAAAAAAAGTTATCAGATAGGATGATATTTATTTTGTAGTATCTTATCCTTCCTAAAATAAGCATTTTAATCTGAGACTCCTGATGTTATTCCCCCATCTTCATATTACAGTATAACCCGGACGCTGTGACGTTTATTCAACTGAATGTTGACTGAGAGGCCTGGAAAGTTGACCAATTAGCAAAATCAATCCTGCCATTCAGTAAACATTTAGTGAATCATACAGTCTCATTTTAGCTGCTTGAATGGTACAACTTCATCCCATGTTAAACATTGATTATCTCTATCTAAATAAGGTTACATACATGTACTTACCTTTTACAACCTGAGGTCTGGTCCTGTTATAACAAAACTCCATTAATGTAGTTAGGTCGTGGACAGGTAGGCAGTGGTATCGGTTAAGAGGGGATTTAGTGTCATTAGAGCAGTTCAGTCTCATGGATGCCTCCTCCCACTCAGTTTTATTTTGTGGACAAATGTCTACCTTGTTAACACCATACTTAGTACGCTTCCGCAGCCTGTAACAAAATGGAATGTTAAAAAAAAATGTTTATTTAATATGTAATTAAAAGAGTGTTTATAAAATTAAGGTTTTAACAGAAATTTTGAAACACTTAATCACTTATCAGTATCAGTATATCATATAAAGTATTAAGTTACTAAAACGATGTATCTCATGTTATAATGTCGCATGTCTTTATCTGAACTGTCAATCACCTCAGTATTATAACAGCAAATTCCTATAAACATAGATAGATCAAAAATGCATTCTACAATAATAACAATTGTTCATTTTTTTTACCTATAAAATGATGTTTTAAAGAGTAAATATAAGGTACATTGTAGAATGTCTAAGAATAATGTCCAGGAATAAAACTTGTCTGTTATTAATTTAATTGATAATTGAAATGTAGAAGACCGTACCTATGTTAAAATTGACACTTTCAAAAAGTTTTGCTTATTCTACTAAAATAAGATTGGTCTGTAATTTTGATGTGATTTGTTAATCACCTATAATAGTGGAAGAACATTTGCCAGTTTTCAGCAATCTTTAAAATTTTAGATGAAAGTGTGAATTGTCATAGTAATTAGATATGACTTGATTGATGTCGTTTACTTTGTTTCTTAACCTTTAAAAATGAAAATTAAAAGCCGACAAAATTTTCCTATTTTTCGATCTTTTCAAATAGTTCTTTGAAGGTTGGATTCCATCTTTCGTTATATGTTTGTTTTGTTTCTTTGTCCTTTTTTGGGGGAAGGGGTGTTGGGTTGGGAATGGGTCGAATATGCATTGGTGTATATTCAAAATCATGTATCAATATGTTAGATTGTTGGTTATGTCTTTTAGGAGATCTTTGTTAATTCTATTGAAGTCACTTTTTCTGATGAGACAGACTTTGTATTCAAGATTTTTAATAGGAATTGATGATACATCATACAGTTTAATATTCTCTAAAATAAGTACTCTGCTTCCAATAAATCTTTAAAAATCTTAAAACTTGACAAAATAATATGGTGGGTTACATAGATGTTAACGAGTTTGTAAATATATAGTGGCATTTATATGGATAACTTTGTTTATGATAATTGCGAATTCACAATGTAGATCATAATTAAAACAAAAATACTACCAGTTGCGGGAGGGGGGTTCCCAGCTAAATTAGGTCTGTTTGTGGTATGCATGTTCAGGTTGAAAGTTTACAGGGTGGACCATTTGTCCCGAAAGACCTTTCGCGCTGAGACGTTTCCTGCCTGTGCTATTTATTTATCTATAACGACATATATTTCAATGTTATAAGATAAATATTTATTAGATATTAATATATTTTATTTATATTGACTTTATTAAAACACTGTCTAAAATGATTATGCTTATTGTTCCAAATTCATTGATAACTTAAATTAAATGCATAAAACAATAATCAACGCGCAGATATTAGTTGCTGTATTATGTTATTTTTAGCAATCATTAGTGAGTGTCTGATTCAGTTTTCTAATTAAAGTGTTTGGAGACTCTCCATGTCAAGTTTCAGAGGAGAAAATATAATTATGAGACGGGTATCAATTTTGTGAACTAGTGGCCTACACTTCATTTGCGAAGTTCCATTTTACACTATCATCAATTTGCTTTTGAAATTGAAAGATGTACTACCTACAGAAATAATTATGTTTATTTAGCAATCAGCAGTAAGTGTCTGATTTAGTTTTCTACAAAATTACCGTAAGGTGTAGACTCCATGTCAAGCTAAGAGGGAAATGCACAGATAGAATATGAGACGGGTGTTAAATTATTATGAAAACTGGTAGATACATATTGGAATAATAATAATAATACAAACAGTACAAAATACAATTATTGATTATTAATATTACTTTATAATACTAATTTTACTTCATAATATTAATTTACTGTTACCACATACATGTAGTTAACAGGCGCGAAACATCTTGGGGTGAAACGTCTCGGTGCGGATTCTCTTTCGGGACGAATTGACTATGTCCTATGTCTCTCACCAGAGGGCGTATTACGCTTCGCTACAACACGTATAAGTGGAGCGAAGCAGGAACGATAACTCTAGGTAGAGATTGGCATTGCCAGTCTATCGGGGTGAACAGTAGGCGTGACCTTCCTCGTTTTATGCTTAATTGCTTCAGAGAGTCCATTAAACTAGGTCAGACCCAGTTTTTTAGTGTAGTAAAAGGATACAAATATCTTGTGATCAATTTTAAACCCAAATATCAACAGAAATTTGCGGACAAATGAGAGATATTGTTAAAAATATGTTGTAAATAAACCTAAGAAAGATAACAAGTGCTGTCCCTCCATTCTCAAAATAACAAAACGAAAGTGGTTGTTTGTCTTATTGAAATACATCGTTAAACCGTTTTTTCATATGATCAATTTTGATTAAGTTTCCTTTTGTTGTAACAAATTATAAAAAAAGAAATTGATGGCAAGTCTAGACACAATGTTTTAAAAATGCTGATTTAACAGCAAAACATTGCCGACCTGTATACATAGGAACACCATGTTTTAATTTAAAGGGCATCAATTGTAATATCTTCCTCGCTCTTGCAAAACAAAGTATAAAATGTAATGAATCCGTTTAGTACACATTACATAATACTTACCGTTCTGGCGTAGCGGTTCTCTCCAATTCCGAGAACTATAAAGATTATACAAAAGAAATACCTCGCCCATCTTATTTTGGGGCTCCTATATAACGCCATTTTAAATTCCATCAGAATTGTTGTTGATATGCACTGGTGGATCCAGAGGGGGGTTCTGGAGGTTGAAACTCCCTTTGAAAATGCAATAAAGGGGAAAGAGAAGAAAAGAGAGGGAAATAAGAAGAAAAAAATGAGTGTGAATTTACATCGGCCAAACTATACAGTATAGAAGAATATTTCGGCGGTATTTGTACTAAAGTCGAATGAGTAAAATGCTTTGAAATACAAAGCCACATGTCAATTTTCGGGATTTATTTAATGAATGGTTGTAATTGATCCATGACATTTAATGTTCATTGATCTTATAACAATTGTATTGATAAGATCTCTGGCCATGAATTTACTTATCCTAGAAACTGTGAATTTCACTTAATCTACGAAGATTTAAAAGTATAAAAATGAATGATATTGAATTTGTAATTTCACATTATGCTGATGATACAGTTATAATAAGTCACCTAATGCAACAATGGAAGAGCAAGAAAACTTTTTTATAACGTCCAGTCTTTAAATGAATAATGCAAAAAACCGCTTGTATGGAATGGTAGTACAAAAATATTCAGAAGACAAAATCTGTTCAGAAATTTATTTCCAACGGACTTTTTGGCATTCACTATGATGAGGACTGAAACCTATATAAACTCAACTATGACAAAAAAAAAACCCAGGTTTAATTAAAAAGTAGAACCGAACAATAGAAAAAGTATAATTAAACACCGATTGGAAAAATAACTCTTATAAAATCTTTAATCATATCTCAACTTAACCACAAATTCACAACATTACCATATCCACAACTTATAATAATAAAAGCCCTTTATATCATTATTGAAGCCCTTTATATCATTATTGTTATTTTTTTATACAATTGATGAAGTAAAAAAAAAGACAAAAAATATCTAGGGAGGGCGAAAAATGCATGACCTAAAAATGTTATATAAAAGGATATAAATCTTCACGGATAACATGATTTTTTTAATATCAATTCAAAGTGAAAACCTTTTTTTTTTTTACAGATCTTGGTATAAAAATATCATATATCTAAATGACTTAATGGATGATCAGAGGAAGTTTAATATCTTTAGACATTCTACAACTTAAGTTCATAAACAATCCAAACCATTATATTTTTTCAGGACTCTATATCTAATATGAGAGAGTGTAATGTATATACAGAAATGTAAGTCTATATTAACCTTTCATACCGATGAATATCCATATTTTTATTACAACAAAAAAAAAAGAAGATAAAATGCTATGTCAATTGATCAGTAATCAAGCCAAGTTACAAAGGCTACAATTTCAAATCAATCAGTAAATGGTAACAAAAATTGGAATTATGTTTAAAATTGGGAAAGGTGATTTAAGATTATTTAGTTTTTCTTATAAAGAAGAGGATACAATATGCCACCTAATGCAGAAATGCAGAACTGTACAGCAGCTTTGTATGAACTTTACAAACTCATAACAAATTAAAAAGTATTGATCTTGAACTCAATCAAGATTCATTCATGTTTGGAAAATACAGAACTAGCGAAAATATTGGACAGAGCAATATTACGTTAACTTTATGACAATTAAGCAATGAATTTATAGAAGCAGCTGCTTTTAAAGTAAGTTCTTAGTCTTTGAAGTTATATAGAACTATATTTTATTAATATAATTATATATATCTATTATTTATACATATATATTATATAATTATGTAACTCTCTCTCTCTCTCTCTCTCTCAAAATTTCAGTAATGATTGTTATTTTTCAGCTGCAGTGCACTTCGCACATCCGAAAGTCCACCGTCATTTCCGGTCGTCACTGGAATAAAGCAGAAAACATTTATTTTTCAACTTTTCTTAATCCTAAACTTTTTTTCTGCCATGTTACGGTACATGTTAATGAATACAGAATATGTATTTTTCTTCTAAAATCGATACACGTTAGAGTGGTAGACTTTTGTATAGGCGACCCAGGTTCAACCCCCTAAGTGCTGATCCTTTTTTCCCCCCTAAATTGTGTTGCGATTCAAAATGTTATCTTTGAAATGATGCATTTTAATAATTTTTGTTTGAATTTTATAAAAAATCACAGTAACAGCGCTTTATCCTAGTAATAAGATATGTGTGTTGTCCTTAGAGATGCTTACTGGAATTTGAGAAGATGTTGAGAAATGAAAGAAAATGTCCCGATATCCTTTTTAAGGTGCACTCAAACAGAAGACCTTTCGTTGCTCGCAACAAGCGTCTAGTTCTTATTTTTTTCTGTCATATATTCTAAAAATCGCTTCAGCCAATTTTCATGAAACTTTCAGAACTTCCTCTAGAAAATATTTGTAAGAAAATTCTTGATAATTTTTTTATCGTCACTTCCGGTACCGAAATATTAAAGATTATATGTGTTTTTTGTGTCTTTTATTCTAATAAATCTGAAAGATCAGGGATGGCAGGGAGTCTCCAGCCGCAGTGTCTCTCGCGTATCCATATGTCCGCCGACACTTCCGGTCGTCATTGGAAAAAAATAAAACCTAAATTTTTCATTTTTTTTAAAATTGAATTTTTTTTAGCTTTTATTTGACAGAGGCGCTCTCAAAACTTTCGAATATGATATTTGTTTAAAATCGATCCACGCATTCTCGAGATTTTGGGCTCCAAAGTCCTGAAGCGAGAGTCCGCGTAACTAAGTCATTAGACTGATGGCCCAGGCGACCCAGGTTTAGTCCCTAAGTGAAATGATAAATTTTACTTATTTCCAATTTAGTTTTATCAAAAATCACGATAAGAGCGACTTTTTAAAGTATAATTTAAGTATACTTATATGTCTATTCAAATTTATATGGAGGGTTAAATTGAAGTTGATGACATGTTTAGAAACGATTTAAAAACGCAACTATCCATATAGTCTTCTTTATGGTGCATGTTTAGAAACGATTTAAAAGAGCAACTATCCATATAGTCTTCTTTATGGTGCACTCAAACAAAAGACCTTTCGTTGCTTGCAACGAGCGTCTAGATTTAAATATCTTTCAACATTATCAATGTAAATAATTACAGGATTATTAACTGTTAGTATTTTTACATCGTATTCCCTGAAACCAATAAAAATACTTATGTGAGAAGAAAATTCAAATCCCGCCGAATATTGAAAAACCGGTTTCAGTTTGCAAATCCTACGGATTTGTTTTTTCATTGATTACTGAGTTACGGTAACTTTTTTCTGGATTTGTTTTATTGTTTACGGCACTGATAAGATTCATGGATATTTCTTTTGAGCAATGAATATATTTAGTAGTATTTCTTGATAATTCTGTGAGTAAAGTCTTTAATCTGTATGCCTTAATTACTGAGGGATATTTTGTGAAATGCTATAGAAGCAAATATGTTTATCTTAGAGTTATGTATCATAGCAGTGTAATGATTTTATCATGTGTTACGTAATTAAAGGGGCATGGTCACGATTTTGGTCAAAAATTATTTTTCCGATTTTAATATCCACAATGCTTCAGAAAGGCATCTGTGGCACGAGCCTTGTTTACATGACAAAGAATTGTGAGCCCTTTATCTTGCTTATAACTCTGCGAATCACTCTCAAATTTTATTTGATTATTAGAAATGCTGACTGAAGCATTATAAACAATAGAAATCGAAAAATAAAATTTGACCAAAATCGTGACCATGCCCCTTTAAGGGTTTTAGGGGCCAAAAGTCCAAAATTTGGATCACCCATATCACAGGAAGAAAAAAATATTTTGAAATCCAGTATAGAAGAAAAGTTGTTCAAATGATATTCTTAACAATATCCAACCTTCAAAATTTCGTTAAACGGCCACTAAAAGAAGATAAGGGATTGGCCCTAAAACCCTCTTTCTCAAAAATCTCCAGAACGGTAACAAATTTCTATAATCTTGTTGACCAAAATGTGTTCAGAATTAAATGACCTTTCATTTAATATCATGTAAAGGGACTTGTTTCTCAAATTAGGGAACCAAAGGGCTCTTAATTCTTTTATATATAGCCCTTTACTGAAAAATATTTTGTGAAATGTTATAGAGGCAAATATGTTTATCTTAGAGTTATGTAGCAATCAATGTAATGATTTTATCATGTGTTACGTAATTAAGGGGTTTTAGGGGCCAACAGTCTAAAATGTGGATCACCTATATGTCAGAAAGAAAAAGATTCTAAAATGCAGTACAGAAGAAAAGTTAACAATATACAACCTTCAAAATTTCGTTAAATGGCCCCTAAAAAGAGATAAGGAATCGGCCCCTAAAACGTTCTTTCCCATATATCTCCAGAACGGTAACGAATTTCTAAACACTTGTTGAAGAAAATGTGTTCAGAATTCAATGACCTTTTGTTTGATTTCAAGAAAAAGAAAGGAGCTTGCCTCTAAAATTTAGAAAATAAAGGGCTCTAAAGTCTTTCATCTATAGCCCTTTACTGAGAGCTATTTTGTAAAAGGGTATTAACTGAATTAGGTATAATACGTTTATAAATCCTAAAAAAATATTGATAATCTCTTGCATTACCTAATTAGGGTTTTTAGGGGCAAGAGGTAAACAAGTTTAATCTTTTCTATCTTAATTGGAAGAAATGCAAGTATTTTAAAAGCATATAAAAAATAAATTATAAAAAGTGATGAAGCAGGCGGCTTACTAATGTATTTTTAGCAAGAGTTATTCTCCTTTGATTTATTGATTTTTGATTATTTAATAAATGTTTCCAATAATTACCAATAGTGTGATGATTATTATTTTATACAATAATTATTAGTATATGTAAATAAGTTGTTATGCTTAAGTAGTTTTAGGTTAAGTGTAGATAGTTTGTTTAATTCTGTTTTCCAATTTTTAGATACTATGAATTAATCTAGGCCGGCACATATATAGGGACAGATTCTAATGCGTTGTAAAGGAACGACTGTTTGGGGTTAATCTTGTAGAGGTACGTCTAGATTGAGTGTGTGGACATCCCTGCTCTCTCTCTAATCTTCGTGTTTTCTAACATACGATACAGAGTGTGCGGTCATCCCTGCTCTGTATCGCATTATTACAAGTGTGCGGTCATACCTGCTTGTATTGGTGGTGGTTGCGGCGGAGCACTAGTGTGTGGTCATCCCTGCTGGTGTTCTGGCCTTTCTAGCGCAGGTGTGCGGCACTCCCTGCTTGCGTTAGGTTGAGCTGTTGGGGCAAGTGTGCGGTCATCCCTGCTTGCGTTAACGTTGGTACCTGTTGAGTTGCGTAGGTGTGCGGTCATCCCTGCCTGCGTAACGTTGAGTCCCTATATATGTGCAGGAGCGGTGATTAAAGTCTACACTTGTAAATATTGGCAGCAATCAGGGCTACCCGATTCTATCTCGGGTACGGGCCCGCGGGGATCACAGGCAGTGACCCCTTGCACGTTACATAAAATTTGGTGACAACGGTGGGATACCCTGGAATGCTGCAGAGAGGGAGAATGGACGACATTGACAAAGAGATAACTTTTTTTTAAGGGAGACGATTGCGGAGATGCGGGAGCGCAGCGACATGAAGACATCAACCCCAGTGAATGAAAGACACGCTCTGATCAGAGGTTTTGAAGGGAACACCATGCGCAAAGACGAAGAATACCTGTGCGATTATCACTCTGCTAATGAAACATATGCAAACCAGCGCAGCAACGAGATATTCTGTGACTATGCGCTAAATAGGAAGATAGGTCATTTGCCAGAAGAATACAACACTTGGTCTTTGCACAGAGCTGATGCGTTTTGGAAGTCTCGGGAAAGGTTCACAAGTCCTGAGATAAGCAGTACATTCATTGGAAGATGCCTACGAAGCGCAAAATTCCTTTACACCAGCTACTTATGATGGCAGTGGTCAATGGATCGATTACCATGCGCACTTTGAAGCCTGTTCTGAAATAAATGGTTGGAGTTACGCTACTAAAGGTCTCTACCTGGCAGCTTCCCTCCGAGGCAGTGCACAAGGATGTCTTGGCAATATCCCAAAGGGTGAAAAACCAGACTATGAAATACTTGTGTTAGCTTTGGAAGATAGATTTGCTCCACCAAGTCAAGCAGAGCTCTACAGAGTGCAAATGCGAGAGCGTCGCCAGAGAGCCGGTGAAACTTTTTCAGAGCTTGGACAGGCCATCCAGAGACTTGCAAACATAGCATACCCAACTGCCACTTTTGAATTCAGAGATACGTTAGCCAGAGATCACTTTGTGGACGCGCTGGACAATTCTGAGGTGCGCATTCGTATAAAGCAATCCCGACCGAGAAGCTTGAACGTGCAGTGATACTAGCTGTTGAATTGGAGGCGCACCAAAGAGCCGAGAGGAAATGCTATGCACGCCATATCAACGTTGAGCCCTCATCTGATGAGCTAGTGGAACTGGTAAAATCACTGTCAGCCAAGATCGAGTCTCTCCAGACGGATTTGAGGGATTTACAACTTCAACGCAGCAAGGATAATGCACAAGATACTGCCTCATCATCTAAACGTAGGTTATGCTATTTCTGCAGAAAACCGGGACACCTGCGGAGAGATTGCGTAGTGAGGAAGCAAAGCAAGTCCAAGCAGATAAGAAGGCGGCGTAGAAGTAAAGCAGAAAACCAGACTTGCAAGAGTGATTCCAGTTACAGTGGAAAGAATGCTAGTCGACAAGATGAACCCAAGAACGGAGATGTAGCACAGCATCGAATTGCTGAAGACTGTTCCAATGGATCCTACCGCGTAGGTACCGTAGAGTCTGTGCCAAACTCCAAAGACAGAAAAATGGTTAAGGACCAGGTTCGTTATGAGAAGATTATTGCAAACAGCTCCAGTGTTACGGTTGGCAGAACCCTAAAGTCAGCTGAAGGCAAAGAGAAGTACCCCGAGTGGAAGTTGGCCAGAAGAAAAGAATGCAAGAATGGTCGCAGGCGCAAAGGCATGAAAAGGGGATCTCCTGGTATTCGCTTTGGAAGAGGCAAGAAAAGTTCGTCCGAACAGTTTAGACCATACGGTGTCGAGGCAGATGGCAGCAGGTTGCAGGCATCGGTTAATATGCCCAGTGAAGCCATAATGCAGGGAATTCCTGACTTGAGAGAGAGCCAGATATTCCACAAGAGGTAGAAGACGTCTAGTGCAAGACGGAAAGTTGAAGTGTAAAGCTAGAGGTGATACAATGCAAATTTGTGTCTGTCAGCTGCAGTTGTGCTGTGTGCACGTGGTCCAGGAAAGAAAGGGCCAGCTTTTTTTTCTTCTTATGGTTTTATTTTTTTTTTTGGGGGGGGGGGGGAGGAGTATTTTTTTAATTTGGATACAACTTCATCTTTTTGTGAAGTTCGGGGTTTTGATTTTAGTTTTGCGAGGACGCAAAATTCTGAGGTGGGGGTAGTGAACGGACAGCTTACTAATGTATTTTTTTAGCAAGAGTTATTCCCCTTTGATTTATTGATTTTTGATTATTAAATAAATGTTTCCAATAACTACCAATAGTGTGATTATTATTATTTTTATACAATGATAAATAGTATATGTAAATAAGTTGTTATGCTTAAGTAGTTTTAGTTTAGGTGTAGATAGTTTGTTTAATTTTGATTTCCAATTTTTAGATACTACGAATTATTCTAGGCCGGCACATATATAGGGACAGATTCTAATGCGTTGTAGAGGAACGACTGTTAGGGGTTAATCTTGTAGAGGTACGTCTAGATTGAGTGTGTGGACATCCCTGCTCTCTCTAATCTTCGTGTTTTCTAACATACGATACAGAGTGTGCGGTCATCCCTGCTCTGTATCGCATTAATACAAGTGTGCGGTCATCCCTGCTTGTATTGGTGGTGGTTGCGGCGGAGCACTAGTGTGTGGTCATCCCTGCTGGTGTTCTGGCCTTTCTAGCGCAGGTGTGCGGCACTCCCTGCTTGCATGCGTTAGGTTGAGCTGTTTGGGCAAGTGTGCGGTCATCCCTGCTTGCGTTAACGTTGGTACCTGTTGAGTTGCGTAGGTGTGCGGTCATCCCTGCCTGCGTAACGTTGAGTCCCTATATATATGTGCAGGAGCGGTGATTAAAGTCTACACTTGTAAATATTTGCAGCAATCAGGGCTACCCGATTCTATCTCGGGTACGGGCCCGCGGGGATCACAGGCAGTGACCCCATTGCACGTTACAGCGATAAAAAAAAGCATTTGTGTCTAGTTATTCTTGTTTTTTTCTTATGCATTTTTGTGCAGGCGATTGTTCAGAGATTGCTTTATCGATTTTCATGAAACTTTCAAATCCGATAGATGTTCATTCGAACTAAATACCTATTTTTTTTAAATTTGATTACGTCACTTCCGTTTTAAAAGTTTTGACTTTTAAACGATGTTTTAAGGGTCATCTTGTCCTGGAAACTACTCCTAAACCATAAAAGATAATAAGTTCAAACTTTCAGAGATTATAGACAAGAGATTGTAGATGTGTTATTTTGCATTCATTTTTGTCCGGCTCAAAATGCGTTAAAGCTCGCCTGGTCCCGGAAATTTAGAATAAAAAAAGACTCGATTTTTCGTCGTTTTCTTTGTTAATATCTTTTCTCAAAATTTTTGTAAAATATGTAATGCAAAGTTTATATTTACAAGAGCGTTCGGTTGATATAAAGAAATAAGGGCTGGTCACTCGTATTAGGGGCTGAGAGGGATCTAAAGTCTTTTATCCGTAGTACTTTACTGAGAAATATTTTGTAATATGTTATAGAAGCGAAAATGTTAATCTCGTATTTATTTAACTAAAGATTATAAAAAATGTCTTATGCGTTACGTTATTAGGGGTTTTAAGGGGCCACATTTTTTTAATTGTAAATTTATTCCCTTTTAAACTTAGAATTTTGATCATATATTGAATATAATAATGAACAATTTGTTCTATTATTTTTATGGCAACTTCGGCCTTTTTAAAGTTTTTTTTTGTAAAAGACAAAGGAATTGATGTGCATATTGCAGGAAGTTTGTGAGTTATGCCCTTTATCAAATTATTTTGTGTAAATAATACATACATTGCCATTCATTATGTGTATCATTTTGAAGTAATATGGGATCGGTCATCGTAAGGTACGTGAGCTTGCTCAATTTTTCTTCCATTTGGTAAAGTGGTTGAGAATAACGTAAAACAAAACTTAGCGATATTCTCTCCTTTGAACAGGTAACTCGACCCTTAATATCCTGATATAAAATGACTCATGACAACAATAACTGACAACTGAGAACTAAGAATTGAAGATTTAAATCTTGGATATTTAAAAAAATATTCTAGTGTTTTACACAATTTGTATTGGTTCATTCGACGGCTTTCTAAATACTTTGCTCTAGCAGATTCCCAAAATTTCATTAGGAATTTATATAAAAACTATTGTTTTTAAGTGCAGCCGGGGATCGACAATGATATGGCGACCGAATTCTTGTAAACTCCCGTCAGCTTTATGTATTAAGGTATCAGATGTACAATTGACCAAAAAAATGAGGCTTGGTAAGGTAAATATTCTATTACCTCATTTGATAGGGAAGGATATCTAGTTTCTATAAATAGACTTTTTTCCCCGCCAAATCACTATGGGGAAGTAACTCTAGCGCTGCAAATCACACACGGTAAAATATATATTTTCTATGACAAACACATGTGTAATCATGATTAATATTTATAAAATAAGAATTGCCAACATATTTTAATAAAAATAAAGTTTTGAAATAAATTCATTTTCCTTTATTAATATTTTTATTTTTTTATTTATGAGAATGATTTTTTTTAATGATCATGACGACGTCACGCGATTTGAACCCCTATGTCGGCTGTAGAAATCATAAACGAACGCATATTCCCGTTACCTGGTGATTGCACTGTTTTCTATTCCTTTACGATTGAGAACTTATAATTTAAGAATAACAAATCTAAATTGTTGAGTTTTTTCATTCAGCAAAATGCACGAAAAATATTGTTACTATTACAACAAAGTCGTGAATTGCGGGTCACATCAGGTGTGTAAGCGTTACGAGCAAAGCGTCCGATAACCGTGTGAATTGTTTCATTAGAATTCATTCCAGACCAAACTCGTAGAAAACAACATACATTGCATACATGTGTAAACTTTTAATCAAAATTGTATTCTTTTTCAACAAACAAACGGATAAGTCAGTTTAAAATGGAGACGGTCTAAAATGTCTGACTATGATGTTTCCGTACCGCAGTACAATAGTGGAATGCACAATACATCAATACGCTTTATACAGTTATAACAAAATATGTCTTTTATAGAACAAAATTCCGAATCAACTATAAATGACGCTGTGATGTTGTAATAAGTATGCGTTTTTTACACGATAAGATTAAAATAAAAATTAGAAAGTGGGAAATACGCCGTTATACAAATGTTAGGTCAGAAACATTCTGTATGTAACGTTATAATGAAATTAGGAATACAAAAAATTTAACAAACTAAATAGGGTATTACAAATACCAGATTATCCTAAATTCAGGTTATGCTCAGTCACAAATTCAACGAAAACAATTATTAAAGCAACCAATTTTTCGACCAAATACGTGACTTACGCACTGCAAACTTTACTCTTTAAATAAAAAAATTTTCTTCGCGTTATTGCAAGACCGTCATGGGGAAAAAATGACGTCATACAATGTCAAGTGACGTAAAACTGCTACAGCTTCATATTGAAACGGAACAAGTTTTGAAATGAAAAAATAATATGTTTTACGGTGATACCGTTCTGGCGAGCGCAGCAAGAATTACACACACCTTGCATCATTGTCAACTTATAGTTTTATTTAGGTATCAACGAACGTCAAAGAATTTTTGAGAGAGTATTGCTCTGCAATAAGTATGCCAAAGGTACTAATTTTAATGGTTATGATACATACAGCGCAACCCTCTACCCCGAGAGAGAGAGAGAGAGAGAGAGAGAGAGAGAGAGAGAGAGAGAGAGAGAGAGAGAGAGAGAGAGAGAGAGAGGGAGAGAGAGAGAGAGGTTCCTGTTTGTTGGTATGTAATTTCCCACTTTTAAATTTGATGGTCTGACTATATGCAATATCTACATAATATTTTTAACTGTTTACTTTAGTTTTTCATTTTATTCCTTTTTATTTAGTTCAAAATGTCCTATTGTTTTTTTCCTTCCTACTCATATACTTACCTGCCTACTGTACATGCATGCTTAAAAATGGATCGATATGACAGTAAAGTATGGCTCTTGCTAGTATATATACATAAAATCTCTATATTAAAAAAAAAAATTAAAACAAATCATATGTCAATGAGGTACGTATCGCAGTCCATACTGAAATAGCCAGTACACTCATTACAGATGTTTGATCCACCTCTAAATTTATCGCGGGAAATATAGCGCGAGTGCACTGTGACGTCATCCATGACTTTGTTCGTCTTTGTTTACGTTTCTCGACTCAATACGGAGGTATGGAAGCATGTAACAAATCTTTTGAGTCTCGCCAAAGCATATGCGGTACTCAAAACGTGTCTTCAAACTTTAGGTCACCGTAAATTACGAGTTAAAAGTCGGCCATTTTTTGCATAGCACCACGGGTGAAAACATTAGAGAGCATTATGGAACGTAGACAAAACATTTTGTTTGATGAACTGTAGGTTTAGCTCGTTCTTTTCCCGCGCACACTGGTTCTTAGAGCTCGCTTCGCTCGCTATTAATTCAACAGTATATTAATATCTGAAAACATTTTATTTTTCGTTTTAAGGTCAAGAGATATATATATATATATATATATATATATATATATATATATATATATATATATATATATATATATATATATATATAATAATAATAATAATAATAATTAGTCAAAAATTGACAAAACTCCGATGCTCCTTAATTCCCCCATTTTTCATTGAAAATGTCAGTTTAAAACATGATTTTTCATTTTGTATACCAAACATTTTAGCCCCGTTACAACCAATCAAACAAAGCTATTGTTATGACACATCATTGAAAGAGTTTATATCTTAAATTTTATGAACCTGTAGGCACCTTTATTTACTAGATTTTGACCTTAATAATGCATCAATTGTTTATTCTTCAGTGTTTATGATGTTATTAAAAAATATTGCGACAGTTTGAAAATTTATTTCAATCTCCGAAATATACCGAGCTCATTCCGGAAAACCCCGAGCTCTCAGGCTCAAATGTACACCCGATACCTTCAGTGTAATTGTCACAGCGCATGTCAAAAACATTTCAATTGGGTATAACGTTAAAAATGGCGTTAAATCAGAGTCCCAAACAAAGATTTGCGAGGGTTTTTTTCGCTATAACATCTTTGGTTCTCGGGATTGGAGAAAACTGCTATGCCAGAACGGTACGTTTTGGGTACATTATTATTCAATGTGTATAAACTCGACTGATTATACATGTACATCTGTTTTTGCATGAACAAGAAAGGAAATCAAATCAAAGTCTTTTAAATGAGACACGAGTACTTGTGTAAGTTGGCTAAATGGATGTTGATACCAAATTGTAATTCTGTGATATCAACCTTGTTTCTGTACTTGTCAATAATGTAGTTGTGTATCATTACTTACTATGTACACGAAAGCAAAAATAATCAACATTGGTCTTATTAAATAACAAATTATCTACTTTCTTTTTGCTCTTTTTAAAATGACGGAGCAACATTTGTTTACAATATATTTTAACAATATTTCTGCTTTGTCCACCATTTTCTTGACAATATTTGTTGTGAAATTAATCCGTTGAATTCTATGTATTGTTTCACTTTACATAAAGCTGACATGAATTCATAAAGGTATTTGGTCGCCATATTAGCTTTGATCGCTCCTCAAATGTTACTTGGGAATGTAAACCGGTTGAAAACGTTACGGTCGGTTGCCTTCTGAACTTTAACGATACTATCTTGTTTGGGCAATTTATTTATGTGCATTTTAAGTATTGTATTCGGCAAAGATAGAATTGTCTCATAATTACCAATTGCAAGCGGGTTTGAGGAAATCTTTTTCTACTTTAGACCACATTCTTACCTTGCACTTTAAATCCACTACGTTTACTTTAAAATTATGGTATCAATGGTAAATATTCTAAGTATAATACAAATATGTTTTAAGGAATTGAATCACTCATCAAGATGAATGACAAAGTATCCGATTCTTTCTCTTGCAATGTTGAAAACCTATGTGTAAAAGATATTTTTAACAACAAAGTTTCAAAAATGTTAAAGAATTTAATGAGGCCGAGTCAAATTATTTCTATCCTAGATATTTTGATGAAATTTCTTGCATATAAATAATAATTTATTAACTATCCCGACTACCTAGGGGGTCTTCGCAAATGTTAACATTGTTTTTTTACTATAGGACCCTATATGAATTTGTTAAAAAAAGCGCAAAATTTTCACGTTTTCCCATATTTTTAGGTCATCTGAGTAAACTCAGGTGAGACCTATTGTTAACCGTTTTCGTCCGTCGTCATGCGACGTGCGTCGTCCGTCGTGCTTTAAAATTTTTACATTTTTAACTTCTTCTTAAAAACTACAACGCTAATTCTTACCATTTTTTGCGTGAGGCATCTCTATGGTAATATATAAGAGGAATCTAAATTGTGAAATTCGTGGCTCTACCACTCCCTGGGGCACCACAAGTGGTGCCAAATATGCAAAAAAAAAAGCAAAAACTAAAAAATGTTCTTCTCTATTCACACACATGTGAGGAAAAAACTGGTTGCATGGTAATGATGTCCATAAAGCCCTCTACCAAATTTGTGAAATCCATGGCCCCTGTGTCAGGGATTCTGGCTCTAGGGTTGGGCCGATATGGCCATGTAGTAAAAATGTATTAAATCTTAGAAAATCTTCTCTATTCCTATATATAATTGTTAAAAACTAAATGCATGATTATGATGTCCATGAAGCCCTCTGCAAAAATTATGAAATTCATGATTTCTGTGTCAGGGGTTCAGTCTCTAGGGTTGGTCAAATATGGCCATATAGTAAAAATGTATTAAATTTTTAAAAATCTTTTTTAATCCTTCTAACTCTTCTACCTAAATTATGAAATCCAAGGCCCCTGGGTCAGGGGTTCAGGACATGGGGGAGGGGCAATTTAGCAATATAGTGTTAATGCATATAATGTTTTATAATTTTCTTCTCTATTCTCACACATCTGTATGAAATTGACTTCATAATTATGCTTACCAGGAAATCCTCTAATAAAATTTTAAATTTCATGTCCTCTGGAGTATGGGTTTTGACTCAAGGGCAGGGCCAAAGTGGATGTATAGGTGTTAATGCATATAATGTTTAAAAATTATCTTCTTTACTCCCACACACCTGGAAGGAAAACTTAATTCATGATTTTGTAGACCAGATCTTTAAGTTTTCTCAAAAATATAGGTTTCATAGTTCTTTTTGAAAGAGTTCAGGCAGGGAGGTGGTCGTCATTACAAAGGACTATATATGATATGGGCCTAAAATGGCCCCCAAAAATAAACATCATCATTTTACTGTAATTATTTGTTTTCTTTGTACAGATATCTATGTAATGTTTTAACATAATATACTTTTTGATTCAGGTGCCCACAATTTAGAAATATAACACCGTAAAGACAACCTTTTCCCGCCCTTTTTGCATTTTTAGCATAAAACGGCCTGTTTTGATGCAGTTTTTCCTTCAGAAAACATAGAGCGCATGCTTGAACAAACATTATATTCAAATAAGAGATGTATCTACCCAAGACTATTAAGTGACAAAATAAATTGTTTTTGTTCAAGCATGCGCTCTATATTTCCCATTCGTAAAAAGATAAGAAAAATGTCAAATTTTGACTAATTTTGATTGAATAATAAAAATAGCCTCACTTCTGACGTCACATACTCCTTGTGAGTGCAAATAAATCAAATAAGTAGGGAAAATATATTTTACATCAACTCTTCTAAAAATAACATTACATTTCATTGTACCTGAAACACTTTAAAAAATGTCGAATTATGGGGGCCAAATTTAACTCATATCATATATATTTCTTTATAAATTTTCTTTTCCAGAATAAACCCAATTAAATGAATAAATGAGACTCCTCGACAAGTTTGTGTTTGGGTTATATGCTACTCAGGTGACCGTTCAGGCCTATCGGCCTCTTGTTTGTATTTCTACTATAGGGATTGCTTTTTTGTCAAATATGTGAAAACTATATTGTAAAATGTCACCAAATTATGAAACTTAAAAGAATGATTGCCTCGTGGGTTTGTTTAAGGATAATATCAAAGTTTATTTTTTTTCTCTGAAAAAATGGCAAATTGTGGTATCTATTGGCTTATGAAAATTATGTTTTAACGAAATAAAATTTTAAAAATACATCACAGCCAGGATAAATGAGCTAATCACTTTTTCCTTGGCTTTATGTATAGCTTAAATATACCGGGAAATGATGACGTACAGGCACCATTTACCCTATCAAATTCATAAAATCACAGTTTCTCAACTAATAAACACTACAAGTATTGTTCATTTTGTATTGAGACACAATTCAGAGGAAAGTTATAACTTTACATCTACGGTTGTCTGAAAATAAAAAGATGCGCAAAGTCATGCGCACTCGAATTGTACTCGGCCTCGATAAGTGCCATGGTATTAGATTTTTAATATCAGGCTCTTTTTTAAAAGCCAAAAAAAAACATTTATGTGGCCAAGCCTATAAGGCAATGTATGGCAATGTATGGTGTCATTATAAAAAAAAGACAATTAAATCTGCCAGTTACACGTCAGTAAGAACTTCTTGATAAAATGGTTTTACTTGTATTACTATATGGCTGCAAAATAGGGGGTCTCGAAAATCTTGATAGTATTGAACGTGTTCAAATTTTTAAACCACATTTTATGTTTAAAAATTAGTCTTCTTAATTATATTGTGTAAGGAGAAACACGTCGTTTTCTGTAATCGTGTCTAGTAGAATGGTATCATTCTGTAAATTAATTTCTAGTACTCATGCTATGAATGCAAACATATTATACCAGTGATTGTTAATCGATACTGAAAATTCAACCAACACTTACCCATGACTTAATTGTATTCGTCACATTGTTAACTTATGTGGTTTGTCAATTGTTTGCATAGTCAGTTTTTAGGTCACCTGAGTCACGCTATTGGTCTTCGTCCATCGTCGTGCGAAGTCTGTCGTCCGTTTACAATCTTACATTTATAACTTCTTTATAAAAGCTACGAAGCTAATTTTTACCACATATTGTTTTGAAGATCTCTGTGATTAGAGGAAATGTCTTTGAACCTGGAACCTTATGAATGAGGCAAAATATGAAAAAAAATTGTCAAAAATCTTCTTCTCTACTACCACACAAGTGGGGAAAAAACTAAATGCATGATTATGATGTCCATACAGCACTTTACTTGAATTGTGAAATTTATGGCCCCCGGGTCAGGGGTTCAGGCCCTAGGCGAGGCCAATTTGCGATATAGTAAAAATGTATTAAATCTTAAAATAAAACCCGTCTTCTTTTTTTTCATTTATATTTTTAAAAAACTACTTACATGGTTATGATGTCCATGAACCCTCTACCGAAATTGAGAAATTCATAGCTCCTGGGTTAGGAGTTAAGGTCCTTTGGGCAAGACAAATATTGCCTTGGAGTGAAAATCTTTTTTATCTTAAGGAAGGAGTTTTTTTTTCTGGTTACGGCTTGTTAAACATAAATTTGAATAATTGTTCATTAAATCAAGATGAAAGGAAATTAAAATAGTATATTTATCTTTCTTTTTTTATTATCATACAACTTGGCGTAGAAAAAGTAATCAATGTTTAGAATCTAACACGGACTATATTTTTGGCGTAATATTGGCGTAGGAAAATATCACATGTTTCGCAATTCAGAATTGCTGCAGATTAATGAGTCTGTTTTAGCATTTTAAAAACAAAAACATAAATGTTGGATTTTTTTACGAATGTGAACTAATGATGCATGTATGATACTTGGGTTTCAGAATATGTTTTATCATTTAAAAAACAAAAACATTAATGTTGGATTTTTTTTACTAATGTGAACTAATGATGCATGTATGATACTTGGGTTACAGAATATGTTTTTAAATATGATTTGCCTATCAAATTACATTTTTATAAGCTTTTGTAAACTTGTGAAAAAATCTCTAAATTCAGTTTTTCTCTCTTATTAAATGGTCAATATATAAGCTTTTCTGAAAATCTATATCTTTATATAAAGTTTTCATTATACATAAAAAATTTTTAATATTTTATTATTGGAAGATTAAAAATAATAATGACAAATTTCTTCTAAATGTCAGAAAATTAGAGGAAATGTAGGCTAATCAATATCAATTTAAGTATAAATATTATTTCCAATATAGTAGTAGAAGCTGATAGAAATTCTGATATTCTATCATTTCATTGAAGAATAGAATCTTTAAATCTTAAACAAAGGTAGTGACCTTGACCTGACCTTTATGCGAAAACAAAAAGGTCAAATTTGATTAAAATGATAGAATCATTTAGTAATATGATTCGTTTGACTATGTCAAAATTTTATGAATTTCTTGTTACGAGAAGTATGTTTGATAACGAGAAGACTACCTCCTTAAAGGAATATTTTTTTACTCTTACACATCTGGGAAAATAACTAAATGCACGGTAATAAAGTCAATGAAGCCCTCTACCAAATTTGTGAAATTCATAGCCCCTGGGTTAACTGTTCAGACCCTAGGGCGGGCCTATATGGCCGTATAGTGAAAATGTATTAAAACTTCAAAAACGGGGGTAATAGTCAGAGGTCAGAGAAGAATTGGATTAGTGTTAAGACCAAAATTAATCTTTAAATGCAAAAATGATATCCTCTGACAGGTCAGTCTAATGGCTACAGTACTCAGGTGACCGTAAGACCCGTAGGCCTTTTGGTAAAATTTAGAATGCTTAATATAAGTATTCTTAATGCTTCGTCAAAATCTGAAAGTTAAATAGTGAGTTACAAGCAAGATACAAAGTTTGAAATTCTTTGTTTTGCAATTAATTGGTATTTACTTCACTTTGATAAACATTAACAACAACATACATGTACAATGCACGACAGCTAGCCGGGCGTGTGCACTAGACGCTGTATTTATTGCATTTTGTTTTTAAACACAATTTTTAAATACATTATACAATACAATAACCCCATACAGCATGTTTCGACCTGACATATTTGTAACACTTATCTTGTTTGCCACGAGTCATTTAGTCAAAAAATGGTAATTCCTTACTTTAAAAAAAAGCAAATATAAGACTCCTGCTTTGTTTACACAACAATGAATTCTTACCTCTGTATCTCACTTGAAACTTAACTTTTTGGGCACTCATTCAAAATGCACAAGTGACTATCAAGTGGACCTCTTGTTAGATATTATTAACTAAAAATCGGTTACATGTACAACTGCTGTTTCACAAAGATTAAAAGATCTATTCATCCAAAATTGGCAGGATGATAATATAATTAATCAAGGGGAGTTACATATAAAAAATTGAAATTAAGTTTTGGATATAAAAAATAATTATAGACATTTTACCCTTGAAGTTAAAAAAAGAGGTCTTGTGAAAATTTCGTACTTAAAATCACCATCTACCAGTTAAACTGGAAAGGATGGGAAAGTTTTCCACTAATGAAAGATTTTTTTCCTATAAGACAATTGTATTATATTTTAGAATGCAATGCAATATCACATGCCCGGAACAGGTTTATAGATGAAACTTTAATTTTGAAAAAAAACCCAGCTAATTTAAATTATTTCATTAAAGGAGAAAAGGGGATTTACGAAGTTAAATAAATGATTCTTTCTCTTTGTGAGACGAAGAGATATACAAACTAAGTCGCATTATCTGGTAATTTTGTCATTCATCTGGTGATATAAAGAACATAAAAATAACCAAAGGAACCATAAGGTGATTATAAAAATATGTGAAGGGGAAAAGTGCAATTGCCACAGTAAATGACGCGTGTGACTAGGCAGGAGATAAGGGGAATGTACAGGTATGTTTTACAAACACCCCGATTGTTTATGCATTAATACTGACATTTCATTAAAAACTAAGCTTAACAGAAATGTGCTCTCTGTAGAGTTTATAAACATTTTTTAAATATTATATTTTATCACAGACCACGGAAGCCTATAGTGCCATGGTAGACGTATGCCCACAAAATCAAACCGAGTGGCAGGAGGCATCTCGAAGACTCAACTGCTCTGACGACGCAAAAAGCCCTAAAAACAAATATCACTGTCTCCCTGTTCACAACTTAACGAGTTTATTGGAGTTTTGCTATAGTGAGCCAAGCCCTCAAGTTGTTATAGGTAAACAAGAAACCAACTTTGATAGTTTAGATAAGCCTATCAAAATTAAGTAGATTTAAAATTTCCTTTGCTTTTGTTTTAATCACTTTTTGTTGACTTTCCTGTCAGCGAGTAAAAGTTAATACCGGTGTAAGGAAAAAATCAAAGATTCAACAGTTATTGTTTATTACCGTTTTATACTTATATAAATGTACTTAGTATGTCTAATGTAACGAGAGCAATTTTTAAAGTGAAATATATATATATATATATATATATATATATATATATATATATATATATATATATATATATATATATAAAAGCACTAAAAATAACCAACGACACGAACAATAAAGTAAAATATTGTCAAATTTTCGGGACAACCCGTCCCTTCTTCAGGACAACAAAATAAAAACTACATAAGAAAGAAGAAAAACATCTACAAAACTAGCAAAACGAGCACTAAACTAAATAATATATAAAAACTAAACTAAATAATATATAAAAACTAGATAATGTTTAAACACCGGATCAAAACGTGGCAGCTACATCTTTATATTTAAGAATTCGAGCCCGAGAAAGAAAAATCCCGTCCGACCCAGCGGACGGTCTGTGAAGAAGTGCTGAAAGATAACGCGAACGAATTAACTTGCTAATTGGGGGTTGCTGTTAATTAAGTTGTACTAGTAAGATAATTCGTAGTGAAAGTTTGTAGGGAAGATTGGCCCTGTAAAAGACCACTTAAATAATCATGAATGTAAAAACTAATGGAAGTGAAATAAAGCAAAAGAACAAAACCGATTAAGGAAATAGCTAATAATTTGAATAAATTACATGATTAATAGTTTGTACATGGACCGAAAAAGATGAAGATGGTGATATTGCTACGAAAACAAATCAGTACTTAGTTGATGTTCATTTTGGTGAAGTCACTTAATTTGTTAATGCCGTCAGGGTAGAATGACTTCAGTCTATGCATCCAAAATTTTTCTTTATTTTTTCTCTCCGCATCTATCCAGTTAGGGTTGTGATCAATGACCAAAACCATCATGTCCTCCCATTTGTGATCATCTAAATTAAAATGTTCCCCGACGGGTTCTTTAATTTTCTTAGTTTTGATGGTGGAACGATGATTATATATATATATATATATATATATATATATATATATATATATATATATATATATATATATATATATATATATATATATATATATATATATATCGATCACTACCGTAATAGCTCATTCAATCAACAAATGGCAATTTACCAATTCACAAATACAGCTTATAATCTCCTCAATAAAACACTATGTGCAAAAAATAGAAAAGAACGATAAATATCGTTATTGTCAATTGGAAGGAAAAGACAAATTTTCATTTATAGAGGGTAACCTTAATCTATAATATATTATGTGTAACAGAGACAAATACAGACTCCGCTGAGGTTTCAACCCATGTTCTTTTGTTTACAAATAAAGCACTCTACAGGAGCTAAAGGGTTAACCCACTGGCGACAGCTAGTAGGAATGCGAATGTCATTACCTGATTCTACTACATATGTACATGCATCATTAGAGTATGACAGGGCTGCGTTCAAGATCGTAGCTGCTACGTATGGCTACGTAGTTGAACGGCAAGCTAGCCTAGCCGCCACGTAGATATTCGAAGCCTAAATATTTTATGCTAAACATCAATTTCAAGATAACCACCTTAGTAAACACTTTGAGCAAACATGAAATCAATTTATTTAGTGATATTCATCCTTTACAATTTAATGAATTATAACACGCATATTTCCGCTTGAAATTATGCCGATGTAATTAGTCTTTAGTTGAATATTTTCACCTCAAATCTGAGACCTAGTGGTCCGTTCAATATACCTAGATATCTACGACTAAGCGGCTAGGCTAGCTGCTACGATTTTAAACTTCCATGTAGCAAATAAGGCACTCTTAAACATAGATCTTAAAAGCAGGATAATTTTTCTTTTAAATGCATATTATTATATGTGGAAAATTTAATTCAACTAATGATATTTAATACTGTTCTCTCCGTCCGTTAGTCCATATGTCCCGTTTTTCTTTTTTATACAGCTCTTACATTTTACGACATAAATTTATCATTTCTTAAACATTTTTTATAAACAACAAAAAAAACCCGTACAATTTTCATAATAACCAAATCCTCTCTTGGAATATGAATAGGTGTCATGCACATGCAATGGATAAGGATGTTTGGAAATTTAATTTTTATTGTGTCAAAGTATGGGTACAAAATGACGTTTGTCCCTCCACACAGAACACGGTTTCTAAAACTCCTCACATCATTTTCTTAATAGCCAAACAATTTTGATATACAGATGGATGGGACTTGTAGGTGCGTAATACATTTTTAGAAATTAAATTTTCATCCGTTTTATCCAGGGATCAATGAGATGCTAAAATATAACGTTTATCCCCCCAAAACATGGTTCTCAAAATTCCTGTAGATATTATAATTTTTACAATAAACAAATAATCTTTTGAAATATGATTGGGGTTGTCTTGTTAATGCGCAGTAAGATATTTGATTTTATTTTCTTCTGGCGATCAAATAATGGCTAATAATGATGTTTATCCCTCAGATAATATATGGTTCCCAAAACTTTTTTACAGTTTTAAGTTTACCTGAACTGAAAGCTCAAGTGAACTATTCTGATTACATTTTGTATGTCGTCCGTCTGTCTGTCATTCTGTCTGTAAACTTTTCACATTTTCAACATCTTCTCAAGAACCACTGGCCCAATTTCACCCAAACTTAGCACAATGCATCCTCGGGATAAGGGAATTCAAAGTTATGAGAATTAAGGAACATGCCTTTTTGCAAAAGGAGATAATTAGGAATTATTGAAAATATTCGAGAAATTTTCAAAAAAATTCTTCTCACGAATTATTCGGCCAGGAAAGCTGAAACTTTTGTGGAAGCATTCAAGGGTAGTGTAGATTCACAGTTGTGTAAATCATGACCCATAGTGAAAGGGAAGGGTCACATTTGGGGTCGAATTTTTACATAGCAATATATAGACTTAATCTTTGAAAATCCTCTACTCAGAAAGCAATCAGCCAGGAAAGCTAAAACTTATGTGAAAGCATTCTCAGGTAGTATAGCTTAAAAGTTGTGTAAATCATGACCGCTTGAGGTACGATGGGGCCACAAAGGTGGGGGTCAACTTTTTACATAGGAATATATAGACTTAATCTTTTAAAATCTTCCTCTCAAGAAAAAATTGGCCAGGAAAGTTGAAACTTGTGTGGAAGCTTCCTCATGTATTGAAGATTAAAAGATTTGAAAATCATGACCCTCGGGGGTACAATGGGGCCACAATTGGGGGGGGGGCAAATTCTTATATAGTTATATCTAGAGTAAATCTTTAAAAATCTTCTTCTCGAGAACCATTTGGCCAGGAAGGTTGAAATTTATGTCTAAGCATCCTCAGGTATTGTAGCTTCAAATTTGTGAAAATTATGACTCCCGAGGGTAGGATGGAGCCACAATGTTTGGAGGGGAGGGGGGGGTGAATTTTAACAATGAGGGTTGCATTTTTCGCAGATGAATATATAGAGTTAATCTTTAAAACTTTTCTCAGAAACCATTAGGCCAGGAAAGCTGAAACTCGTGTAGAAGCATTCTCAGGTAGTGTAGCTTCAAAGTTGTAAAAAATATGACCCTCGGGGTTAGGGTGGGTTGCACAATGGGGGGTGTCGACTTTTTACATGGGAATATATAGAGTAAATCTTTAAAAATCTTCTCCTCAAGAATCATTTGGGCAGGAAAATCTGAAACTTGTTTCGGAGTATCGTCAAGTACTGAAAATTCAAATTTCTTCAAATCATGATTCCCGGAGGGTAGGATGGGATCACAAGGAAGGGGGGGGGGGGTTTACATAGGAAGATATAGAGAAATATCTTCGAATCTTTTTCTTAAACAAATTTGCCTAGAAAAGCTGTAAATTTAGTGAAAGCAACTATAGATACTGTAGATTCAAAGGACTATGTGCGGTTTTGTGCATTTTTTGCCCCCAAAATCAAAGTTTTAAAAAGAGCTTTAAAAATAAGGTGAAAGATAGTTAAAATCATATTGGAAATAAAGGTGTAAAAGGTTATCACCACAGTGACGTCATAATGTAGGAATGACGTCATGAAGATTGCATTATTTTGATAAATTGTTGTTTTGTAGCAAAATATGGGCGTTTTCCGATGGTTTTTCGACTGGGAAACATCGAGCGCAGGCTTGCTCAAGTACCATTTTTTAGTATAATGTGTATAACTATCTGAAGAAAACTATATGTTAAAATCGCACTTGAGCAGACCTGCGCTCTATACTTCCGAATGCAAAATATAGAGCCAAAATGAGAATATTTTCATTTGTTTGCAAATTTGCGGGAATAAGGTCATTTAGATGACGTCATAGATAAACAGCGAACAAGCAATGATGACTAAAATTAAGATTAAAGTTATAGGCATCCTCTATACAATGATTTGTGAAGATTTGATTTTTATACGACACTATTTAAAAATTGGTTGAAATCGGGGGCAGATATTTGACCATACCGCACATAGTCCTTTGTTAAAATCACAAGATATAGGAGTAGGATGGGGCCACATTGGGGATTCAGTTTTATAAAGAAAAAATTTAATTATTCATAAAAAAAACTGAAGTGTTATTATATATGCTTTTACTTATATGCAAGCATTTTTTTATATTTCTGATTCTTTAAAATTGTTTAAACTTTTGCCCATGGACAATTATTGGGCCTCACAAGGGGTATGATTTTGGGTTGAACTATTTAAAATTAAAATTTATCAATAATATAAACATTTCATATCATATATTATATTGTCTAAATTATTATTACAAACTTAATAATATTATGCCCCTCCCTAGCGTTATTCGCATTTGTACTTTTTGCTATTAGCGCGGATTTAGAAAGGAGATGGGAGTCCGAACTTCCCATCCTGGAAAATAAATTAGCAAAAATAAGCCAAAGTCGCCCCTTCTTGCAAACACTATAAGTACTCTGACCTCCTACCTTCCCTTGGAAAAAATTTCATGATCTACGCATGTGCTACTACTGCACAGGAGAAAAATCAACATTTGCATTCAGAATATTTTGATAACAATAATCAACAAAAATGACATATTGCACAATGGGGAATGCCAGATCAGAAGATTTAATTATATGGGACATGTATATCGATATTACTGTCGAAAAAAGTACTAAAATATTTTCACTGCTTTAGACGTTTTATATTTATAATATTTAACATAGAAAAAAATATACAATAAAAAATGAATAGACAATAAAATTAGTTTTTAAAATTTTAGGAAAGGTAAAAATTATAAATCCCAGCAGGATTCGAACACTTGACTTACAGACATACAGACACTTAGTAAACGGTCTAACCCAATGCACTACACTGTTTGGTAACATTATTTTGGGCAACATATATAAAATCATAATTGATTTTATTGTTTATTTCGAGAGCGAGTACATCAAAATATGAAGCTGTCCCATATCATCTCAAAACTGAAATTTTTGCTTTATGGTTCATAAACTAAATATAGTAGCGCATCGGGTTATTAAAAAATAAAACTGTGAAAAATACATGCATGTTACAAGAAAATGGTCTTTGCCCGAAGTTACGTATATAGCACATACAGTTGCATTACCGAGTACTCTTTGGTTTGATGGGTTTGACTTGGTGTACTTTTGTGTTTTCGAATGGAATCAATTAGAATGCAAAAAAACGTTCATCCACAGTATGACCCCCTGACTAAAATATAAATTTCCGAATCCTTCCTGTGCATGTGCATGCATATGATACTTCCATTTATATTCTAAGAAATGATTTTGATTATTGTAATAATTGTACGAGGAGTTTTTATGTGTGTAAAAAACGTCATTTTTTCCAACCTATTTACACCTAGAGATTAAATCTAATTTCTAAAACCTTATTGCACATTTACAGGACATCTCCAATTATATCTCAAGAGTTGGTTTGGCTATTGCATAAAATGTACACGTTATGTTAAATCTTTTTAAGCATTTCATTGACCACCGGGATGAAAATTGAAATTCCGAAATCCTATTGCGCATCTACAGGATACTCCTAATTATATTCTAAGAAATCACTTGCATACTGTTTAAAAAAAAGGAGGAGTTTTTCTGTTAAAAATATCATTTTAGCCACTAATTTTGGGTGTTCAGTAGATGCGACCCAATGACCATTCAATTAAAGTACAGTATGAATTCCTTTAGCTGATTGCCACATAAAGAAACGTTTTTTTCTAAATTCGTGCATAATTATGATGGAATACATGGACAAATCCAACGCCAGCGACCACAACCCCCTCTAACCATTTGATTTTTGGAGGCAGGATTTAATTTTGTTTGTAATAATTATAAAGGATATACCTTAATTGACATGAATTGGTAAGATAATTCATAAATTTAAATTGATTCAGATTCATACAGTTCAACCCCAAATCGTACAAAGGGAGTCATATTTTATATAGGCAAACACTTTTATGCGGGAATTACTGTCTTATGACATCATCCAGAGCACTGTGCCGGATAATTATGCCTGTGCCAAGGTGACATTTTTGCACACATCTAAGCTGCATATATCGAAAAATTCAAATATGCCACATGATAGATCATTGCTCAAAGAGTTTACAACCGCCTTTGTTATCATCGTAACTCACCTGTCAGGTGCAAAATTTACCTTTCAAAAAAAATTCCCACAGGAAAATATTTTTTCCCACAGGAAAAACAATATTCCTACAGGAAATTTGAAGTTTCCAATCGGAATACAAAAACTTCTTACAGGAATTTCAATTCCGACAGGATTTGATAAAATCCGATGGGAGATATTAGTTTCCTATAGGAAAACCGCCTGTCTGAATCAAATTCCCACAGGAAATACCATTCTCCTACAGGAAATACAATTCCTCTAGGATTTTTAAAAAATCCTATAGGATTGTCAATATCTCTTGTAGGAGAATCATTTCTCCTATGGGAATTATAATTTTCTTACGGGATGTTAATTTTTAAAGGTAAATATCTCACCTGTCAGGTGAAACACACAAAAAACAAAAGTGTATATACTTTCTAGACAATTGTCTATCATATTGTATGCATGAATTTTTCGAAACTGCCTCTTAATTAAGGTGCCTCACTACACCTGGAAATAGTTTCTCAAATCAGCAGAAAATTACTTGATTATGATAGAAAGCATGAAGGATAAGAAGTATATATATCAAATAGGCGAAAAAATGTGCAATTTTAGATAAAAAATGGTATTTTCAAAAATTTCATTCAGTAAACATAAACAAAAGCCCCAGGTGGATTCGAACTCATGACCTGCGGTTCACAAGCCTGATACATTAACCACTGAGCTATGACGATATACATCTGAATTGATTGATACAAACAGTTTAACAAAACATTTAAATCGCCATCTTGTGACGTAGTGTCTTAAAAAGTATAAGTCTCGGTGTAGTGAAGTGCCTTAAGCACGGGTACCAAAAAATGCAAAGTATATTATTCCAGGATTGTGTATGACTTATGTACAAGAAAACAATAACCTGAAAAGCTACAACTGTACTACGTTTGATGATGGTTGTCCAGATATGTTTCATCAAAGTGAGGAAACTTATAAATGTAAGTTTAGTCTTTTACCCCCTTTAACTCTTCAAAATATTGATTGTATTTTTTGTTGAATGAGATTTAAAAAAAAAACAGAGATAGAGAGAGGGGGAGAGAGGGGCTTTATATTTTTGTGTTTTTTTTATAGTCCCAAAGTGTACGGAGATTGATCCTTTTAATCGCTGCTACGTTGCTGATTCATCTTGCCGAAAAAACACAACGTAAGTAAAATTCTTTTTCTTCTTGTTAACGCATCTAGTTAAAATATTGTCTAATTGAAGAAAGGGATTTGGGCCTGTACTTTGTTCCATTTTCAAATGATAGTAAAAAATATCACAGAAACTGAAATGTAACATTTTTTGGACAAGAATGATCACACTTACCCCATTAGATATTAACAAAATAAATTGTGACATTATGAAAAGTTATTTTTTTCAGAATTTTTACCAAAAATTTAAACAAAAGAGAACACCGCATTTCATTTTTTCTTATAATGAAAAAGTGTAGACAGCTATCCCCCACAATCATATTCACGTCATATTCTTATAATGAAATTTCACATACAAATGTTTTTTTTTTTAATAGTTAGAGATGCGAACTCATTTTTCAATTCGATAAACAACGAAATAATGGGCGATTAATTCTAATTTTTCCTTAAAATTTTCTCTTTATACCACTACATTAATGTGATACAATCAAGAGAGCAAAAGGTTTTTAAAAAAAACAACAAAAACAAATAACAAAAATCAATCACTGTCAACATAAAACCCTTTACTAGCAAATATTACCAACATTTATATACCATGGTATATATTATACAATTAATGGTTGTGTTTGAATCACTGCTATGTTTAAGCCTCCCGAAGAAAATAATATTTACCAAATCCGATCGAAGAGCGAGGTGAATATTTTACTGCAAGGGTAGCTAAATAATCGTATTGATCGAAAAAAACAATAATAGTTTTATGATGTGATTCAGTGAGAAATTGGTACATACGTACATGTACATATCAAATTGGGGATCATCTGATCACTTTAACTTAGTTTAATAACATCAGGTTGAAGTCATATGCATCGCCAAACACAGTAAAAAACGCGAAATTTCATTGGACAAAAGGAATTGTCATATCATAAATTTTGAATTTAGAGGGTTGGGTAAATTGTCAAATCGTAACTTTTGTAATTATACCCAACTGGTAAATAAAAATGTATAATTTGATAGAATGATGATAATAATGTTGAAGGTTGAGGTGAAAATAAATGTTTGATTTGTTTTAGCATGTTGGTTTTTAGCCAATCAGAGAGCTAGAAATTAATCAATCATGTATGTCAAAATTTAATATAATTTTTTTTTTGAAAAATGTAGCATTTCTAACATAACATCAAGTAGTTGAATCAAATTAAATTACCATTAATCGATTCCATTAGAAAGTAACTAGTAACAATTACTAGTAGCCAACTTTTCTTTCATCTCGTAGCCAGTTACTAGTAACTAATTACTAGTAGCCATCTTTCTTTCATTTCGTAGCCAGTTACTAGTAGCTAACTTTTTTTACTTCTCGTACCCAGTTACTAGTAGCCAGTTACTAGAAGCTAACTTTACCCATGAAACAGAGAGAGAGAGAGAAAGAGAGAGAGAGAGAGAGAGAGAGAGAAAGAGAGAGAGAGAGAGAGAGAGAGATTCATTGCATATTCGTCTGATGTACATATGATGGTATTGCCATACAAGTTCAAGTGTCGAAGGGCATAAGTAATACATGTCGGTATTTCCGAAATATCTCAAGAAATATTATTATAAACGACGCATTGTGTCAGAATTGAGGCATGTTTATCTACTTTATGATAATGCTCCATCACATACATGTACATGTGTATCTGAGGTTGTGAAGCAATTTTTGAAGTCGGAGATTGCTACTGTATTGCCACACCCACCATACTTAACAGATCTAGGCCCATGCGACGTTTTCCCTTTTTCAAAACTTAAAATAGTTTTTATCTGGTCGTCATTACAAGTACTGAAAAGCCTTTTGCTCAGCCATCAGTAAGTGCTTCATAGGTCCACCTAAATCAGCGTACCGGGGCGCCCTCCAGAAATAGATTCAGAGATTGAAATTATGTTTGATTCAGATATTTGAAAGCGCGGAGAATACTTTCAAGAGATGTAATGTTTATTTCACCATTTAAGTCGAGTGCTTTTGGTTATCGCACAATACATATTACATTTCTAACTACCCTTGTATAAAAAACTAATAAATGTAACAGGGGGTACATTTGTTGAATGTTGAAGAAATCAAATAAACGCCTGTTCGGATTCTGGGCATCTCCAGTATTTATTGGGATAGATAGTACACAAATGAATAGCCCTACAATGAATAACAACAATATAAACATATACGGCATAGCATAAAAATATTACAATAGGAGCAAGTTGCGCTAAAGGGGAACAACTCTTTACAATAATCCACTATACAGGAATGAATTACGTTATATAATAATTCAGGTATCTAAAAATAGGTTTACAATGATATTCATCTATAATGTCTATAAACAGATAAAGACATCACTATATTATTCTAAATCGTAAAACACAGTTAAACATACCATTCTATGGGAATGCGCTCTTGTACAGTATTATAACTCTATGGTATATACTATCTGGTACGGCAACTACAAATTATTGTAAGGTTTACATTAATAAACTTGTACTTATGTTCGCAATATAAAAGGATAAAACAGTGAACATATTCATGTTATTCTTATCTATAAAAAAGTTGATACCTCACAAAATCATTCACTCTTACTGTGGATGAGCTATTGTTTTAATTTGGCAAAATTATAGAATTCACTGTTAATGAAATGTATAACTATGAATCAAAATTATTAGAATGAGTAATGTTTATTTACCAAGAGGTACATGTAGGGTTTGTTACGTTTTAAAAGTCAGCTTTCAGATTACGAAAAACCTCCACTCTATTTGATGTGACAAAGAAATGTAACAAACCAGCTCCAAGAATTTGGAGGGAAATATCAACAACCAATAAAATCAAAGAAGACAAAACTAAAAACCAATTGAATACCTAGATTCATTATATATTTGACCAGAACCTTAGTTACAACCCTAAGGCAATTTATATCATGGTCAAGATAGTTCTATTCAATTGACCATGACCAGATTTTAAAGTTTATTAAAGAGTTTATTATATACTTTAGTATTAAGTTTTAAGTTTATTTGTACAATAATCAAAACATAATATATTAATTAAATTATCAATAAATTAATTACTTTTATTTATAGATTTATTAATTTCATAATTAATAAATCTGTAACTCCTACATAAACACAACTTTTTATCGCCGGAAGATAAAGATAACTGCAAAACCCCTCGGAATCAAAGTACAGCTATCCGGGCTCATTTTATGTGTATTGAAAACGTTTTAATGAAATGTCACATTGAGCCATTATTAATGAATTAACTAAGTTTGTATAGACACCTATTGATATTGATATCTTAAATATAATAAATCGTTAGAGGGTCAGATATTTAACAGTCCAACTAAGATTATTAACTGTTGTACACGCTCTAAAAACAAAGGCTGACTGCACTTATTTCAAAATTGCGACAAAATAAATGTTAATCAAAGTACTGAAGTACTGAAAGCCGGGCTCTTTTGGTGTGTCCTCATGCATATATTCAATCCCCATTTCTTCAACGCGAAGCAAAGTAGTTGATGAAAATTCATGCGCATTGTTATGATTGTACAGTACCGATCAGACCCAACCTAACACCAGAGTAACCCCCAACTAAACCCCGGGTTTACTTTCTGGGTTTACTTTGGGTTTACTTTTTGAAAATTTGGGTCCACTCGGGGTTTACGTAGGGTTTACTCGAGAATTGCTTTTGGAGTCAACTATACGCACTGAAGTGTGAAACAGACCTCTATTTTATCTTATCATCCTACTGCCTGTAATTCCTGCCCCTTGTATATTCCGAATACACATGTAGCGTCTGCTTTCAGGGTATTCTTCTGATTGGGGTTTACTCTCTGTGTCCACTCTGGGTTTACTTGGGGTTTACTCTGGGTTTACTCTGGGTCCACTCTAGTAAACCCAGAGTAAACCCAGAAAGTAAACCCAGGGTTTAGTTGGGGTTTACTTTCTGTTAGGTTGGGTCTGATCGGTACTGTATGTGTCAAAAATGCATAGTTTTGATTTTAAAACACGTTATTGATAAGGAAACTGAAAAAGATAGACAATTCTTTCAAAATTAAAAAAAAGAAACAAAATGTCAACACTTTTGACAAAACTTGGCTCTTTCTGTAACTATTTTGTATAGCGAAAGCTTTTCCTTTGACGCTGTTTGATTTTTTGTTTACTTTTGAAGTTGTGCTATTTATAGTAACATTGGCGATTTACCCAGCCAAAAATGGGCATATTTCTTTTAATTGTAGGAGTTTAAAAGTTTATATATACAAAGAACGAAGTCGTTTTCATAGGTAGGGGTCATTACCTCTTCTTGAATCTCCATAGGATAATGAGGAAACCCACTTTTTTACAGGCTTAATACATAATCATCACAGAGTAATGTTTATCTATTGTTCTATTGTTTTAATGGTAGTTGTATATTTATATGTATACGTTTATGTTAAGGAGATCAATAGATAAACATACGAACACAGACAAAAAACTGTTTCCTCTTGCGTTCGCGTTCTTTGTTATAAACAGTATATTTTGACCTGTTGAACATTATAATTCACCACGTGATTTCTAAACCCATGTAACTTTGTGAATACATGACCCCGTCACATGACGTGTTAGGTAATATGCATTTTGTATGACGATGTTATTTGTCAATGCATATTTCAATTCATTCCAATCGAATGATTGTTTCCTCATTTCTCTGAGATATCTTTAAGAAATCATCGTTTTTGTGCGTTAATGGTTAATCTATTTGTTAATTCTTTTCAAACACGTGAATTGTCGACATCAGCTACTGGTTTATGTTCAATTATAGTACCGCTATTCTAATTTTAGACCACTCATTACAATATTCGATCACCCTCCATGATATTTATGAGTCTTATCTTCAATCAAGAGCAGACAAGTCTAAATTCAAGATATTTGCAGAAAACTAAGGGTAAGAAACACCGAATCAATTTATTGCAATGCATTTTAAAACCATAATGAAAATAAATTTTTATTGGAAAATGACAAAACTATATGACAAACGACTTAAGGTAAAATTGAGCGAGGAATAAACGTAACAATAATGATCGAAAAAGGACACAAAATACGACGTTAAGGTATCTCACTCCTCATGTTTTGATTTCATTGCGCAGATGATCATTATATTTAAAATGAATATGATTTTATTTATTTAATCATCACAGATAGATTATTATTTCATAATTACACAACATTCATAAAGAAAATCCATTTGAATTCAAGAAACAAACAAGTTTTTGGGGGAACTATTTTTTCATGCGGAAGGTTTTTTAGACGAAAATGACAGAAACAAGCAATTTTATGAATTTTCAATATACTTTTCTTTTTATTATACTTTATTCGTTATTCACATTTTTAACATTTGATAGGTTTGTAACATATTTTATAGGTTCTGTGTGACATGTACAAAATCAAATCTTGAGAATGTGATAGCCATTTAGCATAAAATCATGCATATATATAGAACATGTCTGAATTTTTTTAAGACTAATTTTGCGAGAATTTTACCTTTGAAGCCCTATATCTAAAATGTGACATCATTGACCCCCATGTTTTTTTTTTTTTTTTTTTTTTTTTTTTTATTCAAACTTTCATGTTATAGTATGTCAAAATGATACTGAATACATATTTTGGCAAACTGGATTAATCTTATAAAATTCTTGATATTCAAGAAGTTTTCATTTCAAATCAAATTGTAACTATTATAGAAATTTGTCTATTTTAAGTGCAAAAAGGTCACACAAACATTTATGCAGCTTTGTACAATTTTTTTTCGTAATCCCTCTATTCAGTGTGACCATTGTGCATAATTAAAAACAATATTTGAAGAAATAAGTTTTCTTAATCAAAAATACCGACAACATATCCTAATCAGGATGAAATTGCATTTTAGGTGCAAAAAGGTCAAATTAAATGGGCCATAACTCAGAGGGATGGATACTGAACCCCCATTATCTTTGTATTTTTAAAGTTTTTTTTGTCTACAGATTTCAATGATATACTTCTCAAGAAAATCTTGATACAACAACATTGAGGAGTGGGATACCTTAAGTGAAGTCATCCTTTCAGCGAAAATTCGTACCCTCATTGACAACGGCATCTCTAATCTTAGAATGACCTAGGCTATTAGTTAAAACAATGTATTCCGCCGCTCAGCAACTTTACATTGAAAATTCGAAGTATTTAGGATGTTACAAACAACAAGATTACCATGTGATGCTTAAATATATCAGATATACTTACACTTACATTGACCAACAGCCATGATATAGATTATATGTTCTGTTTTAAGGTGGTATTGGAAATCTGTCGATATTATTTTGTATTAAAGTACATTATAACAAAATTTTTAAATGATTTAGAATTTTAATTTTTTTTTGCAATATTTCACCAGAAAATATTTTTTAAATTTTCTGGAAAGGTAAAAATTTTTAAAATCCCCAGCGGGAATCGAACTCATGACTTGCAGATTCTTAATGAGCCCTCTAACCCTATGCTGCTACGTGACAACTACTGTAAGAAACTATTTATCAAATTAAACTTGATTTTATTGTTTATTTCGATAAATAGTATGTCATATCATGGAGGTGTCCATACCACCTTAAGTTAGAATAAATTTTTGTGCGAAGAACGATTTCAATGGTTGTTCAGTCAACATCCAGTATCGTGCATGGTAGCTATAGCTTGGCCGTTGCTTATGCCATGACCCGGCTTATGAACATTTTTAGAATATCATACACCCGAAAGCGAACTTCAGACTCTGGACCTCAAACAAAAGACAACTTTCGCAAAACGTATCAAAACACGTTTTTGAATTTTTTTTCATTTCCTCTATTGTCTTTTATTTAGGACCAAATCCAGCAAACAAAAGAAGAATTCGTACATTTACTGTATATAGTGTGTGAAAAAGTTGTGTAGATCATCAATATTGAATGCTTTCTATGTTGTATACGCATGCTTTGATTTATTTATTCGAATAAGGTGAATGTTCAATTAAAAGGTCCGCAGTCCGAAGTCCTCTGTTGGGTGTCTGAAATTCCGAAATGTTCAATACTACAATAAAACAAAAACAGAGAGAGAGAGAGAGAGAGAGAGAGAGAGAGAGAGAGAGAGAGAGAGAGAGAATGGGAGAAAGAATGAGAATGTGCCGCATGTGTACAAAATAGTTAGGAAGAATAAATACATATTGTCAACTACTTTCTGTATAGGACGAAAAAGGTTCAATCACAGCATTCTTCCAGCACCATTAAAACAGAAAAGAACACTTCATCTACAATTTCAAATTCCAGGGCTTACATAAGAAAAATCAAATAACTGATAGTACTGAAAGACGGGGTCTTGAAGTTTGAATTTGTAATTGTCCTGGATTTCCTCAAATGCGCCTACAAAATTTATGAGTTTGAATTAGTTGTTAAAATCTATTTTAATTCGGATTTTGTGCAATTGTCTGATACTCTGTCTAAATTTTACTCAATCCCGGCCTTCATAATTGTAGAAAATTGACACAATGTAATATATTATGTAAAAAAAAAAGACCCCAAGTAAAATTTAAAAAAATTACTACTATCCGGGAAAATCAAACAACTATATCAAAGTAGATAATTTTAATCATTGGATTTATTCAATTTTGTGATCCAAGAGAAAATCCACAAGTCGGACGCATCCGTAATAAAAGTTTTATGAAAACCCCAAAAACTCTAAAACTACTGAATTAACAAACAAAGTGAACATTTGTATACCGATAAAAAAAAACAGGCACCTGACGTTAGAATTATTTTTTTTTTTGCAATAGGATTCCTAGAACTTTGACAATAAAAAGATTTGTCACGGTCGCCATTTTGATTTTTAAGACCGACTTATCTGACACAATTTTCTTTATTTGCGATTAATGCAAAATTAATAGGTAAAAATAACTTACTACTTTTTTGTGTAAACTCGCGCATCACCTACACGAATTACGTTACAACCGTTCCTTTCATTAAAAATCATACTCAGAAAATTAGAGACATAAATAACAGAGATTGTCAACTCCGCCATTAGCGTGTAAATTTTACGGGACCAACCTTACTTTGAGAACTACAAGTGCAACAGCAATCTTGTATAAGTCATTAAATTTGAACCTAATTGTGAACATTAACATGAACCTGTAAATATTTTAAGCATGTTTTATTAATGAAATATTTACAAACACTCTTTATTTATTTTTAAATTACTTTTTAAAAACTTTATTCATACCGAAAGGTTCCGAGACCCCTTCTATCAGTTATTGCCCCTGAAAGTATTTCAACTTCCATAAAATCACTTCAAACTTTTTTACTATTTGTCATAGAGACTTCGGACCACTTGGGATGGAAGCGTCTTCCTTGGCCGATCAAAATGACGTAAAGGTCAAAGGTCAAGGTCATCTGAAAATTTGTGTATTCATGAGTTTTCGTATCTCTTTTTGTTTAGGGTGTTAAAGAGAAATTTTATCAAGGATGTAGTAGGACGTCTTAAGACATTTCAAAATGTAGCCCTTCAACTCCCACCTTGTAATAGTTAGCGATTTATTGCCCCCTTTTGTACGAAACGCTTGTTATCACTACTCCTTTGAACCTGTAAATATTTTAATCATGTTTTATTAATGAAATATTTACAAAAACTCTTTATTTATAGTTTTAAAATTACTTTTTTAAAACTTATTGACTTTTCATAAAGTAATGGTAATGCATTACTTACATGTAACTCATGTAATGGTAATGTAATTCATTACTTCAAGAAAATTAAGTAATGGCAATGGTAATTTTATGCTATAATTCATGAAGTAATGGTAATGTAAAGCATTATTTTTTTTATTTTTTTATTATGTAATTCACCCAAATACGGATTTCAACTAAGCCGGAAAACATGAACATTAACATTTAAGTTGGTTCTTTAACCGATAAGATTGTATATATTATATGATGTATAAGTCTTCCAAAATGTATAATCTATTATAGATTTTGCTTACAATGCATTGTTCTTTGTACAAAAATCCTTTAAAGACGAACAACAGTCATACTGCAAGTAGACTGGAAGCCAATAAAACACCTATTGAATTTGTAAAACATCTGTGTATAACCCGTCCCGATTTTAACTTCGACTTGCGTATGAAGTTTGGTAGTATTAAGGTGAAAGATTGTCAAAGTAGAATTCACAACTTTTCAAAAATGGCACATTGCGTTTGAGAACTTTAATTTCGATTCCACCATCAACTTCTTCTATTGATTGATGAGCTTGTACACCAACTGAATCGTCAACGGCGCTGTGCTTTCAGTTACGTAACTTATTCCACATTTTAACCCACGAAAGAATATTTTGATCAAAAAATCTATTTGCTTATTTTCTAAATAGAATTTTGTTTATACACAGATGACATTTCAAAATGTAGCCCTTCAACTCCCACCTTGTAATAGTTAGCGATTTATTGCCCCCTTTTGTACGAAACGCTTGTTATCACTACTCCTTTGAACCTGTAAATATTTTAATCATGTTTTATTAATGAAATATTTACAAAAACTCTTTATTTATAGTTTTAAAATTACTTTTTTAAAACTTATTGACTTTTCATAAAGTAATGGTAATGCATTACTTACATGTAACTCATGTAATGGTAATGTAATTCATTACTTCAAGAAAATTAAGTAATGGCAATGGTAATTTTATGCTATAATTCATGAAGTAATGGTAATGTAAAGCATTATTTTTTTTATTTTTTTATTATGTAATTCACCCAAATACGGATTTCAACTAAGCCGGAAAACATGAACATTAACATTTAAGTTGGTTCTTTAACCGATAAGATTGTATATATTATATGATGTATAAGTCTTCCAAAATGTATAATCTATTATAGATTTTGCTTACAATGCATTGTTCTTTGTACAAAAATCCTTTAAAGACGAACAACAGTCATACTGCAAGTAGACTGGAAGCCAATAAAACACCTATTGAATTTGTAAAACATCTGTGTATAACCCGTCCCGATTTTAACTTCGACTTGCGTATGAAGTTTGGTAGTATTAAGGTGAAAGATTGTCAAAGTAGAATTCACAACTTTTCAAAAATGGCACATTGCGTTTGAGAACTTTAATTTCGATTCCACCATCAACTTCTTCTATTGATTGATGAGCTTGTACACCAACTGAATCGTCAACGGCGCTGTGCTTTCAGTTACGTAACTTATTCCACATTTTAACCCACGAAAGAATATTTTGATCAAAAAATCTATTTGCTTATTTTCTAAATAGAATTTTGTTTATACACAGATGACATTTCAAAATGTAGCCCTTCAACTCCCACCTTGTAATAGTTAGCGATTTATTGCCCCCTTTTGTACGAAACGCTTGTTATCACTACTCCTTTGAACCTGTAAATATTTTAATCATGTTTTATTAATGAAATATTTACAAAAACTCTTTATTTATAGTTTTAAAATTACTTTTTTAAAACTTATTGACTTTTCATAAAGTAATGGTAATGCATTACTTACATGTAACTCATGTAATGGTAATGTAATTCATTACTTCAAGAAAATTAAGTAATGGCAATGGTAATTTTATGCTATAATTCATGAAGTAATGGTAATGTAAAGCATTATTTTTTTTATTTTTTTATTATGTAATTCACCCAAATACGGATTTCAACTAAGCCGGAAAACATGAACATTAACATTTAAGTTGGTTCTTTAACCGATAAGATTGTATATATTATATGATGTATAAGTCTTCCAAAATGTATAATCTATTATAGATTTTGCTTACAATGCATTGTTCTTTGTACAAAAATCCTTTAAAGACGAACAACAGTCATACTGCAAGTAGACTGGAAGCCAATAAAACACCTATTGAATTTGTAAAACATCTGTGTATAACCCGTCCCGATTTTAACTTCGACTTGTGTATGAAGTTTGGTAGTATTAAGGTGAAAGATTGTCAAAGTAGAATTCACAACTTTTCAAAAATGGCACATTGCGTTTGGGAACTTTAATTTCGATTCCACCATCAACTTCTTCTATTGATTGATGAGCTCGTACACCAACTGAATCGTCAACGGCGCTGTGCTTTCAGTTACGTAACTTATTCCACATTTTAACCCACGAAAGAATATTTTGATCAAAAAATCTATTTGCTTATTTTCTAAATAGAATTTTGTTTATACACAGATGACTTAAAAAAGATTTAATGCGTGTTTTTATAATACATATTTACTGAAATGCATAAAAACTTTCTGCACTATATTCTTACGCGTAGACTCAATTCATGTGTTTTACGCGTGCCTTCCGGTTTGAGACTTCGGCATACAGTAAACCAATAGACGGGTTCACGTGACCCCGTCTAAAAAACCGATATTAATGTTGTAGCACTGTACCTTACAATACTAGTTTACCATAATTTATGTAGGTCGATGTCAGAACAAAAGTTGTCAGACCCCGTAGTAATCAAATCATTATGAACCTAATGTTTCTTTTATTTATATTCATCTGAAAATTCAAAACGTCAAAAAGGAAAACTGTATAAACATGTTTTTTTTGTTTGATTACAGGGCTTCAAAAATAGCCATTGTAACAAATAATGATTAGCTCATCTGAACCGCAGGTTCAAGTCAGCTTTTCTATTACCTGTACATGTTGTCCGTTCGTTTGTCTGTCTGTCTGTCTGTCTGTGTGTAATCTTTGCACATTTTTTACTTCTTCTCATGAATTAGTGGTCCAAATAACACAACATTGGATACTAAGTTTCCTTATGGAAACAGACTTTTCAATGGTGAGATAATCACGAAACAGTGAAAATATGGTGTATGTCTTGCAAATTCTTCTTCTCAAGAACCGCTGAACCAGAAATCCCAATATTTCCAAAGATCCTTAATCCAATATTTGGGCCTTAAAAGAGGTTTTAAAATCAATAAAGATTGGAAAGGGAAAAGTTGTTAAAACTCACAAGTTAAAACTCTGAGCCAATATCAAGGCATCAAGAAAATTTCAAGCCTTTACCCAAAGATATAAAGCTAAAATGATTTCAAATCTTCTACTCAAGGTCTTCAATGCTACAGTTTGGGAGATCACTCCGCAAGTATCTTTAATTAGATATTGAAGATTCTGAATTGTTAAAACTTTGACCCGCGAATCAAAACCGATGCCAATTCAGGGTTCAGAGTTGAATATAGAATTATATAGAGAAAAAATTTCGCAATATTCCTTTCAAATATTACAGTTATTTTGTAAGCATCATTAGAAGTATATTTTCTAAATTATTATAACTGCAATATTCAAGCCAATTTTGAGGACCTAAAAGGGGTTCACAGATTAACATTGTGATATATATGGAAAATGTTTTCAGATATTTTTCTCAAAGTCAACAATTCATTTTGAAAGATTGTCGTGCAAGCGTCCTCAGATACTAATTATTCTGAATTGTTAAAACTTTGACCAAGGATCCAATACCGAGGCCAAAGCAGGGTTCAAAGTGCAGTAATGAAATATATTGGGGAAAAGTTATAAAATCTTTCTTTCAATAACTTCAGTGCTACAATTTTAAAGATTACTTTGTAGGCATTATGGGTAATGAAGATCATAAATTGTTAAAACTGTGACCCCATGACCAATATCGGGGCCCCAAAAGGGTTTCAAATCTCATAGATTAGGTACATGTTCACAGAACTACGATGCTACAAATTGTGAGAAGATTATACAAGGGTCCTAAAATAGTGTAGATTCTAAATTATTTAAACTGCGTCCTTCAAGCTAATATTGAGACCCTTAGGGGTTTAAAGTTCAACATATGGATCTATAGTGGAAATATTTTAAAATCTTCCAAGATAGTGTTTATGTAGATTCCAAATTGTTCATCTTTGACCCTATAGTAATACGTAGCCCCAAACAGGGTTTTATAGATTTATATATAGATGTATTGAGGAAATGTTTTAAAATCCTTTTCTCAAGAGCTACAATGATACAATTTGTGATATTACTATTAAATTTGATAAAAAAAACCTTCAGGTAAGCAACATTGCACATGGACCTCTTGTTTCCTACAGTTAATGCACGTTAACTTCAATTTCTAAAAATACAATAACAATTGAAACTGGTGTTACTTTTTTTAGAGTAAATGAAACGTCAACGTCGAAAACTACACAGAAATCTACAGATAATAAAATTGCCATAATTGTTTCTACAAGTGTTGTACTATCTTTGGGAGCTGTCATTTGTATCGTAGCAACTGTAGTCATTAAAAGGAGAAAATGTAATTGCATAAAAGGCAAAGGTATTAGCAGGAAAGGTAATCCAAAACTATTTTACTTAGACATAGAATCTTGTATTACTTCTTGTGTTTAATATTCTTTAAAATGTATTATGAGTTGACTTTGCTATTATTAGGTAATAATCACGTAAGTTAAAACATCAAAATTGAAATTGTCTTGTCATTCAATTCCAGTTTTAAAAAATCTGTCCAAACCAAGATAAGATCAAATACTTATTAAGAATTGATAATTTTGATACAATAAATAAGGTTTTTATTTTTATATGTTTCAGCTAATTCTTAATTTCACCCACCCCCAAATTTAAATTACGAAAACTTATAGGTTTGTTTAAAAGAAAAGTGGTATGATGACAAAAATTAAATGCTTAAATCAAGAAATTGCTTTATTCTGCTTAGTCATCGTGATCAACACGAACAGTACTTGTCTTATAAGATATGCTTTAATATGTTTTTTTTTCTACATGACATACAGCAAAATGCTTTTTATATATTTCAGGATTAATCGATTTTTGTGTTACAGTCAAGGCCAGGGAAGGGGTGAAAATGCCTTTGCTGAACGTTGGTGTGTTATTTGATTTAAAATATTGGCAAACATATGTTTGGCATAAAGGACAACAATAGATAAAAATAAATAAATAAAAAGCAAGAAACGATGATAATAACATTATATTTTAATATAATTAATTATGGTTGTAACGCCTCACTTGATTGGCTATTTGACAATAATAATTTGACGCGTATTAAATTAACGTGTTGAAAAAAATTTGCCTGTTTTTGTTGTTTAAATTGTAGATAATTAAATCAGTAAGAATTAATTTAATTTCTACCTATGTTAAACTTGGAACAATTTACCTTTTTGAAAACAGCTTAGCGGTTTAAAAATAGTAAACGTATAACATTGGGAGAAATTGAATTCAGTAATATTCAAATATTTTCTTAATAAACTGAGTATCATAACTACCTGATAAACTATATGATTATTTCATTTTTAGATAAAGCTTATATTACAAGATTGGGATTGAACTATCTTCTAGAAAGGTTACCCACTGACGAAGAATCAATACTTGAAATTGCAAAAATATGTAAGTATTAATGGATTATTATATGGATATAGACGAATATTAGAGTACCCGACTTGCGCTCGCTAAACTGTTTTTTTTTCTTTCTTAAAGTGGTGAGAACTGATACCTAGTAAATGTAAGAGGATTTTCCCCCAAAACTTTCCAAATGAATAAGAGCCTTTTATTTCCCCCATTTTTATCAATAGATAGAGATACATTCTTTTTATCTTGATCAGTTTTTTAGCATTTTATGTGTACAAAGACCTTGGAGTAATTAGCTTGAAATTTTACAGCTGTCACTTGCAACATCAAATGAACTTAATTACTTGTACACTATGAGAATCCCCTTATCTAGGAAAACCAATAAAAGCTAATTAATATGCAGCTCTGAACAACTTTGTCTTTGTTTTATAGCTATCATGGCAAATGCCTGGTAAAGTCTCGACAACGTTTTTTAAGCAACTGCAAGGTTATAGGTAGCATTGCATTAATAGACCTACCAATTCTTCTCATACCTTCAATAACCTAATAAATAAGGAATTTTTTTTAACCCAATTTTGAACTAATGGATGATAACTAAAACCTAGCCGTTGCATTAAAGCATTTCTTTAAACGACGGTTAAGCAACAAATTGAACGAAATCCCTGAGTGGTGGGCCCACAGAATTTCGTACCCAATTCTTCCTGGATATTAAAGATTGATTTTAGCCCTGTTTCATAAGACGTCTTGGTGTTGTTAAAGATTGAAGTATCTTACAATTTATTCATTTGAATCTGTAAGTCATGTTGGCTCATTCTACTGAAATTGGGTCTGGTCTAGTGTTTGCCTCTGGTGCCAAATTCTTGAAACTGTACCGATGTTTGCGAGATTTTAAATTTGCAATTTTGTTATCCAAGCTAAATATGTGTTTTGCCCTAAATATTACATTGTTGATTATAAGTTTAAAAAAATGTCTTACTAATTTTTACTCTTTTGAATTTGGAAGATTAGGTATTGATAACACTGACTAGTGAAAGGTTATCCACATGAAATTCAACCTTTTTATGTTGCAACCTAATTACCCATATCCCTATTGTTAATACTACATGTTTGAGTATAAAAAAAAAAAGGTCTCTCAAAATGTCTTGGTTGTTTCAATGACATGGCCATTGTAGAAAAAGCTCTCCCTAAAAACACCAAAATCTTCATGACTTGAGCCTGTATTATCTTTAAATAACTGCAAAATGCTAGAATCTTCCCATTAGGAAAATATTCTACCCTATTGGAGTAGTAGAAATTAAGCCACATTTTGAAGTCACTTTTAATTCCAACTGACAATCTTATATGATGGCGTGGCTTAAAAAAACCCACTAAATGCAACATACATTCTCCGAAAAAAAGTTCTACTAGATTTGATTGCCTTTGTGAAACAAACTTGAACATCTCAACTTATGATTACATTTTTTGCAATTTACTTTTTGCCTATCTGAAGTTTTATCGTGAGCTAGCAGTACCCACATTTCTTTAGCTAAGGTACTAAAAGTATTGTGCATTTTTTGACTTCAACATATTCCTGCTTAGAACATAACCCAGTTATTCAGCCAATCAAATGTCCCAAAATCTCGCGTAGAATGCAGTCTTCGTTGTGAAGAATTTTTCTTTTCCTCGAGTTCTGAAGACATTTTGATTAGTGGAAACTTTGAAAAGGGGCATTTCGGAAACTCTTCTTTGTGTGACTTTACGTATTTATTTACCCCCCCCCCTCACACACACACACACACACACACACACACACACACACACACACACACACACACACACACACACACACACACACACAAATCAAGAAAAGTTGCCCGTGAAAGATACAATATATTTTAAATCACAATGGATTCGTGCAGAACATTTTATTCTTTTCCTATTTAAATTGCATAAAATTGTCACCCTTATATCAGATACCAGCAATGTTTTGAAGACTTTATGGGGATATTTTTGACCAATTAAGTATATTTATTGAAGAGAAAACACGGCGTTTGCATATGTGGTTACCTTGTATAGAATTAAGGTACATTTTTAATCATCTGTTAAGATTTAATACTTTAACACAATTAATCTCAATATCCTATTTATTCAAAACCAATATCCTTTAAATCACCTTCATTTTTACATGACGTGGTTGGAAGTCCACCTCAAAAATGCACGTGTTCGATTTTCACGTAAATATACACCAGGCTCCTTACATGTCATTCAAGGCACGGCAATATTTGGACACAATAGGGGGCTGTGTATTTTCCTCAAGTCTTTGAGTTCATTGGCTTTGGTTCTGTTCTAAGACAGTAAGATCTTCGTCGAGAAGAATTTGCTACGCATGCTTTGCTCCGCCCATTCTTCATGACGAAAATTTCTCTTCATATAATCTTACTATTACTAAGATGAAACCATGTAAATAATGATTGATCTAAGGTATTTAGACCTGCCTTTTTAAAAACTGGGTAAGCAAGTGCAGGGAAATTGCAAATGATTCTCAAAGGACTGCGAACGCTTACGCCCGTTTCTACATTTTACATCCAAATATTTCGGAATTTCTGTCAGATATTCAAAAACAAAGTTATGTACAAAAAGTATAATTATATCCTAATTAATATCTATACTTATAAATTAAGCAGAGTAACTGCTGACCCCTTTCGTAATTCAACACATGTGAGATGATGTCCGTAAGATATAAACTGAATTTAAACTGATAAGTTTTAATTGTGAAATTAATCAAAAACCTACTTTTATTTTATACAAACAAGCACAAAATAACAAAAATGACAGTAAGGTGGTGGAGACGCTTTGGCGGATCCAAGTCATCGTAGTTTCGATCAAAATATATACTTGCAATGAAATAATATTGAATAAATACGTAAAGAGTGAATATATTTACTGTGAGTCTATTCAGAAAATATATATATTAGACGTTAAGATTTGACAAATGTTGAATAAATACAATAAGTCGAATCGTTTCTTTAGTGGATGATTTTAGTTTTGATACTCATTCCTTTGCGAAGCACGACCTCTGGTGAGAGAATGGGATAGAACTTTCCAGATCGGTGTAACCAAGAACACGAATTGACTAATTTACGAAAAGTGTAGGACGAGTTCATCATGCATCGCTGGTAGATACCTTGGATCGGACTTAAAGACAAATAATACAAAAAGATAATAAATTAAATGGAACAATTAATGCTATTTTAGTATTGCTGAAAAGAACATTTCAGCACGGGTGCAAAAAAACGGGTTGACTAATTGACATCATGGCGAAAAGTGTAGTGCGAGTTAACAATGGGGCAGATACTTTGAATCTGACAACTTTTGTTTAAAGGTACATGTATATGTGGCGTATTTTTTCATGCTAAGAAATAGTTGATTGATTTATTTATTTGAATATGTTATATAAAGATATATCTTCACAATGCATTACTCAGTTTATATCAATCGGGTTAAAAAGATATAGAAATTAATAAATAATTTTTAAAAATATTTTCGAGTCCACGATAAATAGAGCATTTCAATAAACCCCGCCTTAAACCACGCTCAGTCTATCACAACAACAATGGCGACGGCGAGAAAGATGGGTATACCCGTATTACCGTTAAGTTTGACAGATTCGGCTAAGAAAGAAAAAAGAGACAGACTGACAAGGATAGGAACAAAGGGAAAATTGTCTTCAGAGACCACGTAGATTGATGGAATAGGAATTAAAGCCGAATTAAACTTAAGTTTTTATCATGAAGTTGTAGGGGTTTGCTTGTCAGGTTCGTACGTGCTCCATGTGTTCCATGTCTTTACTTTATAAGTTATTAACCACAAGTGGATTTTCGTTTAGTGGAATTTATGAATAAAGAATAATAAACACTCTCAGTACATGCATCCCTCAGGGAGAGGGGGTGTTCACTCATTTTACCGTGTCATTGATGCTAAAATTGTGTATCATCTTTATTACACATAATTAGAAATTTATATCGATCTACATTAATGAATAACGGAATAATAATGCTTCGGGTATCATCTGATATAAGAATTATCAAATTTAGGACATAAAAAACGTGATTCTAATTTGTAAACAAACTGTTCTTCCATCGTGTTTTAAATACTAGGTTTTCTCGCACTCATGCGCAGTGCCGTTTCAAATGGCCGATCACATTAATATTCATATGACGTGTAGCAAAGTTTAGAGACAAATAACTAAAGAAAGAACATGTTTTACGGACCTAGAGTTTGTGAAACGTCTAATTAAAGAAGCATGATGTATATTTTTACTAAAACTCATGTCAACAATTTTACTCCAAATACGCCACATGTACCTTTAAATTATGCGAATAAATATGCATAACCTAGCGTGTGTTAATTTCATAGATTTCCATACCACGACAGATTGAGAGTAAAACTTAGACATTAGTTTGCTAACATTATTTAATCAACAGATTCTACGTCTATATCGATAAATGAGGTAATACATGTACATGCATTAAACGGGGAAGTTTAATGGGGGTGCCCCGCCTCCTCATATTGTTTTTATCTGAAATACTTAATTGAGACAGTTATAGAAATGTTACTGAAATACACTAAATACCAATTAACTGGTTTGAAATGAACACAATATTTTTTTCAGTCAGCTGCAACATACAGAATTAAAGCCACATATATGTAGATATTATCCATTTCAGTTTAGATTTTTCATCCCTGCCCGCTCCTCTAAATATCTAACAATGCAGTTGTTTTTTTTTCAATTTTAAAGAATTAGTTAAAAAAAGAATCGGACAAAGTATAAACAAAAAATAAACCAAAAAAATATGGTTCAACATATTAAGCATCATATTAATGTGTTAAATGTTAATTCCCGCGCTTGCACGGGGTATTATTTACATTTTTAAAAAAACATTTTTATGCACATATCGGTCGCTAAATAATATTTTCCACACTCATAGAGACCGATTTTAATGAAATTTTTTAGACCTCCCGTAAGCAAAACTTTTGTTTAAAAAGTTATTTCTTCATTTATCTTATCCTTCAACTGATCAAAGTGTTCCATTGCAGATTTTTTTAAATACACATGAAACCTAAAGCCTGTATCATTTATTTCAAAACCTTTTGAAAAACTTTATAATTCTAATGAAAGAAGTTCTTAGGGCCTATATATCTTTGTGGTCTTGGGGTTTGAATTGGATGTGCCACAGGGGTTCTAACGATTGGTTGTCTCTGCGATGGTTCTCTCTGGCGACTTGGGGACTTGTAAACATGGTTAGAAAAAGGACACAGGTGCCCCTGAAAATCTAATACACTTATGTGTGTACTGACAAGACCGTCTGTCAAATTTGAGCACTTGTTATAAGCTGGGCTTTTTGGACTATTTGTCAGTTTAGATTGTGAAAATGATGTCATAGATGTCAACCTTTACACGTAGTCTACTTAAGAACATTCTATAGTAGGATCGATACTGCGGCCAATCCTAAATTAAAAATCTTTCTTCACACATATTGACGCCCCTTGTCATGCAAATATTCCAGAAGACATTGGAATGATTCTAGGTGGACTGAAGCATTGAAAATCGACCAGTACTTGCGTATTTTGAGAATATTATCTGAACACTTATACTTCCGCTCGAAATTTCACAGGAACTGAACAAATCTCGATGAAGTCTCGCGAACTTTCATTCGAGCACCTCTGGGTCTATTACATACTTAACAACGATAAAGAAAACATTCCGAATACATTCGCATCTGTCCATCTTCTAATAGATTAAATCTGTATACAGGGCCTAGCTACCTCTCTTGTAACCAAATCCCTCTTGTCATTAAAATTACTAGTATTTAGTTTCTCTGAAGATTCTGTCAGATAATTACAGTAACTATTAAGCAATAAGCTTATGTTTACAAGAATGTATGATGAACACATATATTTTTTTAATTCAATGATTTAAAGACAATGCTAGACAATAATGTATAAAAGCTATCTACGTTTTGATTTTCAACGTCAATGGTTGTACCTAACTTAATATCTAAATATGGAGGTGTCCCATACCACCTTAAATAATACACAGAAGGCTGCAAGCCGATCCCGTAAAATAAAGTCATCCATTTAATATACATAAAATAGATGATTTTATTACTAAAACCGATTTGGTTGGACTTTTCCGATCGCGTCGCGTTCAACTCTTTCAGCTACGTCATACATAAACAATACCCGTACCTTAACCACAAACTTTTTTATTGGTGGATTCAGCTTACTGCTGATTGGCTGCTGGTCAACTAAGACTAAATTATGCACGGACAGAACAACAACATATCAGAGAATAATTTAATTCTGGTTGTAACGCGCTTTCTGATTGGCTAAAAAATTATTTTATATCGTATAAAGAATGTTGCCTACGTCATAGTAAGACTAACGTCAAAAACGTATCAATACGCCTGACGTTACGTTTGAATTTTGTATAACTTTACGTCATTTTAAAGGTCAAATGACCGTTTTTATCTACAATGAAGAGAAAAATAATTAAATTAAAAGCAATGAATTAAATATTTATTAGTTTTATACGCTATAAAATGGTTTGAAACAGTTTACGCTTTTTTTATAAACCGCTTCGCGGTTTATAAAGCGTAAACTGCCTCAAACCATTTCATATCGTATAAAACTAATAAATATTTAATTCATTCCTTAAATGAAAAATGCACATGGTACTCGTGACTGTCGAAATTGTGTTATTTTTCGAAAGTGTACACTTGTGATAAAACAATACATACGGTACATAACATATATAGCTGTAGCTCTATGTATACATTTTGGGTTAGAAAATATAAAGCTACAGTGCATACAATACTTATATGTACAAAAAACTTTTCGGGGATTTGCCGCATATAAAAATAACGCTATTTTTGAAAAAATTAATAATTCTTCATTTAGTTTACTACTGTTGATAATTGTATTTTACTTGCCCCAAACTTTCTCCTATTTAACAACCTTTAACCGTACTCGGAAGGCGGATCAAGAACTGTATTTTCTATGTATGTAAACAAACCAGTGTTCATGTATGGAGCTGGTGATCGGGGGTTCAGAGACAGGTAAAATAAAGAAATCTGCAGTAAATGGTTTGTGGATATTTTAGTATATAAATTTACACCGAAAGTGATAGGGCAACAGAAGAGAAACGAATCGGACACTAATGAAGACGCACATGTACAAACCCCCTTACACTCTCCACTTCCGTCTCGTTCTTTCACACCATCGTTCAATTCTTTTATTGACTGTCGATTGCCGATCGAAAGGTGTAGAAATCGAGGAATTCATATCTATCACTTCGACTGGCAAGTTAGTAGGTAATACATGTGCATTACACATTTATGGTATTTACATGAAATGAACGCTTAGCACATGCAACTTTTAAATATTAAATTTTTTATAACGCCGTACTCTGGACCGTAGCTTGAGGCTATGGTTTAACGCCCGTTTACACACAGAGAGAGAGAGAGTTTTGCACAGAATTTAAACATAGGGAATAGTTGATTTTAAATGAATAATATTGGGGGGAAATTAAATAAACTGTTCTGAGAAATCCTTCAGCTCTGGCATTGCATAAGCGTGTACTGATAACTCCGCCTAAGAAAAGGAGTTAACCAATCATAAAGTTTTCACAACGGCGGCGTGTATAATTTATGCATGACGTAGCTGACAGAAATGATCGTGACGCTATAGGAAAAGTCCAACCAAATCGGTTTTGATAATATTAAATAATATACTTGCTTTATATAGGGGCTATCTCATTGTAATTTGCTGAATACTTTCTGATTATCTATGTTATTTTTAATTTAGTAAATGTACCACCTGAAATAGTGAGATGGAGTAAGGACAATAGACAACGATTTGTAAAAAGCATGAAAAAGGGAACCATACCTGTATATAGTGGAAGAGGAATGGTGATAGGGTGTGCTGAAGCAGGAAAGACAACTCTTGTTAAAAAACTGAAAGGAGAAAATAATCTTTCAACAACGTCAACAATAGGAATCGATATCCATTCCCATGAATTTAAACTGGATGCTGAGGAGTGCACCATTATAAGTAAATAAGAATCACTTATGTTTTGAAAAATGGTGTTGCCTGCAAAGGCTTATTTATATTTCATAAAAAAAAAAGAAAAGTAACAGTTCAAAAACTTTTGTGGAACTGTTTTTTTCTGATTAGAAAAATTCATTTTATTGATAATTTTTTTGTCTGTGTGACATTGTCTAACTTACACTTTTTTTCGTGTGCATGTGTGTGTGTGTGTGTGTGTGCAATTTGTATCGCTACGATCCTCAAATATTGCCGTATAACATTATTTCACCTCACTATAGTAAACGACCGGCGTGCTAGATTCCGATCGTCACTGAAAGCGAGGTTTTTGTTCTACCTAGCTGGCCGAGTGGTTAGCGAGCTGGCCGATTGAAGGTGTTACTACAGTATTAAATTTTACTAAATATTCTTACCAAAATTGCGCAACTTTAGATACAGAATAAAAATACAAAACGAACTTCTGGGGAAAATCCTCTTATCATTTTTTTTAAACAACACTCCATTTACTATTTTCTAGCAAAATACACACGTGCATCCAGCAAGGCGTGAGACTTTGTTTACCTCGAAGTTACACATGTGCTTGAAAATCAAGCCCGGGCCTTTTCACCCCCCTCCGGAAATAACACGCATCAAAAATTCAAATTGCCTCGCATCATTACAAAACTGGGATAGTTAAACCTCTTACACATTGTTTTCGGCTCATTTAAAATCAGCTCCTGTCGCGTGCGGAAACGCCCCAAATTAAAAGGGGAATTCGGGAATTATTTTGCATTAGCCATGCTTTGACGTGAACCTCCAGTGAAATACTGTCATGACACCTGCAGGCTTCCGGTTCACTTACAGCCGAGAGTGCACGGATAAATTTCGTGGAGCTGATAGTTACATTTGTAGATGGTTTTTGTTATCTACGTAAGTGGTAAAGCTCCTAAATAGGCGCTTAGTTGTATAATTAAGGTCTTCCATTTCCAACGGAAGACCTTATTGTTTTCGTACTATTTCTTCTTAATATTTTTCCACAAATTTTGTGCACGCGATTTCTCAGAAACTATTCGGCCGATTTCGACCATTTTTTCACGGATGATTGTATCATAATGTCCACCACTATATCATAACGCCTCCACTACTATTTTATAGGGGTTATATGGAGTGTTATGATATTTAATTTACTAAGATCCTCGAGATCTTTGTTCCAACATCCTCACACTTGGCGGGTGCCCTAGCCAAGGTGTTTCCGGAATGTCTCCTCCTCTACATGGGGAGTGCCCCGTGTCCCAGTCTGTATAAAAGAGGAGGCAGAAAGACAGCTTCCAGATGACTACTCTTTTGTTAATTTAATATACCATTTTAACAATAAATATCAATATTGCTTACAATGAAATTTATCAACATTAATATTTATTACAAAAATCTCTGAAAATAAAATATTAGTTGAACCCTCTGAATCTATTGACTTTACTTTTGAGAATGCGCGCAAGTGTTATAATTTATCTTACCTGTATAAAAGAGGAGGCAGAAAGACAGTTTCCAGATGACTACTGGAGAGCTGTGTTTCCCACACCCCCATTTTATACGCACGGACACTGTGTTACAACATTCTCCTCCTAATAAGTAAATGCGATCAAGTGCATACTAATGATCTGACGCACCGTGGTCAGTAGTAGCATTTTATTTTGATTTCTGACCTGGTGTCGACAGCTCATCACTGGACTTAATAACACATATCTCCATGAACATAAATAAACATACGCTATCTGTCTAACGCATGTACTTTAACCAATTTCTATAGAATTTCCGTTATGATAATTGCCAGAGGTCATAATTCTAGACGTCTTTTGAAATTTTGAAATCGTCACTTTCGGTACTGAATTCGGCCGATTTTCTATTTTTTAACGACATATTTGATCTGATCTCAGAAACTATCAGTGATATGAATGAAATTTTCAGGAGAGGTAGACTATAGTTTAAAGTTGTGCACTATTATGTTGTTTTACGCCTGTGACTTACTTGGAGTTCGCTCGGGCGCGAAAATTGGTTAGGAATTTTGAACCACCCTATTTTTTTCGAAAGATTTCTCAGAGATGGCTACATTGATTTTCTTGAAATTTGCAGGGATGATAGAAAATAATAATTTCTCGAAGTTTAATTTTTTTTTTCAAACTTCGCTTCCTGTCGTCCGTTTCCTGTCCGCGACAAAAAGGTTGTGATGTCAAGATCTCTATAATGATCAGGACTTGAGCATTCAGGCTTTGTAGGATAAGAGACCAGTCGTTGTAGATTTCTTTAAACTATTTTGTTTTGTTTGTCATAACTTCCAGTCATAACCGGAACGCACTTCAAAAAAGTTTTTTTACGCATTCAATTTATTTTCACACAGAATTGAAATATAAGTATTAATAATTACAAATGTCATATATCCGATGTGAGATAAACAAAAACATTCTACTTCCGTTGAGATATCTCAAATATCACAGATAGCCTTACTGAAACAAATGTTTTACCCACACGATCTTAGAAAGTACAAGTCAGTAGGACAACAAAATTACAGTGATGATAGACATTTGATAGAAAATGCGTTTAACTGCTTTGATTTTGTCAGTAGTCACTTATGCTTTTTACTGGAAAGTTTTAAACAGATCAAGTTGTTTCAAATTTTTAACTGTTTTTATTTGATTATTTTAGTAAAATTGATAAACAATTAAGTGCAGTTATACAGTGTTTAAGAAATAGTGAATTTTATTTTCACTGAGCACTTCTGTTTGTCCGTTTCCTGTCCCTAGACAAAAAACATTGACTCTACGAGATCTCAATAATGATGACGACTTGAAAAACCAAACTTTGTGTTTACATCATTTTGTTGGATTTGTAGCGACTTCTTGTCGTCACCGAGAGCACTTAAATTGTTTTCCCCCTTATTTTATCTATTTTACGTGGAATGAATATATCAGTACAAAATCTTATCTATTTTCCGGTGAGATATATCACATATCTTAGGTAGTTTTCCTTTTTCCAAATTTGATAGCCGTTTGATTTTAGTCACAGTAAGTGATTGGGACACGAACTCAAAAAATTAGGGGCCAAGACACTCGTTAAGTCTTTTACACATACCTTTAAAACGATGAAGATTTTGCAATGCATTATAGAAACAAAGTTGTTGATCGTAACAATATCAGTTTGAAAAACTTATGCCACACCCATTGATGACGTTATTAGGGGCTAATATCTTAAATCTTTAATGTGCTGTATGTGAAAAAGCAAAACACTTTGTTACGCATTTTAAAGGATATTGACAATCGTACACATTATCTGAAAGGGAGTGGTTGAGGGGAAATTCTGAAATATCATTGATATTTTAATAGTATCATTTAAAAATTGAACGGAAAACCACTCGTTACTCGTAACGAGATTGTGTCTAGTTATTTTTGTCTACAAATTTTGTGCACGCGATTTCTCGAAAACTATTCGGTCGATTTTGACAATTTTTTCACAGATGATTGCCAGTGGTCATAATACTAGTAGTTTTTTGAAATTTTGAAATCGTTACTTCCGGTTCCGATTTACGGCCGTTTTTGGATGTTTTTCGACCAATTTTGTGCAGACATAAACTCAGAGACTATCAGAGATAAAAATATGAAATTTTCAGGATAGGTAGACCAAAGTTGGAAGTTGTGCGGAATGTAGCTTTTGCGCCAGTGGCGCCATTTCTTTTAGCTCAACTAGGCACAAAATATGGGTACTAATTTCGAATCAAAATTTTCATACGTTTTGAACTGTATCTTTTTATCAGTTGATATTTGTTAAGAGATATATAATAAAGGTGGTAGAGAATTAAAAGTTCTTTCAGACAAAATCAAGAAAAAGAGGCTGGTCCCTTTATTTAGAGGCCAATACACTCGTAAACTCTATTACAGATAACTTAAAAACGATCAAGATTTTGTAATGCATTATAGAAGCAAAGTTGTTGATCGTAACAATATCTATCAGGTAAAATTATTGCCACGCCCATTTATTATGTAATCTAGAGGGCTGGCCCCTTAAATATCAATCATTTGTATGTGAAAAATGAACAACAATTTTAGATAAGTGTAAGAACAAAAAATGTTAGTATTCGTGAGACCTTTCAAATGAACTCAAGAAGGGCTGGTCCCTTAAATTAGGGGCCAAGACACTCGTAGGGCAGATTTAAACTGATTATATCATCAAGTTTGTACAGCAACATTTAGTTGTGGGGTATGATCTATGTTTGCACGTGTCTAAGATCTAGTTTGTATCAATTTAGATGGTAGGTCTTCTATTCAGTATCTTTTGGAGGAAATAAAAATAGGTGACAAAACATACGAATGCAGTGAAATTGTTCAAAACTCAATAACAGTCTGTTTTCTTCACCTCCAAGCATACATTGAGGTCATGGAAGTTTAGATGCACTACTGTCAATGAACATTAAATCATTATCTCCAATTAAGCGGCGATTTTAATCTGGAATAAACATTGCCAAACGTTGTAAATAAAACAAAATTTAAACTATATTTAATATAGGTATTGCCTAAATCAAAATATATCCATTTTGTTAACTTTAAAATAAGGTTTTTGTCGTCTTTGTACATTTTCAATTGTATGATTGAAACGTATCGGTATCAATATTACCCCGACTTAAGCTTCGATTCTTACTTTTTATTTACTAATAAAAAAAATCACAATTGCTATATTAAGGTCATAAAAAAATTCATACTGCTTTATCCTAAATTTTGTCGTTGTGAAATGAAATGTTTGATAACGAACAGTGCTCAATCTCAAAAGTCCAAAGGAAAAATACAAACCAGGATCAGAGCAAACATGGACCTTTGCAAAATCAGAAGAGGATCAGGTGCCATGGAGGAATAAGCATCCTATGCTGACCGGTAACACCCGCCTGTGCACTATGTCGTAATCGAGAAAAACGGAAACAATTCGAAGAAAATACGGTGATTAATAATGACCTCACAATAAGCTGATAAGTATAAAAAACGTCGGTAAGCATTCGATATAGCGGAAGACTGTATTTGCTGACAAGGTTGTTGTATCAACCATAGAACTTACCAAACGAAGACTTCAATTAAGACTGTTGATAATTTTGTTTTTTATAATAATTAATGATAAACAATAAGAATATTTATTAAGCGCTTTATTTTTAATAAAACTCTAAAGCGCTTTACAGAGTACGTCAAAAATGCATAATAAAACAGGACAAGTTTACATAATATCGCTAAAACAAACCACATTAAATTGATTAAAATTAATTAAGATCAGGACTCCAACTCTTAAAATGTAGAAAACATGACCTCAACCACCACTTAAAACTTTTCAGATATATACACTTTAAAAAATGCCTTTCTAGAAAGATGGGTTTTTAGTGTGCTTTAAAAACATTCAAACTGGTAACTGTTAGAAGTTCCACTGGAAGCTGATTCCACAGTGTTGGTGCCACCCTGTCAAATCGACGACCGCCGTAGGTTTTTTCTCTGACTCGCGGCACTACTAGTTGGTTTGCCGACTCCGAGCGAAGTGACCTAGCAGGTTTGTGTTCGCAAACTAATTCAGCTAGATACGTCGGGGCAAGATTATGGAGCGCCTTGTATACATTTATACATAGTTTGTATTGCACTCTATACATCACAGGAAGTCAGTGCAAATCAAACAGGATGGGCTGAATATGTTCATGCTTGCCTGTCCTGGTAATAAGACGTGCAGCAGTGTTCTGAACCCTATGGAGTTTCATTATGTAGGTGCTATTTATGTTGTATAAGAACGCATTTCCATAGTCCAGCTGCGACGTAACCAGAGAGTAGACAAGTGTTTTGCATGCCGAGTGCCAAATGCGTCTTATTTTCCGAATCTGTGAGTAACATGTCCTTGAGACAGCATTGCACTGCTTTTCAAATGATAGGAGTTGATCAAAAAATGTTTCTCACACTTGGGACACTATGAATGATGTTTTTGCCAAATAGTAAGCTAGTTTCGCTAAGGTTTTTGATACGACTTCTCGGGGCAAAAACAATCAGTTTAGTTTTCTCCTCATTTAACTTAAGCATGTTGTTAGACATCCACAGTTTCATATCATTCAGGCAGCATGTTAGCCTTGACTACACATCTTACCAGTTCTCAGTTGGCTCTACGATGAGATACACTTGTGTGTCATTGGCGTATACGTGATACTGCATACCATGATGCAAGCAAATCTCAGTAAGTGGACGGGAAAAATTACAGTAGATTTTTGGTCCCAACACTGAGCCTTGGGGCACACCAATATCAAGCGGCACCGGGTTAGAAAGTTCGGAACTAATTGATATACGTTGCGTTCTTTCACTCATGTAAGATTTGATCCACGAAAGGGGCATTATCTGTGATACCAAAGGTATGCTACAATCGTTTGTGCAGGATGTCATGGTCCAGTACATCAAAAGCTGCCGATAAATCCAACATAACAAGAACTGCGCAACTGTTATTGTCCAGCGCAACAGCAATGTCATGATGAACACGAAGAAGGGCTGTTTCAGTGAAATGGTGTTTTCTATATGCAGATTGAATATTATCATTAAGATGGTTTTGTTTTTAATGATGATCAATTCGAATGGAAATAAATTTTTCCAAAACTTTAGACATGAACGGCAAATTAGAGACAGGTCGCTAATTTTTTAAATTTTTATTATCCAAACCAGATTTTTGTAGCAACGGCTTGACAACAGCCTCCTTGAAACTCGATGGAAAAGATCACTCAGATATCGATTTGTTGATGATGTCTGTAATATGAGGTACCAACACTGAGCTTTCATATTCTTTAAGTAGATTGGTTGGTAATTCTGGATGTGACGCACTTTCTGATTGACTAAACAAATTTTTTATATCGTATAAAGAATGCTGCCAACTTCATAGTAAGACTAACGTATAAAACATATCAATCCGCCTGACGTTACGTGTGAATGTTGTACAATTTAATGTCATTTTAAAGGCCAAATGACTGTATGACTGTTTTTATCTACAATAATCAGCAAAAAAAAAAATTATAAACAATTATTTCAATATTTATTTTTTTATATGTCAAAAGTTTATACTCGTATAAATTGAGTAGCTATTCAATTCATTCCTTAAATAAAGATTTTTATCCATAATTGATAATTTTCAAAGTAGACCATTACTGCATATAGCATTATTCCTCGCATATTCATGAAATAATTAACCTCTATCTGCTCGAAATTGAACCACCTGAGCCCTTCATCTTTGTACAGTAAAACATCACATAACAAATAGGTATGTTGCACTCTGCCACTTTTGTGACTTTATTGTTTAACCAAATTTGGTTTGAAATAATAAGGAAAATGACAATAGATGATTATATAACAATAATTAATAAGTTCATAAAATTAATCATAAAATTATGAATATTCCATTCTTTATGCCATAATATTTTACAACTAAAATAATCCATAACTCCCATTACTGATGTAATCAATGATGTGATTGATTAGATAATTTATGCAAAACATAATCCTTGTGGTCTGAAAGCGCCATGCTAAATAATAAAAAAAGAAAATACACAAGAATTTTTTTTTATACACATGTTCATGAAAAAGGAAGGTGGAGTGGTGGAGGTGGTTTATAGATCGCTTTAAAAATTTTCAATGCTTAGCAATCGGCGTCCTGAAAGAAAGACTTAGTGAGAACCCACGCTATTAAAATGACGCTCCCAAGATTTTACTGCGGAATTAATTCATTGGTTACATCCGGCGACATTGATTTTGTGTCCTTATATGAAGATGCTGTATAACTTTGACAATACCGCAGGAAAGATAACTCTCGCTAACTTAACAGAAATTATCACTATGCATAAAATATTTTAAGAAAACTTAAAAATCATTTATCAATAATTGATAATTTTCAAAATAGACCATTACTGCATGTAGCATTATTCCTCGTATATTCATGAAATAATTAACCTCTACAGTACCGATCAGACCCAACCTAACACCAGAGTAAACCCCAACTAAACCCCGGGTTGACTTTCGGTTTACTTTTTGAAACTTTGGGTCCACTCGGGGTTTACTCGGGGTTTACTTTGGGTTTACTCGAGAATTGCTTTTGGAGTCAACTTTACGCACTGAAGTGTGAAGCAGACCTGTATTTTATCTTATCATCCTACTGCCTATAGTTCCTGCCCCTTGTATATTCCGAATACACATGTAGCGTCTGCTTTCATGGTATTCTTCTGATCGGGGTTTACTCTCTGTGTCCACTCGGGTTTACTTAGGGTTTACTCTGGGTCCACTCTAGTAAACCCAAAGTAAACCCAGAAAGTAAACCCAGGGTTTAGTTGGGGTTTACTTTCTGTTAGGTTGGGTCTGATCGGTACTGTATCTGCTCGAAATTGAACCACCTGAGCCCTTCAACTTTGTACAGTAAAACATCACATAACAAATAGGTATGTTGCACTCTGCCACTTTTGTGACTTTATTGTTTAACCAAATTTGGTTTGAAATAATCAGAAAAATGACAATAGATGATTATATAACAATAATTAATAAGTTCATAAAATTAATCATAAAATTATGAATATTTCATTCTTTATGCCATAATATTTTACAATCAAATAATCCATAACTCCCATTACCATGATTACTGATGTAATCAATGATGTGATTGATTAGATAATTTATGCAAAACATAATCCTTGTGGTCTGAAAGCGCCATGTACTTGATTAATTCTAATTAAATCAAGTTCAGACCCAAAGGAGGGAGGGAGAAAATTTTAAGTGGCAAAGTGCATTCCTATACCTTTAAAAATGGACTAATATTTGCCAGGATATACATATGCCTTACAAACCTTAGTCCCATATACATGCAAACACATACAAATACTATTCATGCATGGGTAAGGATATACATATACCCCACCCAAAAAGGTGTACAAAGTAACCTAATACTTGTAATATATAGTAATCATAGGTAGGAATATACATATGTCCAACCCATTCAAAGCTTTGACATGAAAATGAAATTCGCAATTTTTTTTAACACTGTCAAAGGTAGGAATTAAACTATAACCGACAGTCCTAGTTACGTATTATAAGTTATCATGAAATATACATATGTTCCTGAATAACAGTGTCTATCCATTAGTTCACAGTCAGTCTTTGCTCTCTCTCTCTCTCTCTCTCTCTCTCTCTCTCTCTCTCTCTCTCTCTCTCTCTCTCTCTATAATAGATTAACTGGTCTAATATAACTTTTGAATGCATCTGATTTCCATCGACCTAAAAGTCTAATTTTGCTGTCACTCAAGCCAATGTTTGCTCAGTGAGACGCCATGCCTATCCGGAAAGAATGGCTAGTAATTTGACTCATATCCAACTTTGCAAATGATAGAAAGTTTTTTAATACCGCCGAAATTTTACCCCTGGAAACTGGAATATTTGTTACACACAAAAAAAGTGGCCAATTTTGTACTCCTCTTAACTTAATGTAGTCTTCTAGGCATTGAACTGGACAATACTTTTTGTTACTTGCAGAGTGAATAGTGAGAAAAAATGGTTTGCCCATGTGATGTTTATATGTAACAAATTTGATAATTAAATGATCTTGCTGCCTGGAAATTTGATGAAACAGAATTAAATTTTTGTTAATTACCTTTTGACATGATGTTATTTCCCCGACTCTCAAGAATCCATAAAAGGCCAACAAAAACATTGCTTTAAACAAGGACTTTTCAAATGCATTGGAAACTGTAACTGGTAAAAAGTCACAAATTTGATGCAAAATACCGGTAGTTTTGTAATCGGTATTCTAACATCTTGTGAGGGTTTAAGTTTGCGTGTTGATAAGAGCAATTTTTGTATTAAAAAGGACGAGCATGGATCCCCAAAACTGTTGAGCTTATGGATGTAACTAATAGCAGAGAGATATGATGAAATACAGCAAACTACATTGAAGCGTTTAATAGGGTCAAACTCCAGAAAAGTTTCTACGTAATGTTTTGACTGCCTTTGTCCAATCAGATCGTAGCTGGGCGGAGTTGAGACAATACCGCTCGTGACTTGAATGAGAGAGAGAGAGAGAGAGTTGACTGGTTAATGGAGTATATTATAGCCTAGATGAGGCAGATAAGCGAACTATCTATCAAAAATAGTTCTATAAAGTGACAAATCAAGGTCTAGTGTATATATTTAATGCATGAAACTTTGAAGGGTTTTTAAATTCGGGAAACAGCGATGTCTATGTATAGATAATGTGATGAGGTACGTAATGCCGACCATCGAAGACTGTACGAATATTTAAGAAACTGTTTGCTGAATCTTCCTGGAATTAAACATTTACTTTGTATAAAAACTTTCTTCATGGTTACTCAGTGTGAAACATTCTTTACCTTAGGGTGAATTTGTCCGCCATTGTTTTATTTTTCCACTAAGCATCCGCCTCCGTCGCCTAACCTTTTCACTACACCTAAATTCATATGTGACCATTCGCCTTTCAAAATATTTAATGCCCGTATTCTCGGACTCCATGCTAGGAAATTTATTTGGTTTGTTACGTCATTCTTATACATGTACATGTACATGTTGTCGACGGCGCACGGCCGAAGAAATTTTCAAAACCGTTCTTTAAAACGCTTTAAAATTATACCAATGTAGGATATACATGTAATTTTTATATTCAGACCTTGATTAATTTGTTTGCAAGTGATAATGATAATGATAATTTCTTCATCGGCACCACTTATAATTTACTCAATTCTCTCTCTCTCTCTCTCTCTCTCTCTCTCTCTCTCTCAACCAAGTCACGAGCGACAATGGCTTAACTCCGCCCAGCTACGATCTGATTGGACAAAGGTAAGAAGGTAAGTCAAAACATTACGTAGAAACTTTTCTGGAGTTTGACCCTATTAAACGCTTCAATGTAGTTTGCTGTAGTTGTTGCAGCATATTCCTTTGAAAATAGGTAGGCAACATAGTATATCAATATGTGTTGCTTCACTGGAAACTCAATAATTAACTCGCATTTCTCGGCAAAATCTTAAAAATCTGTCTAAGCATGGAAGTACGAAGCTAATGAGGAATTAGTAAGGCTCGCATCCAATAGTCTTTGTATGTCACCTCTTATTTTGGAAAGGGCGGTAGTGGAGGTATGTTGACTGGATTGTGGTCGGCCCAGGGTGCCAGTTGTAAAAACTGATTTACCTTTGAACGAGAAAGATAATCACATAGTAAATTCCTTTGAAGTCAAATGCTGAGCTTTAAAATAAATATTAAACTTCAAGCATATCAATACCAGTTTTCGCAAAAGAAACATGATGTGCTTATCTTTTGCAGTTTGTTTATTAATGACATGAACCAGTGCTTGATTGTCTGTGTTAAACAAAATGCACTTATTAGCCGTATATTTTGACCAGACTTCAACAGCCAAAACTATTGGGTATAATTCTAAAACTGCTATGTTCTGATTTCGCCAACTGTCATTCCATTCTCCTTTGAACCATTGACTACCAAAAACGGAGCATACCCCACAGCTCCAGATGCATCTGTATATAACCTTACTTCAGTTGAACTTAACCATATATCTGGGAAAACATTGAAGAACCATTAAAATTACTCAAGAAATCATACCAGACACTTAAATCCTCCTTAACTTGTTTCGTCATCCTAATTTTATAACACTGCTTTTTACTACAATGTTCAGATCTATTAGCCTCCTTAAAATGGCCCTGCCTGGCAACACTACATTACAAGCAAAATTCAATAAACCTATAATTGACTGCAGCTGCTTTAATGATAATTTAGATTGTTCCATCGCAAACTGGATTTTGTTGACACACTTTACAATTTTTTCCTTTGGTAACCTGCATTCCATTTTTGTTGAATCCAATTCATAACCCAGGTAAGTTATAACTTGGTTAGGACCACATGTTTTTTCAAGTGAAATGGGAACCCCAATATCTGAACACATATTAAAGAAAGATTTCAGCTTGTAGACACATTGAGTTCGCAGCACAGTTAAGGCTGTCAATAAACTCCGTTCAGACAAAAAGTACGGGAAATGTGCATTATGACATCACAGTATATTACAAACCTCGAAAGTACTTATTAATCTATTTATTAGTAAAATTAACTTATACTAATCTTTTAATTAAAAACAACAAATGCTATTACTTACAATTTTGATATCCGTTATATCGTACACACTGAAAAATAAGCGAGATGTCGTTCTCGCTGTACTACAAAATATGACGTCATATGCCTCAAATTGACGCATTAAGTTAAATCATTGAAGGCTATCGTGCAGTTTTATAGCGAAGAAAAATAAATGTCATACATTAACGGAAATGTATAAATGAATATTTTGTTTAAATTTATTATTAGTAGAATGCTACCTATATAGTCTTATTTTCATTTTGTTAAAAGTATGCATCGTATAGAGAAGCCACCTCGGTTTTGTATAAAATATCGTATATCTAAAATCTGAATACCTAAATAAATCACTTAATTGCAAGGGCATACACTTACCTGATCCCGACAAAGTTTTACATGTGAATTTGAAATATGCTATTTAACTTAAAAACTTCTACGATCCTTGTAAAATCTTACAAATTAATTATTTTTTAATGAAATTAACCCTGTGACCTTCAAAATTATTCAACATATGCATCATAAATTACGGTTTCTACTAACAAATATTCTTATCTTAAAAAGTTCGCACCGTTTTTCAAAATCTACGATATAACATCAAGTTATTTCTTAATTCAGTTGTGAATTTTGACATGACTATGCCCTTGCAATATTGAATTTTTTAAATGACCTCAAAACCACAAATACATCTGCATGTACCATGCGACTGCCATATCACGTGACCACTATGAACATAAAATATTGTACTGTTATATATATATATTTTAGATATATATTGCATTTGAGTGACTGTTATTGATTTTAAAAAGGACATGCCAGTTTAACTAAAGTATACGTGTTTTCATCACAAAAATTTGCCCATATTTTTATTGACCGCCTTAACTGTACTGCGTTGGCGATATATCCACAATGATAAAGTCATCCAAAACATGTGATATACATGGTATACCAAGTTTATTTTGTGCTATCCATTGTAGGGATGTTGAGAATCGTTCAAATATTTTACAAGATGAACTTAGACCAAACTGCAAACATGTATCAAAGTAATATTTACTCTTCCACTTGAACCCAAGAAACTGATACTGAGATTGATGAATATTAATAATTCTAAATGCTGACTTAATGTCAGTTTTACAACAGAAAGCACCTTTTCCACACTTTTTTATGAAATGAATAGCATCTGAAATAGATGAGTATTGAACAAATGACTCATTAGGTGGTATGCCATCATTAATTGATTGATTTTCTGGGTATGACAAATGATGAATCATTCTAAACTCACCTGGCTCTTTCTTTTCAACCAAACCCAGTGGTGAACACTGTAAATTGGAAAATGGTTTATTTTCAAAAGGTCCTTGAACTCTACCGGCCGAAATTTCTTATTGTATTTTTTGATCAATAATTTCTGGTCTTGTAACAGCCGAATTTAAATTTTTTGACTCTATTCCAGGACATTCTCCAACAAAGCCTAAATAAAAACCATTTGAAAAACCCTGAACTAGAAAATTAGTTTCATCTTCATCATACCCTGATAACCTATGAGCAAGTCTATTTACCTTGATTTGTGTTGGGCCCTTGCTTGGATGTACCAAATGATTTTGATTGGTTATATTGTTTCCCTGTATTTGTACTACCTGTTTGGTTTTGATACCTCTGCATGATCCGAAAGGGCTGCTTGGCTTGCTTTGTACATTGAATAAAAGGGTGTTACCCGCCGCAGTTAAAACATCTGTGTTGGAAGCGACAAGACAAGCCTGTTGAACAATTCTTACCTGAATGGTACTGGAATCAGACACCTCTTGGCATAGAGCTATATGACGTATCTTTATGACTTTTGTTAGGTTTTGAAGATAGAGCTGTCGTCAGTCTGGCATTAACATATAACTCCATGTGTACATCACTCCATGAAACTTGTCCTTGGGCAACAAGCATCCTAAAATCGGTGTCGTAAGCTTTCCAATTGCCCTTGGCGTCTGCAATATATCTGACTGATTCCAAATGTTTCGCTAATTTAGCTTGTTGTTCTGGGTTTTTAATACAAAAAATTGCAGCAAATCTATTCCATGCCGTAAGCCAGTCATGCATAGATGAGAGAGTTACTTCGCTTTGGGAATCATTCTCGACCTGGTGGATTGTCAGCTTGCCTGGACTGTCACCATCTTCGACCTGTATAGAAAACTTACCTTTTTGTGTTTGTCTTTCGACAAAAGGCTTGAAAATTCTATATACTGGTTTGACCAAATTTTTGATTTAGTTTGATCCGATACCCTTGCATCAATTGGTACTGCTGTACCAACAAAACCTGTCGGACACTTACCAGCGATTTTCTCAGTGTGATCCACAACTACCGCCTCAACTGAGTGTTGAATAGCGTTGTCCAGATGTCTAGATTCTCTTACTTACCCATCATTACCATCGTTGTTAGATGCCCCTAGTGGGTTTATACTAATACTCCTCTGACAATTTGAAGAACTGTTGCTGTTAATGTTGTTTATCAGCGTTGTCAACTCGTCTCTTATTGTGGCCGTCACCCGCTGGGTCACCTGTGCTGTGATGGTTTCCAGTACATCGGGGGATAAAGCTGGCGAAACCGCTTCCAAGTTCATTGATGTCCTGCTTTTCTTTTGTTTAAAGAAAGTTGATGGTATTGCGCGTGCTTGGCTTGTTCTTTTTGGTAGCATACTTATTCTTGATGACGATAGAATAACTAAAATTACAAATTCACTGATATTGGTTAGTAAACAATTGTCAACATCAACGGTCTGAATAGAATCAGAAAATATGATAAAACATGAAAATTCCGGAATACTAAATTTTTTTTTTAATTATTGTGTAGTTTATTGAATATTAAATGACAAACCTAAGGAAAGCATAAATGAAAAGTAGATTTAAAAATAAAATCCAATAACAACGCATTCATATAAAACTGTGGTAAATATATTGTAATGTAATAAAATAAACCTCGGGGAGTTAAGAACAAAAAGTTAAATATGTAAGGAAAACACAAATAAATTTGTGTTGAATGTTTTGCAGTAAGACAAGCCTCGGGGAGGTTAAAAAAAATATATATATAAAAATCTCAGCAAAACACAAGTAAATTGTGTTTATTCCAGTGCAATGAGATCCGCCTCAGGGAGGCAACAAATAAATATGAAAAATCTCAGGAAAAAACAAGTAAATTGTGTTGATTCCAGTGCAGTAAGACAAGCCCCAGGGAGGCTAAACAAATACGAAATATCTCTGGAAAACACCAATAAATTGTGATGATTCCAGTGCAAGGAGATCCGCCTCGGAGAGACAAAAAATACATATGAAAATTAAAATGAAAACTCTTGTAAATTATGCTAATTCCAGTGCTGTGAGATCTGCCTCAGTGAGGCAATTCAAATTTGAAAATTTTCAGAAAAACACAAGTAAATTATGATAAGACTATGTGATGGATATCAAATACGGAAATCCATTCCTTGCTTATTACAAAGAAATAAAATAATACTAAATATGTATGTAGATCTACATATATAACGTTATAGATTTATATGATTACTTTGAAATTACAAGAGATAATCGCCCGAAACTTTAACGCATTCTAGACAAAATAAGTCCGCGAAAACTTCTACAGAGATGAACGTTGCCTTGTTTATTGAGGTGGACGCCGTCAATAAGAAATTTATGGTCACACGCCTTGAACTTGGGCGAAGGGAAGAGGTCGATCATTATGCTCCCAAAATGATGCGATTTCAAATCTGTGCAGAGAAGATTTGAGAAGGATATTTACTTCATCTAAAGTACTGTTGTAATCAAAACATTGCTTAAATCGTGGCAACAATTTACACACATGGATCTGAACGACTCCAAATATATAGTGCAGTACTGATACAAGAGATTCAATATTTGCTGCCAATTCTTCGGAAGACGTCGCACGTCGAACATCATTGCCCCCAACAATTAGAATTATGTTACGAGGTTTTACTTTTTCAATGAAACTCGCATCCTCGCGGAGTATGCCCGAAATAGTGCGACCTCCCATTCCTCTATAAAATATCCTCTGATTTGTTCTTAGACCAAGATCCTCACAGTACCTAACATCCTCATTACTTACTAGGAATTGTTGAAAGCGACGCACAATAGAATGACCCAATATAAGTACTTTATTGGGTTCCATAAGTAAAATAAAACAAAATTATAAACCTTACCGCTTTATAGATCGCTTTGAAAATTTTCAATGCTTAGCTATCGGCGTCCTGAAAGAAAGTGAGAACCCACGCTATTAAAATGATGCTCCCAAGATTTTACCGCGGAATAAATTCATTGGTTACATCCGGCGACGTTAAATTTGTGTCCATATATATGAAGATGCTGTATAACTTTGACAATACCGCAGGAAAGATAACTCTCGCTAACTTAACAGAAATTATCAATATGCATAAAATATTTTAAGAAATCTTAAAAATCATAAAAAAATAAATTTACATCGTTCTAAACTGCATTGTTTAAAGACGTTAATTGTTTTTAACTGAATTTCCACTTTATGTTTGACTGAAGGTTGTATGCAAAATGAGAAAGATAAAGGATGCTTATCTATTCACCCTGCTGCAGTTGACCAGAAAATGGAAATCAACACCGAAAAAGACGAACCAAGTCAATCTGATTCAGAAGAAACAGATCATGAGTATGCAAGTGTGCTTTTACCAAGTAAGTTTAATTAAAAAAAAAGGGATTTAACAAATAAATCCTGATAATCTGTTGCAATTCTTACAACATGTACAAAGCAATCCTAATGATATTTTGCATATTAATTAATTGTTGTCAAAAATCAAATAACGGTATATATTGATTTTCATATTTGTGTACCTTTAGCGAAAATACGGTTTATGATATTTATTGCTAGTCAAAGTCCACATAACAGTTCATGTCATCACAGTTTCTGAAACGTAAGAAGGCTTGATTAAAGGAATGAGATTATTTTAAAGCTTTCTCTTTGAACGTTCTTGAGCTTTTCTGGTCGCCTGTTATCAGTCTTCTGTCTGTCTGTCTGTCTGTAAACTTTTCACGTTTTTGATTTCTCTAGAACCACTGGACTACATTTAACCAAACTTGGTACAAAGCATCATAATGAAATATGATTTCTAAATTGTTAAAATAATTGACGAAACCCTTTTTAAAAGAAAGATCATTGCAAAACAGTAAAAATAGGGTGTGTGTCTTAAATATCTTCTACCTAAAAATCAGTGCACTAGAAATGCCGATATTTAACCCGAAGCTTGTATATATGGTGTAGATTCTAAGTTGTTAAAATTGGGACCAAAAGAGGAGGTTGAAAATTTGACATGGAAATATATAGGAAAAATGTTCAAAATCTTATACTCAAGAACTAGCTAGAATGCTACAATTTGTGAAATGACTATGGAAGGATCATTAGATAGTAAGATAGTATTTTTTGAATGTAAGTTGTATTTGCGAAAAACAAAGGACATTTTTACAATAGTGTAAAATTGTTTATCTATGATTCAAATCTTAAAATAAAAAGCTGATTTATAAACATTGTGCATTTGTCAAGTGATTTTATATATTGATAATTTAAGTTACAGTTTATTGAAAAGTGTTCAAAATTTCAGGACTCGTGCTTTGATTTTACCAGTCAAATTTAATCTTAAAGCTAAATGACACAACCAACCTAATATAATTTTATAATTTTAGTAAGCTAGCAGTTTATTCAAACTGCAGTTTCTTCTTTATAGATACATGTACAAAAATAACAATTGAATTTTTTCTATATTACTATACAGCACATAAACAAGAAGAGAAAAGAAATATTGGAGAAGACAAGAGAAACTATTTAGTGCCTACTTTGAGCTTTACTGAATCTGTTCCTGATATAGAACTTACCAGTTTGTATGCAGAAGCAATTCCAGATACATTTCCAGTCAATAAATGGAGGAGTTATTCTGAAGTTAATCAGCATAGTGAAGATCAGTTTTCACAAGATTGGGACTTTAGTGATTGTGTAGCTTCTACAAATGAAAACAGTTTAAAAGTGCTAGGTATCCTGGATTTTGCTGGACAGAGTGCTTACTATGCATGTCATCACATTTTCTTCAGTCCGCGGGCGTTTTATATTCTTGTGGTTGACATGTCAAAAGACTTAAAAAGCCACGCGGATAGAGCATGCGATAAAGAAGGGCTTATTTACAGCCACTGGACCTATGCAGGTAAATCAATTAAAGTGCATGTTTTGCCCTAGTAAGGAATTTACATGGATGTAGTGACTTGAACAATGCCCTTGTGGATTAGTCTTCAGGTACACCAGTATTTATATTTATACGACATTAACCATTAATTGCTATGATTTGATATCGATTTGACTGAAATGTATTTAATTCGGAGTTAAAGTGTACGGACATCTTTATATTTTTTTAAAATATATTCATAGAATGAAAACAAACTTTTATCGCAAATCCATCGTTATTTCTAAATATGAATTCTCATTTTTATAGAAATTATGTTCCTTGTAGATAAAGCAACAGAATTTACGTTAATATCATAACACTTTTTAGTTGAAAAATAGTAATACATTGCTTTTATGACAGATTATATAACATACTGGCTCGGATCCATTCATACTTACGGTTCAAAATCAGCACCAGTTATTTTGGTTGCTTCTCATTCTGAAAGCATTGGATCTGACCCTAAAAAGAAGGTTAGAAAATTTGTAGTGCATTCTACTTTAGCTTGCAGAAAACTTGTAAAACAAAACACAATAAAGGCGTATCGTTTATTTATTTATAGTGGGAAAAAACTGAAACAAGAAACAAAATATGAATAACTCATAAATTCTACAAATCATTAACAATGTACATAAAGGCAACGAACACATGATGAAATTTTGTTATTAAATTATTTTAAGACTTAAGAGATTAAAATTAAATATAAGATCCAAAATACAAAGTTTTGACACAAATGGGTTTCCATAGAAAATGGTTACAAACGTACGTTTCTTTCAATATAACTATTATAACACTAACAGTGTTCCATACCTTTTAGAGAGAGAGGGAGAGAGAGAGAGAGAGAGAGAGAGAGAGTGAGTTATTTTCTGAATATTGCAAATATAAATAAATCATACAAAACAGGTACTCGTACAATGCAATGAATATATCGAAAATACAAGTTAACTAACAGTGTGTGGCAGCATAAAGATTTGAAATGACTAACGGATGAATGTCCTTGTGTGGGTCACACAAGGAATCAACAGGAAGTGGAAAATCAGGGGAGATAACTCTTAATTACATATGAAAGAAAAACTCTAGATTATGAACATTTTACAAAGGACAACTATTTGATTAAGAGAGTTAACTCTTTGAAAACACTGAACTTTGGAAAACAATATATACAAAAATGTTGACAAACATTACGTAGTGAATAAGTTAATACATGGACAAATATTCCTCATATATTTAGTAAAATATGTGTAAAGTTTCGGCATTCAGATTACCATAAACATTTACGGGGAGGTCAAACTAACTAAAGGTTAAATAATTTTTAAAAATATATGACGTCACACACGTTAAACGCGTTAAATTGAAAATTCATAAGCGAAAATTAAAATTCAAGATTTTGGCTATTACAATGGAATTTCCAATTATATTTGACCTTACCATGAACTTTTAGATATTAATTACATGTTCATGAATATTACATAATAGGAGGTTCAAATGATTGATTATAGATAGATAGATAGATAGATAGATAGATAGATAGATAGATAGATAGATAGATAGATCGAGATCGATCGATCCATCGATAGTATACGCGCCAAGCGAAAACCTCTCTTTATCTCTATTTTGACGTAACGTCGAGAAGAATGTATCAATATCGACGTAAACGATGTATTAATTCTTGTCTGCCAAGTGTTTTAATTCCGTGTTCCAGCAACAGTAACAACTCAATGGAGAAATTTCAGGTAAGCTTTTACATAGCTATACATAACCTTTAATGAACTTAAATTTACTATGAAAAAATAACTGTTTTAATATCAGGAATTACATATACCTTTAATATACTCAGAAAAAATACGAGAAACCTTTTGAGGTACTTTATACCCTGTTTATCGTCTATCGGTTCATTGCATGTACATGCGACTTTTTCGGTGGCATTAATAGGTGTGGATTTTTTTTTAATTTTGATGATATCAAATTAGGAATTTCTAATGCATATTTCAAAAAGTTATGCAAAAGTTTCATGAACTATGCATTTCTCATTACATTATTTCATGCTGGTGCTACAGTGAATAATGTAAACATCAGCGTAAGGTCGCGTCATGCTTTTCAAAATAAAATTGAAAATTAAAAAGGGAATAATCTTTTAAGTTTGCTCAAAGGACTGATGCTTAAAATGGGGAATTGAATTAAATAATGTAATTTTGGCTGTAACATGCGTTTTGATTTGTTGAACACATTAATTTATATCATATTTTTGAAGAAAGTTGCATATGTCACTAAAAGACGTGGCAATACGTCTTACGTTACCTTCGAATTTTGTACAACTTAATGTCCTTATAAAAGTCAACTGAAAAATAAATTATAAAAATGAATTTAATAGCTACCCAATGTATACTTATATACACTTAGCTGCAGGTATGTGGTTCCCGGTCTAAAAAAAAATCGGATGGACGACCTGGGAGCTGCAGTGCTCTCATCAGTAAAAAACTGCAGTTTACGGTGCACAAAAATTGCGCTAATTTTAAACTGATTTAGCTTATTTACAAATTCTGTGGGAAAAAATTGTACCATTAAATTCTTCATGCAATTTTCTACTCATCTGATATCGTCTGTTTACTTGTCTCAGACTTTACCCGAAACAAGCTAAACGACCACGAAAAATGAAGTCTATGAAATTCACAGTCCAGATCGAGAGTCGCCATTTTTACATGTAAACAAACTTCACCACTTCCCTTTAAGGACTGGCAATTGTTTTTAAAAGAATATCAGGGGCAAGTAGAGTGACGATATCTGAACTAAAATTTATGACTAAATATTTTGGAATATTGGTACTGAATGTATTCGGAAATAAGATTAATCAGTCCAAAATAGCGCAATTTTTTGTGTGCTGCATATTGTAGATTTATTGCTATGGGGAGTGCTTAATGAGTCTAAATTTTTGAAGCGCGTTATGTAACAAGTTGAAGAGTGGAAACCTAGCAGAAAGACGACGTCAGCGTTTGAGACCGGTAACTAATAAAATTTTGTGAATACCTTGAAACAAGTCCTAAGCCTATTTGAAAGTAAACAAAATTTTAAAAATCGCTCATTAATGTATTTTGTAAACTATTAGTCTAGCAACATTAAAATATTCGGAAAAGTATGATGGCATTAAGGGAAAACTAGGGATGCAAATTTTACGTGCAATCGGGCTACATGTTCAAAGAAAATATTATTTTCGGGGGAAAAAACTAAAAACGTTATCGTAAACGACATGAAGGGTTTAACAACTGGATTTTTTTTACATTGCGCCGCGTAGCAAAACTTGTTTTTCATTAATTTTTCTTTTTCACAAAAAGTAAATAGAGGACATGTTTATTTTTTTTATTTGTTTAACGGAGTGGTATGCAAGAAAACAATACGTCATTGCAGAAAACAGGTTTTAAGTAAGTGTAGACGTGCATATTCCAATGTACCACGAAATTCAGATACCATCATTTTTCTGGAGATTTCGGCCCTTTTGAACATAGAATATTTCAGTTGTTAAAGACAAAAAAACAGATGTGCATATTTGCAGGAAGGTATGCCTGGGTATGTGAGTTTACTCACTTTTTCTTTAATTTTTAGTGAACATTTGAGCATATCTAAATATTATGCAAATATACAAAAGCACACTTAACAGTTTATTATTATTTAAATCTGCAAACACACTAAGGAAAATGTTCTTCGGTCAATCTATTAAGCAATATAGCATTGTTTTATTTGAGCACGGCTAACTAATTTGGTGTATGCATAAACCTGCTGTAGAAAACAAAGGTTTAATGTCAGTCAAATGTCTCTTTTCAGGAATGCGTGATACTGAAATAGTATTCCATAGATGACAGTTTGTCTGTTCAGACGAAGGTTTTCTAAAAATTCAACGACTCCCAAGTCCATTTTTGAGTCCTTCGTTCGACATAAATTGTCATATGTATAAATTTGGCTCTCTGGAGAACTTTATCTAAACCTAAATCTAAAAAGATTTTTGTATGAATTAATATTAAGAATGTATTTAATTAAATGTATAAGCCCTCTTGTTGTGTTTTTATGTTTTAACCACAAAATAAAAACATGAAAAATGAGCTCTGTTTGTTTTTGCAGAGATGTGTTCGTTTTGCATAAATTTGCAAAAATATAATGATGTAAACTTCTACGAAAAATTAAAATAATGCATGTTAAAATTTTGAAGAAAATATATGCGAACCACCCCTTCCCCAAAATGAATAAGTCAATGTTAAAAGTCGCGGTATGTATATAGGAGTGGATTGCTAATAAGTACTAATGAGTTCTAATAATGTTAAGGGAACAGCAAAAAAGTATTTTCTATCGTCACATTCATATCCTATTGATACCTCATTTTGTCAGCAATGGCGGTAGAAAAGGCTTTAAAAACTTAAGGACGTCTTAATTTTAAATTTGACGTCAAATACCCGGAGTCTAGGAAACAGACTCTAACGAAACACTCTTTTCCGCGATTAATAGTGCGAAACCGAAAGAGTCAAATAAAACCACGTGATCTAGATTTAAATGACAATTACATTCGCAGGGGTGATATAGTTTAGATTTTGAATTGATTAAACCATGAGCCCAAACTAAAGTTTTGTAATACTGTAGGCATGCTTATGAAAATTTCTTATGATACGTCTTAAGAGATATCTTAGGGTATATCTTAGGACGTATCTTAGGACATTCTTATGACATCTCTTAGGATGTAAAACGAAAGCGTCTTAGAAATGTATTAGGTTAAGATGTCTTAAGTTTCATCTTAATTTTTTTCATGTACAAAACAAACGAGTTTGCCGCTGTGTTACGTGTACAATTTTAAATGATAATGGAGAAACGAGACCGTTATAAGTAAGCGGTCAATACCAATGGCCAAAAACTTGTTTTATTATAATCTAATACAAAATATAAAACAAAACCAATCAATGATATGAACTAATTTTCAGCACTACTTCATCGTTTTTTGAACATCTCTCTATCTCTCTCTCTCTCTCTCTCTCTCTCTCTCTCTCTCTCAAATAAAACTAAATTTTTGATCCACTCCTTATTTGTAATAAACAGCACTCAGTAGACCTAAAATCAAGGAACAATTCCATCGTTTAGAAACCATATAAAAAGGCTGTGCAGTCGGTGCTATGCAGTACATGTACATGCAGAATGGGCGGAACACGAAACCCAAACTTCTCAGAGGCCGAAATCCAAATATTATTAAACGAAGTTGAGAGAAATGGGACCGTGATTTTTTCGAAATTGTCTAATATCGTCACCAACAACCAGAAAAAAAGAGTTTGGGAAAGTATATGTGATAAAGTAAACTCTATGAATACAAACGCCATGTCAGGACTGTGGAAGAGGTTCGAAAGAAATTCTCAACATATACAAGCGATACCAAAAAAATAGTGCCATTGTAAAAAAAAAAAGTTTTAAAGATTAATTGTTGAAAATGAACGAATCATTAGTGCTACCTGGCCATTTAGCAACAATGTTCAAAAATTTCAGTTAAGAATCACATAGTCATTGTACATTGATGGAATGAAAATGTTTCCTGTTAACATAAAGGTGTTCGTCGGTAGTTTGGGCTTTTATTTTGATGTGAGTACCATATATTGCGTCGATTGCGTTGGGGAATCCCTCTATCTCATGAAACCCACGTTTAATTTCATTCAGGGCACCTTGATTTGTTGGCATAAATATGTAAGTGTTGGCTACTCTTACAAGGCATTCAATTACATCATACGATACACTCTGCCGAGAAATGTTATGAATGTCACCAGCTACAACCTGAAAACTTCCAGTGGCGAAAAATCTTAATGCTACCATGATTTGTAAAGAAACTGTGAGTGCACATGACCTCAATGTAGGTCGTTGGAGTTTGTGTTCGAACTGTTGACACAGCTGAATGATTATATGTCTCGACAGCCTATACTTTCTAACAATAGCTTCGTCTGTCTCGTAGTCTAACGGATTGTCTCGGTCTCTGAATATCCTGTCTCGCCGTCTACTTCTCTTCAGTTGAAAAAACCATAAGGCAGCAGCCATTTTTGTTTAGTATTAAACAAAGATATGTCTTAAGTCAAGCCCTTGTTTGTCTTAAATTTAAGATGTTTCTTAAGAAGGCTCTTAAGTTGAGACATCATCGATGGACTGACTTAAGAATAAGACGTTGCTTAAGTTCATCTTAAGATATGTCTTAGTCTTAAGACACCTTCATAAGCATGCCTGCTGGTTTCTCTGGAGAGGTTAAAAATCAGAATAACAATACTACTATACAATCACTACTATATATTTTTATTATAAATTGTTAAAGTAACAATCACTGAAATAACAAAAGGTGCACAGTGTTTAGCATACGAATACATGCATGAATTATCTTACATTATATTGACAACACATTCTTTTACTTTTGTTCCAGAAATTTCTAGAATATTTTTTTGAAATTTGCGGCACTGTTCCAAAATGTCTAAGAAGACACCTTGATAAAGAACGGGCGTTTTCTGTGGAGAAAAATTCCGACAAAAATATGAAAGATCTGAAAAAATGCATTGCATCGACATTGAAAGGGCAAAATCACTGGGGGGAAGATGTCCCAGTTGCTTGGACTAAACTTGAATCTGTCCTAAGGAAAATTAGAGAGACAGTGAAAATTTATCCTTTTTCAAATCTGTTTGAAACTGTTAAGAAGTTAAAGGACCTACAAATCAATAATGAAGAGGAACTTATTACTGCTCTCAACTTTTTTCATGATACAGGAGTGATTTTGTTCCAAAAAGTAAAAGAGAATATTGTCATTCTTGACGTGCAATGGTTTGTTGATGCATTTAAATGCATAATCATTGACGAAAGACATTATGAAAACAAGGATGTAGATAATTGTACAGACTTTGATTTTTTGAAAAGCCATGGTTTGCTGACTGGTAAATTACTTGATGCTTTATGGAGAGACAAGGATTTTCAGCAATATAAAGAAGAACTTATAAATCACATGGTAGACCTAAACATGTTAGCAAACCTAAATTCAGAGGAGTGGTACGTACCATGCATGAACAAGCAAAAATATACCCAGAGTATTCTAAACAACTGTAATGTTTCATCGACACTCTGCTTTGTGTTTGAATTTTTGCCATTTGTAATTTTTCATCGCCTTGTTGTTACATGTATTAACAACATGAATATGACACTATGGCAACATGGAGGACAAAATTGTATATTTCACACTGTGGTCGTTCTAAAATGTAAAAACAAAACACAACAAGTGCTTATCGGCATTCGTGATACACAGATAACAGGGAAGGAACCATATCCCTACTCAATTGAGATTCAGGTTATAGTAACTCAACCTAGACTCCTTGACAATTATTCATGTTCTGAAATAAGAGAGAACATATACAATATTCTGGAAAATTTGACAAGGACTTTTCCTTCAGACAAAGACCCCTTTTTAGAAGGATACAGGTGTGTAATAAATCGTTATAATGATCTCCCAGAGGGCCACATTATTTTAAAGAAAGATATATCCAAAGATTATGATTGCACAAAATGTGTTCCAGCACATGTCGTAGAGGTGGATTCTATTCTCAGTTTTTGGGAGGTAGGTTTTTTTATATATCTAATTGAATTACTGAAAGTTAAATATTTTTTAAAATACAAATAACATTTTCTAATTGTTCATGTTTACAGATGGATTAAAGTAATGTGAGAAAAAGGCACTAAAATAAATACACTAAACAAAACTTCTAGTATGTATCCTTAAACACAATTATATCTCCATAATCAGCGTCCAGACATTCGTTTAACACTACGAACAATAATGTACTTAGCTGCAGTTCTGTAGCTCCCGGTCCGAAAAATTCGGATGGACGACCTGCAGTGCCTCCCATAGTAAAATACCTGCAATTTACAGCGCACAAAAATTGCACAAGTTTTGGACTGATTAATCTTATTTCCGAGCGCATTCTGTACAAATATTTAATTCAAACAAATTCTTCGGACAATTTACTACAAATATTGATACTTTACTTGCCTCTAATATTCTTTTAAACACCATCACCAGTTCTGTAAAGTAAGTGGTGCAGTTTTTTACATGTAAAAATGGCCACTCACTCTTGATCTCGACGTGAATTAAACATACTTCATTTTCCAAGGTCAGTTAGCGTGTTTCAGGGAGAGTATGAGGCAAATATAAAGACGATATCAGTAGGAAATTGCATGAACTGTTTAATGGTACTATTTTTCTCACATAATTTGTGTGTAAATAAGGTTGATCTGCCCAAAAGTAGCGCAGATTTTTTGCGCCGTAAATTGCAGATTTTTACTTTGGGAGGCATTGTAGCTCCCAGGTCGTCCATCCCAATTTTTTTAGACTGGGAGCTTCAGACCTGCAGCTTTAATGCACTGGTCTCGGACAGAATGCAAAAACTAAAATCAAACTGCTAAACCATTTATTGGTAACTTATTTAGAGTACACATAGAAGTTAAGATTTGACAAATGTTGAACAAATAAATGAGCCAGTTCGTTTCTTGAATGCGCGATTTTAGTTTTGATGGATAGAACGCTTGCAAAGCACGACCTCTGTTGAGAGAATAGGATAGAACTTTCCAGAACGGGGTAACCAAGAACGCGGGTTGACTTATTAACGTAATGGTGTAAAGTGTAAGGCGAGTTAACCATCGGGTAGATTCTTTGGATCTGACAACTTTGGTTTCAAATATGCAAATGAATATGACTACACTAGTGTTTTGTTTTCTAACTTCATACATTATTTATACCATGACAGATTGATAGTAAACCTTATACATTAATTTGTAAACAATGAACAGAAACGGGGAAGTTGAATAAGGAAAGGGGGGGTCCCCTTTTTTGCAAAAAAAACCCCCATCTTTTATTTGAAATTCTTATTTGGAACAGTGATAAAAATCATAATGTAATTTGACCTAAATAACAAAATTAAGACATACGACACAGCTATCTAACTATTGATTTTTGGAGTATGTGTGTCTGGATATATAATCCTTGCAGTGCAGTGGTTGTCATATTATTTTTGTTCAAAACGCGTTTCTACAAGTCTTTTGTCCAAGGTAACGTGTTTCGGGTGTATGAAATCCTCTCGGCATTTTATAGGAGGTGTGTAGCGACGAGAAGAACAATAAAAATCGACAACTATTATGGCGGTAGTAGGAGATAAAAGGGAAATAATGCGTTTTTATGAATTCATGTCAGCTTTAAATATAAAAAAAAATACTTTCAGTTACATGGTTGCTATTTTAAATAAACTGTAGTTTTATGCTTTATAATCAAAGACTCCTGAGTTCTTTTTCACTTTTATTCTACCTATGCATTTTATATGAATAAAAGGGGTAAAAATGCGGGGACTCTGTTTTCGGATCTTTTTTTTCACTTAGAATTTTTCCATTTTTCTTTTTAAAGGTAGAATCAGAGGACGCAGCATCAATGACCTCGCAAAGTTCAATAAATCAGATTGACTGAGGAATCCGATCACTTCATAAGTGACTGACCTTCTGTCCAACTCCCCAAAAGTAGGTCGTTGGAATATTGACAAAGCTCATTAGGTGGATTCGTATTTCGAGTCCTACTTAGACCTCCTGAAAAATGCAAATTTGAATTCACTCTGAATCAAGACCCCCCCCCCCTCCCTCACCCCCGAGCAAGAAAATATTTATCCCGATGAATCCCCCCTTCCTGTGGAAATATTTTCAGGATCTGCGCATGAACCAACAAACTGTTTCATCATTGACAGAATTTCAAGTAAGACGAGTTACATGTACCCAGAGCCATGATCATGTTACATGGAACGCCCAACTGTGTTATGATGTTACCTTTTTATTATGTGATGTGCTATTATCATTATGTGATGTGCTCCTTCTATTATGTGATATTCCACACCGAAAAACATTTTGCACGGCGTTATTCCGGTTGATTCGCAAGCACAATTCCGGCTTATATATGAATTGATATACTTACTAGATAACATGTCTTTGATGGTCCTGTTTAATCTTTCAATTATTGCATCAGATTTGGAATAATAATATGTTGTGCGAGTTTTGTTTATTTTAAGGACTCTGCACATCTCTCGAAATATTTTCGACTTCCGAAATGATTATCTTGGTCTTAATGTTTGATCGAATTGCAACACGGTCATTTTCTATTTAGTTTTAAGACTTCAACTCTGAAAAGATGTCGTCTTGTGTTTGGAGTAAATTTACCCCCAAAGAATTGCAACACAGTCATTTTCTGTCTAGTTTTAGGGCTTCGACTTTATATAGACGTCGTCTTGTGTTGAAGGAATTGCAACACAGTCATTTTCTGTTTATTTTTATGGCTTAGACTTTGTAAAGATGTCGTCATGTGTTGGGGTAAATTAACCCCAAATAATTGCAACACACTTATTTTCTGTTTTGTTTTGAAATTGAAAAATGTTGTCTTGTATTGAGGGTAAATTTACCCCAAAGAATTGCAACACAGTCATTTTCTGTTTAGATTTTAAGCTTGCATATGTGTAATCAAAGTACTGAGGTACTGACGGGAGTTGATTTTATCGATTATTATTTATCTTGAAATCAACGATATGTTATTTTGCTTAGCAAGTAGTTTATAAAATCTCTATTTGAATTACGCATATTTTTAAAATAGGATTCTCAGACTTTTCCGACAAGAATTTCGAGAAAACCTCTTATGAATCATGTTGTGTAATATGTAAAAATAGAATTGATTTCATCAAACTATATATCGGTATTCGAAATATTTCAAAAAGTGTATGGATCTGTTAATCTCGACACCAGGTCACGTGATAATTGATGATGCGACCTCTAAATATAGACTGACTCTCTGCTTGTCGGAGATGTACGGAGACAGCCGATGGTTGAACGAGACTGTAATGAACTCTGGCGTACGAATACATACGATTGCAAAAAACCTTCTAAATTGTTCGTGTTATTAAAAATCTGACTATTTCTTAGGTATTTATAAATAACTTGTCTTTAAAAAAAAAAAAGCTTCAGCGTACATTACATCAAATTTATCGATTATTTTTACTCTTGTCAGCGGTGATGTGTTGTGCTTAGGTCCAAACACTGTTTCAGTTTCGGTATGCCAGAGTAACTGCATAGGACAGTTGATTAAAATCAACTCCCAAAAACGAAGTGTTATCTTAATTAAAACTTTTAATCTTGGGGATAAATTTACCCGACATTGTCAAACTTTACTAAGACTGCAGGCTTTTTTAAACTGCATTGTGTTTGGGGGTAAATTTACTCTGTAGCCAAATGATTAAAAAAAAATCTCAAAAATAACAACTTTATATATCTAAACATATTCTGTAGAATTTTTAGTATATGTCCTAAAGCGTTTTTAGCTCACCTGAGCTGAAAGCTCAAGTGAGCTATTCTGATCACATTTTGTCCGTCGTCCGTTTGTCGTCCGTCCGTCCGTTTGTCCGTCTGTAAACTTTTTACATTTTGAACTTCTTCTCTAAAACTGCTTATCCAATTTCAACCAAATTTGGCACAAAACATCCTTATGGGAGGGCGAATATAAATTGCAAAAATAAAAGTCCGATCTGTATTCAAAGCGGAGAAAACCTTGAAACTGTAGAAAAAGGGGGGTGCATTTTTAAAAATCTTCTTCTCAAGAACTACCGAGGCAAATTCAACGTACATTAGCATAAATTATCCTTATGGGAAGGAAAATATAAATTGCAAAAATTAAGGGGTAATTTTGTTTCAAATCTAAGTTATTACGAAAATAATAATAAAGGAAAGGCGTGTTTCAATCAGTTTAATAGCTTCGGGCTCGGCATCCGGTAAAATGGGTAGGCAAGACTTGGCCTGGGCAAAACAAAAGATTGGCAGTTATTAATCTGCCAATCTCATTAAAATTTCAGAATATTTGATGGACTTGTATATTTGTATTCGCTGTAGATGTTGCTGCAAAATAATGCGTATTTGGAATTGACGATTGCCGATCTGCCCCGGCATTCATTTTGCCACAGCCCGGGTTTGCATACCCATTTTACCAAGACTCGTATTCCAAACTTCTAAAACGAGGTTCTTTGTTTAAAGCAGCCATGACATTATACGAAAAAGGGTCGATCTGACTAAGATGAATTTGCGTGTTGTGCAACAGTTCGCGTATGAAGGGAAATTTTGAAACATGAAAAATATATTGGTGCCGATTTTGTGAAGTAAATTGAGGCTAAATATTTCAATGCGTTGACAGTTTTCACACATGACATTGATGTTAGCTTGTTCTGATTTTCGTTTCGTTTTCATTATTTATGCTTTGTAACCTGGAAACTGTCGTCTGTATTTCGTGATTTTTACGTATCAAATCAAACAAAGACTTCGGTAAATCAAACAGTTACGTTAACTGTTTACCTGCGCAAATTAAGCAAAATCTGATGTAGGAGTACTGAAATACAATTCATTCTATCGGTTTTTGCGTAATGGTAGATTAATGCAATAGGTTTTGTTGAGATGCTCGGCATTTTCTCTAGTTTATTCAGTTTAAATAGAGTTTGATATCGCTTACGGAAATATGTAGGTATATACATGTATATATATATATATATATATATATATATATATATATATATATATATATATATATATATATATATATATATATATATATATATATATATATATATACTAGACTTTTACCCGTGCGTGCACAGGTTGACATTGCATATGATATCGGGCATTTACAAAATTTATAAAATATATACATCGAAACACCGTATATATATTGTTGACATCTGCATAACGAAACTTCAAGCCTACAATAATGCTATTAATTTCACTACACTCTGCTGAGTTGGAATAATCTAACTATGTCTCGGGAAATGCCTTCATCACAGTCAAAATGTCTCCATCGTGGGAACCCACGGGTTTTCTATCCGTCACACTGCAGCACGTAACGGATAGAAAACCCGTGGGTTCCCACGATGAAATGCCTCCCACATACCCGTAATGTAGCAGAAAATTGCTGAACCAAAACGATTTTGGAGAAAAATAAGTTGCATTGAATATAACAGTCAAAAACCATTTTGAAGCTGAAAATACCTTTCCTCGAAAAGTTTAAATCTATAATTGCAGAATCCAACATATTTCAACAACGTTTTTTACACATCTTGTTGACATTCAAAACTCTCGGGATGCACTGTCTTAGAGTTATCTCCCGTATTTTCTTTGATGAACATAAAAAAAAATTCTAATGAATTTGTTTTATTGTTTCCAAGTTTATCCATGCAAATATGATATTGTGGAAACATAAAATAAAGAGCCTCTAGTGATTTAGCGTGAATGTTATGCGCATGCGCAAGATTATAAAATCCAAAAAATTCAGATGATTTCCGGAATTTTTTGAGGAATTTTCGTTGATTATTTATCAAAGAAGCCAGATTGAGAAAAAATAAAGACAAATTGGTAATCTTCAAGTACCAATGATGTTTAAAATATATAAAACAAAAGACAGTACTCTTCCGAGTTATCGGTATTAAAGCTAAAAAATTCAAGTCTATTATTTTAATATAGTAGTATAGATATATATATATATATGATTCATTTCGAAAAAATAAATTGTGTTCTTTATTTGTTATACATGTAGTGCATGTTTCTTGTGTTTAATTGTTTACAATTTCTATTTACTAACCATATTTGAGTGTTAAGCTTCGAATTATAAGCAAGATACAGAGATTTGCTCACAATTCTATGTTTGTACACAGATCTTAAAAGCTAAAGATTAAATCTGATAGTACTGATAGTAATGAAAAGCGCTAACCCAGCTTCTGTATGTATATAACAGATATATGTATATAGCATTTCAGCTTCTGTATACGCACTATATTTCCTCATCACTGCATGACAGTCCCTGCAATGATGTATGTAAGCCCCGTACATTAATTTCACAATAGCCCGATAATTAGATTCACAATAGCCCGTGCAGTTATGTGCATAAACCCCTGAAACTGGTTCCCTAACCAGTTTAAATGATGTATACTTTTGCTTATAGGGGGCGGTTATTCGATGCACCGGAAGTTGAAGTCTAATGACAATAAAGCGGTGAGCTATGCTTAGCGCTTTAAAAAGTAAAAAAAATTGTCAATATTTAATACGAAAATTTTCAAAATCTGTTCTTCCAGAAACCAATTTATTGAATTGTAAACTTAACCTTTTTAGCTCACCTGAGGATGGGGCCACAATGGGGGGTCGAAGTTTAACAAATGAATATATAGAGTAAATCTTTAGAAATCCTCTTCTCAGATACTAATCGGCCAGGAAAGCTGAAAATTGTGTGGAAGCATCCTCAGGTAGTGTAGATTCAAAGATGTGAAAATCATGACCCCTGGGGGTAGGGTGGGGCCACAATGTAGAGTCGAAGTTTAACATATGGATATAAAAAGTAAATCTTTAAACATCTTCTTCTCAGAAACTAATTGGCCAGGAAAGCTGACACGTGTGTGGATACATCCTTAGGTAGTGAAGATTCAAATTTGTGAAAATCATGACCCCCGGAGGTAGGGTGGGGCTACAATGGGGGATCGACGTTTTAAATAGGAATATATACAGTAAATCTTTCAAAATCTTCTTCTCAGAAACTAATCAGCCAGGAAAGCTGTCACTTGTGTGGATGCATCCTCAGGTAGTGTAAATTCAATTTGTAAAAAAAAATCATGACCCCCGGGGGTAGGGTGGGGCCACAATGGGGGATCGAAGTTTAACATAGGAATATATACAGTAAATCTTTAAAAATCTTCTTCTCAGAACCTAATTCGCCGGCAAAGCTGAAACTTGTGTGGAAGCATCCTCAGGTAGTGTAGATTCAAAGTTGTGAAAATCATGATCCCTGGGGGTAGGTTTGGGCCACAATGGGGGATCGAAGTTTAACATATGATTATATACAGTAAATCTTTAAAAATCTTCTTCTCAGAAACTAATTAGCCAGGAAAGCTAAAACTTGTGTGAAAGCAACCTCAGGTAGTGTAGATTCAAATTTGTGAAAATCATGACCCCTTGGGGTAGGTTTGGGCCACAATGGGAGGTCGATGTTTCACATAGGAATAAACAGAGTTATTCTTTGAAAATCTTCTTCTCAGAAACTAATCAGCCAGGAAAGCTGGAACTTGTGTGAAAGCATCCTCAGGTAGTGTAGATTCAAAGTTTTGAAAATAATGATCCCCAGCAGTAGGGTGGGGCCACAATTGGGGGGGGGGGGTCAAAGTTTAACAAAGAAATATATATGGTAAATCTTTAAAAATCTTCTCAGAAACTAATCAGCCAGATGATTCTTTATAATTGTTAAGCATTTGGCCCCAGGACAATTCTTTGGCCTCACGAGAAGGTTCAGAGTTTGATGTACGTTTATATCCCATATATAAACTATTGTTAAGGATCTTTTTAGAACTGCAATACTCAACATATGATATGACTATAAAATCATCCTGTTAGAAAAGGGACTAACGATTATAAACATAAGTATATCCAGGGGAAAATGGATTTTATTTATACAGGATTTACATGAATTATTGTACATTGTCCAGATAGTTTGTATTATGACTCCATTGAGCTGATTTTATCATACCTATTGTTCCTCAGGTGAGCGATGTGGCCCATGGGCCTCTTGTTTTTTTTTTTTTTTTTACCCATAATTGTTATTGCATTTGATTCTTACTTGTATATTCTCTTAAAATCTCGTTACAATTTTAAATTCATATGTATTGAGATGCTTGGTTAGTTTTTGGGGGGTTAAAGGGCTATGTGCGGTATGGACAAATATCTACCCCAAATTTTCAATTTTTAAATAGTGTCGTATAGAAATAAAATATTTATCAATCATTGTACTATCACGTTAATCTTGATTTTAGTCATCATTGCTCATTTGCTATTTATCTATGACATTAATTAAATTACCTAATTCCCGCAAATTTGTAAACAAATGAAAATATTGTCATTTTTGCTTCATATTTTGCATTCGGAAGTATAGAGCGCAGGTCTGCTCAAGTAAGATTTTAACTTATGTTTTTCTTCAGATAATTATATACTTTATACTAAAAAATATAATATGAGCAAGTCAGTCGAAAAACCATCGGAAAACATCCATATTGCGCTACAAAACATCACTTTATCAAAATTAGGCAATCTTCATGACGTCATTTCTACATAATGACGTCACTGATGTGATAACCTTTTGCACATTTTCAATAGGATTCTAATTATCTTCCACCTTATTTCTAAAGCACTTTATACATTTGTAAAACTTTAATTTGGGGGGCAAAAAAAATGCATAAAACCGCACATAGACCTTTCCACTCTCATGAGTTTCTTGATTTCTTAAAACGAGTGTCCTGTCTGTATAATGCGGAAAATAAAGATTAAAATGTTTTGATTTGTTTTTATTTCTGCCTAATTTTGAGGCGAAGTTTCAAAATGCAAAAAAAGATTTTTTGTTTTAATTTTAAAACGCGTTCTATGAATTTATCCCAGTCCGTTTGATTTGCTGAAATATACTTAGATGGTCTTAGATTAGTCTTTGATGGTCCTGTTTAATCTTTCAATCACTGCATCAGATTGTGAAAAAGACGTGGTGCGGAATAATTTCTACTTTCGGAATGATTACCTTGTTCTGAATGTTTTTCAAAGTCATGGCTGTATATTTTTTGTCTAAATACAGTACTGTTATGTGCCATTGTAGTCTTCGTAAAGTGTATTCTTTCATTCTCTGAAAAGTAGCGGGGCATTACACAGTCCATCTTTGCTAGCAAAGGCTGACGATCCACGGTGTTTCTCTATTCAGAGAATAGAGAAACACCGTGGATCGTGTTTGTTTCTTTGTAAAAAAAAAAAACAGCTCTTGTTTTAGACTGATTAAATTTCAATAACCACTTGTCAGACCAGGCTCCGGGATCATGAAACTGTCTTAAATCTTAAGTCAGACTTAAGTCAATAAATTTGCACTTAAATTTTAAGATTGTTCTTAAAGTGGATCACAAAAAAATGACTTAGGGTTAAGTCTGAAATATTGTCTTAAATCTTAAGACTGCTATTAGGCAGACTTAAGTTTATAGATTGTTACTAAGTAAGTTCAAAATGGCGACACTCGTTGGATTTTTAAGAAAAAATGATCAGCAAAGAAGGTTGCTCCCTCGTCCTCGGGTTTTCTATTTATAGTCTAGGTTTTTCCCCTTTGTGGACTTGCTATTGAAGTTATTTCCCTTTGCTAAAATGAAAGTGTGTAAACACGTCTGAATAATGACTGATTTGTTATCCAGTAAGAAACTATGCTAATATTTGTGTGAAGCATTTAAATATAAATTTTTAAACTTTGTGATATATGATAATGTTTACGATGCAGCCGATAGGAATCTTCAAACGAAGAAGAGTTCCACTTTTAACAAATTCTGTCGAAAAATCGCGCGAGTTACTATGGAGTTTAGCTAAGACGAATCTTAGCTAAGTTTTTTCTTAGATCGTTTTGTGATCCACTTAAGTAAGCAAATTTTAACTAAGTCTAAATCTTAGATTTAAGACAAAATTAGAACTTAAATTTAAGACAGTTTCATGATCCCAGAGCCAGTCGCTGAGAATTTTCAAATCATTGTACAATACAATTTCAATGTTTTTAGTATATAAATCACAATGCTGTAATGAATTATCATCAGCATAAAGTCTACAAAATGATAACATATTCGTTGCTACATCATTAATGTAAAAAAGAAATAAAAGTGGTCCAAATTCTGACCCTTGTGGAACACCAGTATTGATACATAACGTTGATGATAACTTGTTTTTGTACATAACCCGTTGTGTTCTATCACTTAAGTAACTATTAAACCATTGAAAAAGATGCCCACTTATACCATAAGTTTGAAGTTTAAAAATGAGGGCTTCCTGCCACACCCTGTCAAAATCTTTCAACAAATCGCAAAAACTCGTACAACAGATTTTCCCATCCTCTTAATTTTGGACAATGTTATGATATGTTTCTAATAGTTGGAATACCCTGGAATGGCCTGGCAAAAACCTGCCTGGTATTTATAGAATAAATTATGTTCGTGAAAGAAATTGTAAACATGCTGAAAAATTATCCTTTCCATAATTTTGCTGACACAGCTTAGCAGGGATACCGGTCTGTAGTTACTTGCAACAGATGGATCATCTTTCTTAAAGAGTGGTAAAACATGAGCTATTTTCCAATAAATTGGAAATGAATTTTCAACAAGTGATTTGTTAAAAAGCATAAATTAAGGTTTTGAAATGGAAAATTTTGTATATTTCAACATGCTGTGACTTATATTATCAGGGCCAATAGCCTTATTAACAGGCAAGATTGATATAATGTCAAAAACTTCTTGAACCTCTATGTGAATATCTGAAATTTTTTTATTGCACATATAGTATAAATTGGGTAATGTACGATTCGCAGATTCAATATTTGAAATTGATGAAAAATATTTGTTCAAAGTTTCTATTTTATCAATTTCTGAGAAAGCTAATGTAGATGTCCATTTTCAAAGAATCGCAATGGGGGTATTTTAGTTCTTGCTTTAACTTTGAATAAATCTTTCACCAACTTCCAATATATTTTACCATTCCTACTACTGTCATGCAATGCAGATTCGATATTATCGTAATAATTAGTTATAGCGTATTTTTTTCATATTATTTACTTTATTGCGAACGTGTCGAAATTTTGTCCAGTCGGCATCATTATTGGTTCTTAAAGCTTTGTTTCGTAAGCGGTCCCTAATCCTCATAGTTTTACGAAGCAGCGAGTCGTACCACAGTTTATCGCGGGGACGTATAGTTATAGTTTTTTCTGGTACACATTCACGAACATATAACAAATGTTGAAGTAAACTGCAACTGCCGCTTCAATATTTGGAGCGCTGTTAATTGTAATATCCCAATCGCGGTTGGAAATTAGAGAGTTTAATTTTTCAAAATCTGCATCTTTATATACTCAAATATTACGCGCGTATGCACGATTAAGTTCAATGTCGATAGAGAAGGAAATATAAATAGTGTTGACAAAACTAGGTCAATGAGTGTGCTCGAAGTGTTTGTGACACGGGTGGGTTCATTGATATAATATTGTGAATTACATATGTTTGTGGAATACTTAACAATGCAAGTCAGCATTAAGATCGCCTATTATGGAAGACTCCAAGAAAGACTAGTCCTAAAATTTCCGTCGGAATTTGGGGGTCGATACACGCAACATAGAAAATAACTACAGGTATGGCTTTCAATTTCTATCCATATGTTTTCATTGAATGTTGATTCAAATTCAGGACGCCTCATTGCTCGTAATAAATCTGATAAATATATCAGTATCCCTCCCCCAAAACAATTTCGGTCTTTGCGATAAATAATGTTAAATATTGATAAATCCCAAAGCGCATTCTATAATGATAGTCATTATTTACTTTTTTTAACAATAAAATTATGTTTTAAAAAAGTAAACGTACAATATAATGTCCAGGATTAAAATCTGTTTGGTATAAGTTTATTTATTAATTGGAATGTAAAAAACTGCACCTATGTTAAATATGACTCTATCAATTAGCATTACTTATACAATTAAAATGAGAATGGTCTATAATTTAGATGTGATTTGTAAATCACATTTCTTAAACACTGGAGAACATGTGCCAATTTTTAGCAATTTTGAAAATGTTGGATAAAAGTGATTTTTTAGAATTGTCATAGTAACTACTTTGTTTCTAAATTCTGCAAAAAATAAGCCGATTTGATTTTTTTCTTTGGTTTAAATTGTTTTAAAATGCGAGTAGTTCTGCGAAGGCAGGATTCAATCTTTTATTATTTACAGTTAAATATCGATATCTCGAAGTTCGGGGGACCACGGAAAAATTTCGAGATATCCGGGTGTTCGAGATATCCGAAGTCGAAATTCTTCGACTCCATTAGCGTTTTTGTTTTTGTCCTGACATGTTAACACAGGAAGTCCTTATATGCACTATAATTTGAGAACCGGTATGAACGGAAAAAAAGAGACGGAATATTGAAACGATGTTTTATTTATAGACATTTATAGACATTGCACATATACACTTAAATAAGAATTTATATGAAACGTTACAATTATTTTGAATAACAGTTAATCAAACATACAAGCATAATGTACATGTATACAACTTTTCAGAATATAAATAAATCACGTTCACGCTATTGTCAAATCACATAACACACATGATGATATTATGGAACACTGTCAGTCTTTAATTCACATCGCGATCACTGGCACAGTCACTGAGGAGCGCGGTGGGGGTACTCTGTACTAAAACAGATGCACGGACTTGTGCTGAAGTCACTCGTCGATGTATCTTCTGATAGCTGGGAAGCAGGTCCTCTGTGTCTTCTGTCATCTCGATCCAGTCTTGAATTACTTCGAGGGCGGCGTCTACTTTCTGTAGAGAAGGCTTCTTCTTTGGTGGCTCTGTGGTTTCTGATACTTCTTCTTCTTCGTCTTTTTCTGCTTCTTTGTGTCTAGCTGCGATGATGTTGTCTACGATGTCTTTATCTGAGACTGCTTCTGTCGTTATCATTGTCTCCTCGATCTGGGCGTAGTCATCAAACGGCACACGGAGGCAGGAGGGCGGCTAGGGGGATGTCATCTTCTGGATAATCCTCATCGCTGTCATTTTTGTTTTATTGGGGTTTTTTTTTTGGGGGGGGGGGGGGGGAAGGGGTGGGGATCAAGAGTGCATTTTTGTATTTTCAAAATCATGTATCAACTTCTTACATTGTGAGTTATGTCTAATTTTAGGGGATCGTTATTAATTTTAACCCACTCACATTCTTTGATAATACTATTTTTGTGTTCAAGATTTACATTGGAATTGATGATACAACGTACTGTTGTTTTTCTTCAAAACGTTTTTTTTAAAATAATATATCTGCTTCTCATATAAATAAATCTTTAAAAACCCTTAAACTTGACTAAACACTATGGAGGGTTACATAAAGTTTAACATGTTTGTGAATATTTAGACATATAAAATGTATATGACAAATTTTCAAATACATGTGGTAGATCATATTAACCAAAACAAAAAATCAACCAGTGGCTGGAGGGGTTCCCAACTTATTAGGTCTGTTTGTGGTATTTATGTACCTATTGATGGCTTCAATCATCTTCCACCCCTGCGAATGTGTTCGGAATGTTTTCTTTATCGTTGCTGAGTACGAAATAAATCCAGAGGTGCTCGAATGAACGTTCACGAGACTTCACCGAGATTTCTTCAGTTCCTGTGAAATTTCGAGCGGAAGTATAAGTGTCCGGATAATATTCTCAAAATACGTAAATAATGGTCATTTTTCATAACATATCCTACTTTGATTTATGTTAAAACATGAAAATATATGAAGATATATGTCTTATTTCATCATCTAGAGATTATTTAAACTACACGATGATATTTAGAGCAGAGTTATCGGTCGTGTTCAACCACTCTTCACAAGGTTGAATATATACACATTGGGTTGCTTAATAAAATCATAGACATGTTTGAAGCTTATGGCATGCAATACCATACTTTTTAAAAAAAGAATGTGTTTCTGTTTTATATGAAAACCGTATGTATGTGAAAAAGTATATCGAGCTATTTTTAAGGAAAATTCTGCATAAAATATTATTAATAGTCTGTTTCACTATTGATGCTTTTACTAGGACAGGCGCGGATTAAAAATTAATTCTAAAAGGAGAATCGCTACTAAGCATGTTAATTGTTGCAATAGCAGAAAAAACCTATAATTTCTATTGTCACATTTATTTCTAGAACTCATTTTATCCACCAATTAATGGAGATAAAGTTTAAAATGAATAAACTTTAGAATTTATATTTGACTACAAGTACCTATAGATTCTAGGAAATATACTATAAACACGAGGCGCGATTTGTATTGCAAAACTGAAAGGGTAAAATAAAACCACGTGGTCTAAAGAAGGTGTTGCAGTTCCTATGCTAATTTTCCCTAAAGGAGTTGCAGATAAAATAGAAAAATCAAAGTTACAGAATTCTTTTTAAACCTCTTTTTTGCAACGTTGTACATAGAGCAGTGTAGAATTTTATTTGGAAAATTTGTAGTAACTTATTTAAGACCATGAAATAAATTTGAAAATGGTTACACAGACAAATGTGGCAGAATTCAGGCTATATAAAAGGGGAATCCTCATCATTGTGAAAAACTGCCTCCTTGAAACAAGATTTATTTAATATTAACGTTCAGTGTAAGACAATTTCTTGAAAACTGCCATTTCCGATTTTTGTTTCAAAAAGGCATATTTTTGATAAATCTGACGTTTAGAAAAAATCAGTAATACCTTTGAAATCTAAAAACGATGTATTAAATTATCCCTACGTAATTTATGTCTAGATTAGTCGAGTGGTTACGCAGTTAGAATAGACTAAAACTGTGTCTTATATTTTTGACTGGGTTCGATTCCCGAAAAAGTTCTTATTTTAATTTCTTTTAATCGCATGGAAAGATAATTAAAAAATGTCAGAAGTTATTTAAACTCTTGTTTATGTTATATTTTGCATGCCTGCTTAATTTTTTTTCAACATTACTGTGTGAAGTCCATGATATAAACTTGAAAAACATTTCCTTCTGAACAAGAGATTTTAAAAGAATGTACTCAGTATGCATCAATGTAGAAAATTGATTTTCACCCTTCCTATGAAATAAACTGGTATGCTGATTTCAAAGATACATGTACAGGTTGTTAAAAGCAAATGAAATAATTTTAAAAAGTTTGAATCGGTGATGAAGCTATAGATTACTGAAAATGTGTACGGATAAATTTGTTCTATCTTTATATCTAGACTTAGCGTTTATCTAGATATTATAGAAACATATGATGATTATGATTACAACTCTGACGGTTTTGAAAAGCCAGAATCAGATTTATTCATGTATCTCAAGAATGATATTTTAAACACGCTTGACAGTAAAAATCAAAATGATATATGTTAACATTCGAATACAGAAAACATGTATATGGTTATTCTCTCTCTCTCTCTCTCTCTCTCTCTCTCTCTCTCTCTCTCTCTCTCTTCTCTCTCTCTCTCTCTCTCTCTCTCTCTCTCTCTCTCTCTCTCTCTCTCTCTCTCTCTCAGAATTTGCATGCAATTAAGTAAAAAAAAAAGTATTAATTGTAAAGTGTTTACCCCCGACCGTATTTGATCACCTCATAATTCTCAAATAATGATTCCTTATTTTTTAAAAACAACGTATAATGACGCATAATTAAGCAAAGATTTGGATACAAGTAAACACTTATTATTTAAATCTGTTTTCATAAAGATAGGATACAAAGAAAAAAGGGTAATAAGGGCTTAAAATGGCCTCATCTCAGAAATTATTAATTTTTTACGTAAAGTACTGCTATCATCTCCTCTAAGTACAATTGGTCAGATTTTTCATTTTTGATGTCTAGTTTTTAAATAATTTGGGTTTGAATATGATATTGTTAAAAGCCCTAGCACTGTATATTTATGACGTACAGTGTATTTACAACTGACGAATATATTTGTTCTTGATGTTAGAACTTCAATTTCTTATGTTTTAAAATTCTTTACAATTTTATCATATTAATTCTGTAATTTAAAATTTAAAATACAATTGGTTTATTAATAAATGTTTTATTTAAATGTATTGTAGTTGCCATAGCAACGAATTTCAAACATTACAATAAATTGTACAAACTAGCATACTAATTATCAAATGTAATATTTCGTATGAAGTCAAACCTTGAAAGTTACAAAAAGTTTTTCCGAAGTTGCTTATTTTTGGGTCCAACCAATGGTCGTCTGTCTCTTACTTTTGGTCTAGATGAACACAGGACGCACGAGTAATATCTATTTGAAGACATGCTGAAAAAAATGAACAGCGTTTTATTAATATATGTGAAGCATAAATATCTTTTGTATGCAAGTTATAATTATTTTGTTTCTTAAGGGCATTGGCAACGTTCCTGGTTTCTGGACAAAATTTTTCATAAATTCTTAATTGATTTTATATGTGTCTATATATATAGATAACAACAGACACTAGAGACCCCTCTTTCCATCCTTATTAAAAAAATATTTCCAAAAATATTAATTTCGCATTCAACATTGATTTCAATGTAATTAAAGGAACAAATCGCAATAATTAATATTTGAAAGGAGCAATTTTTTTATGAGTGAGATATGTGATTATAAATTAAATGATACTTATTATTGTAAACCGATTTTATATGATATCCTACTGATAATGAAATATAGGGCGAATATTTTCAGAAAAGTGTGAACCTCAATTTGCTCTATCCTATCCAAGAGTTACCGTCCTTGATTTTGTCACAGTACACACACACAGTAAATAATAAAGGTCATTAACAATTATCTATACCGGTACTTAAATGTATCTTTGAGGTATCAAGAAAGAAGAAGGTTCTAATATTTTTGAATTCCTAGTTAGCCTTTAGGCTTGCTCTAAGAGAGCAAAGTAACTCATTATTTATTGTCAGAAATGTCTCTTTTACAAATCAATAATTAAAATGTGAGTCATTGAAAATTCTGACTAAGCAATGAGGTCAGTTTAATTTAGAAATAATCTCATTGTCCACAAAATAAAGCAGCTATGAATAGTTTATGTGTATATGATATTTCATGCATATACAAGTATATTTTTGCATTTCCATTGTACTTTCCCACTGTAAGCCCATACGGAGGAGCTGCAATTATTTCTCTATAATCGCAATTGCTCTGTCAGTATACTATGACGTCATAAAGGTGTAACGTTATATGAGCCAGTGTATGAGAAAAGGGGTCTTATGACATAAAAATCATAAAATCATGTTTTGAGTGATTCTTACAGATGAGAACATGAGAAATCAGATGATATTAAAATTAATAGTCTAGCTTGGCTATAAACTCTTCATTTTGACGCCTGCAATCCAGTCTATTTTTATCATGACGTCAGAATTTTTTGTGTTTTAACGTCAAACAAATTGAAAGCCAAGACGTCAGAAATGCATTAAGAATTAGATAACCAAGGTTGCCTCATAAAAATGATATCATATTGTGACATAATAAATCTAGGTAATTAACAAGGTTTCATTGTTTTATGTCAGAATAAAACTAATGTGTTTAAATCATGCATATCTATTTAACAGCATTTTAAAACTGGCGATGGTTGTCTCTGAAAATGTCCTGAATAAATTGAGTTAATGTTATTTTTTCTTTACTTCGTGATTGGTAGGAAATTTCCAAGACTGAATTACAATCACATTTAATATATATTTTTTCATAAAATTTTATTTCATCTCAACAATTCATTCAAATTTTGAAATTTTGCATGGAAAAAATAAATAACACTATCAGATTATTAACATGTTGTAATGTATTTTCTGCTGCAATAAAGAATATCTTAATTCATTCATTATATTGTCAAAAACAGTGTTTGCAGGGGTTTTAAACAATAAGAGATATTTTTTTCTCTTTACTGAAAACAATATTTTCTAACCCATGTGTCAGAAAACCCAAATAGCACCATCGCAACATAACGTCTGATTTCTAACTGGGAAAAGATAATATTAGTTTTTAACGTTCGTTGACAATCTTTATTCTTAGCTTGCTGTATAAATATCTTTGATATTATACAAACGCATTCACGCATATTGTTTCTACCATTGATTTGCGCAATGTACAACTGGCGAGAATTTTGTTACATGTACTTTTATATATTTACCGGTTTATTAACATCCACAATGTATCTTCAATCTATTTCTTAGGAAAATTGATTGTAATTCATACAGCTATAAACTGATAAGACTGAAATCTATGCGATCCTGTTAAACGATTTCGGCGTATTATTTTACGCATTCCTTTAATTGAAAAAAAAATGCTTAATTCATTTAGCTAATTTAATATCGTCTTTATATCAAGTGCTATAATGATTTTTTTTAATCATTCATTGATGTCTTCTTTGTACTGTTGGTGTTGAATATTGCGTGGCTAGTTTCTTGATTGATGAATACTTATTTAGCTACATTAAGAGCATGGACCCAACGAACCTGCACGGACTTGCACGGACCTCTTGTGTAACGATCTGATAGACAATAATTTACACACTTAACTCATTTTTAATGGATAAGGAAGGGATTCAAAGATAGATGTAAATGTAAACAATTTAAATATGCTTTCTCTGGTTATAAACATGGACTATGAAGAAAGCAAGCATTGCAGAAAAAATATACATTTACTTAAATTCTTCAAACATATATTTTTCTACAATGATAGCTAGTACCTTTTCACCCGCATGAATCACAAAATAAGGCATTTAATTACGCTTAACTATATGGACAAAAAACTTTCTCTGATACACCCAATGTAACTGAGGCCTTTTAGTTTACACCAATTTACATTCATTTTTTCGTAAATCTATCCTTACGCTTCATTACAGTTCACTGATTGATTAATTGGATGTTAAACATTGTACCTTTAGAATCGCTTTTGGAATCAAAATTTGTGCTATTATCTAAGATACAAGAATTGCTCATGATACTGCTATATTGTACTGTTGTTTTGTTTTCTCATTTGATCGTACATTTTCGTTTTCAGAGAGAGAGAGAGAGAGAGAGAGAGATTTTTAATGAAACTCGTGTTTTCAATTTGCTATAATGCTAAAACTTGAAATGGTTTTAAATAATTGTATTGTTTACCTCAGAATTATCTTTTACATGTATTGGCTTAATTCATGTATTTGTTATGCAATCTTTTCTTACATATTTTATGATGGCTGTGTTGAGAATGCCGTGCAATCATACAATAGTTTCCGTGCGATCTCTATAATTTCGTATTCAAATTAGTTAGGATTGATGTCCGATCAGAACAGACAGAAGCATAATCCAGCTTATAACCTAGAAATAACTGTACGAAGCTAGGGCGCACTTGATTTGTCTATACCTAACAACCGGTGTACACTTTTTTTCTAATTTAGTGCAAAAGTATACACTTTAGGTGTACACCGTCTACACTCTGTACAAGGCATGTGTTGGAAATTACACACTTGTTTTCAATATGGCTGCAAAACAGTAAGCTGAGAAATCTGCATAATTTCTTTTGTCAGCGCAAGAAAATTTGCTAGAGTCGATTGCCTAATTGTAGCACATATTGCGTGTATAAATATGAAAGTGTTCAAAGCATAAGAAAAATAAATTTAAAAGTTTTGTATTTTTTATACATATTTCACTAAAACATGTTTTGTCAGCATAAGTCAACAGATACATGTATAGACGTTCGAAAATATAGTTTTATACGCTTTTTTTATACAATGCTTATGAATGCACTAGCTATGTAGTAATTTTGCCAGATTATACTTTTCAGTAATAAAGTAAGTAAATTCACTTTATGTATTTATTTTTTTGCTAAGCATTGTGTTTGTCCTTACTAAACTTATTAGCAATTGTTTAATAGCCTAAAGAAACGCATACTGTATTTTTGCATGTACCTGACAACTGGCAAGGGTATACCATGCAGGTAGTATAGCAATCGAATACAAACATTATTTATTTTCAAAAACTATTAAAAACAATTGTCTTAAAAACGGAACTCTTCGGCAGCTGTCACAACTTTAACGTCCATATTGATAATACACACTACACCAAATTTCGCATTATTTTAAGGTGTAAATCATCTACTTCAGGTGTACAACAGTGTAGACAAATCAAGCGCGCCCTAGATTAAACACGTGTTGGGGCTTTGTAGTTTGTGATCTAAGAATCAACGCTTAATATGACAGCGCATTTACCAGATCTGTATTTTACTCACTTGAATTCAAAATACTGAATAAAAGTGATTATATTTGTTTAATTTACATGGTTTTCGAAGAAACTAATGATCATGTACATTGTAATAACCAAATTTTTTATAATCAGAACTATTCAAACAAGTTCTCTGATTTGTCTACTCTTTTTCACCACTACAGTACTACTTTGTACTTGTCAGTAAAGGATTTACCCTTTCTACACTAAGTTGACATCAAACGCATTTTGAGCATCGTGTTTTTTTTAAATAGTGTTTTATTTCTTTTATAGCATGAATATATTTGTAGTTTTTTTAAATCTAATAATTACAATACCGGTAGAAATATTATCAAACATGTACATGTGGTTACCGTTAACTGAAAGCGTATGTGATGTTCGTTCAAAAACTGAATACCTAAATTTGTCTTAAGCTCGATCGCGTTATATTTTTAGTTTAATAGCAAACATTAAAGAGGCTTTCAAGCATGCAGTGACACGGTGTATGTAATAATCGGACTCTAAAACAAACTGTGTTCGTTATTTCACAAACAAAATTTTAAATAAATTAAATAGAAATTTTGAAAATCATAAGAATTGTGAAATACCATAATTACGTAAATTACGGATGAAAAATAATCAGATACTTTTGGTTTCTGATTCTTGGTTATTTTTTTTAAAAATATTCATCAATTTTTTTTTCCATGTGTTTTCGCTTAGCAGAAGTATATAATGGTAACACATGTATACGGAAACACATATCTTTTATTCATAATTTAATTGCATGTAAACAGACCAACATTTTACCTATAACTTATCAATCATAATTTCTTATTCGTCCGGGTAATGCGCCGACACATTGAAGGAAATGTCCTTCATCACGCCGCGTAAGTCCAAATTTACCCTGTTTTTAAAGGGGGTATCAACTTTTGCATTTAATAATCAATTCAAAATTTTGAAGAAGGAGCAATTTGATTAACTGTCAATCCAAAACCTAAATATAAATGGCAAATCTGATTTTCCATAATCAAGTATTTGACTGCATGCTATATAATTATGTACGATTTTATATTATAAATATTATATGTCACTGTTTAGTAATACACTTACCATGCCTATAAACTCTTTAATATTTTTATTTATTTTTCAAATTTCTTATTCTTAAATTATGCCTATAGAAACAATTTTGCACTATATATAAACACAACACAATTTAGCACATGGTTTTTCTTTACACGTTTATGAATTGCACCTTCACCTACAGGTTGGTAGTTCTATTGAAATTTAAATTAATTCGAACTGCGTTTAACTTAAGATCTATACATTGTTTATATATACATATATAATCCAGCAAAGAATAGTATACATATTGCGGTAAAAAAACCCTTCGCTATGCTTAATTTCCTATGTTACAAAAAGAAATAAAGCGTTACAAATTATAAACAACGTCGCGAAATGTTGCCGACGTTTATGACGTTTTCTATGCATTATGACGTTATGTCATAAGACCCCTTTTCTCATACACTGGCTCATATATACTTTTCCTTGACGTTATAGATTTAAACCACTATACGATACATCATGTGTTTTTCTCCAACTCGATTAAAATTGATGTATTTAAATGTAATATTAAAACATGTTTTGATAACATTTTAAAGGAATTACTGTTATAACATATCATTGATTCTGTTAACAAATCTATGTGATTTTAAAAGATACATTACAGTCTGAATGTTTACTTTTGATGTAATAGCTAAATGTCAAGGTCTAGACTAATACAGGGTATTTGCGAGTGGTAAAATGCAAATATAAGTAATAAACAACGATTATTTAGTGAACATGGCGTTATGAATAGCAACTGCTCTGCTGGCATATTTTCCATGATGCGCTAGCGCGCATCATGGAATATGCCAACAGAGCAATTGCTATTCATAACGCCATGTTCACTAAATAACGTTGTTTATTTCTTAAATGTGTGTACTGTACTTTAATATCAAAACAATAGGTATGAAAATAAATGAATTTAGACTCTCGCTCTACTGTCTTTTGTTAAAGAGTATCGGAGTTAATCAATGTTTGGTTCACTTCTTTTTTTTATTTCGCTCGTCAATATCTTAAAGATGTTGCGGTAGGTGCGCGGGGAAACGATAGAGGGCACGCTGACAATGTTTACCTACGGTAAAATTTATTACAGATACAACAGACATGATCCACACTTTTGCAGATTGGAGCATACGACAGATTATATTTGAATAAAATGTGTTATTTTAATAATAGAATGATTCAATTTTTCATACATGATTTTTACGGAAGTAATTCTCATTTTAAAAAAGATATTTAGACCGCGGTGTTAAGATAACGTGTGATGCAGCACGCCAGCTATTCTCTTTTGAGAAGTGGACAGGCATAGCCTACATCCATTTCTCTTCGCAAACCATCATATTTTGATTCTGGAAAACGTGTAAATGTCAGAACCAAAGATAATGATTTGACACCGGGTTAGTGTTGATTTTTTGTGATATATGGATGCATTTATGTTTAAAATTTAGAAATAATAGGTCTGTTACGAAAATTCAGTGAAACTGGAGTCAAAACATGGCCCGAAGTGTAAACCGTTGTTGTATAGCAGTTTTTCCCCCATAGTAGCTTTTCCCCCCGGAAAACCTACTATATAGTAGCTTTTCCCCCATAGTAGGGTTTCTCCCTCACGTTTTTGGTTCAGATTTTATAAAAAATATTTATGGAAATCCAGTATGGATTAAAATCAATGTTTCTACACTCTCAGGTTGCATACATGTATATCTGCATTCATCTGTACAGGTTAAGTTTCGTTTTGCCGATTTATTATTATTTTATAATTATAAATCTATCAGACTGTTCATCTTGAATAAAGCTCTGTTTCAGAGAAATTTTGTTTCCGATGTTTCAGAGCCCGATTTTTAAAATCCTATTATAATAAATATAGTGCATATTCTTTAGGGTCCAATGTCTCATAAACTAGAGATGACCATATCACCATATTTTTATAGTGGCAGTGGTTTACTACGGCGGCATGGAAGGGCCAGATGAAAAAAAAAAAGAATTAATCTTATTCGTTCGGACGGATTAGCTATTTGTTCGGACGAATAAGTTATTTGTTCGGACGAATTAGGAATCGTTCGGACAAATAACTTATTTGTTCGGACTAATTAGGATTTGTTCGGACGAATTAGCTATTTGTTCGGACAAATAAGTTATTTGTTCGGACGAATTAGGATTTGTTCGGTCGGTTAGGATTTGTTCGGACGAATAAATATTTGTTCGGACGAATTACGATTTGTTCGGACAAATAAATATTTGTTCGGACGAATTACGAGTTGTTCGGACGAATTAGATATTTGTTCGGACGAATTTGGATTTGTTCGGACGAATTAGGATTTGTTCGGACAAATAACTTATTTGTTCGGACGATTTAGGATTTTTTTGGACGAATAAGCTATTTGTTCGGACGAATTAGATATTTGTTCGGACAAATAACTTATTTGTTCGGACGAATTAGGATTTGTACGGACGAATAAGTTATTAATAGTTGTACATGTATGAGAGAGAGAGAGAGAGAGAGAGAAAGAGAGAGATATGTCATAATCATGGATACATAAATGTGAAAAGTCTAATCAGTTTACATAAAGATGCGCGGATCCAGAAAAATTTTGGGGGGGGGGGGGGGCTGATAGATAGTTTTGTTTGCGGGGTTAGGTTCCAAGGCCCCCCGACCACCCCGGCTCTAGATCCGCGTATAGATGTATGCCAACTGTAGGCAGTGCAGGTTTCTCTTCGCTAACTATAAGTTTTATTTCGCGCAATGCCAGAAGAAATGATTCCAATAGTCATAATTATATGATTCCGCAGGTGGATTTCGATTGTCGATGTTTATATTGAAAATATAGTAATTCTCCTGTTTACTTGGGACACTGGACATACGAAATTATTTTTCGCCTTAACTTTATACATAAGTTAATCAAAGTTAACTGATATACTTCGTGGAATTGTAATAATCGCACAGTTACTTAAAAAACAAACTAATTTTTACTTATACTTTATAATATAAAGTCAGCAAAATAACCCAACATCCTAACTATAATGCAAAAAAGTAATAAAAATAGAATTCAATGATTGAAATACTTATTGTCCGTCAAATAGACCTCTGATGACGAATTAAAATTATCATATGGCTTAGTAAAGTTTTCCTATGTTTGGAATCTTAGGAGCGCAAATAAAAACATTATCAATAATCATAACTGATTGAATAATCATAACTGATTGAATCAAGTTCTGGGGAAAATCAAAATAAATGGACGATTTAAGGTGAAATAAAAGTTTACAAAACAATTGACAATTTTATACAATATTTTCAAAAGGTTGTATCTAATTTTTCTTAACTATTATTGAAAAATATTGTTTATGAATCATACTATCGGAAACATCTGACGCCTATTTTCATCGGTCGAATGCGGCATCCAGGTTATTTATAGATAGAAACTGCATATGATGACGACTAACTTTGATTTTGTATCGACGATTTTTGATGCTATGTCTGATTTTAGAAATGAAATAGATTCAAAGTTGACTAATGAGACAACCATTAAGGTTAACATTAGTTTTAGACTATCGGAAACCCATGGCACCATGATAATATAACTTAAATCCTTTAGATAGATAGAGTTTGAAAATTGAGCTTGATAGCAAAATATGTCAGATATACATACATGTCAGATAGTATAACACCTATGTCTATATTATTAGCAATTTATCTTTTGAAGGAAAGGGGTGGCTTGACCCCCCCCCCCTTTCATCTACATCATTACCAGAGCAGATACATGTAGTCTAAATATACATGTAGTCTTTATATTATAAGGTATAAGTAAAAATTAATTAGTTTGTTTTACAAGTCACTTAAGTACTAGTAATTGTGCGATTATTACAATTCCACGAAGCTAGCAGTTAACTTTGATCGTATACATGTATATGTATAAAGTTAAGGCGAAAGATAATTTCGTATGTCCAGTGTCCAAAGTAAACAGGAGAATGACTACATTTTCAATATAAACATCGACAATCGAAATCCACCTGCGGAATCATATAATTATGACTATTGGAATCATTTCTTCTGGCATTGCGCGAAATAAAACTTATAGTTAGCAAAGAAAAAACCTATGCTGCCTACAGTTGGCATACATCTATACGCGGATCTAGAGCCGGGGTGGTTGGGGGGCCTTGGACCCCCACCCCGTAAACAAAACTATCTATCAGACCCCCCCCCCCCCACCACCACCACCGCAGTAATTTTTTCTGGAAACGCGCATGATCATGTAAACTGATTAGACTTTTCACGTTTATGTATCCATGATTATGACATCTCTCTCTCTCTCTCTCTCTCTCTCTCTCTCTCTCGCTCTCATACATGTACCACTATTAATAACTTATTCGTCCCAACAAATCCTAATTCGTCCCAAAAAATAAGTTATTTGTCCGAACAAATATCTAATTCGTCCGAACAAATCCTAAATCGTCCGAACAAATAAGTTATTTGTCCGAACAAATCATTATTCGTCCGAACAAACCCTAATTTGTCCGAACAAATATCTAATTCGTCCGAACAAATCGTAATTCGTCCGAACAAATAACTTATTCGTCCGAACAAATAACTTATTCGTCCGAACACATCGTACTTCGTCCGAACGAATCCTAATTCGTCCGAACAAATAACTTATTTGTCCGAACAAATATGTAATTCGTCAGAACAAATAACTTATTCGTCCGAACAAATCCTAATTCGTCCGAACAAATAACTTATTCGTCCGAACAAATTGTAATTCGTCCGAACAAATGACTTATTTGTCCGAACAAAGAAGATTTTTTTATTTTTTCATCTGGCCCTTCCACGCCGCCGTAGTTTACCACTTGAAGATGACTTTGAAAATTTCAGCCCTCATGGTAGGGGCCCTTGATGTTTCAGGGCCCTATGTTTAAAACCCCATTGTAATGATTGAATAGTGTTCTATAAGTGGGGACCCGAATCTCAAATTCTAGAGATGACCAATTAACCATATTTTCACAGTGATAGTGGTATACCACTAGTAGATGACACCGAAAATTTAAGCCCCCATGCAGGGTAGGAGCCTTTGTTGTTTTCGAGCCCGATGTTTGTAATCCAATTATAAAGAATATGTATTTTTTAGGGCCCCATATCTCAAAAACTATAGATGACCAGATGAACATATTTTTACGGTTATTTAAAAGTAAAAACATCATTTAAAAATACACAATCACTCATATATTTCTTTATCAAAATGATTAAAAATTATTTTTAATTCTGCTGCTTTTTTTTTTTAAATTTTCGAATTTTTTTTAAAAAGGTACGCGGGTAAAATTCATTATTCTTCAAGACATTTAATCAATTCATAAGATGACTAATGATATAATAAATAATTAGATAAATAAATCAATGAACTTTTATTCATAAAAAGAGAAACCGAAAATCAAAAATAAATAACCAACATAAGCGCATATACGACATTTTTACTTGTTAGTTGATTAGAAGAACAAGCTTGTATTTTTAAAAAAAAAAGTCAGCTCATCACAATATATGTGTTGGTTGTTTTTGGTGTGTTTTTGTTGTTGTTTGTTGATTAGAAGAACAAGTTTATATTTAAAAAAAGTCAGCTCATCACAATATTTGTGTTGGTTGTTTTTGAGGGGTTTTTTGTTTTGTTTTTTTTAAATACCCTTGTTTAATTGTTCGAAGAAATAATATGGTACACAAGCAAATCTTTATTGCAAAAATATGAAACAAATAGTATAACATTTTTAGGTATTTGAATCGTATATCTTGATTTATATGGCATCGTTTTCAAAATTGTATATTCAATTCTAACGGTATTAATTTAAAACTGATAGCCTTTTGGACGAAGGGAGTAATACATTTCCACTTTTTATTCCCTTCCTCTACAAAATTAAGTCAAGATTGGTCAGTTAGTTCCCTGGGAGAAGCTTATACATTGATGGTAATACATTGGAAAATTAAAGTTCCAAACCGGCGTATTTTCACTCAAATGTGTTCTCACGTGTTCATAACGTCGAAGTCAAAACTGTAGATAAGCATCGATTAGATGAAAAAGATTCGAGGTATTCCGAAATCCGTGTAAAAGGTGTTCCAAAAAATGAGTGAGAACAGGTGAATAAACGATTATGACACATGCATGTTATGAAGGCGCATGCCTTAGTTCATATTTGGGGTTGAAAAACCATGTATTTTATTCTATGTATTAATAAATGCCATAATTATCCTTTTTTGTGGGAAATTAATATCATATCAGTTATTGCAAATTATTGTTAGGAATGGTCCGCAATAAACATGGCCGGAAAGTAAAAATGGGGGAAAATCAACTATATAGTAGGTTTTCCGTGGGGGTAATCTGGCTATAAAAAGGGGGAAAGCCCACTATATAGTCATCTTTCCGTGGGGGAAAAACTGCTATATATAGCCATTTTTCCGGGGGGAAGAACTGCTATATACCCCTTTTTCCGGAGGAAAAGATGGGTAGGGGGAAAAGTCACTATATAACACCGTCTTTGGTTCCGACATTTACACGTTTTCCAGAATCAAAACATGAGGGCTTGCGAAGAGAAGTGGATGTAGGCTATACCTGTCCACTTCTCAAAAGAGAATACACGCCAGCATGCAACAGTGTTTTTTTCACTGATCAACAAAGAATAAAAATGACCGCTGACCGTTGATTCTAGGCCCTAATTCTCTTTATTCTAAACTATATCGTTAATATTAAACATATTTAATGACTCTCAATCTTCAAACAAATAATTATAAGCGTAGGTAAATAAATCACCCGCCGGCTGCTTGTGTACGAATCATGTATCTGCTACACACTACCACAGGGGCCAAGCCCGTTTTAACATTAAATTTATGGTTACATTGAAATTAATGTTAAAACGGGCTTGGTCCCTGTGCACACTACATACGTATTTTACATAAATAATCGTCAGGGGCGGATACAGGATTTGTAGTTAGGGGGGCGTGGATAAAATTATTGAGGCAAGGGGTCTGGGGCCACCTTGAGGCCCCCTGTGGGTCCAGGGCAAAGCCCTGGTGGGGGCCCAGGGGGCGAAGCCCCCGGGAGCTCCTTGGTTTTCGTGTATTTTGAAGGTAAAACCAGGCTCAAAATAGTGGTATTTTATTAGTTATGTACACTTTACACAAAAGCCTATAACATATATATAACAATTTGACACATATTGTTTCTTATACCTAATACACGTATTGGATTAAAAACAAAATATTTAAGGCATTTATGAAGGCGTTAGCGCGTTATTCAATTTGTATGCACACACCGTTGCAGTTATGAGACTATATCTTTCAAAAAATAAGGATTCAATACTTAATTAGATTTGGAAAAAAAAATGCCCAACAAATGGAGATATCATCAAATGTCTTGATTGAGAGAGAAGCTTTCCTGAAAACCTTGAATTTCTTAAAACCAAATACCCAACCTCAAAGTGGGAAAATTGCTCTGTGCGTGTTTTTCGCACAAAGATATTTAGATTAAAGAAAAAAATCAAGGATCTAAAGAAAAACAAAATTGCAGAAGGCTTATCAGAACTGCTCAGCCAAGAATTTGAATTTCCTGTTCCAAACATTGAGCTTCCAGTATTTGATGACAACATCAAAACTCAGAAGCTGAATTATCTTGTCAACAAAACAAAAGATGTTGTGTTTGAAAACCGCCAGCTAAAGAGAGAGCTTGTTGATGAACAAGAACAACTGAGCAATTTGAATTTACAAATATTTCATTATGAAAAAAAAATTGATTTGTTATTGAGAGTGTTAGATTCTTGTACATTGAAACATCAAGAAACATTGTCAAAAACTAAAGATTTGAAAGTGTTAGAGAGAGAGTGTAAGTACTGGGAAAAAAAGTATGATGACTTGTCAAAAAAGCTAGATAAATCTTTAGAACATTTTGAACTTTTAAAAGAAAAAGTTAGAAAAGTTGATGCCAGAAATTCAAACAAGAAGTTGAAACATAGAGATCAGAGAATAGAAAATCAGAGAATTGAACTGGATAATAAGAATGAAGTGTTAAGAGAGAAAGAGAAAGAAATGCAAGAATTGAGAGAAGAGAGTGAAAGAAAGAATGCACAAGTAGAGAACCTCAAAAAAGAAAAGAGAAATCTGCTGGTTAAGATTTGTAGACTAAACAAAAAAAGGGAAAATGAATTTGACAATTTTATTTCTGAAAATGTTGAACAAATCATGAATCTGAGACAGGAAATCAAAATTAAAGAGGAAAAGATAATAGAGCTTGAAGATATCAACAATGTTCTATTAAATGAGTCTAATATAACTTCTTTCTGTGATGGGAAGTACACAAATGAAATTCGTGAAACAATAATGACACTAACAACTGACTGCGGTGTTAGTTGCAAAAAAGTAAATCAAGTAATTCAAACCGTCTTAAAAATATTACAGGCAAAACATTGTCGAGACTTCCAAGTGCTGGTGTTAGGTCTAGGTTGCTTATTGAAGCAAAACGTATTGCCCAGTGTCAGGTTGTAGATGCCATGGTTAATCATGTGACATAGGTGATATGAAAGGCAACTGTCTGCATCAGGATGGAACTTCAAAGTTCCATAAACAATTTCAGTCATTTCAATTGACTACACCTGAACATAGGTCTTACTCAATTGGAATGACTGAAGTTGGCAGTGCAGATGCTGATAGTCTGCTGAAAGCTTTTCAAGCAAATATTTCTGAATTGTCAAACTGCTTACATAATGAAGACAAATCTTTCTCTAAACTTGTAGCAACTATTATTTCAACAATGTCAGACCAGGGTGCAACAAACCCAGTTTTTAATAGACAGTTAGAGGAATTGCGGCAAAGTCTTCTTCCTGATGTTCTAAAGAATTGGGATGAAATGCCAGAAAAGAAATGGGGAGGGTGGCATCATTTTTTTGCAAAATGCATGTATTTGTAAACATGGCAAGTGAAGTTGACAAGTGTTTAAGTGTTTTTGAAAACAATGTTTGTTCAGGAAAGAATCCTTACAGTTTTGATTGGAAGGAAAGTGGTGCCTCAAGACTGACTAGAACAGTTAGCAAGGCATTAACAATGCATGGCTGTGAAAAGTCAGGTGTGGGGTCCCACTTCTCCACCCACTTGAAAGAAAAAGGTGTAAAAAATAAACTTATAACCTTTAGAGGACATAGGTTTAACTATCTTTTTTATGCAGCTGGGGCTACATATCACCATTTAGCAGATATCAAAACATTTCTTGACAGTTGGTCAGATCCTAATGAATTATTGAAAAGCATTTCTTTTGATGTGAATGAAAAAGTTTACACTAGCAGTCTTAGAGCTTTAGGTATCATAGACAAAATAATTACAGGTCCCTTCTGGAGGGTTATTGAGAAAACAGAAAATATTTTGGATTTGAACCCTGTGCTTCTCAACATGAAGTTGAACTTACAAGACTTGTCACAAGATGCATCACCTCTTCTTGAAGGCCATTTAATTTTTCCAGAGGAGAGTGTGCATAAAGATGAGGTGTATGATTCTCTCTTTGAGAACACAGATGATGCAGTATTTGAAACATATACTCAAATGGCTTTAGAATTGGCTTTAGGTGGCATGTTGTTGATACTTGAGAGGCAAGCAAAAGATCAACTTCCTGGTGGAATATATTATGAACCATCTGAAACTGATCAATTGAGAGCCGCTGCAGTACCAACAACAAACACATGTTCTGAAAGAGATTTTGCCCAACTAGATGTTTTAATGAGACTTAAACCATCAGCTTCTACAACTGCCTATGAGTCTGTAATCATGTGGACTAACAATAAAACATCTACTTGGTTAAATTCTCTTTCAAATAGTGAAATAACTCCATTATTAATGATGCAAGAAAATCTGCACCTGAAATAATGGAGTTAATAAAAAAAAGACAAAGGTCTTTGTATGAAACAAAACTTGAAATTTTAAGAGCTAAACAAAAAAAAAAGAGTCATGCAAGAAAATAAAATGTACAACCAAAAGGTAAAGCTAACAAATAAATTGACAGATGTTGGTGGTTTATGGCAGAAAAGAGATGACATCCAGTCTTACAAATTAAAGGTGTCTCAAGAATCTAACAAAGACCAGCTGTTAAGAGATGCATTAGTTGCACAATTGCAGTTTAGAAAAAATATTCTTTCAAGCAAAGGCCCTAAAAATATTTTTCAACAAAGCAGTAAAGGCGTTGTGTATTCTATTGAAGATCTAGAACATAATCTGGTAAAAGTTATGCAAATTAATGAACATTTGGAAGAGGTGTCTGAAAATTCTAAACTCTCTTACCATCCTTTAAGTCAGGTTGAACAAAAATTTAATGAATCAAAAACAAATTTAGCTGAGAGGCTAAAAGAAAATAGGAGAAAAATAACAATCAAACAACAATCACTTCTTCTTCCAAGTTTTGTGTGTAAAAAGATTGAATGGAAGGATGACAAAGTATGAATGCTTGTATGAAGGTGATATGGAAGCATGTGAATTCCCATTGTTAATTGATTTCCAAAAAGGTGAAATAACTAGAACCGAGCTCGTTGCAAAGCAACGAGTAGGTCTTCCGTCGCAACTTTGTGTCGCGAAAGGATTGTCCATCAGTCTCATTAAAATACCTCCTTCTCCTGACACTTGTCAGAGCCTGACAGACCCTGTATTGATAAAAGGTCATCTTTACATGACAATTTCTTCTTACGAATTAGAGCTTTAGAAAATTGATTGGAACTCTTCAAATGGAGACAAAAAAAATTAATTCATACCTGTTTTCTATGTAACCTCTAGATTGCGTATTGATACGAAGTATTTTCAATGACATTTTAGAAGTTGAGAGGGTTTCCGATAAATATTTACAACATTTATTTTATGCGATGTACAATAGGATTCTAGCAGTAATACTAATAAACATGAACTAATTTCCAATCGAATTATTGTAGAAAACATACAAATGAACTTCGGGGTAGTGTTACACTTTTTGATTTTTTGTGAAGGTAAAAAAGTGATCTATTTTTAACTGTCACGTGATACCATGGCACGGCAGCTTCAAAGATTGAGTCGATTCCGAAGTAGAAAATAATATCTTGGTGAACTCTTTCACTTGGTATTAATATCCAGCGCTGTTTTCATAAAAATAAACATTTTTTAAATTGATCATAATTTTGACGGTCATTAAACTATGAGTTGCCTTAACCTACCCGCGTATCTTTGCTAAGTAGGTGTTTATTTAATCTGTATGCAAATGTGGAGGTCAAGTGGGTATAGTCTGTTATTGATACAGGTCTATCAGAACCTGGCGAGTGTAAGGAGAAGGGAAATGGTTTTTAATTATACTGGATTATCAATATGATAATAGTAAGTTCAAGAAATCGAAAACGAGACTCAATTTCAAAGTATTATTTTCATACCAGGCAAGTTCTTCGTTTAACTTACTTCAAGTTTAGGATAACTTTAAAAAGTACATCATTTATGTACATGTATATAATTAATTTAATTATAATAAAAGTGTGGATGTGGCGGTGGGGGAAATGACCCAAAAATCAATTTTCTAAGCGTTAACTTAAGGGAAATTTTGGTTGAGAGAAAGGGGGCATTGCTCCCACTGGACCATCTAAAAGGTACTGTTAGCAAGCTCACAAATGATATCCCCACTAAGAAAGAAGTCATTACTCACGTATTTCTCTATTAGAGAATAATGGATGGTTCGTTTTCTTTAATAAGTGAGTCAGACAAGGCAGGGTATATTTACAGGTCACAAGTAATCTTTATGACAAACTCTAGCTTTTACTCATTTCCATTAATACAAGATATGACACATGTTTAATATGACTTTGAACTTGCACAACTGACCCTGGGTCAAGTTCATGACACATCATCGGTCATCAGGAATCTTTACATGAAATAGAAACTCCCAATGTTTCTCCTTAAATGACTTAGGAACAAATCATTACACACCCTCAGGTCATAAGCAATCTTTGTGTGAAGTAAGAAATTCCAAAGTGGACCGGAAACAAATTTTGCACTTTTCCTGCCAGTGACCTTTACTTTGTCCAAATGACCTCGGGTTTAGGTCATGAAGCTTCGTCAGTTAACGAGTATTATTTGTATGAAGTAAGAACACTTGCAATGTTTCTCCATCAGAAAGATATAGACCGGACACGACGTACGGACGGACAAGGTGATTTTTATTTAACCCCCCCCCCCCTCAATTTTTTTTCGTGGGGTTTAAAAATCTTTTTCGCCCGTTTTGTGCGGCACAAAAAAGACCTATATTTTTCAATTATTTCTATCATATCACATATAAATATACATGTAAATGTATGATTTGTATGCACATTTGAGTTCTTCTCATCATCGTCGGAAAGGATAAGAAACCCTTGGGGTCCAATAATGTCTTTTCATGGGCATTTGTCAATTTGCATCACTAAATGATTTCCAAGCGGTAATAAGCTATCAAAGCTATTGAGATGTTACATGTAGATATTGAATTTCTATAGATTTAAATTTAAGGTTAGGAAAAACAACACTTTTTTATACAGTAAAAAAAAATCTAAAATAGCTTTATGTACGCGTACACATAAATAAGAAGATGTAGCGAAAGCTATAAAGACTTTATTTCTTCTGTTCTAGACTTTTTCAGAGTTAACAAGCTACAAGTTAACAATCTCCCATTTTGACAAGCTAGATTAAAAATAAAATATTCAGCTGAGTTTTAATCTGCATTACAACCTCATATTACACAACTTCAATGATTTTTTTTATCAATGTGCATATAACAATAAGTAAAATCCCCAAGAACAAATATCTATCGCAATTAAATGCATACATTTTTGGGAGGCAGAAAAGTCGCTATATTATAGTCTGCAAGTCAATTGAACTACTACAATTATTTCAAAGAAATAAGAAACTGTCGACACTTGCAGTACTCTGATGATTTAATGACGATCGACCGACTTTATTGCTTAATGTAGTCGTATATCATTACTTCTAATCCTGAGAACAAATTTTATTTAATATTTGACTTAAAACTGTTAACTTATAAAACCAGAGACATAAATAACTTTTTAAGTTATTTAAGTCTCTGATAATATATATTTTATTCTGTTCATAACTATAGAAGTTTAGCGTGTTCAACAGGTTAATTTTTTAGCCACATTCTCAGATTACGATATCGCACCTTTAATGTGAGGTTGATTGACATCGAATATTTAAACACTTATTGTTTAACAATTGACCGCTGCATTGAAAGCATCCTTCCAAATGTTACTCAATTATTTATCAATTGCTGATCTGCAGCCCAGGGGCAATATTCTAGGCTATGTGCGCTGACGCGACACGAGATTTTCGGTCGCACGTGGAGCGGATTCATTTGACTTAGCATAGACTGACCGAATAAACACACGGGTGGGAAGGTGACATACATTGAGGAGAAAAATGTACACATGTTAAGCAGTCGCCAAAAATGGGTCTTCGCCACGTTTTGAAAAAAAAAAATCCCTTGCACTGTGATCATGAAACCGATAAAATCTAAACAAATCTTGTTTGAAAACTCATGTGAACATTCTAAAAATAATCACTAAATCCCTCAATTCTATCGTGTCAGCCTCTACCGCCAATCGCAACTTCTCGGGCCTTTCTGGCAAGCTCGGAAAAACACTTCGAATGTATTACCTAGGCGTCCATGAAGACCCCCCTTTTTTTAAAACTTGATATAATTACAACACATTTTATGATATGTTGAGATGTGAGCTATATTTCATTAAAGGTATCAATATACACTAAAATATAACACAGAAACGACATACAAAACTTCTTGCCGATACTTATTTTAATGGGAAGCGACTCCATTTTGTATAATATTCTAACATCCGGTGATGTTAATACATTCGAGGTGTTTTTCCAAACTTGCCAGAAAGGCCAGAGAAGTTGCAATTGCCTCTACCGCATGTGTTAATTTGATATTTGATTTTTTTTATCCTGCCTTGAACGCTTGGAGACTGTTTCATTTTCTTAATTCGGCTAAATAATGCTTCCAATTTTGAGCGCGCGCTCTCTCTCTCTCCTTCTCTCTCATTTTATGTGCAACCTTATGAAGACGTCAACTACTTTTTACGATATCTATAAAACCTCTCAGCAGTATCTAGCGGAAATATTCGTGGGTAAATAAAAAAATCTTAAATTGAAACACAAGTCAATCTTACATGTACCGGTCAAAATCTCGAATAAACAAATAGTTGGAATCGTACAAAATATCAATAAACATGCACGTGTGATCAAGTATATGCAGAAGAATACGAGCTACCGCGGATAACTTGTCCACTCGCGCGGGATCTCCTTGGCTATGTTCTAGGGGTGATCATTTGAAGGTTTAATCTTTGTGGTTTTTCGTTGTTTATCTATAACATTATTAGTACATGTATAATTTTTAGAACATTTTAGAATTACAAATTCACTATTGATTTATGTCTGATGATGTTTCTGATTTGGAACAATATCGCTTTTATCAATTTTTAGAGGGGCTTCTCAATTCACATTCTAATGTTTCATTCAATAAATTGAAGGTGAACAAAAAGAACATAAAATTGAAACAGTTCTTGTATATATATCTTGTTATTAGATAACCGCTGACCTCTAGGTAGTGCAGCCGCGACCGATTTCCTCGGCCGCGGATGAGGGATCGGATAACTTACGTAAAGTTAAAACACACATAAAAAGCTCAGAACCCAGGAAGATTTACAATGTTTGCAGTATGATGAATAAACTCTAATTAATATAAGTTTTTTCCCCTTTAATCCCACAGTTGATCTATCTGTCTGATACTGCTTCAGTTCGAGTTTATGATTAAACAGAACGATTTCTTATTCTATCGTTTAATTCAAATTAAGAAGAGTAAGCTTTAATGTCATTGTGTACGATTCTTGTGTTTGCTGCTAAGTAAAATCACATATGACAGACGCGATTCTTGTGTATTAGATAACCGCTGACCGCTAAGTAGTCCAGCCGCGACCTTGGCGATCGAATTTCTCGGCCGCGGGCGAGATGGGTTATATAATGACGCACACAACTAAGAATTTAGGTCGATTTGAAATGCTTGCAGTAAAATGACTCAAATCCATTTCATGGAAGTTATTTTTTTTTAAAATCTAGTTTATGTATCTCACTAGATAAGAAAAAGAACGTTTATATTTTCTCGTTTTTGTTTTTCTTAACGGTTGTCCACTATAGGACCTAAACAGAGGTTACTCCAAAAAAAAAAGGCTGTAAGAAAAACATGTACACGTATACTTTTTAGACACTTTTTCAAATGAATCAAAGCATCCCGTATATGCTGGAACACTTTCAGCTGTTAATATATGTACGTTATTCGCACGAAGACGATTCGCTTACTTGCCTAATGAATACAGGTACATGTTAACAAGACAAGCTTTTTACACTCATAATACGCATTACCGGTACAAAATAGTTTTGTAACGACATTGATAACACAATAATGAACAACTGTTCTATTGACAGCTATAGCGAAATATTAACCATTTTTGAGTTAAAAAGCGAAGACTTTTAAGTGCTCTAGACCCCTAATTTAAGGGGCCAGCCCTTTTTCAATGGTGTCAAGTGAAAGCCCTTGACATTTTGCACATATTTTGTTCTATATGTGTTTAGAGAAAATTTTAAATTAAAGAGCTACATAACAAAAACACAACAAAAAATCAGCATTTTTTGAAACACAAATTCAAATTAATTTTTTGAAACTTTAAAGGAGGAAAATTGTAAAAACAAAACTCGGAGGACAACGTTCAAACTCTCTATTTTGAAGATTTGTGACTTTGTAACACAGGCTGTGAGCGGTTTCAGAGCCTTTGCGTGCACAAGAATGCCTATATTTTGGGGAAAAAGGGGAATAACTCGGTACCGGAAGTGTCGATATCAACGATTTTCCATAGCTATTGAGAAATAGTAACTACCAATAAGCTCTGCAAATTTGAACTTTATAGGACAACAAACAAGCAAGATATTTGAGTTTTAAAAAACGTCTAGAAGAAAAAAAAGAATAACTAGAGCAAAGCTCGTTGCAAAGCAACGAGTGGGTCTTCCGTTAATGTCGGAAGTAAAGCTTGAAGTTCCTGTAAGAAGCAGAGCTCTTAAACCAATAACAAGAGTAACAAAAATAAAAAGATGAAAAAAATCGAATATTCCTGGTACGACTTAACAAAATACGAATGATTTTAAGTACGACTTAACAAAAACCTTTCAGATTTTAAGAACGACTTAACAAAAAACAATCCGAATGTGCTCAAGTACGACTTAGCAATTATTTTTGGTACGAGTTAATTTTACTTTAAACATTACACTATTTTTTAAACCAAGGACGCGGAATCAAAATTTCCGGAAAAATCAGTTTTTAAACCCCGATATCTCTGTAATGCATCGTCCGATTTTAAAACGGCTTTCAGTTTTAGATTCAGCTTAATAAGCTCTACAAAACACATATACATGTTTGATTCAATCAGAAAATTCATTTTTTCGAAAAATTTGTTTTACTTCCGGTTTCGAGCGGAAGTGATAGATTTTTATTTCCAGCCTTATTACAGAGGTAAATCGATCAAATCATAACCATTCAAAATTTCAAGCCTCTATCTTAAAGCGTTTTTGAGAAAAGTCCGGGACAAAATGACTTTTTGAAAATTTTAAAAATGACGTCACGTCAAAACGGAGGTGACGTTCTCTTTAAAACTTTAACATTTTCGAGGGACGCCAACTTGCAAAAATCTCTGAAAATTTCATCAAAATCGGTTTAAAACCTTTTGAGTTATGAGGCAAAAAAGGAGTCAGAAGAAAAGAAAAAGAATAATAATAATAATAAAAAGAAACCGAAGAATAACAAGAGGGTCTTCCGTTGAAAACGGAAGACCCTAAAAAGAACTAGATACGATCTCGTTACGAGTAACGAGTAGGTCTTCCGTTCAATTTTTAAACGATAGCATTAAAATATCAATGAAATTTCAGAATTCCCCTCAACCACTCCCTTTCAGAAAATGTAAACGATTGTCATTATCCTTTAAAATGCTTAACAAAAAGTTTTGCTTTTTCTTATACAGAACATTAAAGATGTAAGATTTTTGTCCCCTAAAATCCCTAATTACGTCATCAATGGGTTTGGAAATGAGTTCTACAAACTGATATTGTTACGATCAATAACTTTGTTCCTACAATGCATTACAAAATCTGTATCGTTTTTAAGTTATCTGTAATAGAGTTTACGACAGTCTTGACCCCTAAATAAAGGGGCCAGCCCCTTTTTCTTGAGTTCATTCGAAAGGTCTCACGAATTATAACATTTTTTGTCTTTACACTTATCTAGAATTGTTGTTCATTTTATAATTACAAATGATAGAATATTTTAGGGGCCAGCCCTATAGATCCTTAATGGGGACAGACATTGGTGTTTTGATTAATGGAATCGATTAGAATCATCAATACAGATATTTTCTCTTCTACAATGCTTAACAAAATATGTCTTCTTCTCTAGATATATTGCGTCAAAGCTTTAGCACTTTGGCCCCTAAAAATCCCTAATTACGTAATAAATGGACGTGGCAATGATTTTTTCTGATAGATATTGTAACGATCAACAACTTTGCTTCTATAATGCATTACAAAATCTTTATCGTTTTTTCGTTATCTGTGATAGAGTTTACGAGTTTCTTGGCCCCTAATTTAAGGGGCCAGCCCCTTTTTCTTGAGTTCATTCGCAAGGTCTCACGAATAATAACATTTTTTGTTCTAACACCTATCTAAAATTGTTTTTCATTTGTGAGATACAAATGACTGAATATTTTAGGGGCCAGCCCTATAGATCCTTAATGGGGACAGAGATTGGTGTTTTGATTAGTGGAATTGATTATTATTATTAAGACAGACATTTTCTCTTCTACAATACTTAAGAAAATATGTCTCCTTCTCTAGATATATCGTGACAAAGTTTAAGTACTCTGGCCCCTAAAAAACCCTAATTACGTCATAAATGGGCGTGACAATGATTTTTTCTGATAGATATTGTAACGATCAACAACTTTGCTTCTATAATGCATTACAAAATCTTTATCATTTTTAAGTTATTTCTAATAGAGTTTACGAGTGTCTTGGCCCCTAATTTAAGGGGCCAGCCCCTTTTTCTTGATTTTGTTGAAAAGAACTTTTGATTTTCTACCACTTTTGTTATATATGTTTTAACAAAATACCAACTGATAAAAAGATACAGATCAAAACGTATAAAAATTTTGGATAAAAATTCGTACCCAATTTTCGTGCCCAGGCGAGCTCAAAGAAATGGCGCCACTGGCGTAAAACAAAATAATAGTGCACAACTTCAGACTATAGACTACATATCCTGAAAATTTCATAGTCATATCTCTGATAGTTTCTGAGATCAGCTCTGCACAAAATAGGTCGTAAAAAACTACAAAATGGCCGATAAATCGGTACCGGAAGTGACGACAACAAAAATTTCAAAAACATATAAAATTCAGATCATGACTCATCATCTCTGAAAAAATGACTGAAATCGGCTGAATAGTTTTTGAGAAATCGCGTGCACAAAATTTGGAAAAAAAAAATAATAATAATAACTAGACACGATCTCGTTGCGAGCAACGAGGAGGTCTTCCGTCCGATTTTTAGAACAGGAAATGACCTTGCCTTTTATCTTCATCAACGAAACATATCAGGAAATGCAGATGTGATCTAAAAGAGCGATGGATGAAGGATTATACACCTGTAGGATCCTTAATTTTAAGGACCAGTCCCATTTTATTTCATATTAAATAAGAGGTCTATTGACTTAATAACAGGTCTAATAACCTGTAATAAAAAGAAACCGAAGAAAAAAAGAGGGCCTTCCTTTGTAAACGGAATACCCTAATAACAATAAGAATAGAAGGGTCTTCCGCTGAAGACGGAAGACCCTAATAATAAAAGACTGTATTTGTCTAAATCTTAATTGAAGAGTGTTTTTCAACTTGTACTACAGTCCAACAACCCTTTTATGTTGATTATCTTAGTTAGAAAATTAAATAAAAAGCAGAGAAAGAAATAGAGAGAAAGAACAAATCTTGGCTCCGGCGAGATTAGAACACACAGCCTTTGCAGTTGTTTCAAAACATGGCTGACGCGAAATAATTCCCGAATTTGTGTTTGAATTTGGGGCGTTTTCGCCCGGGAGAAGAGCTGAGTTTTTGTATGAGATGAAAAACAAAGTGTAAGATGTCTGACTATTTAGGTTTGGTAACAGTGCGAGGTCATTTGAAATATTGACGCGTGTTTTTGTCTGGAGGGGGGTGAAAAGACCCGAGCTTGATTTTCGTCGTAAATAAATCGAAAATAGAATTTTGAGGTGTGGATCTCGGGTTCGTGTAACAACTATTAGGGGAAGTCCTAAAACAATGACTGATGCAGTTTACCCATGTATTTCAGTGTTGAGAATTTTTGTTCGTGTCGTTTACTATTATGTTTGACTGTTTTATTTCAGCAGGATTGATAGAATCTTTATAAATGTAGAAATAACGAAATCAGTAACACGTAAATTTATTCGGTAAAAATTTGATGCAGTAATTTCCACAGTTCTAACATTCATAAGTAGTTCACACGCTATCGTAGATTCAGACTAAACGGAAAAAAAGAAATATACATGCAACAGAAATATTACGTTGCTGCACAGGGGCCAAGCCCATTTCAACATTAATTTCAATGAAACCATACATAAAGAAAGAGGTCGAACTCTGACCCAGATAGAAAACTATCAGCTCGCTTCAAAATCCTAAAAAATCAATTAATCTTTAAAACACTCGCAACGTGCATGTAATTTTCATAAAAGTAATGTCTGAGATACACTCCTGCCGAATTTTAAGTTGATGGGTCTTACAATAGGGGAGATATACGCATTATTCTCTCGAAGTCGCCAGTTTATTTTTACTCGGACATTTACCGGTCCAGAGCTCACGATGGGATTTTGCCTATGACAACAGCAGTATTGCAACAAGTCGAGAAACATTTGCAATAATCTTTTAAAATTTTACATCAAACGCAATTTATGGATTTACTTTTTACTTTTAAAGTTTTCAGAAATAAAATATATAAAATGCCATAACATTTACATGCTAAACACTACATATGTATGATGAGAGAGAGAGAGAGAGAGAGAGAGAGAGAGAGAGAGAGAGAGATTAATCAGAAATCGATTTGATCAGAGACATAAATAACATTTACGTCTCTGATTTGATAAAGAAATTTATAATTGTTTTATCTGCTTTTTCATATGTATTATATTTCTTTTTGTCTCAAGTTTTTCTTTGCCGACAATAACTGCATAATAAAAAATTCTGGTAAGTCAGCAAAAAAAATAACCTACATCATTAGAAATATAGTATGATTATTTATTCCCCATTTTCCCGAATCCAAACGATACCCAAGTGTTATGTCTAAATGACCAATGTTAAGCATTCAGTTGATAATAAAAATCGGTTTTTTTTTAATCCCAGACAGTCAATAGATTTGTTATTAAATCATTGAACAGTGAATTTCAAAAAATAACATCCGTAGACAATATCCCGTAACTAGAAAAAAATACGTATTTACTTTTTTTGACGTCAAATGTACATTAGCCTCTAGCCTCATTACTCCATGTTACCTGTAGTAGATCTTTTAGAGAGAGAGAGAGAGAGAGAGAGAGAGAGAGAGAGAGAGAGAGAGAGAGAGAGAGAGATTTTAGTGTTCAGGAATTCAATATAAACGCAACATTTGTCAATAAACGCATGTATACATGCATACATGTACATATCTAAATGTTTGAATAAATACAAAACAACCTTTCTTTTTAAGCTATGTAAAATACTAAAAACGTTGGTGCATTGCTAAATGTTGTGTGTATACAATCATTGAAATGGCGGCATTTCTTTGATGCCGGCAAAGCGATCCAGTGAACTCTAATGCGGTCGAACTGCAGGGGTGTTTCGGCGGCATGTCTTTGATGCCGGTAATGCGACAATCGTCCGAATTTAGCGAGCAGTTGACAGAAAAGAGCTCTATATTTGTACTGAAAAAAAGCCGCTATTATTTTTATTTATGACAAAAAGAAAACGGAAAACATTCAAATCCATCATTATAAAGATAAAATCGTTAAACAAAACACAGTTAAGCAAGAACAAATAATCGGCACTCGGGGACTGAACCCGGGTCGCCTGGACACAAGTCCACCACTCTAACGACTGAGCTACGCGGACTCTCGTTTCAGAACTTTGGAGCCCAAAATCTCGAGAATGCATGGATCGATTTTAAAACAGATTTCATATTCAGAGGTTTTTAGAGTGTCTCTATCGAATAGTAACATAAAAAAAATTCAAGTTCAAAAAATTGAAAAATTAAGGTTTTTCATTTCCTTCCGCTGACGACCGGAAGTGACGGCAGACGTTCGGATATGCGTAGTACACTGCGGCCGTTCACTCTCTACGATCTCTGAAAATTTAAAAGTTCTATCTTAAATACTTTTGGAGAAAACTCGTGAACAAGCAAAAACATAAAATCTTTAATATCTCGGGACCGGAAGTGACGACCAAAAAAATCCCATGTACTTTTCTTACAAATGTTGTCATAAACAAGATCTAAAATTTTTATCAAAATCGACTGAAGCGTTTTCGAGAAAACGTGGGAGAAAAAAAAAAAAGAATAATAATAATAGAGGAAAAGAAACAAAGCAAAAACAATAAGGTCTTCCGTTTCCAACGGAAGACCTTAATAAGAAACAGTACGAAAACTATAAGGTCTTCCGTTGGAAACGGAAGACCTTAATTACCAACAGAATCAGTACAAGGTCTTCCGTTGAAAACGGAAGACCTTAATAATTCAAAATTAGACACACTGTAAAACATAATACATGTACATATACTTTGCTTGCATGTAATATATCTAAGGCCCTAATATGTAATGTATCTAAATTATTAAATATATATACATGACTAAGATACTTGTTGGATTTTTTGTTTTGGTCATTATATTAGTTTTTAATAATATGTCACTTAAAATTTGCACATATATAGTTATAATTGATATATACATGTATTATTAGCAATTGATGGTAATTACTTTTATCAATTAAAGTTAATTAATAACACAAATTTATCTTAAGCATCAATATTTAAAACTAATAAATTACTTAACATATTTTATAGGAAATTTTAACTACTTGCGGGAATTATATTTAGATAAATCTTCATAATTTGTGTATAACTTACCTGATGACCATATTTGGAAATATGCTTTTGGCGGCCATTTTTAAATTATTATGCAAATTATGATGCAATTATACAGCTTGAAACATGACAATTTAAAAAATATACAGTTTGCTAAGACTTTAAACAAGATTTATTTTTAATTTTGAAATTTAAATAGCAAAAATGCAAAAAAATTACAATTTTGGTGGCATTTTTACCTACACATTGCATAATATAAATCATTACAAAAAACCGTACAATACTCAACTTTAAAATCTTATATCTTTGCTTCTAGATGGAATATTTCAATGAAATAAAGTTTTTTGGTTTTGTTAAAGTTTCCTCTTTCAATAAAATTAAACATGAATCGAAAGTAAATAGCTGGAGATTTCACATGACCCCCTATTAGCTGTTAGAAATATCTGATGCATCAAATCTTCAATATTCTTATATTAAAATAGTCTATTTACCTAGAATTTTTTTTTAAAAATATACAGTAGTTAATTAATGATTGCACATAGACCATCTGGTTTTAAATGCAATTATATATTTACGTTCGACCAGCTTTTAAATATTCAGAAATTTTTGCTTGCATCGCAATAGGGAAATGACAGCGCAGTCTACACTTGAAACAAAACTGCCGGTATTTCCAGTCGATTCTTGGTCGAAGCCCCAAGTTCAGGGCCCTGGGGAATTTGATGCAGCCACCATAATGAAATGACAAACACTGCTTGTTTTAAAAACAGTTTACTTGGTTTGTTATCAGACCTGTCAACATGCATTAGGATCAGATGTTTATAGTATACAATTATTTAGTGCTTGAGCAGTCGATAGACCCGAATATTTTTCCCTTGGTGCAGGGAACAGCTCAGTATGATCTATTGCCCGAGGCCAACGGCCGAGGACAATAGATCATACTGAGCTGTTCCCTGCACCAAGGGAAAAAAATTCGGGTCTGTTGACTGTTCAGGCATTAAATAATTGTTTTATTACCTAATTAATTCCGTGTTAAGTATTTTGTGTTTACAATTATAAATTTTAGAAGGTTTTCATACCATGAAGATGAATTTTAAGAACAATAGTAAAATTAACATAAGAAAGTTGTTTAGTCAGTAATACAAAACATCCCAAAGATTCTGTATCTTCAATTTATTCAACATAAACACGTCTGGAAACAGACACCAGTCCTTTTGTGGGACATTCTGTGAAAGCTGGAAAATTATACCAACAATAAATGAACTGTTCATATACCAAAATAATACATAGTTATCAAATCATCATATGATATCATACATATCAAAATTTTACATAAAGGAATTGAGTTTTACTGTTTATAGTTCTATATAAAAGGCCTAGAAAATCTGCACTGAAAATAGCATGATACTAAAAATAGCGAGATCGTTAATTACAGATATAAACCAAAATTCTGTCTTATTACTGACACATTATGAAAATTAACACCAGCATAAACTATTTATAATGTTTTAAACTTACATGGTTGCCTATTAAAATAACTCAGGATGAAAATTGTTGATGGGACTTGTGTCCGAAACTCGTGCTTAAAACACCGGAAGTATATAATAGAAAAACAAAAATCAGCATGGGGAGAAAATATAATTCCGGAAAAAATACAATGACACAACACTCCCCGTCTGATATGATAATATCACCCTTTTACTTAAACACGATCAAAATATTAATTAACCAAAAATTCACAATAACATGAAGTTTCACTTAACTTCAACGAATTTTTAACTAAATCAAGTTCTACTGTTCTTTTGGTACAAGAAGCACGACTTCCGTTGCTGGACGCCTGTAGATCTTCCTCTCTGGGCCCACGCGAACTTCAATGGTGCGGACACGCGAGTCATCACTATGGTGTGTCTTCTCTATTATACCCATTGGCCAGTCATTTCGATGCAAAGTGTTGTCCCGAAGGAGGACAAGGTCACCTTCCGTCAGATTTCTCTCATCCTTCTGCCACTTTTTTCTCTGTTGAAGTGAAGATAAGTATTCCATTTTCCATCTCTTCCAAAAGCAATTTGAAAGGTACTGTACACAGCGCCATTGGTTTTTGTGTAGATCTTTCTGGGAAAACTCCTCAAGGTTGAAAGAGTCCACAGTATGGGTTGTCTTCAAGGTCAGCAAAGTTGCTGGAGAAAGAGGATAGGGTTCCTGAGGATCATAGAAGATTCCAGCCAGTGGACGAGCGTTAATGATGGAAGTTACCTCAGCCATTAGAGTTACCAGTACTTCATGAGTAAGGCGTGTGACTTTGGCATCCAGGAGCAGAGAGTTCAAGATCTTCCTCGCAACGCCAATTAATCGCTCCCAAGATCCGCCCATATGAGATGCATGTGGGGGATTGAACTTCCACTGAATTCCCTTTTTCTTCATGAAATTAGAGAGAATGTTATCATTTACATCAATAACACTAGCATTCAGTTCCTTCACAGCTCCAACAAAGTTGGTTCCACAGTCTGAGCATATCACCCGTACTTCTCCTCTCAGTGCAACAAAACGGCGTAATGCGTTAACAAAACTAGAAGAGCTCATCTCTTCTAACACCTCAATATGAACCGCTCGAATGACCAAACAGGTAAATATAACTGCCCATCTTTTGGCTTGCGCCTTCACTCCTCTGGTATTTCTAGTAACTACACCCCAGGGTCCGAAAACATCTACTCCAACAAATGAAAATGGTGGGGCAGGTTGAAGACGAACTTCCGCAAGGTCGGCCATTTTAGGTTGCTGCTGTTTTCCTCTAAGTTTCTTACAGATCACACACCTTCGCAAGTAAGAGTTCACTTGACGACGACACCCGATGATCCAATACCCCGCACTACGTATTGCACCCTCTGTGAACAAACGACCCTGATGTTTTACTTCTTTGTGAAAATGATCTATGAGCAGAGTTGCAACGTGACTCTTCTTAGGAATAATGATTGGATTCTTTTCCTGGGTGGTCAGGTTCGAACGGCGAAGTCTTCCTCCAATTCTCAATAATCCAGTGTCGTCAAGGTAAGGGTCGAGGTCATAAATGGGACTCGTTTTAAGCACAGTCTGTCCAGATTTTAAGGCAATAATCTCATCCAGGAAAGCCTCATGTTGAATGACGTGAATGATCAGAAGTTCAGCAGCTCTCAAGGTAAGTGGATTTTTGTCCTCTCCATTTCTACGTTTGTGTAGTAAGTTCCATCTAACAACTTTCTGAATCAGCAATATTGCATGAGTGAGTTTATTCCAGGTTGAGAATTTCTCAAAACGATGCGACCCTAAATTGCAGCATGGTTGCACTTCCATCTTGCAAGATTTGACTTCTGAATCATCATCAAATTCTTCTCCACATAGTTGTGGTTCCTGATCATTGTTCCACAATTCATGCGTTACAGGTGGTCCATTTAACCATAAGCTATTCTGCAAGTCTTTCACTTGCACTGAGCGAGTGCCTTCATCAGCTGGATTCAACTTTGTGGAAATGTAGTGCCAGTCTTCAGGTTCACTTAGTCTGCGAATCTTATCCACACGGTTTGCTACATACGTGAAGAATCGTTTTGACTCATTTTTAATGTAACCTATGACAACTCTACTGTCAGTAAAAAAGGAAACATTGTCAAATTTAATGTCAATTTCTCTAGTAATAAGATCATACAGTTCAACAGCTAAAACAGCTGCACAGAGTTCCAGCCGCGGTATGGTGTGTCCATGCTTTGGGGCTAGCTTGGTTTTTCCCATAATGAATCCAAGTCGTTGTTCTGTTCCGTAACCCAGTTTCACATAAGCGACTGCAGCAATAGCCATTGTAGACGCGTCAGAGAAAACCAGAAGTTCTGTACTATGTGCTTGGCTTATCGGTACTCCTCCATAAGTACGCGGTACACAAAGCATTTCAAGACCTGACAATGATGACCTCCATGCATTCCATCTTTGGATAAAATCAGGCGGCAATGGCTCATCCCAATCCAAACCACTGGTCATGGCCTCTCTGAGAATTGCTTTTCCTGCAATTGTCACTGGGGCTACGAATCCAAGAGGATCAAACAGACTATTGATAGAAGAGAGGACACCACGTCTAGTGAAGGGTTTCTCTCCTATGTTTACTTTAAAGGTAAAGAAGTCCTCTTGAAGATTCCAGCAAACGCCCAGACTTCTTTGTGTTGGAAGATCATCAGCCAAGAATTCCGAATTCTTCAGGTCTTTAGCTAGATCTTGATGATCAAATGCAGCTAGTACTTCCTTGGAGTTGGAGGTTATCTTGTGAAGACGTAGGTGACCGTGTTCCTCCAGAGCTCTCTTTGTCCGTTGAAGTAACGATATTGCTTCTTCTGTGGTTGCATGTGAAGACAGTGCGTCATCTACATAAAAGTTTAAATGAACAAATTTCTTCATATCTTTGCCATACTTTTCTTCCGCAATGTCAGCTGTTTTTCTTAAGCCGTAAGTCGCCACTGCAGGGGAGGGACTGTTTCCAAAAACATGTACTTTCATCTGGTAGTCAACTAGGGGTTTCTCAAAATCATTGTCCTTGTGCCAGATGAATCTCAAATATCTCCTGTGATCTGCATCAACCATAAAACAATAAAACATTTGCTCAATGTCAGCCATAATTGCAATAGATTCTCGACGAAACCGCAGCAAAACTCCATACAGGTTATTCATCAAATCAGGTCCACTTAATAGTACATCATTAAGGGACAGTCCATCACACTTTGCCGACGAGTCAAATACTCCTCTGATTTTATCTTTCTTCTGTGGGTGGTATACCCCGAACAGAGGTAAATACCAACATTCAGTTTCAGGGGTCAAGGGCGGTGCTTGCTCCACATGACCAGCTTCAAACAAATTCTTCATAAATTCATGAAAGTGCATCATCTTCGTAGGGTTCCTTTGAAGGCTCCTATCCAGACTAAGAGCTCGATCCATCGCTTGTTGTCGATTAGTAGGGAGAGCAGGGCGTGGTTCTTTGAAAGGTAAGGGAGCAGTCCAGTGTCCCGATGAATCCTTTTTCATACCATTATCCATTATTTTCAGGAAAGCTCGATCTTCGACTGACAACGATGGTCGATTGTCCTCACTTGTGCGTTTGAATATTGAATTGTTCTCCACACACTCTGAAATATGTATTTTCTGATCACAAGGTATAAAAAAACCAACAGGGGTTTCTTCAGATTGAGAACATATCATAGTTTTCATAACATCAATAGATGATGGTGTATGCATTCCATCTAGGCATGCTTCTCCGATAATTACCCATCCCAATGGTAGTTGTTGAGCATAAGGTTGAGAGGAAGTACCTCTTATCTGGTCAAGAACGTGGTGTGCTCTTAAAAGATCCCTGCCTATAAGTAGTAATATGTTTGCCGAATCATCTATGGGTGGGATCAAGTCCGCTATCTTTGAGAGATGGGGGTGATAAATGGCAACTTCACGAGTTGGTATCTCATGTCGGTTATTAGGGATAGCATCACACTCGATCAACGTAGGTAAATCAAATGTTGTTTGTCCGTCCAATGAGCTGATAACAAATCCATGAGACCTTCTACCACTGACTATAGAGGATCCACTACAGGTAGACAGTTTGTATGATTCGCATGCTGTGTTCGGATCAAAAATTTCAAACAGTTCAGGTTTAGCCAGAGACTTGTTGCTTTGTTCATCAAGTATGGCGTACACACTAAGTGGTGGATGTTGACTGTGCTTGTGATGAATACTGATGAGCACAATTTTAGCACATGACTTGCCTTTGAAATTGCCACAGACTTCTGTGCACACAGCGTTAACCTGTGAAACGGGATCTGTGTTAGTATTAGGATGCGGCAATGATGTTCTGTCATAGCTCGATCTCTCCCCGCCATACGCCTGTACGGGTCTGTTAGTGTTATTGTGCATAGCAGCACAATGATATCTGCTACCACAAGTGTCACACTTCACATACACATGACAGTTATTTGACAAATGTTTGCCATCACAACACTTAAAACATTGTCCATGTTTTCTTAAGATGTCCTTCTTTTCACCGATGCTCTTTGAACGAAAGGCATTACAATCACTGGTAAGGTGGTGAGAATTGTGAATCGCACAGCGTATCCTTTCATTTTCTTCTGTTACACTAGTTTTGTTGGATGTAACGGTCTGTCTGTGAAATTGTCTGTTAGATTTGGTTTGTGACGCTGAGTTGCTCTGTGATGCGAATCGTTGTGATGTTTTCCTTTGAGGCACATTGTCAAAGTCAAAACCAGGGTCATTGATGACGTATGCCATATCCTGTACGAAGGTGCAAAACATACTGAATGGAGGGTACACTACATCATTGTTTCTTTTGAAGAGAATAGCTTTGTCACGCCACTTGTTTTGGTAGTTCCGAGGAAATTTGTGAATAACTGGGTTTACTCCATCAGCTGTGTCGAAGTAGCTCAAGGTTTGACAGTACTTTGGGTCATCCTTTACGGCACTTATTTCGTTCAAGGTATCGGACAGACGAAAATAGTCCAACTTGTTGTTGAAGTCAAATTTCTCGATTACATCATTTAACTTGTTCTTCAGGGCCTTTGTGATTCTGTCCGGGCTGCCATAATAGGAATCCAATCTTTCCCATGCTCTTTTGATCGCAAGAGATGAGTCACTTGTGTTAGAGTTCTTGATACTCTTCACCTGTTCATAAGGCTGTCCTTTAAGGTTGTGTATCATAAGGTCAAGTTCCACGGATGGTGAGGCATCAATCTCCTTCATCACTTCCTTGAATGTATTCTTCCATGCCAAGTAGAACTCTGAATCTCCAACGAAGGGCTTCACTCGTTCAAGAATAAAGCTTTTCTTAGTTAAAAAGTTTGACATGTCCATCACAGCTTGATTGAGAACAGGACTTGTGTGTGAATTAGGAGCATTAGGATTTGATGTACAACTTCCTTCAAATGGCTGGGCAGATGGATTAAGTCTTTTGTCTGGTACAGAGTCTGAGTTAACAGTATCTTTGGAAGTTGTCTGTACATATGTATTTTCAGCTGAGAATTGTTCTTGAAGGTGTCTATTCACTTGAGGTGACATTTCTGCTTTCACAAGATTACCGGTTATCGACTCGTTGTTATCCGGTTGAAATGGAGATGGGGAAGACACATCTGGAAACACTGGCAGAGTTCTTGTCACATAAGGGGTCCTTACTGGTGCTACGTGTTCTGGTTCTGGTGTCAACAGTCTGTTGTTGTCGTTTCCAATTTTCTCAACATTCAAACTCTGATTCACCACATAACGATTCGTGTGTGAGGTTGTCCAATCACTGTGTTCACTATCATTGTCCAAGCTTTCTTGAAATTCCTCCTCAAGAATTTTCACACTAAGTTCAGCCAATTCTGTGTCCTCTTCAGCCTTTACACGTAACAGCTGGCTCTCTATTGTAGCTTTCTGCACAAGGGCCTCAGCTTCTACCTTTGCTCTTTGACGCATGAGGTCACTTTCTCTGTCGACAAACTCCAGTTTTTTTCGTGCCAATTCAGCCTTTATTTTCTGATGAACATATAGGTCGGAGACTGTACTCGATGAATGTGATCTTGATGACTTGTGTACTGATTTAACTGACCTTGACTTTCTCGAGGGAGTTTTCTTCGAGTTGGCGATATTCTCAGTCTTTAGAACTGGAGGTTGTTTTTCTGTTATTAATTTCTCGCCTGAATTAAGAGCTTCTTTCACTTTGAATTGTATACTTGTGTAGATAAGCATATGAGACTGCAGTTCCATATGACTGTCTTCAGTATTTGTTCTGTTAAGGTATTCACAAAATACATCATGGATTCTAACATACTCTAAAAAGTCTCTCTTTATGAGTTCCTGTGTTAATTTCAATGTGTCCTGATTTTCTGTCTGGTCAATGATGAGGATATTTTCATCAATAAGTCTGTGTAAACGTGCTAATTTTATAGAATACCTCTGCACTTCATCTTCAAAATATCCCTGTCCTTTCTCTGTGAGTTTCCTGGTAGTCCTTGGGTCCATCTTTCACTGTTTAGTCAGTAATACAAAACATCCCAAAGATTCTGTATCTTCAATTTATTCAACATAAACACGTCTGGAAACAGACACCAGTCCTTTTGTGGGACATTCTGTGAAAGCTGGAAAATTATACCAACAATAAATGAACTGTTCATATACCAAAATAATACATAGTTATCAAATCATCATATGATATCATACATATCAAAATTTTACATAAAGGAATTGAGTTTTACTGTTTATAGTTCTATATAAAAGGCCTAGAAAATCTGCACTGAAAATAGCATGATACTAAAAATAGCGAGATCGTTAATTACAGATATAAACCAAAATTCTGTCTTATTACTGACACATTATGAAAATTAACACCAGCATAAACTATTTATAATGTTTTAAACTTACATGGTTGCCTATTAAAATAACTCAGGATGAAAATTGTTGATGGGACTTGTGTCCGAAACTCGTGCTTAAAACACCGGAAGTATATAATAGAAAAACAAAAATCAGCATGGGGAGAAAATATAATTCCGGAAAAAATACAATGACACAACAAAAGTTATCTTTTAATCTTGTAGCAATTTCCCTTTTTCTAAAATACATTGCCGGTCCAATAGATCGCAGTCTATTGACCGGCGGTCCAATAGATCACAGTCTATTGACCGGCAGTCTAATAGATCGCAGTCTATTGACCGGCAGTTCAATAGATCACTTTCAAATCTGAATACACATACAAAATAGACGAAAATATTTAATTTGTAATAAAACAACAAAATCCCTTTGATTAGGTAATAAATGTTTATAGAGCAGCAGAATTACAGTCAGCATAGCACATATGGTGTATCAGTGATGTGTAACACAGAGTCAGGCATGATTATAAATAAAGTGAAACACAAAATGCTAACTTTTCTATGTAAAATTTATCAAATCATCTACAGTCATGCATACTTTGAAAATTTTTTTTTGGGGGGGGGGGGGGGGGGCGAGCGCCCTCCACGCCCCCCCCCCCCCCTTAAATCCGCCAGTGATCGTGTTATAATTCATCATCAATTTAGATTTTATAAACATTATAACAAACCTGGATGTTGTTCAGCGTTCTTGTGTTAAAATCTCGTATCTAAGACATGCTGTTACATCGACTTTGGACCCTTCGTTGGGATGTACAGTATCTAAGGACGCGCTAGAGCAAAATGTCGGCGATGTACAGGTCGTTGCTAAAATATGTCCGATGAAGGATATTCCTTACGTGTATTGTAAATAGTGCTGTATACATTAATTATATTTTGTATTGGAAGGAAATTTTACTTGAAAACTCAGAATTTTGTTTTATAATGCCTGTTAAAATGTTAATAAGATACACACCAGAACTGTATTCTTAGAGAATATAAGAATACGTTATAAGGTTTATTGTGGGACAGTATCTATGAGCAATTAAACATTTACTGGTACTGTACAAGTATAATCATCTTCACATATTCTTGGATTTTAAAACAACTTTGACTATTTCTTTAGTAGTAAATAAATGACGCAGTTTTCATAACCACGAGAGCAAAATAAGAAATTTTCTCTATTAATTTTAATCAATTTTTTCCTAAATTGATATCCGTTTTTTTATTAATTTGAACCCATCCACAAGCGTGTGCCAAAAAGATATTTAGCTATAATAAATATGACGTTATAAGGAATCATATATTTAAAGGAGATTTTGGCACATGACTGTGGAGTGTAGGAATTTTTCGAAAAATGATCATAAAAAATCAATTGTCTTGCCATTTTTACTAAACATGACGTTTCCATGACGATAATATGACGTCATAGGACGTGCAGTTTTTCCTAATTTTCATATTTTCTTGAAGCACTCATTCAGTTGATTCTTTAATGATATCATGAGCAGTGCAGTGCAATCATTTTTTTAATCAATAACTGAGGCCATTTTAAGCCCTTATTGCCCTTTCATTATTCTCATGGAGTAAAAATATCGACTTCCGTATTAAAAATGATAGTGTCCGATAGTATCATTGTCGCATTGGAATAGATTAAGAACTCTCTCTCTCTCTCTCTCTCTCTCTCTCTCTCTCTCTCTCTCTCTCTCTCTCTCTCTCTCTCTCTCTCTGATTTCCATGTTGATGAGAACCTAATTTCAATCCAAAGATAAGGACTGCCCTGTTGAAATACTGCATATGGTTAAATAGGAAAGTAGTTAAACAAATTGATACATTTATTGACCTTATTTATAATGGTGATCTCTTGATTCCAAGGGTAGGCCTCGTTGAAAATTAAACATGCTAATATATATAGTTAGACAAGAAAGTAGATAAATATTTATTGGTACATCTACGTTTAAGGGGGGGGGGGGTAATACCGATTATTATAGTTCAAAAAATGGTACTTCCCATTGAAAAAATGTATGCAAATAATTCTCTTAAACAATGAAATGCTTTCTTTGGCAATTCATGCGGGATATGAAGGTAGCGGTATTGCATAAAAAATATATAACCCGCGTTAGCAGTTTATGTAAAAAACATTCTGCAGTAATCCCTTACTTCATAACCCACATGAGTCATCAAAGAAAGCATGTTATTGTTTATATTTACATCTTTTTTAACAAATTAATAAACTGATTGTAAAAAGTAAGTAAATTCCCTAAATTACAGTTAATGTACATCAGTACGTAAGCTAAAAGGAACAGTCAAATCGTCTCCTATGTGAATATGAGTCTGACATCATTATGATTATTTCGTGCAGCCTATGAATACATACGACTTCAAAAAATATCTAAACTGTTTGTACCATTTAAAATCTTACTATTTTCTTGGTATTAATAAATAAATCAACTCTCAAAAATCACTCTAAAACAGTGCAAAATATGACTGAAACTGTACCTAGTTCTTAATGGATAAGTAGTAGATAAATAGTAAATAAGCATAAATATACAATATTTACTATTTTCGCGGCCATCTAGGCAAGCCTAAACACTTGCATTCAATGACAAACGGAACTTAGCGCGCTTGTCGCACACTACGCTGTCTTTAAAATAAAGGTGAAATACAGTTAAATGATAATCTGAGAGAACCGGAGCAATACACACTGCAAAGAAACATACATATCATAAAACACAATAGCAATAACTCACAAAAGATTCCGTTCGTCATCAAGAGGAATGATTATTTGTCAATTGTCCTGGGCATTTAAAAAGATAGTTTGCACAAAGCGGTTATAAAGAATACTCATGTTGCATTATATCGTATAACATGTAGAAATTAAATTCATTCTCTTTATAAATTAACCAATTAAATAATCCTTAGTGCTACGTTGTTATGACCATAGGTACACTTTTTGTCCGTAAGTGGCATTGTTCCCTCCATTTGGATATTATTTTCATAGAAAATTCCATTCTGCAGCTAAAATAATTCTTTAAGGTCGACCGACACTTCAGGAGAATTTCAAATTACATGCAATTGTATTCAGTCGTATTCTTGTTTAATAAGTAAATTAGAAACAATCAAATACGTTAGCCAGGCGGTAAATGGATCATTATATCTGAAATTTCATTACAAATACTGAACTTAATGAAGATAAACTTATTCTCAACAGTATTTACATTTATGTTGCAAGTTTGATGACGTGCTATACATTAATTTTCACGCAAAATGTTTCTTTCCTGATGTGCATCTGACTCAATTGTTTGAGGGGAATTTACATATAAAACGTAAACAGTAGTACTGAAGGTTATTAAACACTATTCTCAAAATATTATAAAAAAAATAACAGGGATTTTGCTCAAAAATGAATTTAGCAAGTTAATATAAATTATTTTCAGTTTTTATGAAATAACGACAGGATTGCAACCTATTAGCTCAAAATCCAATATAAATCTACTTAACATAGCATTAGTTTTCTGTTACACATACAATTTATCGAGAGAAAAATGGGTTCGGGTGAGGATAATTATTATAACTCGTTCTATGTACTTTTGATTTGACTTTTCTCATAGCATAGCTTAATTTAGTCGCCACTACTCTCCGCCAGAATCATTGCCATGCCGCCAAAAATACCAACGCATGCAAATAAGAGAGAGAGAGAGAGGGAGAGAGAGAGAGTTAACATTTCAATGCATTTAAATTATACCCTCCAAGTTCCATATTGGGATATGTTACGTTTCTGTTGGGATGTTTGGTATTGGATCGTCACAGTGACATGTCAATATACAAGAACGTGACTCGATTAAAGAATAAGAGAAAGAAGGGAAAGTAAGAAAACAGGAATATCCTTTACACATGTAGTTTGTACTTCTTCTACGTCGTTGACAAAAAAGGAGGGATGACACAAACCTGAAGTCAATATTTTTGATCAATAATCAAAATCTTCAAGTTATGTTTATTTTGCATTTAAAACAAACAATCTTAAAGAAAATAATCAAAATCGTGGTGGAAACGGTAGCCTAGATACACAGCAATAACTTTCAAATTTTGTGATTTGATTTGTAATGGCCAAATTTAGCTACAGGTTTAAATTAGAAATAATTGCATGGGGACAGTATGCGGGATTAAAATGAGGTGAACAAATGTAAAACTATAAGTATATACACTAATCCATTGTTCTGCACATGTCAATGCAGATTATACTGAAAAGTGGTTCATATGGGCTATGAAGGTACATGTACATGTAGCTAGTAAGGATAACGCCGTTTATGCACTTATTTCTGCTAGCTACTGAATACTTATGAGGTTAAAATGAAGCCCTTTAAATTTATCATCATCAAACAATACCTTACACATATTTACATTACAACATACAGTTATAAAAGAAATCAGTCACTGCAAGGACATAAACACACATAACTTTAGTCATCTCACTATATACATGCGGCACTTACTGTGACACGTATATTACATTTACATTATATTATATTTAATAGAATGCTTTTGCATAGTCCGTCATTGTAAGTGGGTACAAGAACCTGTCTATACATAAATCAACTAAAATAAACAAATTTGCTAAATATTGCTTTGTCCTTCATATAAGGATTGAAGATAATAGATAATTAAGTATCCCTACATTAGAGAACATATATCATGCGCATAAATCTTGTACAATCCGTGTAATCATCAGTCCTTTTCAAGAAATTTAAATACTTTGATCACATTGCAATTGTTTTGTCCTAGATATAATTTTCCTTTGTCACTGACACACAACCCCCATGGGTCTTTGACATCATGTCTATCATTTAATATCACCGACAGAAACCTGCCATCTATGTCCAGCAGATGGACACTCGGGTTAGACTTGTGTTGATTGCACACAAGTACGTGTCCGACATTGTCAGTACATATTCCTGTTGGAGAGAAGTCTCCATGCAGCGGACGGCCATCGTATGAGAATCTCTGTTTACCTTGTTTATCAAAAACTTTAACAAGGCAAGCAAAGTTGTCAGAAATACATATGTCTGTATTAATATTCTCACAGAGATACAAAGGTGAAACTCTGAAACTTTGACTGCTTTGAATTTTGTAATATTCAAATTCAGGAAACAATTGACCGTTCTTGTCATATCTAGTTATATTGGACCAATATTCGTTCCCTGATGAAAAATAAACTCTAAGCAAAATGTCTCCATTTATTTGTGAAGAATAGATGCTTAAAGGTGTATGTTGTGGAGTAAACAGTGTTTCTTTCTCTCCATTTGATTTCACCCGAATTACTTTGTTCTTTTTAACGAGGAGAACATCTCCATTTGAATCCACTGTATGTGACGCACTCCCCCATATGTCGTAAATTGTAAATTTGTCGAGAATAGTACCACTGTGATCAATTTTCATGACGTGTTTATTGTTGTTGAACCAAATAGTTTTAGGTGTAACTTGAGAAATATGCATTACTTTGTCAACATTTGGAATGGAAATTTCTTCGCATTTTTCCATCAATGGAACAAAATCCGGTTCTATTTGGAAAATAGGCATACAATTAATATTTCAAATCGTTATTTCAGTAAAAACAATAATCACAAATACATGAATTAAAGATTAGACCAACATTTATACCTGTTTTAATGTTAGGAATTTCTCGTCCATGCATCAATATCCCCTTTTCACCGAGTTTGCCCTGGGGCAAAATAAAAAAAAAATGTCATTGTAAGTCGAGTAGAAATTACAAGGAAGTAAACATTTTTAAAAGATATTAAATTGTACAAAAATTGCATTTTGTGAGATACTTGTAAAGTAATGAAATTCAGAAGGAGTCCATGCGTCTTTTACAAAGCTGAAGTTCTACAGAAAGCGTTCAGATGAGGTTAATTGTAGGTAGATGAAAACATATATGCAATGAAAATATGTGCTTCAAAGATTATTTCCCTAATGATGTCACAATGTAGACAATGAAATCATAAAGGAGACAATTTTATTTTGAACTAATGGTTAAGAGCAAAAACTAGGCGTTTTTGACGAATTATTGACTAGCAAAGAACAATAACAAGCTAGGTCAGTTTTCAATTTCAACTATAATGTGTATATTCATATAAACAACAATACAGTGTATATGTGAAAATGGTAATTGAGCAGACCTGCGCTGTATACTTATGTAGGTAAAATATAAAGGCAAAATGACAATTTATTCATTTGTTTCAAAATTGTGGAATTGACTCATTTTAGTTCTGTCATAAATTAACAACTTTTAAAAAATGATCTAATATCAAGATTATTGTGATATAAATTTTCTGTTTAATTAAGAATTAAACAGCATTTTAACTGGGATATAAGCTTAGTTAGTCACGATATAAAATTTTATGAAGCTCGAAGGGCTTCTCAGAAGATTTGATTAAGTAACAATAAAGTTGGACTTTTTAACATTGCTGTTTATTACTTATATTTACGATTGAGAAAGGCAAATCATTCAGAGGTATTAATATATCCGTGTTTTCATATTTACAACAAGCATTCTGAGAGTTTTGCAATACACGTCTCCTACCGGTTTGTGGAAATTGTGAAAACAATGCACTGTTAGGCAGAATATCGAACCCGAACATTAAAAAATTGGAATATAAAAAATTGATTTTCTCGAAAATATGTCAACCAGACGTTACAAAAGTGTAAACTTGGTCTGTAGTTTGACATTTCGAAGCTGTTCAGCAAATTTCATATTATTCCTCAAACGCATAAAGAAAAAAAAGTGTGGAAAACTGAAGTGTGACAGACAGACGGACGGACAGACGGACGGACGGACTGACGGACGCAGAGGAAAGCTACAGTCCCCTCCGGTGAAAACCGATAGTGGACTAATAACGCAACCGTCAAATGATACACGCATGCGGTAATCATTGTGAATTCATTGTAAAGTTCACATAGTTAACCTTCTTTAACGTCTTTCAGAGATTCACCCCTGCGAATGTGTTTGGATTGTTTTCGTTATCAGTGCTAAGTTTACAAGAGGCCCATGGGCCACATCGCTCACCTGAACAACAGTTCCTTGTTACATTCTATTTCGTAGCATATACTATTTCTACCTGCACTTTCTAAAGAAAGTTCGGTATATTGTTGTTACCCTGTTTCGTCCGTTCGTCTGTCCGTTGTTGTATAGCAGTTTTCCCCCATACTAGCTTTTCCCCCGGAAAACCTACTATATAGTAGCCTTTCCCCCCAGGGGGAAAAGCTACTATATAGTAGCTTTTCCCTCATAGTAGGGTTTCTCCCTCACGTTTTTGATTCAGATTTTATAAAAAATATATATGGAAATCCAGCAAGGATTAAAATCAATGTTTCTGCACTCCCAGGTTAAATACATGTTTACCTGCATTCATCTGTACAGATTAAGTTTCGTTTTGCCGATTTATTAATTTTATAGACAATGCTGAAAGTTGAACATTGTGTGTAATGGAATAACACAAAGAACTTTATTTAGGTAATTTATTGAAAAAAGTTTTACAAGTTATACACTTATATGCATAATCTGTGTTCTGAAATTGTATTAAGCGAGAATGTTTTAAGAAAGAATTTTTTATAAATGTATCAGACTGTTTGTCTATTTGTGAAAATTTCATCCAGGCTAAACCTCTGTTTTAGAGAAATTTTGTTTCCGATGTTTCAGAGACCGATTTTTAAAATCCTATTATAATAATTATAGTGCATATTCTTTGGGGTCCAATGTCTCATAAATTAGAGATGACCATATCACCATATTTTTATAGTGGCAGTGGTTTACCACTCGGAAAATTTTAGCCCTCAGGGTATGGGCCCATGATGTTTCAGGGCCCGATGTTTAAAACCCCATTATAATGATTGAATAGTGTTGTATAAGTGGGGACCCGAATCTCAAATTCTAGAGATGACAAATTAACCATATTTTCACAGTGATAGTGGTATACCACTAGTAGATGGCACCGAAAATTTAAGCCCCCATGCAGGGTAGGAACCTTTGTTGTTTTCGAGCCCGATGTTTGAAATCCAATTATAAAGAATATGTATTTTTTAGGGCCTCATATCTCAAAAACTTTAGATGACCACATGGACATATTTTTATGGTCATTTAAAAGTAAAAACATCATTTAAAAATACACAATCAATCATATATTTCTTTATCAAAATGATTGAAAATTACATTTAATTCTGCTGCTTTTTTTTTGATTTACGAACAAAAATTTTGAAAAAGATACACGGGTAAAATTCATTATTCTTCAAAACATTTAATCAATTCATAATATGACTAATGATATAATAAATAATTAGATAAATAAATCAATGAACTTTTATTCATAAAAGGAGAAACCGAAAATCAAAAAATAAATAACCAACCTAAATAAGCGCATATACGACTTTTTTACTTGTTAGTTGATAAGAAGAACAAGCTTATTTTTTTTAAAAAGTCAGCTCATCACAATATATGTGTTTGTTGTTTTTTGTGGGTTTTTTGGTTTTGTTTTTTTTTTTTTTTTTTTTTTTAATTTTCCTTGTTTAATTGTTTGAAGAAATAATATGGTACACAAGTAAATCTTTATTGCAAAATTATGAAACAAATAGTATAAATTTTTTAGGTAATTGAATCATATGTCTTGATTTATATGGCATCGTTTTCAAAATTGTATATTTATAAATCACGTTGCAAACTTAAAAGTGGAAAAATTAGTAAATAGTGAGTGACAATATAAACATAAAGTTAGTCCAGGCTCCATTTCACATTTTCCAAAGTAAGAAGCAAAGATACCGACATTGTTCCGGTTGTAAAGACATTTCATTGTTTTTAAAAAAGTTTACATCATAATATCTCGCGTTTCGTAGTAATGTGCTTAAAAATATGAATATGCGTAACTTTAAAACGAAATGGTAAACACTTACTTTACACATGTTTTAATACATACTTTAAATATCCATTACCCATGATTTACAACCCCATCAATCAAAGTAAAACTAAAATATTTCAGTTTCTCATCATATCATTGCATCCTGTCTCCCGTTTGATATTTAGAAGAAGATATATAATTGTTTTTAAGATCGTCAATTCTAACGGTAATAATTTAAAATTGATAGCCTTTTGGACGAAGGGAGTAATACATTTCCACTTTTTATTCCCTTCCCCTACAAAATTAAAGTGGTACGGTGACTAAAATAGATGTTTTACTTTTTGATTTTGACAACGGAAATAAAAAGAGCTACTCGAGATTTCATCAAACGGAAGGATTCGCGCATCATAGGTCATCACCTATTAATTTACAGGTCATTTAAACTCATCCGGAAATTGCACATGTAAACAAACCGAGTTGTATTTTACTTCGGTTTAGTGTCACGTGATTGCGATTTCTGTCTAAAAATAGTTACAATGAGATTGACACACTGATAAAAGAATTTGAATTTGAAGCTATTCGATGTCTGTGGTAAGAAATATGCACTCATAGAGAATGCATCTTAATAAGTGTAAAATAAGAATTTTGTGTTGGCCAAACGCGTAATTCTATTTTTCTCTTTTTAATTTGATTTATTTACTTTGAAACACCGTAATTTTTCAAAAGTTCATCTTTTCATTTGATATATAAAATATGTGGAAATCGTGTAAAAATTCGATATTTGCTGAATCATGGCATTTGTGCGTCACCATGCCCCTTTTAGTCAAGATTAGTCAGTTAGTTCCCTTGGAGAAGCTTATACACTGATGGTAATACATTGGAAAATTAAAGTTCCAAACCGGCGTATTTTCACTCAAATGTGTTCTCACGTGATCATAACGTCGAAGTCAAAACTGTAGATAAGCATCGATGAGATGAAAAAGATTCGAGGTATTCCGAAATCCGTGTAAAAGGTTTTCCAAAAAGGTGTGAGAACATGTGAAATAAACGATGAAGACACATGAATATTATGAAGGCGCATGCCTTTGTTCATATTTGGGGTTGAAAAACCATGTATTTTATTCTATGTATTAATAAATGCCATAATTATCCATTTTTGTGAGAAATTAATATCATATCAGTTATTGCAAATTATTGTCCCGAATGGTCCGCAATAAACATGGCCGGAAAGTAAAAAATGGGGGGAAATCCACTATATAGTAGGTTTTCCGTGGGGGTAATCTGGCTATAAAAAGGGGGAAAGCCCACTATATAGTCAGATTTCCGTGGGGGGAAAACTGCTTTATAGCCATTTTTCCGGGGGGAAGAACTGCTATAGTGCCATTTTTCAGGGGGAAAGATGGCTAGGGGGAAAAGGCACTATATAACACCGTCCGTCCGTCCGTCCGTCCTTGGAGTTTGATTTGGAGTGTCATGTTGTTTTGTAAAGAGGTTTCAAAAATACTCTGGTAGTCCTGAATAATTGGTAAAAATGACGTTTTTTCACAAAAAACCTTCTTCCTCAAACTCCTCCTACATTTTCAACAGTACACAAATAACCTCTTGGAATATGTTTTAGGGTATCCTATAGATGCGCAATAAGGTTTCGGAATTTTCAATTTTGTCCTGGGGTCATTTAATGGCTGAAAAATGACTTCTTTTTTTTTTTTTTAAACTGGTTTCAAAAACGTCATTTTATTTTGGCAGTAGCCAAATGATCTTCTAGAATATGAAGTGTGATCAGGTTCCAGAATTTTTTTTTATTACAAGGATCAGTGGGCAACAAAAAATGACGTTTTTTTCTGCAAAAAAAGTATGGTTCCCAGAACTCCTCTTTCAACTTTTGGAGTAACTATGTCATCTCTTGGGATATAATTGGGGCTGTCCTATAGATGTGCAATAAGGTTTTAAAAATTTAAATTTCATCCAGGGAGTCAAATAGTAGCAAAAAATTGACGTTTATCACTCCAAAAAAAAAAAAAAATCCCAGAACTCCTCTTATGATTTAATGGATAGACACATCATATCTTGGGATATGATAGGGACTGTTCTATAGTGCATTACGGTTTTGAAAATTAAAGAACTGTGTGCGGTTTTATGCATTTTTTGCCCCCAAAATTAAAGTTTTAAAAAGCGCTTTAAAAATAAGAGTGAAGATAGTTAGAATCATATTAAAAATAATGGTGCAAAAGGTTATCACCACAGTGACATCATAGTGTAGAAATGACGTCATGAAGATTGCCTTATTTTGAAAAATAGATGTTTTGAGGCAAGATATGGGTGTTTTTCGATGATTTTTCGATTGGGAAACATTGGGCGCAGGCTTGCTCAAGTAACATTTTTTAGTATAATGTGTATAATTATCTGAAGAAAAAATATGTTAAAATCTTACTTGAGCAGACCCGCGCTCTATATTTCCGAATGCAAAATATAAAGCAAAAAGGAGAATATTTTTATCCGTTTGCAAATTTGCGGGAATAAAGTCATAAAGTTGACGTCATAGATAAATAGCCAATGAGCAATGGTGGTTATAATTAAGATTAAAGTGATAGGCGTCAACTGTACAATGATTTATGAAGATTTGATTTTATACGACACTATTTAAAAATTAGTTAAAATTGGGGGCAGATATTAGACCATACCGCACAGAGTCCTTTAACCCTAAGGCCCATTACCTACATACCGTTTGATGCCCTTTACCTTAAAGGGTCAAGAATATATATGGTTAAGGGGTGGGGATCCCAACCGTTTTCGAGATATTTGTGCACTTCCTGTTCAAGGGGGATCACGACCACCCCCGAGTCCCATGACCTACATACCGTTTGATGCTCCTCGACACAAAGAACAAGAATATATATGATTTAAGGGTGGGAATCTCAACTGTTTGGAAGATATTAAGGGACTTGCTGTTCGAGGGGGATCAGGACCACCCACAGGGCCCATGACCTACATAACATTTGATGCCCCTTGATACCGGTATAAGGAACAAGAATATATATGGTTTAGGGGTCATGATTATAACAGTTTCTGAGTTATATGGTAATTTCCAATTCCTGGGGGTCGGGGATGACCCCAGGGGTCAGATCTAATAAACCTTATATATTGCCAGTACACTCAATATATGATTATGAAAACCCTATATTATTATCCTTGTCTGTTTTCAATAGAGTCTACGATTCTTTCCATAAGGTTCAATGTTAGAACCCACCACCCCCCTCCCCCTCCCCCCCCCCCCCAAAAAAAGAGTGGTTGTCAAACCCCAAATGAGAAAAATCAAACTAGGGTGCACAACTAGATATGCAGGCCTATTGTATCCTAGAGTTTTGTACGATTTTGTTAAGCCATCTCTGAGAAACAAGTTCAGAGCGGGAAAGAAGAAAAAGAATAATGATACATGGACCGGTAATAAGAACCGTACAAAAACAAATTTCATTTGGGAGACTTTATAATAAAGATTAAATAGAGATAGGATCATCAAACATTAATAATTTTAAGATAATTGACAATTTCTGATTTTAAGGGGTCAGGATGACCCCTTAGGGTCATGACATATACCATAATGATCTGATGCTCTGATGCACCATGACCAGAGGAGGAATAATATCATTGGATTAAGGTGGGAATCTCTATGCTTTTATGATATTTGAGAATTTCAAGAAAAGCACTTGGGATCATGACCTACATACAATCTGAAATGCCTTGAACAAAGAAACAATAATATATGTACATGATATATGATTCAATTAAAGAACCCAGATATAGATCTGTCGTCTATGTTTTGTAATACTTCCTAAGTACACGTATTTAAATGTATTAGTTTGTGTTTTGTTCTATACTATTTATGTTCATGACTGTAGTATGGCTTACTTATTTTAAATTACATCCAAAAATTGGCAAATATATGACTTGGAACCCCCACCCCCAAACAAACTCAAATTTAAACTGTCATTTAAACTGCCCCCCCCCTTCCCCCTGGAAAATTTTCTGAACCCGGGCATGTATTTCTCAAACTATAGATAAATTGAAATAAAAAAAAATTGCATTTATTTATGCTTAAAATGAAAATAACCTTACATTTACACTATTCTTCATTTTTGAATGATCTATTAAAATCAAAATATAATTTGGGGTCTAAAAAGTTTTATAAACTGGTAAAAAATGTTGAGATATGATCACAAGTCATATTTCTACCTTAGGATCAATAACTAATATTCATCAACAGGTTAGAATTAATAACAATAAATGATTCAAATTATAAATATTTATACTCCACATCCACACACACCCCAATCAAACCTGGTTCTAAAGATTCAGTCTTCTTACATTCTTACTTGTGTACAGTAGTAAATTTTAAATCATTTCTTGATTACATTTTCTCTCCTTAAATGCAATTTAACATTTTTGAAATTGCTTAATTTAATTTTTGAGATATATAAACAAAACGTTATTTGCATGACTGTGTATTCGCCTATTTGGGGCAATTGTTAAGTCTCCTAAACAAAGCAGTGTCATCGGCTAGGAATTACCCACATGGATCAAACACTACATATGAATAAGATAAAATACATTATTATTTCTTGTTCTAGAATGTCAGGGTGTCTCCAAGTGGGAATAACCTATATACAATTTGATGTGCAAAGACACAAAGGGCAAGAACAAAATTATATGGTTTAGGGATGAGGATCTCAAAAGTTATCAAAATATACAGTGTATCATCATTTTCTATTTCATAAAGGGGGGGGGGGGTAAAGACAACACCTGGGGGTCATGTATTTTACAGCATTTGATGCATCATAATAACATAAGAAGATATTTTGTATTTTCCTGTTTCATGGGGTCAGAACAATCCCATAGGGTCATGGCCTACATTGTATTTGATGCATTATAATACATTAAGAAAGAAAAACCCCTTCCTTCTTATTATAAATCATATAAAAATGATAAGTCTCTACACTTACTTATACATGTAATACACAAATTTAATACGAAATTGTTACAGGGTCAATATGGGGTCAACTAAATACTGTAAGTCTGACAACTGAAAAAAAAAACTTTTACAATTAAAATGACAGAAATTTTACAAATGCAATAGGATAGGTGACGATGATAAACTAATCTAAATATTAAAAGATGATGATACAGTATGCTAGCAAAGGGAGTTCACCTATATAGAAAGTGAAAGTAATACTTATGTACACACCAGTGTCTCATAATATTGTGCTACTATATTACACACTATACATGTATTATGCACACCTATATTGGTCAACATCATAATGATAATCCAATTAGAGCACAATATGAATCCCTTTAGCTGATCATCACAACAGAAATGTTAATGCATGTTAATTAATCCTTTTCTACATTTGAAAAACACATACATGTATGTACATCTAATCGAAGAGCTGGGTAAAACTAGTACCAGCAATTGAAACCTGTAGACCTGTGTTTTGTAATTAAATTCAGACAACGATCAGTTATTAGTAACATGCATGTATTTTTATAACCTATTCTTCAAAATCTTTTCTGCATATGAAAAACACATATATGTATGTAAACCACCTGAAACCCATATAATCGAAGAGCTGGGTAAAACTAGTTTCCGCAACTGAGACCTGTAGACCTGTGTTAAATTAATGTGTACATAACTTCAGACAAAGATCAGTTATTTGTAACATGCATGTATTATTATGGCCTATTCTTCAAAACCCCCTGCACTATCATATCAGGAAAATAACAGCTTTAAGGCGGTGCAGGACTCATGCATATTGTGATGTATACTTCCTATTGAAATAAACAATAAAATATAAATATAATATTTTCCCCCAAAGTAATGTTACCTTACGGGTTAGAGCAATTACGGGTTAGAGCAATTACGGGTTGGAGCAATTACATGTCTGTAAGGGCATTGGAGTCTGAGGTGTATTTTTGGTAATTTTACTATTGATTTAAATGAATTTTCATAGGGGGGAAGGGGAGGGGCTGGACCCATCACTCCCACCCCTTTTCTATACCGTGCACACGATTTTGTACATGTAGGCACACAGAAGCAAATCTAAAGCCGGCAACCGCTGCGGAGAGCGGGCATAATTTAATTTTGTTTGTAATAATCATATAGACCAGTATACTTTCTATGACATGAACAGTTAAAATTATTGATTAACTTAAAACAGTTAAACCCCAAATTGCACATAAAGTGCTGCTCATGTGTTATTATGATATGGGGAGGGATCTCATCCTTCAGTTATGAAAATTATAATTTTTATATGTATAAGCGGAACTTGCATGTGGCCTTCATTTTTAATCCAACTGGTAAAAAACAGTGTTATTTAGGGGCAAACACTTAGTGCGGATATTACTGTCTAATGACAGCATCTAGTTTAAACTTGGAACCCCTTTTATGGGGCCCCACTATTGGTCTGTGTTTTATGATTGGCTTTAACAATTTAGAATCTACACTATCTTAGGATGCTTGCATAGTAATCTCACTAACTGTAGCTTTGTAGTTTTTGAGATTAAGATTTTTAAACATTTTCCAAAATATATATTATTTATGTTAAACTTTAATCCTTTTTGAGACCCCAGTATTAGTCCAGTGGTCACAGCTTTAAGGATGCTTGCATAATAACCTCACAAATTGAAGCATTTTAGTTCTTGAGAAGAATATTTTTAAACATTTTTTTATATATTTTTTAGTTTTGAAACCACCTCAGGCCCACGTTTATCCGGGGCCACTATATTTTCATGATATATACTAAGTCTAGCTTGTGTGTAATTATTGGCACTTCTGATGCAGTGGTTCTCGAGAAGAAGATTTTTTAACATTTTTCCTACGTATTTCTCTGTTAAACCTTGAACACTGCCTTGAGCCCCAGTTTTGGTTTGTCTGTGGGTCACGGTTTTTACAATCTAGAATCTTCACAAGCTTTGGTGTAAATATTGGCAATTTCTAGTGCAGTGGTTCTTGAGAAGAAGATTTTTAAAAAATTTCCCTATGTATCCCTATGTTAAACTTTTAACCCTGCCTGAGGCCCCATTTTGTCCGGGGTCACCATATTTACAATTTAGAATCTTCACTATACTAACAAGCTTAGGTGTAAATATTGGCACTTCTGGTGCAGTGGTTCTTGAGAAGAAAAACATTTTTCAAGTGTTTTTCTTTGTTAGAATTTGAACCCCGCTTGGAGCCCCAGTTTTGGTCCAAGAGTCACGATTTTTACAATTTAAAATCTTCACTATACAAACAAGCTTTGGTGTAAATATTGGCACTTCTGGTGCATGGTTCTTGAGAAGAAGATTTTTAAACACGTTTCTTACATATTCCTATGTTATACTTTGAACCCTGCCTGAGGCCTTATTTTGTCTGGGGGTCACAATTTTTACAAGTTAGAAATTTCACTATAAAAACAAGCTTTGGTGTAAATATTGGTACTTCTGGTGCAGTTGTTCTTGAGAAGATTTTTAAACATTTTTCTTACGTATTTCTATGTCAAACTTTGAACCCCACTTGGGGTTCAAGTTTTGGTCCGAGGGTCACGATATTTACAATTTAGAATCTTCATTGTACATGTATAATCAAGCTCTGTGTAAATATTGGCATATCTTGTCCAGTGGTTCTTAATCAATGCAGAGGTGCTCGAATGAAAGTTCACAGGACTTTCCCAAAATTTGTTCAGTTCCTGTGAAATTTCTAGCGGAAGTTTGAGTGTTCGGACAATATTTTCAAAATACGTAAGTTCTGGTCGTTTTTCATATCATATCTTGTTGTGATATATGTCAAGACATGAAAATCTATTAAAATATGTCTTGTTTCATCATATGGCGGTTATTTACTCAAACGATCTTTGGAACAGGGTTATCGTTCTTGTATAACCACTCTACACGTGGTTAAAAATATAAACATTTGGCTGCTTAATAAATTCATAGCCATGTTTGATGTTTTTGGTATGAAATAACATGCTTTTAAAAATGAATAGATGTCTGTTTTGAGTAAAAATTCAATATCAGGCACGTAGCATCGTTTTTGAAAGTGGGGGGGGGGGGACCCGTCCAAAAAATCTTGACAAGCTAAAAAAAAAATAGAGGGGGATTACCATACTTTTTACCTTCAATTTCACTATTTATTTCCTTATTTTCAATTCAATTTTTTATATGGTCCAATAAAAGTGGGGGGGGGGGACTCCATGTTAATTCAATTTTTTTAAATGTAAATTTTAGAAAAATCTTATCGATCGTGCCATCTCAAGAAATATTCTACATAGCATAGTATAGTCTGTTTCACTACTGATGCTATTTCTAGGTCAGACGCGGATCCAAAATTAATTCTTAGAGGAATCGTTGATCGTAAAACTCTCTCAAATTATATTTTCGCCAAAATATCTTTTTATTTAATCATGCGTATTTTTGCTACGTAATTCAGCATTAAGTAAATATCTTATATCAGTCAAATGTTTGTGTGAAGGATTTTGTGATGCTGAAAGGGTATTTCAGATTTTATTTGAATTCAACAATTTCCAAATGCATTGTTGCGTCAATCGTCAAACTTCAACTGTAATGAGTAATATCGCGCTGACCGAAGAACTGTTATCAAATCTGAACCATAAAATCTCTGATAATTTTGAAATTGTATGATTCTTTATCTAGTAAATGATTAAATGTATAAAATGTATTTTGTACTGCTGGTGTTTTTTTTCCCGCACAAAATACAAAATATGTTTTGCGTTAAAATGTTAAAATGTTCAGTTTTGCGAAGATGGTATCGTTTGTGCTTAGATGTATTACCAAAGTTATATTGTCGTGTCTGAAAAATTAAATGCTAAATAGAAATTTGTTTAAATATATGCTAACTTCCTTATTATTAAAAAAAAACCTCGAACATAAAATTAATGTGTTGGTCGCGGTAGAAGTGCAAATGCGCATGTTAATTTTTGCAACAACAGAAAATAACTAAAAAAATAAAATCCATTGAGACATTTCTTTCCAGAACTCGTTTTACCAATCAATTATTGAAGATGAAAGATGAGATGAGAGTTAAAATCAATAGACGTCAAATTTCTATAATTGATTACAAGTACCCAGATTTTAAGAAATAGACTATAACTAGATACTATCATTAGACAGTAATACCCGCACCAAGTGTTCGCCCCTAGATTAATATTTTAATTTTAAAAAAGAATGAAATCCCATCCTATATGATAATACACATGAGCAGCCCTTATGTACAATTTGGCGTTGAATTGTTTTGATGTGATTTTAAGTTAATCAATAATCTTTACATTTCATATCATAGGAAGTATAGTCTATTGAATTATTACAAACAAAATTAAATTATGTTCCCTTCCCTCGGCGGTCGCTGGCTTTAAATTTGCTTCTGTATGCCTACATATACATCATCGAGCGATTTACAGAAGGGGATGAACTGAGGGGTCCAAACCCTCCTCTCCCCTTAAAAAATTCATTCATATCAATGGTTAAATTCCAAAAATACACCTCGGACCCTATTTCCCTGCAAACACAATTACATGAACTACTCTGACACCCCCCCCCCCCCAACACTCCCCGTGGATAAATGAATATCAGAAAATTTTGACAACAACGAAAGCCTGTACATGGAGTTGCAACAAAGATTGTAAACAGTTAAAAAAAATGACATAGTTATATTGTGCGATGATTTTCAATGACGAGCTGCCAAGACAGATGATACAATTACTGATTTAAGGTGCTATGTCGATATTTATGTGGATAAAAGTGCATTATAATCAAAATTCTTTCATGGTTATGTTTTAGAAATTTTACAATACATGTATATGGTAACAATAAACAGTTTTTTGAAAAAAGAAATAGAAAAAAACCCAGCAGGATTTTAACTATCTACATACAGACACGCTGTTAACGCTCAAACCCATAAAAAACATGCATGTTGCAAATTACTGATCTTTGTATAAAGTTACGCACACAACACAGGTCTGCAGGTCGCATTAGCGGGTACTATTTTTACCCAGATCTTCAGTTAGAACGGTTTTACGTGGTGTACATATCGGTATGTGTTTTCCATATGCAGAAAAAAATGAATAAACATGTATAAACGTTTCTTTTGTGATGAATAGTTAAGGGGATTCATATGGTGCTCTAATTGGATTATCATTATAATGTTGACCAACATTGGTAAGCATAATGCCTGTATAGTAGCACTCTATTATGAGACACCGGAATGCACATAAGTATAACTTTCACTTTTTAAATATGCGATCTCCCTTTGCAAGCATACTGCATCATCATCTTTTAATATTAAAATAAGCTTATCATCGTTACCTATCCTATCGCATTTGTACAGTATCTGTCATTTTAGTTGCAAAAGTTATTTTTTCATTTTTCAGACTTACATTTTTGAGTTAACCCCATATTGACCCTGCAACAATTTTGTATTAAATTTGTGTAATTCATGTAAGTAAGTGTAGAAACATATCATGTTTGTATGAGTTATAATAGGAAGGAAGAGGTATTATTCTTAATGTATAATGATGCATCAAATATAATGTAGGCCATGACCCTTTGGGATTGTTCTGACCCCATGAAACAGAAAAATGCGAAATATCTTTTAATGTCATTATGATGCATCAAAAAGTATATGACCCCCAGGTTTTGTCTTTAACCCCCCCCCCCCTTTCTGAATAAGGAAAATGATGATATCGATACACCGTATATTTTAATAACTTTTGAAATCCATATCCCTAATCCATATTTATTCTTGCTCTTTGTGTCATTGCACATCCAATGGTCTATATCTTATGCCCCTTTGGAGGCACCAACCTTACTTTCTAGGACTGGAAATTATAAAGTATTTTATCTCAATCATATGTAGTGTTTGACCCATGAGGGTAATTCCTAACCTAATGATGACCCTGCTTTGTTAAGGAGACTTTGCAATGGCCCCGAATAGACGAATACACATGCATATAACATATTGTTTATCTTAAAAATTAAATTTAGCATTTTCCAAAATGTTAAAATTTGTTACTGTACAAATGTAAGAAGACTGAATCTTAAGAACCAGGTTTGTAGGGGGGGAGGGGAGGTGTAGATGTGGAGTATGAACATTTGGGAAATATGACTTCTGATCACACATGTATCTCAATAGATCATTTGTCAATTATGCAAGGTGTAATGTGATTTTTTTTAAGAAAAACATTTTTTACCAGTTTATAAAACTTTTTAGACCCCAGATTATATTTTGATTTTAATAGATCATTCGACAATTAAGAAAAGTGTAGATGTAAGGTGTTTTTTTTTCATTTTAAGCATAAAAAATGCAATGTTTTGTTTTTTTATTTCATTTTATTTATAGTTTAAGGAGATATACGTGTGCGGTTCTAGAAATTTTTTCAGGGGGAAAGGGGGGGGGGACAGTTTTTAGAGTTTGTTGGGAGGGAGGTCCGAGTCATATATTTGGCAATTTTTTAATGTAATTTAAGGAAATTTGAATTTCAAAGTGGGGATCTGTCCCCCTGACCCTATCTCTAGATCCGCACATGGGATAAATGTTAATTTTCTGATACTTTTTTACTACCATGTTGAATTAAATTTTTCAAAACTTTCTTGCATATCTATAGGACATGCCTTATCATATCCCAAGAATTTATATGTCTTTTCATTAAATCATAAGAGGAGTTCTGGGATCTAGGGTTTTTTTGGGGAGATAAACGTCAATTGTTTGCTTATATTTGACTTCCAGGATTACATTTTAATTTTTTAAACCTTATTGCACATCTGTAGGACAGCTCCAATCATATCCCAAGAGATACTCCAAAAGTTGTAAGAGAAGTTTTGGGAACCATGCTTTTTTTTGCAAATAAACGTCATTTTTGTTGCCCACGCATACCGATGATAAAAAAAATTTCTGAAACTTGTTCACACTTCAAAATGACACACTCAATCTTTTTCAAGAAGATCATTTGGCTGCTGCAGAAGTATTGACGTTTTTGAAACCAGATTTTTTGTAAAATAAAACAACAAAAAACCCGTCATTTGTCAGCCACCAAATGACCCCCAGGACAAAATTGAAAATTCCGGAACCTTATTACGCATCTATAGGACACCCCAAAACATTTTCCAAGAGATGATTTGTCTATTGTTGAAAATGTAGGAGGAGTTTGAGGAAGAAGATTTTTTGTGGAAAAAAAAACTTCATTTTTTACAATTTATTGACCCCAAGGGCTACCATAATATTTTTGAAACCTTTTTACAAAACAACATGACGCCCCTAATCAAACTCCGACAGTTCAGTTTGCTGGTTTTATTAGATGTAAGAGCAGTTTGAGAAAGTAAAATGTGACAGACGGACGGACAAACGGACGGACGGAACAGGGTAACAACAATATACCCGTACTTTCTTTATAAAGAAGGGGTATAACAACGAAACCCGATTAATACTGCGAAACTGAAAGGGCAAATAAAACCACGTGGTCTAAAGTAAAATTACAAAAACATTTGCAGGGATAGATTAATATTTTTCAATAAGTTAGAAAGTATCATGAACCATTACTGTCTCATAAGAGAGTAATTAGAGTTATCGTTTACCTTGGATTAAGAAATTAACTTTAACTCTTTATTCATGCATGAATTTGTTAATTCGTTAGAATTAAAATAATTAATAAAAAAATAGACTTTAATGCATTCAGAACAGATATATTTAAGACTACGATATACATGTATCCAATTTAAAGATACGATGTATGTAACATTAGAATTATTATTTCTAGAAAAATTGGAAAAGTTTCAAATTGATTAATATAGAATATCACTGAGCTAAAATCTCTCCAATATTCGACAAAACTTTCCAGTAAAATTGGGATCTAGTACATACTGTAGGAGAGAAAAAATGATAAGGAAGAAAAAAACAATAAGCTAAAACAAAAGCATCGGGCATTTTACAAAACATAACGAGAAATTGCATACATACTTTCCAGAAACTAAGAATGGACTTTACATCCACTGTATGTACATGTGCGCAATTACAGCAGTCAAGTTCGGTTTGCATTTTGTTTTCTAGTACGATGCAACCCTCTGACCGGTCATTGTACCGTTTTATGATACATCTATATCCAATCTGATAGGGATTTTCACTCGACGGAAAAGTTTCTATTATATCTGACAGGTTTTGACAGATACTCTCCCCAATTTCAGTACATAGAAATTTGTTGATTTGTCGAGGGCTTGTTGTTATTGCTTGAATCTCAATTGAGTATGGGTATTGTTTGACTTCTTTTCCCTTTTCCTCACGAATACCAATAAGCACGCGATGATTCGATTGTCCATATTGGAGCACTGCTACAGTGTGGTATATACACTCCTTTTCTTTTTTTTCCCACAGTGCCATATTTCTTTTGTTAATGCATGCAACAACAAGGCGATGAAAAATAACAATTGGTAAAAATTCAAACAAAAAGCAGAGTGTTGATGAAACGTTACAGTTTTCCAAAATCTCTGGAGTATAATTTTGTTTGTTCATGCATGGAACATACCACGTATTCAGATTCAGTTCCGCCAACATATCAAGATGCTTCATATGATCGACAAGACTTATTTTGTACTGTAGGAAGCCCTCGTTTTCCCACAAATCGTCAAGTAATCCGTTCAGCAATAAACCATGGTCATTTAGCAAATCAAAATGTTTATAATTTGTTTTCTTCCTTGCTTTAGCGTGTTTTTCGTCCATTATGATACATTTAAATGCATCAACAAACCACTGCACGTCTAAAATGATGAGTTTGTTTCGAAATAAAATCACTCCTGTATCATGAAAAAACATAAGCGCAGTAAAAAGATCCTCTTCGGTTTTTATTTGTATAACATCTACCTTATGAATATGTTCCAACAGATCTGCAAAATTCAATATTTTGAATTGTTTTCTTAAACTGCGCAGGACAGACTCGAGTCTAGTCCAGGCTATTGGTACATTTTCACCCCAGTGATCTTGAGATTTTAATGTTTCTGCAATGCACATTTTGAGGTCTTTCATGTTTATTTCTGAATTTATTTCTACAAAAAACACTCGACTTTCTTCAATATGATTCTTCACACTTTCAGGAATTATTCGGCAGATGTCATAAAAGAACTATGAATAAAAAAGATGTTAATATATAATTAACAGACACTAAACTATGTACAATGTACTAAGATACAACTAAGACACCCAATATAACCGAATTTCTTTTAATTGCATAACCCGTTATAACAATAGAAACTATTAGTTTTTTTCTTATTCATATACCAATGTTATTTTAAAATGACGTTATACAAAACTAACCTCTTGTTTTATACGGTCACTTATCCCTTCAGAATGTGAGCCAACCAAAATAACAGGAGCACACTTTGATCCGTAGGTATGAATAGATCCGAGCCAATATCGTATATAATCTGGGCAGCATAAGAAAGTAAATGTTGATTTCAATGTTTCAAATAATCATCGGCTTTCTTTTTAAATACTTTTACTTAAAATATTTGTTATAGATAAAAAATATACAAATAAAACTTAAGATAAATTCTTTGTAAAAATCAAAATTGTATATAGAAATCCCGGCACGCATAGTCATAAATTTTCTTTATATTGCATACAATGGTACATAATGATGTAACGAGTAGCAAGATCCCATGAATTTGTTGCTATAAAGGGTTACCGTTGCTTTGGTAACGGAGGCCAAAGATAAAAAATGGGAAATGTTAGCAAATGCAAAGCAATATAGAAAGTAATTGCAGCTTATCTAAGTTATGAAATATTAAATATTGAATTGACTATATGGTCAATTTTAAAATTATAGAAAAAAATTGGTGGGCAAATCAAAATCTTAAAAATATTACCATGGACACATTATTTTTTTAAAATCGACACTTGTTGCTCTGGTAACAATGTTAAAATTAAGAAAACCTGAAGAAAACAAAGGTAATTCTTTCAAGCGAAAATACTCGATTTAAACACAATTTAGAACCATTTTTGTTGCTATTCATAGGAAACATGCAAAACTTTCATATCATATATATTTTAGCATTTTTCAAATTGATGACTTAATTGATAACATATGATAATTGATACAGAGTTCAAAGTTTGTTATTTTTATTACTCATCTCTAACATATCTTAAATGTATCAGATTTATGCAAGAAATATTTTGTCTGTAAACATATCCCCTTAAATCTTAAATATAAGTTCAAAGTCAAAGTTTCTCTAATTTTGATCTATATTTTATCAGTATGCTTGCATTATACAAAAATTTATATTCAAATTGATATCTAAAATATCAACTCGTTTTTACACTAAAGATATCAAGTCAAAACGAACATTGGGTACTGGTTATTGCTGCAGGAGGATTTGATTGTATAATTTGAGTTTGTATATGCCCTTCAACTACATCCTCCAAAATACAATTTCCGAAAAACAATCTTTTTTGCAACTACCTGCATATTTTTTACATACTAAAATATGGCAAGATTGTAGCGTTTAATTTTACACTAATTTAAATGTTCAAAGCTAAAATCTGTTTTGTAATCTTTTTTTAAGTTTTAATCGAATAATCCTTGTACGATTTTCTTAGATGACTTGCACAGATATTTCTTTTATTCCAATATTCATAAGATCAAATATATTATTTCGCGGTTAGCCATCAAACTTGCCTATATCAATACATTTTTTAGACGTTTCTCCTTGCTCATATGTTTTAAACACCTTACATGACATAAAGACATAAACTATTCTTCAATTGCAACAATTACATAAATTTAATTGATAATTATGAACGAAAAAAAAATTTAAGAATTCTAAAATATTTAGATGTTTGTTAACTGTATTGGAGATATACCTGCATATGTCCATTCGCTGTATATAAGGCCTTGTTTTTCGCAAGCGTGTGTCGCCAAACTCTTCAGGTCTTTTGACATGTCAACCATAAGGATATAAAAAGCTCTCGGACTGAGAAAGATGTGATGACATGCGTAGTAAGCACTCTGTCCGGCAAAGTCAAAAATACTCAACATTTTTAGGTTTCTTTCGCTTACGGAAGCTTCACAATCACGAAAGTCAATATCTGGATGAGAACTTGGCACGAGATGCATACCATCAGTCGGAAAAACAAAATGATCAGAATTTGAAATCGATTGCATTTCAATCGGATTTTGAAAATTCCCTTTTTCTGAATTTAAACTCTTTTCTGCTTGTATGGCTTCTGTACTTTCTAGTGACACTGAGTGCATATACGTGGCTTTGGCTTGTACAATTTGTTTGGTTTCTTGGGTTTCAGCTTTGATATTTTGAAATGGTTTAAGCGTTGTTGGAGTAAGGCATAAACATCCTTTTCTCTTGTCTTGTTCAGTGCATGCTTAAAAATGAATTCAAATAATATATTTTGTTGCTTTAAGTGTGTAGTTGACCGTGTAAAAAACATGATTCTAGTGTACAATCAGTAAGACCATTATGTTAAAACAGGTTTTATTTTGCATGGACGATGATTTTTATGTAAGATTGCACGCATGGTTAAAATTTTACCAAGCATGGTGACTTTAAATATTACAGACCTATAATAGTACGCTCTTTTTCATCCAGCTTAAATTCATGCGGATGGATTTCAATTCCGATCGTTGACTCTGGGGTAAGATCTGTTTCTCCTTTCAGTTTTTTAACAAGGGTTGTTTTTCCTGCCTCAGCGCATCCTATCATCATTACTCTTCCACTATATACGCTTATTTGTCCATCCTTCATGCTTTTGACAAATAAGACTCTGTTTTCTTTGTTCCAAAGCATAATTTCTTTTGGTATTTTTACTTCATGAAAAAAACCCAAAATTAATGGTCTTTTTATGACATTGTGCATTTGTTTCAAATTATGGTCCAAAGGTATACATTCCCGAAGATATCAATGGTAATGCAATTCTGCATGTTTTTAAATATGCATGTATGTTGTATTAAATAATCAACAATTTTTCTTTATCTTACAAAAGAGAGAGACAGTCTAATAAACTTTGTGATCTGAAAACCTTACTTGAGCAGTCAGCCCATAAATATACATACATAACTTTGCAATTTCCTCTTTCTTGTCTTCGGGAAAGTTTCGTAGTAGATAGTTTATTCCCAAGTTTTCAACCTCAGCTTCAACTTCGAAAATAAAAACGACAAACAAACAAATGTAATAATGCACATATTTCATATTTTAAAAATTTTGACATCTACTTCAGGGCCCGAATTACCAAAGGTACGACTTCTCCTGAAACCAATACCAGTGGGTTTAAAGAATGAAGTTTTGTTACATGTTAACAATCACCTGAGAATTAATGTATTTAATTCAGTAAAGGTTGTGAAGATATCTTTAGAGTCTTAAAAATACAGATTAATTTTGTTTGAAATAACAGGCTGGTACACACGTTAGTGACAATTAACATTTTATTTTTTCACTGTCGAATACCATTAACAAAAAAAAACTAAAGTTTTATTAGGCACACATTTTGCAAAACATTTTGACAGAAACACTATTCAGTAACCGTTGTTTACATAAATATACATACTTTTTTTCATTAAGGGGTCAAAATCCGGCTGCGGTGGATCTGCTCAAAATAAAAGAGACCCATGAGCCACATCGCTCACTAAAACAACAATAGCCGTAACTCTGACTCTGATCAAATCTGTTAAATGAAGTCAATTAAAAAATATTTGGATAATGTAATAAAGTGGATCATGAACTGAAGGAACGTAAATCTGCACTACCTGAGGATTATCATTCCAAAGTTTCAGTTGTTGAGGTCAAATGAGAAGATTTTAAAAAAAAAATTAATTTGTTTAATTCACTATAGTCAAGGTGGTATTTCTTATGCATTGACTTAATTTTGTGAATGCTATAATATCAATTTGATGATCAAAAAAAAAAATCAATCCCCAATTTGGTCACTACACTGCTGCCGGAGATCGATTTTAACAAATTTGAATCTACACTATCTGAGGATTCTTCCACACACGTTTTAGCTTATCTATCCAAATGTTTTTAATAAAGGACATTTTTTAAACTATTCTAATGAATTTTTAACAATTCATTTATATTTCCATGAAAGAACGCATGATCTCTTATATTAGCAAACTTGGACCATCTTTACCTAAGGAAGCTTTGTGCTAATTTTGGTAAAAATTGGCTAAGTGGTTCTTGAGAAAAAGTCGAGCATGTAAGATTTTTTATATGAATTAATCAATGACACCAAACGAGACTATTTTTTCTACTTTACTTTTGTCATTGCGAAAGGTATGGACATTTTTTTTATCCACACAAATAAAATTGCTGCATTTAATCTCATTTTCTTTGAGTGCAGTAATGAAAAAAACAAGCTGTATTATTATGTTTCATTATTTTACATACCCTTTGTCAAAAGGCCCTCTAAATCAGCTTTTGGTGTATCTGTAAAAGCAAGTTCATTAGTGTCTTTTTAATTATAAACCGATAAAATGTAAAAACAAGTTTTTTTCTTCAATTTCTATCACTTCAATAAGGCACTGTTGATTTCAGGTCACTATAGTCAAGGTGGTATTTCTTATGCATTGACTACATTTTGTGAATGCTATAATATCAATTTGATGATCGAAAATGTTTTTAATACGAGACAATTTTAAAACTATTCCAATGAATTTTTAACAATTCATTTATATTTCCATGAGAGAAGGCATTATATCTCATATTAGCAAACTTGGGCCCTCTCTACCTAAGGAGGTTTTGTGCTAGTTTTGGTAAAATTTGGCCAAGTGGTTCTTGAGAAAAAGTCGAGCATGTAAGATTTTTTTAATGAATTAATCAATGACACCAAACGAGACTATTTTTTCATCCACACAAGTAAAACTGCTGCATATAATTTCAGTAGAACGATATGCCAAACTTATTTTGTTTATGTGCGGTTGTGAAAGAAACAAGATGTATTATCATTAATCATTATTATACATACCCTCTGTCAAAAGGCCCTCTAAATCAGCTTCGGGTGTATCTGTAAAAACAAGTCATTGCTGGGTTTTTTTAGTATACACCGATCAAATGTAAAAACAAATGTTTTTTTTCTTTAAATTCTACCACCTCAATGGAGCACCGTTGCTTTCAGATCACTATAGTCAAGGTGGTATTTCTTATGCATTGACTCGATTTTGTGAAAGCTATAATATCAATTTGATGATCGAAAAAAAATCAATCCCCAATGTGGGAAATGCACTACTGCCGGTGATCGATTTCAACAAATTTGAATCTACACTATCTGAGGATGATTCCACGCACGTTTTAGCTTTTCTGTCCAAAGTGTTTGAATAGAAGAAAATTTTAAAACTATTCCAATGAATTTTAACAATTCATTTATATTTCCATGAAAGAACGCATGATCTCTTATATTTGCAAACTTGGACCATCATTTCCTCAGGAGACTTTGTCCTAGTTTTGGTAAAAATAGGCTAAGTGGTTCTTGAGAAAAAGTCGAACATGTAAGATTTTTTTTTTTGTAAATTAATCAATGACACCAAACGAGACTATTTTCTCTAGTTTACTTTTGTCACTGCAAAAAGTATGTACATTTTTTTTATCCATACAAGTAAAACTGCTGCATATAATTTCAGTAGAACGACATACCAAACTTATTTTGTTTATGTGCGGAAACAAGATGTATTATCATTTATCATTATTATTCATACCCTTTGTCAAAAGGCCCTCTAAATCAGCTTTGGGTGTATCTGTAAAAGCAAGTTCATTAGTGTCTTTTTCATTATAAACCGATAAAATGTAAAAACCAGGGTTTTCTACCACCTCAATGGGGCACTGTTGTTTTCAGGTCACCATAGTCAAGGTGGTATTTCTTATGCATTGACTTAATTTTGTGGATGCTATACTATCAGTTTGATGATTAGCGCATAGTTTGTATTTTTATAATTGTGAATAAATGCTCATGACAATCAACACTAAATTTAGAGGGTAGTTATTATTGTAGGTATACGTATACTCAGAATGAAAAAAAAATCCACTGATGATAATGAAAAACCATCTATTGTGTATTAAAGACCTATCATGGTAGTGGGTTTTTTTTTCGCTTAAAAAAGGTAGGTCAAGGACATACTTTTTGAGTAATAAAAGAAAAGTCCCTATGCTTAAAATTTTACACTATGATTGAGATTTTCCTAATTGTGAAATAATGCCAACTGCTCAACTCTTTTAAAAATGAGATACAGTTTATGAATAGCAGTGACACTAAATAGACACAAAGCATTAAGTTTTATTCAAATTTTTTATAGAGATTCCAGTCCGAATTTCCTCTGTCAGTTTTCAAATCCCTATCCATTTTTGAATTGATGATGATACTGAAACATTTATAGCATTGAATTAAGTATATTGACCTTACTCTGCAGGCATGAAACTTATATGAGGTCAATGATCAGAATTTTGTGATATGGTGTCTTTTATCGTATTTAAGCATTTTTCAATAGTTTTGTGGTTTGTGCTATTCGATTATCTAAATGAAAAAATGTGATAAAACCAACAACAAAAATGTAATACTATGTTGACTCTAACAAATGAAATCTTAACTTTGAACATTACAGTGCTGCCAAAAATATTTCAGTGAAAAGCAAAATCTGAAAATTTTAGTCAGAATTTTTTATGTTTTGCTAAAAGTTCAACTTTGTTTGAGGCTAATTCCATAATATAGTAAAATCTCGAATGGTATGTCAATAATAAGTCATTTCATAAGTACTTTAAGTGTCTAGAACAAATTTTACTCATGACATTGAACTTTATAACAATCCAAATTTGAGAACTCAAACCCTTAGTAAACAACGTCCCTTATTAAAAATTAAAAATCGGGGTCATTTGCATGATGCAGTCAAACCTGTCTATTCTACTCATGATTTTACTTTATTTTTAGTTCCTTAAATAATCCGGAGATTTCACTGATATTGTCTTCATATTAAAAAAAACAACATTAGGTAATCAAGAGAAGATAAACACCATTATTTGTTGTTATACTTTGATGATCAACATTTCTTTTCATCCATACACAAAATGTTACTGCTACAAGAATGGAAAGAAATACTACAGCAGTTGATATTATCAAAACGACGTTTTTGTCCTTTTGTTGTCGAGCTACTCGAGATCCTGAGATAGTGGTTTCATTTGCTCTCGGGTCCGTAACATCAGTCAAATCAGTCGAAGCACTGTAATAATAAGATTTGTATGATGAGAGAAGAACAATCGCAAAATGCAAAGAGGGTTTCTCGTTAAAGGAGAAGTTGAACTGATTCGACCAGCAGAACAATAACAATTTCAATGAAAATTTTGAAAAATGTGATCAAATATTAAACCGATGTCATATAATCATGCTTTAATGAACTTTCAGTCGTCTACACGTTGACTGAACGGTACAGTTAATTTTGTAAATACGCTTAATTATTGTGACTGAAATGACCTAGTTTATGAATACAAGCCAAGCATATAAGTATCGAACATTTTAAAGTTCAGGGTTTGATTCGACCAACACTTTTGTATTTACTTAAGCTAAACTTTGCAGATAGCACTATTTAACATTTCAATCCATGTGTTTTAAACTGCGAGATGTCATGAACGCTTACGTAAAACATTTAAGGTAACGTTCTTGTTTTAATTTTTCTTCTTGGAAATGGTCCGAGAAGTTGCGCAAATACTACAATGTATAATATAAAGTATTCATTCAATGGACCAGTTGATCGTTATCCGAAAATACTGTTTAAAAGTTGTTGGAAACTTTAAGCTTATTTTCAAACAATAGATATTATGAATATAAATAAAACAATATTTCAAGGTTTGGAATGCTTTGACAGTTTACTATGTTAATTGAATCTATGTGTTACTTTTAGAGAATGTACACCAATTCAAAAGGTTGCAGTTATATAACATAATATTACAACAATTGTAACAACATGATCATTTTAAAGGATGACAATACAGGTATGTATATGCTTGATTTGTTTGTATTTTTGTTTGTAAGTACGGAATTTACTTTAAAAATAATTAAAATGATAGCAATTATAAAATTGATTATCAATAAAAATAAAACATTGCTTTTTAATTAAAACCAATTTCACCTGCCTAAATGTTATTTTAGATAATATGTTTATCATGAAAATTGAACTGTTCACAATAACTGCAGTTGATAAAAAACAGTTTCTCACTTAGTTGATGTACGGCAGGTGGATTCAGGAACGAAGCATTGTTCCATTGCATTGATTTTTACACAACTTGGGACTGTTAAAAGAAACAATAAACTTTATTTCTTATTCATTAGCCACAATTTTCTTATTAACTTGCGTTTTTCATTTAATGCTATACGATATCACAATACAGTATAAATATAAATCATGTTTAAACTTCTTACATTTATAAGCCTCGTCACTGAAATAGTTCACGCTCGGACATCCTTCATCAAACGTCGCACAGTCGTATCCTTTCATGGCTTTGCTTTGTTGAACATACGTCATACATAATCCTTCAAAGTTTAAAATAAAAAATAAAACGGTACAGAAAATGAATTAATCAAGAACACTGTAATTAATGTGTACCATCTATTTTGTTTGTTATAACGCTTGATAATGGAATAGGTCTTATAATTTTCAGAATAATCTACTATTACATATAATAGACCACTACCACTGTGAAAAAATAATGATGTGGTCATCTCTAGTTTATGAGATAAGATGCCCTTAGGAAAATTCACTTTATTATTAAAATGGGATTTTAAACATCGGGGGCGCCTACCCTGGCGACTGAATTTTCAAGGGTCATCTATTAATGGTAAATAACTACCACTGTGAAAAATGGTGATATGGTCATCTTTTGTTTTCGGGCCCCTACCTATTGTTCACAATTCGTTAAATTGGGATTTAAATCATTGGGCTCGGGAACAGAGAAATCGAGATGTGGGGCCATATAGAAAATGCACGATTTTAAATATCGCTCTTGGAAACATCGATAATCCCTAACCCAGGGGTTGAAATTTACAGGGTCATCTACTAGTGGTAATCCACTGCCACTGTGAAAATACGCCGTGTGGTCATATGTAGTTTTTTAGACTCGGGCCCCTACTCATAAAACTCATTATAATGGAAAATTAAATATCGGGCTCGGAAACATCGCGAGTCCCTAGGCCTGAAATTTCAGGATCATCTACTTGTGGTTATCCACTACCACTGTGAAAATGTGGTGATGTGGTCATCTCTAGTTTATGAGATATAGGGCACTAAAAAAATATCTTATTCATTGAAATGGGAATTAGAACATCGGGCTCGAAAACATCGAGGGTCCCAATTCCTGGGAACTGAAATGTTCAGGGTCATCAACTTATAGTCAACCATCACTGTGAGAATATGGTGATGTGGTTACCCGTAGGTTATGAGATACGGGACCCCTACTTATAGTACACTATTTATTATCATTGGATTTGAAAAATCAGGCTCTGAAACATCGACATTTTCAGTCATCTACTAGTTGTTAACCACTACCACTGTGAAGATTGAGGTGTGATAGTCTCTAGTTTTTGAGATTTGGGCCCCTATTTATAGTACACTATTTAATTTATTGGGGTTTTAAACATCGGGCTCAGAAACATCGAGGGCCTCTACCGCTACCGTTGGGGCGAAAATTTTCAGCGTATCTATTAGAGACAAACCACTTTGCGAACATATGGTGATGTGGTCATCTCTAGTTTAGGCACTGGACCCTGAAGAAAACTCATTGTCCATAAAAAAGGGATTTTAAACAATGGGCTCGGGAACATCGAAGATTAGATGTGGGTACCTAAGTATAGTACAATACATGTATTCAATGTATTGGGGTTTTAAACATCAGGGGCCCGTTTCTCAAAAAGGCCTACATTCAGGCGTAAGCTTAGTCCAGACTTAATCAGGGACCAAACCTCAAAACCCAACTAAGTTGCGTTTTACAAAAAGGCGGAAACTTAGTCGGGACTAAATTCTGGTTTAAATCTACGCCTGCTAATGGGTAGGCGTATGTCTTTAGTCTGTACACAAAAATGGCGAGCGTTTTGTTTCTAAGGCAAAATAAACAGAGATTTTTAATTTTGGGATTAATTGTTTTACATGTTTTTAAGGAAGCATTCACATTATTGAGATATATGCACATAAAACGTATTTTTCGATAACTGTTCCTATTTCTAAATAAATTAAGATTAAATCAATTTGATAAATAATGGGCTCAAGTCATTAAACATATGTAATATACATTACTAGACGGTACACCCCGATGACTGATATAAACACAATAATTAAAAAGAGGCTATAATTCTGAATTATACATATATTCCACAACAATAACTCCGAGTTTATACATCGTATTGATGTTTACAAGCATGGATAGATTATTGTTATATTTTTAAATCAATACTCAGTAAGCGGAGTCTGAGACCAATTTGATGTTTCTAATAAAATTTCAACCTATGAAACGAAACTGATTTCAAAAAATTGAGAATACTCCTTTAACAGGAGCATCTGAGAACGTTTACAGTTGTAATTTGTGCTTGTGTGTAGTTGTATGTTTCTTGTCTATATTACGAAACATTTTTACAACACGTTTGGATTATTTACAAATTTAACTAGCTAGTCATACTTATTATATAAACAAATGTATACACCCAATAACCTAAAGCAGAAGGAAAAACGTAGTACTCAAATGTACTTGTTAAAACCGCCCTAAATATCTTATCCGGGGGAGGGTGATAGGGGATTTTAAAGATCTTTTTTTTCATTAAACCTTAAGAAACTTTTCGTTCATAAAGCCTTCTTCAAATAGGGAGGGGGTTCTTAGATAATTGCTTTCATATCTATAGTTTAATCAAGATACTGTATACTGGAGTATTTTTGTCCTGTATAATCTTCGCCCTTCTACACTTGCAAACAGTTTTGCCCCGTGGAGAATTCTCCGAGTCACAGTTGTGTTTCAAGTAACCTAATAATATTAGGCATTAAAATTCTTAAATTCTTAAAATCGCCTGCTGACAACGAGGGTGAAATGGTTGAAAATTAAACAGGGCAATTAATTCCATGTATAGAGCATATGTTACTTTCAACACCCCCCCCCCCCCCCTAAAAAAAAGAACAACAAGCAATTAATTAAACCAAAAACAGGAAAGAGAGTGCAGGAGACTCTGGCTTCAAATGTTGTTATTCATCGTGTTTTTATTGTAGAAAATATGTTTCAAAACTTTTATTATTTGAATCGCAGGAAATCAAGAATCGTTTCCATGTCATTGTCTAAATTCTTTCGACATTGGAACAAATGATGGAATTTTACTTTCTTCTGTAGACATGGACAAGGTTCATGTACATGTCATTTTTACATGCAGTGGATATTTTGTATTTAGTAGGTTGCTGTTTAAATCATAGCCATATTATTGTCTATAAATGATTCAGTGATTTGATTAAAAAAAGAAGAAGTATAAAGCCTTATCCCAGCAGCTGAAAGTCTCTAAATATCTATATGAAGCATGACTGATCATTCTGTAGACGTATGCAGGCATTTCTACTGTACTCTGGCCCTGCATTCTAATAATATTTTAAATTTACACGAATATTGGAGTTAGTTTCTAAGCATTGTTTCGTTCATGATCAATTATGTTCAATTGTGCTTCAATATCGTCTGCCATGAATTCAATTACCATATATTTGGTTTCTGCAACCTCTTATGTCTTCCCCTTCCATATCACCTGTATTCTCTTTAAAATTTCATTATGTTAAGAAGCGTATAGGCATTTATTCTATTTTCATTAACATAAACTGTTATGAACAATTTTAACTTGAACATTCTGTGGTATAGTATAACGTGTGTACTTTCGCGTAAATGTACTATGAATCGGAAAATTGATCCACCACATATATAATCATAGCCTCAAAGCAAAACAAAATACGATGTGCGCATGCTTAGTACTCAGCCGAGATGTCTAAGTTCTTCAACATTTAAACCCTAACTTACGCCTCTCTAGAAACCTAACTTAGACCCGACTAAATATTCGCGTAACTTCGTAAGTCAAACTAACTTAGACCCAGATTTACGCCTTTTTGAGAAACATTGAGGGCCTCTTTTGCTACCGTTGGGACTGAAATTTTCAGGGTCATTAACTAGTGACAAACCATACCAATGCGAAAATTTGTTGATGTAGTCATCTCTAGTTTATAAGGTGCTGGGCTAAAAAAAAATTCACTGATCATCTAAAAGGGGTATTAAGCATCAGCTCGAACACATCCGGAGCCCCTACATTGGGGACTAAAATAATTTTCAGAGTCATTTACTAGTGGTTAACCACTACCACTGTGAAAATACGGTGGTGGTCGTCTCTAGTTTTTGAGATTTAGGTCCCTAATTTAAGTACACTATTCAATTTATTGGGGTTTAAACATCGGGCTCAGAAACATCGAGGGCCTCTTCAGCTACATGTGTACCACTGAGACTGAAATTTTTAGCGTAATCTACTAAAGACAAACCATTACCACTGTATAAATTTGGGGATTTTTAAAAGGGCGGGAAGAGGTTGCATCCCTCTAAACTCGCAAGCCAAACCATTAAAATATAAAGAAAAAAAACAGTAAGACAATCCCCAAGACTGTTAACTCATACCATGGACTAATCACATCTGATTATGAAACGCAACAATGTTGTTACTTTGTTTTCAAAACCAAGCCTTTTACAGTGTAGTTCCCCCCCCCCCCCCCCCCGATATCTGATATCGCGTAGTACTAACAAAATAGGAAAATATGCGAATTAAGATATTGTTTGTATCTCATACTATACATGTATTTCAGACTCTAAAGCGGACCAATACTACATAGATCCACATTAAAAACATCGGGAATTTTTTTGCCTCATCCATGTTTTAACATGCAAGCAATCTGATTTTTACACCCACAAAAATAAAATCTGCAAGCACAAACAGATTTATTTTGGAATATATATGGAAAGTTTTACAGGACTCAGTAGCTATATCAGAAATTAATGAGCGATTATCAAAAACACGGTGCTCGAGGCGGCCTCTAATTAACGAAAATATGTTTAAAGTGATACTGTATGTAATTTTACGGCGTGATAATGTTGAATATTTTTCATGGTTTTAATTTGATCAGATATGCAAGCCTATTCACAAAACAATGAAAACCCGTTAATATCATGACGACCCAAGAATATATACATGTACATGTTTAGGTGACCCTGCCGTTTAAGGAGGGGCTCAAAAATAGCCGTTATATCTATGACATGCAATTTGTAAAAAATAACGTGCATTTTCATTTTCATTAACATTGTCTGGTTCCAATGTAACTAGTGCGGTGGTGCATTATAGCTTAATTCATATTTCTATTTAAGTTTCCGTCTCACATATAATAACTCATTTTTAACTTTATTATTCCAGAGCAGTTTGGACGGTCCATTACATTATTATAATCAGGTCGCTGTTTGATGCTCCACAAAATCTCAGAGGAAATCTGGACTTATTTGGTGTGCACCATTGACAACAACATCAAAGATTTATTTCACACCAAAGTTACACATGTGCTTGGAAATCAAGCCTGGGCCTTTTCACTTCCCTGACGAAACAACTAAGATAAACAATTTAAATGCCTATGTATTTTTATACCTATTGTGAGAAAACCGGGCATTTTTGCATGTTGTTTTTCATCTCATAAAAATACAGCCCCTGTTGCTGGTGGAAATAACCAAAAACGACCGGAATTCCGGAAATATTTTGCATAGCCGTGTGAGAGAAAAATACATGATGTGAAAACTTCGATGTTTCCGAACCGATGTATAAAATGGCAATCGGTTTTTAGAACGCAGTTCGCAGTTCGCAATTGAATAGTGAACTGCGTTTTATAGAACGCAGTTCGCAATTCAAAATTTAGTGCGATTGAATAGTGAACTGCGTTCTATCAAGAACGCAGTTCGCAATTCAAAATTTAGAATTCATATTTGGGGCCCGCTTGCCTTATATGGAATTGAATAGTGAACTGCGTTCTATAGAACGCAGTTCGCAATTCAAAATTTAGAATTCATATTTGGGGCCCGCTTGCCTTATATGCAATTGAATAGTGAACTGCGTTCTATCTGCATTCTATTTAGAACGCAGTTCGCAATTCAAAATTTAGAATTCATATTTGGGGCCCGCTTGCCTTATTTGCAATTGAATAGTGAACTGCGTTCTATAGAACGCAGTTCGCAATTCAAAATTTAGAATTCATATTTGGGGCCCGCTTGCCTTATATGCAATTGAATATTTCTATAGAACGCAGTTCGCAATTCAAAATTTAGAATTCATATTTGGGGCCCGCTTGCCTTATATGCAATTGAATAGTGAACTGCGTTCTATAGAACGCAGTTCGCAATTCAAAATTTAGTGCGATTGAATAGTGAACGGCGTTCTATCTAGAACGCATTTCGCAATTCAAAATTTAGAATTCATATTTGGGGCCCGCTTGCCTTATATGCAATTGAATAGTGAACTGCGTTCTATAGAACGCAGTTCGCAATTCAAAATTTAGAATTCATATTTGGGGCCCGCTTGCCTTATATGCAATTGAATAGTGAACTGCGTTCTATAGAACGCAGTTCGCAATTCAAAATTTAGAATTCATATTTGGGGCCCGCTTGCCTTATATGCAATTGAATAGTGAACTGCGTTCTATAGAACGCAGTTCGCAATTCAAAATTTAGAATTCATATTTGGGGCCTGCTTGCCTTATATGCAATTGAATAGTGAACTGCGTTCTATGGAACGCAGTTCGCAATTCATAATTTAGAATTCATATTTGGGGCCCGCTTGCCTTATATGCAATTGAATAGTGAACTGCATTCTATAGAACGCAGTTCGCAATTCAAAATTTAGTGCGATTGAATAGTGAACTGCGTTTTATCTAGAACGCAGTTCGCAATTCAAAATTTAGAATTCATATTTGGGGCCTGCTTGCCTTATATGCAATTGAATAGTGAACTGCGTTCTATAGAACGCAGTTCGCAATTCAAAATTTAGAATTCATATTTGGGGCCCGCTTGCCTTATATACAATTGAATAGTGAACTGCGTTCTATAGAACGCAGTTCTCAATTCAAAATTTAGAATTCATATTTGGGGCCCGCTTGCCTTATATGCAATTGAATAGTGAACTGCGTTCTATAGAACGCAGTTCGCAATTCAAAATTTAGTGCGATTGAATAGTGAACTGCGTTCTATCTAGAACGCAGTTCGCAATTCAAAATTTAGAATTCATTTGGGGCCCGCTTGCCTTATATGCAATTGAATAGTGAACTGCGTTCTATAGAACGCAGTTCGCAATTCAAAATTTTGAATTCATATTTGTGGCCCGCTTGCCTTATATGCAATTGAATAGTGAACTGCGTTCTATAGAACGCAGTTCGCAATTCAAAATTTAGTGCGATTGAATAGTGACCTGCGTTCTATCTAGAACGCAGTTCGCAATTCAAAATTTAGAATTCATATTTGGGGCCTGCTTGCCTTATATGCAATTGAATAGTGAACTGCGTTCTATAGAACGCAGTTCGCAATTCAAAATTTAGAATTCATATTTGGAGCCCGCTTGCCTTATATGCAATTGAATAGTGAACTGCGTTCTATAGAACGCAGTTCGCAATTCAAAATTTAGAATTCATATTTGGGGCCCGCTTGCCTTATATGCAATTGAATAGTGAACTGCGTTCTATAGAACGCAGTTCGCAATTCAAAATTTAGTGCAATTGAATAGTGAACTGCGTTCTAGATAGAACGCAGACGCAATTCAAAATTTAGAATTCATATTTGGGGCCCGCTTGCCTTATATGCAATTGAATAGTTAACTGCGTTAACTGCACGTATCAAAATCAACATCAAAATAAATTATAGATATTATTAATTGATTCATGTCCTATATTTTTTACAGAAGGAAATGAGTCTTATCCTTCAGGAGATAAGAGAATATTTATTACGCGGAAACATCTGTGAAAAATAAACATGGAGCACTTTTCTTGCTTTTGATTTCTTTGGGGTTTTTTTCTTCATTAAAAAATACTAATCTTCCATCTACATATATTCTATACATCTTCAAATACCACACTTTCGGGGAAAATGCATTACATTTGCATGGGAGCCCAAACCTCAAAAAGAGAGAAGACAACCTCACCAAATTTTCACAGTGGTAGTGAAATACCACTAGTAGATGCCCCTGAAAATTTCGGGCCCCCAATATGAATTCTAAATTTTGAATTGCGAACTGCGTTCTAGATAAAACGCAGTTCACTATTCAATTGCATATAAGCCTGATTCTTAAACATAGGTAATCACAGATTACAAAGCTCACCGAGACGAGGCATCACCCTTATGATACATCACCTTTATTAGACCACCTTTATTATATTATCTGAAAATCATACTTTATGATCTTGGATATTCATGGATTCTGTTTTGACACAAAATCATGTATCATCTGTTAAAAACTTATATGATAATCATATGTTTATATTTGCATATGCATTGTTCTTTCCCACTGTAAGTCCATAGGGAGGAACTGCAATTATTTTTCTATAATCGCAATTGCTCCGTCTGTATACTATGACGTCATAAAGGTCTGATTTCATATACTTTTCCATGACGTTATAGATTTAAACCACTATACGATACATCATTTGTTTTTCTCCAACTCCATAAAATTGATGTATTTAATATTAAAACCTATCTTATAATTATAACATTTTAAAAAATTTACTGTTATAACATATCATTGATTCTGTTAACAAATCTATGTGAATTAAAATACATTACAGTCTGGATGTTTATTTTGATGCAAAAGCTAACTGTCAAGATCTAGGCTTATACAGGGCATTTGCGAGTGGTAAAATGCAAATATAAGTAATAAACAACGATTATTTAGTAAACATGGCGTTATGAATAGCAACTGCTCTGCTGGCATATTTTCCATTATGCCAGCAGAGCAATTGCTATTCATAACGCCATGTTCACTAAATAACGTTGTTTATTTCTTAAATATGTTTGTCAGTATAATAATATAAAATCAAATATTGCATCCTATCATACTTACAATATATATCATATAATACAATAAAATATTGTAATAAACAAAGATGATATTGTAAATATGAAATGACATTCTATTGTGTTAAACCTTATTGTATTTGATCACATTTAAGTAATAAACAACGATTATTTAGTGAACATGGCGTTATAATTTAATTCTGGTTGTAACGCGCTTTCTCATTGGCTAAAAAATTATTTTATATCGTATAAAGAATGTTGCCTACGTCAAAGTAGGAATAACGTCAAAAACGTATCAATACGCCTGACGTTACGTTTGAATTTTGTACAATTTTACGTCATTTTAAAGGTCAAATGAGCGTTTTCATCTACAATGCAGAGTAAAAAATTAAATTATAAGCAATGAATTCAATATTTATTAGTTTTATACGATATAAAATGGTTTGAAACAGTTTACGCTTTTTTATAAACCGCTTCGCGGTTTATAAAGCGTAAACTGCCCCAAACCATTTTATATCGTATAAAACAAATAAATATTGAATTCATTCCTTAAATGAATAGAAACTGCCCTGCTGGCATATTCCATTATGCGCGCTAACGCATCATGAAAAATATGCCAGCAGAGCAGTTGCTATTCATAACGCCATGTTCACTAAATAATCGTTCTTTATTACTTATATTTGCATTTTACCACTCGCAAATACCCTGCATTAGCCTAAACCTTGACATTTAGCTATTGCATAAAAAATTAACGTTCAGACTGTAATGTATTTTTTTTCTTCACATAGATTTGTCAACAAAATCAATGGTATGTTATAACAGTAATTCTTTTAAAATGTTAATATAAGACATGTTTTAAATACATCAATTTTAGGGAGTTGGAGAAAAACACACGATGTATCTATATAGTGGTTTAAGGACGTTGGATCCTGCAATCAAAAATCTCTAAGTTTTTTCTGAAGTATTTTTTTAACATCTACACACATATCTAAACCAAAATTCAAAACAAAATTTTGGGGTCTATATGCTCCTTTCGGTGCTACTGTATATTTAATATGACCTTTCTGCACTGAAAGTGCAAATTGCACATAAATCGCTTTTCCCTCTATGATTTTTTATCCAAATGAACCATGGTATCAAATACAAATTTACATTATTTAGAATTAATAAAATTAAAATTATCATAATGAAAAAGTTTGCAATTTCTTCACCTTATTGATATTTTGACCTTTTTGCACTGAAAAAATACTATTTTTATTCATAAACGATTCAACATGCAATTAAATAATTTAAAAGTCTCAAACTTTTTCTCAAATTATGACACACTTGTCAAAAGAAACTTAAATATTCAGAAACTAAAACCAAAAGTATGTGTCTATAATGTAAATTTTGAGATATGGCATGAAATAAGCTAATTTTAGGGGGAAATTGGAGTTGATTTTTTCTTTACTTTTATGAAATATCACTTAAACATGCCAATATATGTCGATAGAAATATTGAAATATTGTTGAAATATGTTTTTTGAAACAACACGAAGATATCCCAATGCATAAACTATCTGAAAATTTGGTCTGCACGGAAAATAAGAAAGCTAAAATTACGGTACTCTAAAACAACTGAGTTATGAAAAATGTTCATTTTCTTCTTAAAAACCTTCCGCCACAAAATATAGTCCCTTACTATACTCTCTAAATATGGAATTTTTCCTTCACTATTTTATTCAATATAGTTTATTTGGCATTGTAAAAATGGTATTTACAAGTAGAATTCATTTATCTCATACGTGTGGTGTATATTACCCGTGTGATAAACCTTTGCTATATCACACGGGTGATGCTATATCAAATACTTCCGGTCGGAACTACTTTTGACACAGCCCCTCGCTTCAACGCTTCAGTGACCTATTTTCGAAGATTTGCTAGTACTTTCAACATAACTATATCTACTACAAAAATTAATATAAAATTGATTTTGTCAAAGATTTAAATTACAAATATGAAGGAAAACACATAACTGCGTAGCACAGGCGTCGGAACCGGGGGGCTATTGTGTGTGGGGGGGGGGGTGGAGGTTAGCCCCCCCCCCCACTTTTTTTTGCAAAGTTATTCATAACCGTAACCACAAGACCCTTTTTTCTTGTTTGTCAAGATTTGTCATAAATTTAGCCCACTTCCAACTTTCAATTTGCTTTGTGAAGTTTATAAAACTACAAAAACTATCAAGGAGTTCATCCTGACGACGCGATGAAAACAGAGCGCTCTGGTTGTGATTATATACAAGAACTTACCGAAATAATGTTTCATGAGACTTTTATTCCACCACCAGTAAGCATCCTTATTCACTATTTTCAATGTTGAATCATAAGGCTAGCCTAGTGTTTGTTTTATTAAACATCATGCATCAACAACTGTTCCTCGTTCGAGTCAATTCAAACTAACGAGCATTCGCAACTTTGTGTATGTTAACAAACTTGATTATTCAAGTCTTCTAATCGGAATTTCCATTTAATCAAATTAAAAAGCCCTAAGAAAAATTATCTAGAGCTAAAAAATTATTTTAAGGTTTATTTCAGTGAAACTTTACATTAAAACAGTTAGATTTATCTCAGGAATGACGTACTAAATTGTATTGCGCAAGGTCACAATAGCCGCATAACACAACGTTGCATTATCGTTTTTAATCTTTAAAAAAAAAAACAATTTGGGTCACTCAAGGGACTGTCTCAAAAGCTTCATAATATAAATCAAATTGTATGAGATAAATAGAACATCTATAATTGTGTGATTTTATATTTGCTTTATCCAACTCGTTGAAATGGTTATATTCGCTCGGCAAGCCTCGCGAATATATACACCATTTCAACTCGTTGGATAAAGCAAATATAAAATCACACAATATAGATATCCTCTATATATGACACAGAATTTACAGACTAGAGGTGACCCAAAATGGCTACCCAAAATTAGAGGATCGAACCTCTTTAAATCTATAACGTCATTTATAAGTATATGACGTCACACCTTTATGACATCATAGTACGCCAACAGTAAGGTACATAAATCATGGTATAGTTAGGAAGAGTTATCTTTCCTTATACGTTGAATTTTGTACATTAAAATATAAAAATCAAACACTTTTGTTTTATTTAGGCACATTTTTATTATACAATAATAAATAACCTTTGTAATTGATTAAAATGAAATATGAATAAAAGTTAAATACCTTGTATTTTATTTTAAACTTTAGATAATTTATATAAACCACCACAGAAATATTCACTATATATATGATTAAGAATCATAACTTATTTGTCGAGAATTTGCTACCTGAAAGTCTCAGGGGGCAATTGCGCAAACAGACAAAGTAATTGCTATTATAGAGCAATGAATGCAACTCCTCCGTATGGGCTTACAGTGGGAAGAACAATGGATATGCAAATATAATATGATATTGTATTATATGATACAATATAATTTGATACAACATTGTATCATATCAAATGATACAATATCATGTGATAAAGTAAAATATTATATAATACAATATTATATTTTGTTATACTTTCATGTTAATATATTGACACCCCTTGAAAACCATTGTCAACCTCCGCTTCGCGTCGGTTGACAATGGTTTTTTGAAGGGGCGTCAATTTCAACTGTTACCCTTCCAAACAGGCACTATTTATATAATACATATTGTATCATATGATACAATTATATATCATATAAACCAATATCATATTGTACAATATCGTATGATACGATAAAATATAATATAACAATATCATATAATACAATTTCATGTGATATAATTGTATATTACAGAAACCAATATTATATTATATTATATGATACAATATTATAGATACAATATAATATCATATAATATTGTATAATTATATACAATACTATACAGAACACTATTATGATACAATATCATATCATAAAATATCAAAAAAAATGATACATATCATATCGTATCTTATAACTTTTTACAATATAACATATGATATTATATTGTATCATATTAAACAATAGTGTTTCATATCATACAATACTTTATCATAGGAATCATGTTATATCATTTAACAACAACCACATCAAGCAGGTTTAAGTGAGGCAGGAGATTTCTTTAGCATCCTTGATAATGGAGATCAGGCTCTGCATCTGAAGCAACCTCTGCGTTTCATTTATAATATAGTTAAATCAACTTTGCAAGCTATCATCTATAAAACATGTGACCTCATCCTGCATCCGTAACCAATGGCTCAGATTTAGCATTCAAGCCTGTCAGGTGCATCAGTATCATAAGACGCATCACCCATGCAAGTTTGGTGAAGTTAGGACCAGTTATAACTAAAATATCATCATCAGAGGGCACCACCAATTAAAACCTTAACCACCTCCAGCATCCGCAACCTATGGCTGAGATTCAGCATCCATGCCTATCATGTGCATCTGTATCATAAGACACACCATCCATTCAAGTTTGGTGAAGTTAGGACCTGTAATAACTAAAATATTTTTTATCATCCTTGATAATGGAGATCAAGCTCTGCATCTGAAGCTTCCTCTGCGATTCATTCATATTACAGTTTAATCAACTATGCAAGTTTGAAATAGTACTGATATCTATGTAACATGTGACCTGTTAAAAAAACTTTAACCTCCTCCAGCATCCGGAACCTATGGATCAAACTCAGCATTCAAGCCTGTCAGGTGCATCAATATAATAAAACGCACCATCTGGTGAAGTTAGGACAAGTAATAACTAAGATATCATCATCAAAGGGCACCTGTTTCAAAAACTTTGACCAGGTCTTAAAACCTTAACCTCCTCCAGCATCCGAAACCTATGTCTCAGATTCATTATTCAAGCCGTTCAGGTGCATCAGTATAATAAGACGCACCATCCACACAAGTTTGATGAAGGTTGGACCAGGAGTAGCTAAGATATAATCATTAGAGGGCACCTACTCAAAAAACTTTAACCAGCTCCAAAAACCTTAACCTCCTCCAGCATCCGAAACCTATGACTCAGATTCAGCATTCAAGCCTGTCAGGTGCATCAGTATCATAAGACGCACCAACCATACAAGTTTGGTGAAGTAAGGACCAGTAGTAAATAAGATATTATCATCAGAGGGCACCTGCAACAAAAACTTTAACCAGCTCTTAAAACCTTAACCTCCTCCAGCATCCGAAACCTATAGCTCAGATTCAGCACTCAAGTCTGCCTGGTGGATCAGTATCATAAGACACACCATCCATGCAAGTTTGGTCAAGTACGGACCAGCAGTAACTTAGATATTGCTATCAAAGGGCACCTGCAACAAAAGCTTTAACCAGCTCTTAAAACCTTAACCTCCTCCAGCATCCGAAACCTATAGCTCAGATTCAGCACTCAAGTCTGCCTGGTGGATCAGTGTCATAAGAAACACCATCCATGCAAGTTTGGTCAAGTTAGGACCAGGAGTAACTTAGATATTGCTATCAAAGGGCACCTGCAACAAAAACTTTAACCTGCTCCAAAAACCCTAACCTCCTTCAGCATCTGAAATTTAGGATCCAGATTCAGCATCCAAGTCTTTCAAGTCCACAAGTAGGTCCAGATGCATCATCCATGCAAATTTGGTGAATATAGGACAAGTAATAACTTATATAGATAGAGGACCTGCAACAAAAACTTTAACCAGGTCCGGACGCCGACGCCGGGGGTATAGCATAAGCTCCCCCCGACTTCGTCTCGGTGAGCTAAAAACTAGAGAAAGCTGCATCACCATATTTTAACAGTGGTAGTGAAATACCACTAGTAGATGCCCCTGAAAAATTCGGGCCCCAAATATGAATTCTAAATTTTGAATTGCGAACTGCGTTCTATAGAACGCAGTTCACTATTCAATTGCATATAAGGCAAGCGGGCCCCAAATATGAATTCTAAATTTTGAATTGCAAACTGCGTTCTAGATAGAACGCAGTTCACTATTCAATCGCACTAAATTTTGAATTGCGAACTGCGTTCTATAGAACGCAGTTCACTATTCAATTGCATATAAGGCAAGCGGGCCCCAAATATGAATTCTAAATTTTAAATTGCGAACTGCGTTCAATAGAACTATTCAACTGCAAATAAGGCAAGCGGGCCCCAAATATGAATTCTAAATTTTGAATTGCGAACTGCGTTCTAGATAGAATGCAGTTCACTATTCATCGCACAAAATTTTGAATTGCGAACTGCGTTCTATAGAACGCAGTTCACCATTCAATTGCATATAAGGCAAGCGGGCCCCAAATATGAATTCTAAATTTTGAATTGCGAACTGCATTCTATGGAACGCAGTTCACTATTCAATTGCATATAAGGTAAGCGGGCCCCAAATATGAAATCTAAATTTTGAATTGCGAACTGCGTTCTATAGAACGCAGTTCACTATTCAATCGCACTAAATTTTGAATTGCGAACTGCGTTCTATAGAACGCAGTTCACTATTCAATTGCATATAAGGCAAGCGGGCCCCAAATATGAATTCTAAATTTTGAATTGCAAACTGCGTTCTATAGAACGCAGTTCACTATTCAATTCCATATAAGGCAAGCGGGCCCCAAATATGAATTCTAAATTTGAATTGCGAACTGCTTTCTATAGAACGCAGTTCACTATTCAATTGCATATAAGGCAAGCGGGCCCCAAATATGAATTCTAAATTTTGAATTGCGAACTGCGTTCTAAATAGAACACAGCTCACTATTCAATCGCACAAAATTTTGAATTGCGAACTGCGTTCCATAGAACGCAGTTCACTATTCAATTGCATATAAGGCAAGCGGGCCCCAAATATGAATTCTAAATTTTGAATTGCGAACTGCGTTCTATAGAACGCAGTTCACTATTCAATTCCATATAAGGCAAGCGGGCCCCAAATATGAATTCTAAATTTTGAATTGCAAACTGCTTTCTATAGAACGCAGTTCACTATTCAATTGCATATAAGGCAAGCGGGCCCCAAATATGAATTCTAAATTTTGAATTGCGAACTGCGTTCTAAATAGAACACAGTTCACTATTCAATCGCACAAAATTTTGAATTGCGAACTGCGTTCTATAGAACGCAGTTCACTATTCAATTGCATATAAGGCAAGCGGGCCCCAAATATGAATTCTAAATTTTGAATTGCTAACTGCATTCTATGGAACGCAGTTCACTATTCAATTGCATATAAGGTAAGCGGGCCCCAAATATGAATTCTAAATTTTGAATTGCGAACTGCTTTCTATAGAACGCAGTTCACTATTCAATCGCACTAAATTTTGAATTGCGAACTGCGTTCTAGATAGAACGCAGATCACTATTCAATTACATATAAGGCAAGCGGGCCCCAAATATGAATTCTAAATTTTGAATTGCGAACTGCGTTCTATAGAACGCAGTTCACCATTCAATTGCATATAAGGCAAGCGGGCCCCAAATATGAATTCTAAATTTTGAATTGCAAACTGCGTTCTAGATAGAACGCAGTTCACTATTCAATCACACTAAATTTTGAATTGCGAACTGCGTTCTATAGAACGCAGTTCACTATTCAATTGCATATAAGGCAAGCGGGCCCCAAATATGAATTCTAAATTTTGAATTGCGAACTGCGTTCTATAGAACTATTCAATTGCATATAAGGCAAGCGGGCCCCAAATATGAATTCTAAATTTTGAATTGCAAACTGCGTTCTAAATAGAATGCAGTTCACTATTCATCGCACAAAATTTTGAATTGCGAACTGCGTTCTATAGAACGCAGTTCACTATTCAATTGCATATAAGGCAAGCGGGCCCCAAATATGAATTCTAAATTTTGAATTGCGAACTGCGTTCTATAGAACGCAGTTCACTATTCAATTCCATATAAGGCAAGCGGACCCCAAATATGAATTCTAAATTTTGAATTGCGAACTGCGTTCTAGAGAGAATGCAGTTCACTATTCAATCGCACAAAATTTTGAATTGCGAACTGCGTTCTATAGAACGCAGTTCACTATTCAATTGCGAACTGCGAACTGCGAACTGCGTTCTAAAAACCGATTGCCTGTATAAAATCCCATCATAATGAATAGTGTACAATACGTAGGAGTCAGGGGCCCGTTTCACAAAAAGGCGTACGCCCGGCGTAACCTTACGCCTGTCGTAAGTCCGGACTTAAGTCAAATATTTGGACTAAGGTCCGTTTCACTAAAAGGCGTAACTTTGCGCCCGCCTTAAGTTAAGACAAAAATCTACGCCTAGCCAAGGGTAGTCGTAATTTATGGCGTAAACATGAAATGATTGCTAATTTTGTTGCTGAGAATATCGGTGCTGACCGTAATGTTAAATTGTACAATTTGTCATGTAAATTTTTTAAATTTCATTATTTTCATATGAAATTAAGAAAATAGAGAGTTTTGATAGGTGGTACCAATTCTCGATTAGAAACTTTCTTACCATGTTTTATGCACATTCTTTATATTTGCACTTGCCGTTTACATTTTAAAAATGACATATTTAGACAATCGAAATATAGTTTTCATTCGATTATTTTTATTCAATAATTTGATTTACGTTTCATATTTTTTAGTAAAATGGGCAATGAATAATGCAGAAAATATACATACATGATGCATATGTAGTACAAAGGTATATTTGTATAAGAAATGTCTAGCATTTCAAGCATTTCACCCCCCCCCCCCCCCAACTTCCACGTAAAATATGTGTGAGCGGGATATTTTGAAATTTAAAACTCACTAAGTGAATTATTGACTTTTATATTTTCCTCTTTTTTATTTCATGATGAGTAAAAGGTGTTAGCTTAGGTAGTCTAACTAAGGTTATTCAGTATTTTCAGTATTGTTAAAATGTAAATACTAAAATATGATGAAAGCTCCAACTATGTTTTAGAGTCGTCAAAAGTTCCTAATTTTTTTTTAAATAATAGATAACTTATTTATCATACAACCGATGCAAAACATTGACTACAGATTAAATAGATTTTATTTCGTAGGTTACATACACATCCTCTTTATTAGCTTCAAATGAATATGAAGACTCGTTCAATATACTAAATACACATGAAAGTGTAATCGGGTAGTTTATGTTGAGTCCACCATACGTCTGACACGCACATTTACAAATAAACGTGCATGCACGTATGGTTTGTATGTACCCTTTCACTTAAATAATTCGAAAAAAAGCTAACTTCGGAAACAAATTGTGTAAAAAAACATTAGACTTGGAATTCATCAATTATTTCCAAGGTCATTTTTTGCTCCACATTTTACATTGATACAAATCTTAATATGAAAGTAATAAATATATTTATCCGAGTCTCTTCGGGTTTTTTTGCATGAAATATTAAAATTTCGCTATTTTTAGTATCTGTTGTATGGTTGTTCGATGATTGCTTAATATTGTCCAATCCACTGTTAAAAAGCTCATTACTGCATTAATTCGCTATATTTTCTATTTTTATACAAATTCACTTATTTTCTTCCAATGATATAGCAAGAGGAAACCAGAAGTTTTAATATAAAAATTTTTATACTCGGGCCATAATTGACGCATGATCAAAATAGAAATTCCAAGGGTGTTCGAAACATGGTTGAATTCTCGGAGATATCGATAACAAAATAGTTTTGTTGAGTTGATAATTTAGAATGAACTTATCCTATATGCTTCATCAAATACATCTTCCTTTGTACTATTTATAATCTGTCTGCGCATGTGCATAAGCTCGTTGTCAAGGACGTAAGTCTGGCCTTAAATTAGTCCAATACTAGTGTTTACGGCCAGGCGTACGCCTCTTAGTGAAACGCAGTTTACGCCGGACTAAATTTTGGCGTACGCCCTAAGGCCTAACTTAAGTTTCGTCGTATCTTACGCCTTTTAGTGAAACGGGCCCCAGAATCTCATAAACTAGAGATGACTATTTTTTCACAGTGTACATGTAGTTGTTTACCACTAGTAGTTGACCCTGAAAATGTCAGCCCAAAGGGTAGGGGCCCTCGATGTTTCCGAGCCCGATGTTTAAAATCCCATTATAATGTACTTTAAGTAGGACCCGTGTCTCAAAAACAAGAGATGGCCCGTCACCATATTTCACAGGGGTAGTCGTTTACCACCAGTAGATGACCCTGAAAATTTTAGGCCAGATATATAAAAAATAAATTTTGAACTGTAAACAGTTACTGCGTTCTAGAAATTCAATGCAGATCACTTTTTAATTGCTTTTCAAAAGACCAGGGACCCGTTTCACTAAAACGCGTACGTCCGGCGTAACCTTACGCCTGTCGTAAGTCCGGACTTAAGTCAAATATTCGGACTAAGGTCCGTTTCACTAAAACGCGTAACTTTGCGCCCGCCTTAAGTTAAGACAAAAATCTACGCCTAGCCAAGGGTAGTCGTAACTTATGGCGTAAACAGGAATTGACTGCTAATACTGTTGCTGAGAATATCGGTGCTGACCGTAATGTTAAATTGTACAATTTCTCATGTAAATTTTATTAATTTCATATGAAATTAAGAAAATAGAGAGTTTTGATACGTGGTACCAATTCTCGATTAGAAACTTTCTTACCATGTTTTATGCACATTCTTTATATTTTCATTTGCCGTTTACATGTTAAAATGACATATTTAGACAATCGATAAATAGTTTTCATTTGATTATTTTTATTCAATAATTTGATTTACGTTTCATATTTTTTAGTAAATTGGGCAATGAATAATGCAGAAAATATACATACATGATGCACATGTATTACAAAGGTATATTTGTATAGGAAATGACTAGCATTTCAAGCATTTAATGCCCCCGTTCCCCCACTTCCACGCAAAATATGTGTGAGCGGGATATTTTGAAATTTAAAACTCACTAAGTGAATTATTGACTTTTATATTTTCCTCTTTTTTATTTCATTTTTAGTAAGTAAAAGGTGTTCGCTTAGGTAGTCTAACTAAGGGTAATCACCAAAATATTTTCAGCATTGTCAAAATGTAAATACCAAAATATGATGAAAGCTCCAACAATGTTTTAGAGTCGTCAAAAGTCCCTCATTTTTTTTTAAAGTATTAGATAATTTATTTATCATACAACCGATGCAAAACATTCACTCCAGATTAAATAGATTTTATTTCGTAGGTTACATACACACCCTCTTTATAAGCTTCAAATTAATATGAAGCCTCGTTCAATATACTAAATACACATGTAAATGTACTTGGGTAGTTTATTTTGAGTCCACCATACGTCTGACACACACATCTGTACCTTGGATCTGATAACTTTGGTGAAACATTTACAAAAAAACGTGCATGCACTTATGGTTTGTATGTACCCTTTCACTTAACACGTGTAAATAATTCGAAAAAAACTAATTTCGGAAACAAATTGTGTAAAAAAAAATTAGACTTGGAATTCATCAATTATTTCCTAGGTCATTTTTGCTCCACATTTTACATTGACGCAAATCTTAATATGAAAGTAATAAATATATTTATCCGAGCCTCTTCGTTTTTTTTTTGGGTTTTTTTTGCATGAAATATTAAAATTTCGCTCTTTTTAGTATCTGTTGTATGGTTGTTCGATGCTTGCTCAATATTGTCTAATCCATGGTTAAAAAGTTCATTACTGCATTGATTCGCTATATTTTCTATTTTTAAAAAAATCACCGATTTTCTTTCAAAAATATAGCAAGAGGAAACCAGAAAATTTAATAAAGAAATATTTATACTCGGGCCATAATTGACGCATGATCAAAATAGAAATTCAAAGGGTGTTCGAAACACGGTTAAATCCCCGTAGATATCGATAACAAAATATTTCTGTTGAGTTAATAATTTTGAATGAACATATCCTATTTGCTTCATTCAAATATATCTTTCAAATAAAACATTTTAGCAAGTTTTGCTGTGTGATTTTGTCAATAAACAGGATTAGTATGCCTGAATACTTTACATCTCTCTCTCTCTCTCTCTCTCTCTCTCTCTCTCTCATGCAAACACAATTTACAAGTTTCTATCGTTTTATCTATTAATTGAATATCTATCTATCTATCTATATATCTATATATTTATATATCTATCTTCCTTTCTACTGTTTATCATCTGTCTGTGCATGTGCATAAGTTCGTTGTCAAGGACGTAAGTCTGGCCTAAACTTAGTCCGATACTAGTGTTTGCGGCCAGGCGTACGCCTCTTAGTGAAACGCAGTTTACACCGGACTAAATTTTGGCGTACGCCCTAAGGCCTAACTTAAGTTTCATCGTATCTTACGCCTTTTAGTGAAACGGGCCCCAGCTTTGGCTAATTTTTGGCCAGTTGCCCCTTTGATAATTGAATAATCTTGTTAAAAACATAAATTGACTTTCGAAATCCAAATGTATGTTCTAACCTTTTACAACTCGTGGTCTTGTGTCATTGTAGCAAAACTCCACCAATGTAGTTAAGTCATGAACAGGAAGACAATGATATTTGTTCACAGGATTATTGATGTCATCTAAACAGTTTAGTCTTCTGGAAGCCTTCTGCCATTCAGTTTTATTTTGTGGACACATTTCCACTTTGTTGACGCGTTCTGTGTCCACAGCCTGTGATGCATAAAAAAATAAAACAATCGTATTTTAATTAATTTATTTTCGGATTATTAGTCAAGTTAAAATAAACAAAAATGACTGCTAAAAATTCGTCAAATTTTCACCTATTTTATGACACATACATTTTAGAACGTTTTTGCTTCCTTTTTTAAAAAAGATATTTGAATTAAAGACGATTTACTGAATATGCACGCATAGATATCTCGTTGCATTTACCTTTTTAGCCAATATAACTACTATACATTTGGTTATACATGATTTATTGTCCCAAGAGTTCTTTTTTAAGGATATATGAGTCTTATTAATCATAAATGATACTTACAATATCTTGGTGTATGTTCATCATATGAAGTACTATTAAAATATTGATAATCAAAAAAAACTTTCGAGTCTGAATGAAAATTGCGGCAATTTCAGAAACATCTAAGATAATACACTGACAAAAATGTGCACTGTAGCTGAACTGTCGGGGACTTTGAAGACACAATATAAATGTGTGTCAACAAAGCATGCTTATTTTATAGCTATTTTATTATCATTTGTCAACGTTTTTTTTAATGCTGGGTTTAAATATTTAGGCAATGAAAGTAATTTATAGCTATGTAATACTATATAAGTAACATAATTTAATAGGTTTACGCTTTATAAACCGCAAAGCGGTTTTATAAAAAGGCGTAAACTATCCTAAGTAAATGTTATACTCGTATATCATATATGTAGGGAGTAATTAAACTAATTCTTTATAATTTAATTTTCTACAAGATATAATAGAAAAAAAGGCACATCATTTAAAAAACTGACGTTCAATCGTGCAAGGTTTAAATGTACCTTCAGGCAGATCAATACTCTTTGCACGAGCGGCAAATTGTGACATTGACAAGTTATGGTATACTATATAAATGAATTTTTGAAACAAATCAAATGAGGCGTTACAATCACAATCATGTTATCAAAGTAAAAAATATTGCATTGGTAAAACATTTAATATCAACTGCTTATACGTTTTGATTGCATCGTATCAAAATATAGAGAACAATTAGAAAACATTCATGTATGTCAATCTTATCAAATCAATAAGTATTTGTTTTAATCGGTTTAAGCAAGAATTCGGTATTGAAAGAGTTTTCCCATTGGTCACGACAATCATTAAATAACAATAATATTTCAGATTATACAAAAAATTAGACACGAAAAGTTGATCTAGTAATTAGAATATATTATGTACAGTTATTACTCAACAAGGAAGGTGGATTGAGTGAAAGACGTTGAAGACGTCCACAAAAACTACATAAGCATAAAACGGTGAGCTCAAAAATGTAGCACCAAGAACGTGGGATTTTAAAATTATTTTAAAATTAAAAGTAGTGTATATGATTATTTGACTGGAGGCAACACCGCAAATATGACCATACGGTCGGATATTGTATGAAAAAAAAAAGTAAAAGAAACTTTTCAAATCTAATATGTTAAGATGGTTCTGGGATCGCCTGCGCAGTTCAGTTTTCCGTAAGCCTCCTGTAACTCAGTTTTATGATGCGAACGGATGTTCACTTTATTAACGTTTTCTGATTCTACAAAAACAAACTCATGACTTACAGATTCTAACCTACTGCTCTCAAGATTTTGACACCTTGCTTACGACTAAATAAACTGTTTTGGACTTGGGCCATTACTCTCCCTCTTTTTTTCTCTTTTTTGTTTACAAAAACGTTTATTTACATTTGAAAATATGTTTCCTTCCATGAACATTAGAATTAAAGCGAAAACGTTCAATTCCATGTGAACGTTTTTATGACGTCACAATGGTTATCGCAAGCGCTTATCGTTTGACAGTTGCATTATTGTAAACACCGTTATATTAATAATACTTGACAATTTCCCATTGTTAAACGTGAACTAAGTAGTAAACAGCAACGTTAAAAAATTCACCGAAATATGAACTTGATTGGTACGTTATACAAACTTCTGAGAAGCCCTTCGGGCTTCACAGGATTTAATCACCTAACCAACCAAATTTATATCTCGGTGAACTTTCAACTTGCTGTTTATTTCTTAAATAAATAGTTCGTTCGGGCAGCCAGTCGTTCCCAACTTGTTGATTTTAAATCGCCCATGTGGTCGTCATGACCTGACGTCACAAACGTTGTTATTCCGTCACCATCTGACTCTGGCATCTGTTTCGGCAACATACCATCGGACCTCGGCGCAGACTATCGGACTTACAAAAAGCTGAACTAAGAATCAATGAATTGTTACTATTACTTGATAAGACTTTCAAAAGGGTAATTGTGATGTCATAAAATGTGCGCTTTTCTGTATCGTTCTTACTACTTAGCTGATGACGCCAATTTTCTTTTTGCAGGTTTATGTCCGTAGCTGTCACTCACAATAAAATTCACATTATGACTAATCACTTTATCATGCGATATTACTTGAATTATATCAATTTCTTTGTGTGCGACGGCTGCAGACGTATTTTCCTCATTAAAAAACTAATATGTTTTACGGTGTGACCGTTGGGCGAGCGCAGAAGGAACCACACATCTGTCATCATTGTTAAATGCAACCCGTGGACTTGCCCTTACCAAAAAACTTTGGCTTTGTCGCGAAAACATTTACCACCGCAATTAAGGAACGCAAAGTTATCAAACTTTTATTCCAATGGTCCCTTCCTAGGCGTATACACTAAAACAAACTACCACTGAGAATTAATAAAATGTTAAATAGACTTATTAAAATATTTAGATAAACACAAAGCTGTTTGGTTTTTTTTTATGTAAATACAATTATGTTTTATCATTCCTTTACCTTTTAATAATGATCATTTAAATCAGTAAACAATAAATTGTGTGAGTGTTATTTCTCATTTTGTTCCTTGTTGTTATCTGTGTTTTAATTATTTTCCTCTGTGACATCAATTTTGTTTTTAATCTTTTTAATTTTTGTACGCTATATAAGCGTTGTTGACATGTGCCCTCACCCTTTTTAGTGTGTGTTATCCAATATTATTTAAAGGTTTGAGAAAAAATAAATCAAAACAAAACTGATCAGCCAAAGAGTCACCGTTAAAACTGATACTGAGTAATTTCTACACGTTACATCCAGTACAGATGCTTGATCCACCTCTAAATCTATTGCTGGAAATTATATAGCCTGGTTCCCGAGGCCTTCCGATTGTGCAAGCACAGAAGCTTCTGTGCTTGCACAATCGGAAGGCCTCGGGAACCAGGCTAGAAATTATATAGTCTCTGTGACGTCATACTTAACTTTTGCGCTCGACAGTTTTCGTAAATTGTCGGACAAATTCGGGGAAGAAAATGACGTCATATGCCAGCAAAAGTTCAGATAGGTACAGTTTTTTTTACGTAAGCCTATGTATTTTTACTTTAATGTTTTTAAAAGGATGCGCTCGCTATAAGAGATTTTGCCATTTTTTAACATGTGTAATAGCTGAAGTCATTATTCCCTTTTTAAAAAACAGAATATTAAAACCCTTTGGATCCTTAGACTTGGATCTTTTTATATACGTTTTCAAGGTAGTATCTGTGTATTTTCATAAGATTAAAACACCTTTGAATTTTAGGACACTCATGAAAAGAAACTATACCTTCTCTTATATTTAGTGATTTCAAAGATACATCTATGATTCGTTACATTTCAAATGTTTCCGTATGATTACTAGGCAGCAAGCGATAGCAACAAATTGATATGTTATATCATATCAGAAAAGATCCATCCATATAAAATATTCATCAATTCCTGTGCATGTAATTCCTTTAAAGAGTCAGTATTTTATATATGTAGACCACATATCTTCATTGTACAGTTAACCTATCAAAATGTGGACGTGTAGAATGGTGTTTGGCCTTTTTACTTATTTCACATCAATTGAAAATACAATCAGTATTTTACAACATCGAGAAAAATACGAAAGAAAACAATAGCAGGATCAAATGACATGCATGAACACTTTAAAAGAGCTAATCTAACCATAACTGAAAGAGGGTTCCAAAGTACATTGGGGGATTCTAACAAAATCTTTCTGTATGTCTCGTCTCGTTGGACCTAAAACGGTTTAAAAAATTACCCGAATCTGTTACATGTATCTATAGACAAGATATTCATATCTATATTTTGAACAAAAAGTAGACCGAGTATATTTTATTTGTATAATCACCTATTCAAAGTTTAAAGTTGAAAGAAGACAATTAATATATTTTTCTTAATCTTTAGTTTTTGAACTACAATATGAGTTTATATTGATATACTGAAAGTACTTAAACAAATCTAAAGGGTTTTAAAGAGTTTTAATGTTTTAAATCAATGCACAAACTATTTAAGTGCATTGCTGGCTCAACATAGGCCTACACGTTCACACATTGTGGGAATACAAAAGAATAAGTTTGAATTTCACTTGGTTTGTGACCTACGTAAACACAAAGATTCACAACAGCTTGTTTGTAACATGCAAAAAGAGAGAATGCATGAACAAGATGTAAAGTCTAAGCTAAAAATAAAGCAAGTTATGTTTCGAATATGGTTTTTATTAGTACTGAAATATGTATAACATAAATGCTTTTAAACACACCGATACATTGCGTTTAACATCATGATCAATATATGATAATAAAACACTTTTTTTAAATTGCTACAGAAGGTTAAGAAATATCATAAAATCGCTTTGATAAAAAAAAACTGAATTCTTCAAAAAGTGAAACACGCCACCTTGTAAAACAAACTATTGCGTGCAAAATACCAATCTCTTAAAGGGACGTAACTGTACGTTTAATAAAACAAGTTTAAACATGCAAGCAATGTACTGCGTTTATCATTTGCTTTCTTGTTATCAAGAAATGCATATTTATTTCATTGCAATGCTAACTCACATTTTCAGTGTATTGCTCAGTTGAAGACATAATTCAATAAATCAAAGTTAAAATAGTTCGCGATCGTTTAGTCTTAAAAGTGTCTTCTGATTGCTCATGAATAAAATCATAATAGAGTTTTGATTTTAATTTACTATCAAAATAAATTATACTTACAGTCGTTTGATGCAAGCTAGTCATGTGAAATACCATTGAAATATCGATTAACCACATTAAGTTTCGTTTTAAAATGAATATTAGAGCCATTTTAAAAGTCTCCAACTTAAACACCTGAAAAATAAACGCAGTGAAGCTTAACTCCCTGAGGTTTTTAAAAGATACCGATTATATATGTGTCGACTGAGAGAATGGGATAGAACGACTAATTTTTTTTTCGTATCGCAATCCTTAAAAGTTTAAATAAAAACGGAACTGCATTGTTGGATAGAAGAGCGGACAGGGATGAAAAATCTAAACTAAAATGGATAATATACACATGTACATGTACGTGGCCTTAATCCGGTTTGTTGCAGCTGACTTGAAAAAAAAACACCTTTTTATTCTACATGTATTTATTTCAAACCAGTAATTAGGTATTCAGGGTATCTCTAAATTTGGTTCTGTAAGTTAATTTTCAATATAATTTCTATTACTGTCGCAAATAAGAATTTCAGATTTAAAAAAAACAATCTGGAGGGAAGGGACATCCCCTTTAAACATTCCTGTTTTATGCATACACCATTTATCATACAATGTAGCAATCGCAACTCTTTTGCAAATAAGAATTTCAGATTTAAAAAAACAATCTGGATGGAGGGGGCATCCCCTTTAAACTTTCCCGTTTCATGCATACATCATTTATCCATACAGTATAGCAATCGCTACTTCCTGAGAAGTTGCGATTGACAGTATATTATAGACGTAGAATACAATTATCTGTTCAATAATGTTTAAGGTGTACAACCAATCTGTCGTGGTATGAAAATGTATAAAATTAAAACACGCTAGGTTATACATTATTATCCATTTGCATGCATTTTTTAATCCAAAGTTGTCAGATTTAAAGTAGTTGGTCAAAGCCGATGGTCAACTTGCCCTACACTTTTCGCCATGATGTCAATTATGCAACCAGTTTCTAGGCATCCCGTTCTAAAAGTTCTTTCTATTAATGCTAAAATTATATTAATTGTTCCATAATATTTATTGACTTTTTGTATTAATCGAAGTCCGATCCAAAGTATCTGCCCGCGATGCATGATGAACTCGTCCTACACTTTTCGTTAGTCATTCCGCGTTCTTGGTTACCCCGTTCTGGAAAGTTCTATCCCATGTTCTCACCAGAGGTTGTGCTTCGCAAGTGAATGAGTATCAAAACTAAAATCGCCATCTAAAGAAACGATTTGACTTATTTTATTTATTCAACATTTGTCGAATCTTAACTTTTTTACATTCTTAAAATAGGCTCACAGTAAATATAATCACTCTATTTGTGATCATTCAATATTATTTCATTGCAAATATATATTTTGATTGAGACTATCCCTGACTTGGATCCGCCATAGCGTGTCCTTCACCTTACTCCTATTTTTGTTATTTCGGGAGCTTGTTTATCGAAAATGAAAGTAGGTTTTTGATTAATTTCACAATAATAACTTATCAAATAAAATTCAATTATACCTTACGGACATCATCTCACATGTGTTGAAATACCAAAGGTGTAAGCAAGTTCTCTGGTGCAGGCATGTTGTAGTTTATTTGCAAAATGCCTATTTATAAGTATAGATTGAAATCGATGTTTGTTGAAATTTCACTGTCAATTAAATGCAATTTGATAAAATTTTAACTATGCCAAGAAAAATTGCCAATGCTATGGCCTTTTCAAAAAATTAAGAATTTATGTGTGACTTTCCTTGCTGCTTTAATTGTCATAACACCAACACTTCTGTGTTTTATACCAAATTTTTGTATTACAAATTTAAAGGGGCATGGTCACGATTTTGGTCAAAAATTATTTTTTCAATTTTAATGTTTACAATGCTTAAGTAAGACGTTTTTAATAGGTAACCAAAATTTGAGTATCATTTGATGAGTTATAAGCGAGTTAGAGAGCTTACAATTCTTCACTATGTAAACAAAGCGTTTGTTTACATTTCGAATGTTGAAGTGAAAATTCCAGTTTTAGATCTAATATAAATATGTTAATCGTTAGGAACTGTTTATTTATGCTTTAAATGAACAATAAGATAGGCAAACCAGCTTTAAAAAGATTTTTTACTGGTATATTGAAATTTGAACCTATGTAAACAAAAACAGGGCACGAGCCTTGTTTACATGACGAAGAATTGTGAGCCCTGTATCTTGCTTAAAACTCAACGACTGGCACCCAAATTTCATATAATCATTAGAAATGCATTCCTAAAGCATAGCAAATACTTAAAACAGAAAAATAAAATTTGACCAAAATCGTGACCATGCCCCTTTAAACAGATTTATTACAAGTAAAAACAAAATAATTGTTAAAAATCTCTAAATTCAGAAATAACAGCTTATCAAAATCGCCTTTAGTTATAAAGTTAATTCTATTCCTTGGCCTTGTTGCCATGGCAACGGCTGTTAATTTTCGGAAATGATGTATATTGTAAAAAATAAATTCAATTACATATTCAGCTTATAAAAAATATAATATTTTTAAAAGATTTCAGAGGTTTTAAAAGGTGATATACTTAAAGAAGGAATTTTTGTTAAACATCTCAAATCAGTAAAATGATTATGTGATTCGACTGCATTTTATCAAAAATAAGGAAAAAAAAACTAAAAAAGAACATGCATGTACATGTATGCCAAACCTATCAAATCGGTAATGCCGTGTTTTAATGATTTTAAACAAGAATTCATCGTTCAACAAGTATTTTCATTGATGGTCATTGATGGTCATCAACTAATAAATAACAAGAATATTTCAGATTGGACAAGCGACACAAGAACTTGGGAGTATTTGGAGTAGATCACTTAGTTTTATTACTAGATTTGAAAAGTTGATTACGCGAAAGACGTCACCAAAAGACTTCATAAGCCTAAAATTAACTGTGTGGACTTTAATAAACGTCTGTTGGCTTGTTCATGAAGTTTTCTTAGACTAAGAAATGTCTCAGATTTATCTTAAGACATTTTTTAGTCTTAGGACAGTTTCTCGAAGCTGTCCTAATTGACGATATCTATTAAAAATCATCCTAACTTTAAGACATCCAAACAGCTCTCTATACTTAATAAACTCAAAAGTTAACATGAAGGTTGTGATCCATCACTTCTTAAAATAAGAGGATAGTAATATACATGTATCTACATTATTTCAGAGTACTATGGGATATAAATAAGCACGTAGACTACTTTAGATGTTATTTGAAGATACAGCATGAATTTATCTGGTATGATTATTTAGATTAGAGAAGAACTCAACAAAAAAATCCATACCAGTTTTAGTTATGTTTTACTAGTACCTCCAACACCTAGAAACATTTTTACAATTACCATTTATCGTTCGATATGCTTTTCATTAATTGTCAGTTAAGATTTTCTGCTGTGTATTCCGGATTTTCGTAATGAAAGCTTGTAAGATTTGTCGTTCATGCGGGACGGTATACCTACTTCCGGTGTATTAGTAAACAATGGGGAAAGACTATTGTTGCATCTTTAATTGTCATAATTATAGTGGTAGAGTCGGCAAATTTGACAAGAAAGTGACTTTACATTAACTTTCTTAAGAACAGTATATACGAAGAGCATGGATAAGAGTAATCAGCCGAAAAAACTGGAAACCGACCTCCTACACTCGTGTCTGCTCTGATCACTTCAGGGACGGTATAGGACCAAACTCAGTCGATCGAAATAAAATACCCACAAAAAATTTGCCACAAAGAGGAATTATAACCCATCAAAATAAAAGGCAGCCACGGACGAGATTAGAAAACGTAGACAGTCCCATCGATGCACTGCAACACCATTCGTAAGTGACATATGCTACATGTAGATCATACTTGATAAATATTGTCAAAACTTACTTGATTTTGTTATTTCATAGTACATGTACGGGGTCAAGAATCAAAATAAAATGGCAGCTAATGCATGCTATAAGACTTTCATGAATAATACAACTCCAAACTAATTCTAGTACAATTAAACCAAGGTTATGAATTTATTAAATTATCTCAGTGACCTTTTTATTGACCTTTTAATTCCCACTAGTTTGGTAGTTTTAAAACACACACATATTTTACTTATTTAATGTATTAAGTATAAGTGTGCGATGATAAGATTGAATGTGAGTAAAATGGAATTAATTGATGAAGGGGTTAAGCATTTTGATCATGTGGCCTGTTCGCAGCTGGTTAGTGATTAAATGGTCTAATGATCAATGTATTGATATGAATATGATGCTATTATTATCAATGTTTTCGTTTTATTTATGGTATACTGTGTGATATTTGTTGTCCTTGTATTTATATCATTGGATGTTTTCTTTATTTTTGTTATGTTTTGTTTTCAATATAAAGAAACTGAAAATAATATCACATGTACAGCTGACTAATAAGTAAGCTTAATATTAATTTCTATATAATTACAGGTATGTTCAAAACAAAGAGAACATCATGCCAGAGTCCTCAGCAAACATTGCCAGTTTTTCACAAACCATGATGACCTGTGATCAGCCTGATGTCTCGGATTCAAGTTTATACCATGAATCAACATCAACTTCTGCATCTAGCTGCAACAAGTCTACACAAATATACAGCCAGTCTGTTTCTGTTGGTGTAGGGGTTGTAATGCCAGAAATAACTATAGAAAACATTAAATGTTCAAATGAAATGATCATGTTCTACACCGGTCTTCCTGATTTGAAAACATTTCAAGCTTTGTTTGACACTTTGATTGAACATGGTGCTGATAAATTGTGCACAGATTCTGTTGGTGAAATGAACATTGCCAGTTTAGGGAGAAAACGCAAGTTACGGCGTGTTGATGAGTTTTTGTTAGTTTTGATGAGATTAAGGCTGGATTATTGGTCAAAGACTGAGAATTTCGCTTTAAAATCTCCTCAAGTACAGTATCAAAGATTTTTAATTCATGGATTTTGATTATGTGCGAGTGTATGCAATCAATCATTACTCTACCAGAATTAAATGTTTTGCAGTTACGAGTTCCAAAGTGTTTCGAGAAGTTTTCAGACACCAGGATTGTGCTCGACTGTACTGAGGTTTTCATTCAGTCTCCATCGTCATTAGAAAATAAATCATTAACTTATTCAAACTATAAATCTCATGATATATTTAAAGCTCTTGTAGGGGTCAGTATGACTGGTGCAGTAGTTTTTGTTTCAAGACTGTGGCCGGGCTCCACTTAAGATGTGGAAATAACTAGAAAAAGTGGTTTGTTTAAGCAGCTGAACAATGGAGATGCAGTGATGGTGGATAAAGGTTTCATTCATATCCAATCAGACTTGAAAGCCATAGGGGTAAAGCTCTACGGTCCTCCATTCAAGTCCAAAATTCAGTTTAGCAAGGGACAAGTGGAAACCACAAGAAGGATTGCTTCAGCAAGAATTCATGTTGAGAGAAAAATGGAGCAGATAAAAAATATCCGAATTTTGCAAGGTGTCATGCCTTCAGCTGTCAGTGATTTTGCTGATCACATTTTGTTTGTTTGTACAGCAATGACAAATTTACTTCCTCCACTTGTAACAGAGTAAAAGCAAACTTTTTAAGATATACTAGTAGCCATAATCCTATTTTAAAATCTGCATGTTCTAGTATCACCATAAGGCTAAACTGATTTTTTTGAGAAAAATGATGAATTTTTGGATCTACATTAAAATGATGTAAAGTAACACTTTAATTTACCCGTTCTTTAAATTTAATTGAAACACACATTTGTTTCATACCCATGGTTGTATATTATTCTTTTATTTATTATGTAATGTTCTGTAATTATGTTGAAACTACAGTATGTCAAACTAAATAAAGCAAGACTCAGTGTATTCTAAAAGTCGGATTTTTATTATTCCTTGCAGTTAACAATAACAAGAGAATATTGAATTGTGCAGCAGGATATAAAAGTGAACAAAATATTTCCTGACAACAGTGAATGTGTTTGAATTCTTACATTGCAATAATTAAAAAAACTGCTTAAGGTGGCTGATCACTACATCTTGAAAAAGGTTTACAAATTAGGATAAAAATTACTTCATTATGATAGATATTATGATGTTTAAGAATTATATATACATGTATGTCAATTTGCCAAAAAAATATGCAATCTTTTATAAATAAAAAGATATGATTCCAAACAAATATGATTCAGTCAATACAAACAAAAGCCCATGGCAGATTTGAACTCATGATCTGCGGTTCAAAAGGCCAATACTTTAACTCGTAAGCTATGATCACATTCAACAAATTTAATAGATATAAACAATTTTATAAAAACATTGAAATCACCATATGCATGAATAAAATGCTAACTAATGCAAATGATTCCAATATCTTATGCTTGAATCTGACAATTAGAAAATACATGTATGTATAAATTTAATCTAGCTACATAATTTGGGAACAATTTCACTGACATAGAACTCTGAAAGCTTTTGCATCAGACTTTCCCAAAACACACTGTCAAATTGAACTGTTATAATAACAAAGTCTACAACTGTAAACAGTACAAAGTCACACTTCTGCATTTTACAAACCCCCATTTGGCCCTGAATTTTGGTATAATACCTGTGGTACTTCTTCAGCTGAATTTCATTATTATCATCTAAAAAGCAACAGAATTCTTTATCTTTACAAGCATCATGCAATGATTTTTTTCTCCATTTGTAGGGGCACTTAATTTCTATTAAATAAAGGTCAGAATTGAAGCGAACTAGGCCATCTGGGCTTGCACCTATGCAAGGATTTTCAGTACAGAGCATAAGGCCCATTTCAGACACATGTACTATTTTACCTTCTTTCAGTTTTTTATAAGCCTTATATCTTTTCTTAGCTATTGGTTCTTGTTTTCTGCCCCATGCTACAGCAGTGAGCACTATTGTCAAATGATTTGCTTTCACCCAAAACTTTATGAACACTATTATCTGGTTTTGTTGTGTCTTTTTTTGTTTTAATATCATGGAACATGGAAGCAGTAACCCGGTCAGTCCGTGCTGCCACCCATATGGGATTATCATGCTGACCTTTGGTCCTAACTTCAATTTCATCTATGATGCTTTTGTTGCATGATGATAAAAAAGTGTTGAAATCTGACACAGACATATTTTCTGTTTTCACTGTATTTACAATATCAATATACCTATCAGAATCATAGGCAATATGTTTACTTGTTTCTACCTCTTCAAAGTTTGAAATATTTAAATCACTTGCAACATCAACACAATGACATACATCTTGAACTGGAGGAATCATGTCAAATTATGCGGCTCTTGAATCATTTCCCAGTTTTGAACACAAAGAGTTTCTGAAAGATACAGTTTCTACATGATAGTTTACAGTTTTCTTTTCTTTTACAGTTAAAGTATTTTCATATCTTATTCGTTTGAAACTTATATCTGTGATGGGCCTGGTGCTTTTTTTTCTTTTACTTGGCTGATTCCACTGGCATGGCTTAGAGGTACATGGCATATCTTCTAACTCATCTATGGATGGCCTCCCCTCGAGTGCAAAAAGAAGGCCGGCGATGTGTGTACATCCCTCTCCACAACTGAAATATAAACACATTTATATATATAGATAAAACGAAAAGTAACAGGTACATTTCCAGTACAACACACTATACAGTGACTATTATCCTTAAAATTGATAGTAGAATGGATATACATTCGATGATACTTGTTGGATTTGATTTCGTTGCTCAATGCTTACCCTGCAGGACAGGTACAGTTGGCTTTCACAACTTGAAAAGGTTCCTCCTTAGATACCAACAGCCATTGCTCATACACCCCTTTATGCATAGATTGGTAACATTTTGAACGTATGTAGCACATCTGGCAAGTGTCACTTATTTCGTTGATCATAATTTTGTGGATATAGCCTTCCTTATAAAAGTTGAGTCCCCGGATATACTGCCTGTAACACTGCATCTTACCAGAATCCTCCGTCCTGTGGCTACTGTAAAGGAGGTATTTCTCTATGTCATTGATGGTCACCTTGGGATAACTGCAAGACTCTCCTGACCAACCAGATTTCAAGTCCGATATGTTAGGAACGTTGTCTGCACATAAGAACGGGGGTACACCTACATGTTCTTCAGCAGCAAGTTGCTCAGTCGAGTTATTCTGGTTGCATTGCGAGTGTATACTGTCAACAACACGCTTGGCAAGTGTCAGTTTGCTTCCACTAATATCTAAGTGATTTAACCTTAGATAATTCTGTATTTCTGTTTTTGTGAAATTAAGAACATCTTCCACAGTTGTTTAGGTGATAAGGGCAACGATCCCGTAGACGAAATAATCGAATTCATCACGGGTAGGATAATTTAAAAATTCAGCGGCTTGTTACTTGTAAACCGGATGTAAATAATACCTTTCCGCAAGATCTAGAACGACAACTCTTGCGGAACTAGAATTACGAAAAGACGGAATAAGGCAAGACAACTTTGTAAATAAATATCACATGTTTTCCATTACTATCATAGTAGTGCCAGCTAAAGAATTCATGTAACAAGATTTTGGATTGTGCATTTCATACCTAGACACATAGGTTTTTTTTAAGGTAACTGAATATGTTAACAAGAAGAATGAACTGAAAAAGCTATGCTTGGTGGCAATAGGTTATAGTTTCAAAATATCCCCAGTTCATTTTTTTAAGAATAGGTCCCATGTAAGGACCTTTAAGCACATTGACTGAGGTTGTTTGGTCGTACCTGAAGAAGATCTCTGGTGTTTGGTATTTTTGTTGAAATGTGGCTATGAACAATTCGTCAAGGTCCTAACAAACCCATAATACATCGGGAAGCTAACCCGAACCTCACTGGGATCACGACTAAGATCAGGGTAGATGTTGCTTGTATAAATGAATTTATCCTTAGAGATTATTTCCATATTTCAGGGTGGTCCAAGGGATATCACCGTTTGTCAGGAAGGGTTCCGAATCATATTTCGGAAATTAAGGTAGTCCATCCATAACTATCATATTTCATATCTAATAAATTGCAAGTTTGATCATTAAAATGTGTGATTTTAAAGGGTTTATTAACTATTAAAGATTAACCTTTGAATTTTTTTTAAAAAATGAATATTAACAAATTTACTATATGTTCAAGTTAACGTTGAAGTCTATGGGGAAATGCATTTCAATTATATTTTTAGTACAAGTAATTTTCTTTCATTTCTCTTGGTAAAAAGTTGCAAACGCTTTTCCTTTCTTCGTTTATGCTAAAATAATTCATAATTTACCATATTTATTTTCAGAAAATGATTTTTTAAAATTTTCCTAAAGGGCGGACAACTCTATCAAAAAAAATTTAAGTGCCAAAAGTTCATTTAATTGACTACATACATAGTTCCAAGTTTGGTTTATGTCAGCCTCATAATAACTTTAAAATACATATTTGATGTAGTATAAATCAATCAAAATTGTTAAATTTGGCTTAGTTATGAATGGACTACCTTAATTATATAAGTTTGCTGTGTATAATTAGGAAATTTGATCTAAAATCTACAGATAGAATTCCACATGCTTTAATGTACATTAAGTTAGGTATACCTTGCTTTATCTTCTTAAATAATAAATACATGTATATCAAGTAATTACGTAGTAATATGTACAATATACAGGTATACGTTGATTTGAGAGTAATTGTATTTCTACATTTTTTGCATTGTGATCAAAACCATTGATAAACATCAAAATAGTTATATTCTACTTCCAATTTCAAATCCCTGTCCGCGTTGTTAGATTCCCACAGTTAGCAATGCGAATTATTACCTTTTTCGGTCGAACAGTAGATAAGCTCACATTAATATGTTGATAGTGGGTTTTGTTAGCTCTAGCTAAAGCTCAACCCAATGAAACAGGCGATAAAGGGCCGCTTAAACAATTTTCTTAGTGCTTACTTAAAAATACTTCAGAGTTCGGTATTTAACATTTAAAATTTTATTGTTGATTTACGCTAAATACACCCTTATATTACAACGGAGAATCACATAAATGAAAATACAATATATTTCACCATATAAATGTAAAACGTTAATTGTCCTTTTCAAGATATTTAAAAACTTTTATCGAGCTGCAATCGTTTTGACCAAGATATAATCTTCCGTCTTCATCGACGCACAATCCCCAGGGATCACGTATATCGTCCCTATCATGCAGGATCAATGACAGAAACTCTCCACTCATGTCCAGCAGATGAACGCTAGGGTTGGAATCATGACGATTGCACACAATTACGTGTCCAAGAGAATCGTTACAGATTCCCGTAGGAAAAAAATTAGCATGTGAGGGAAGGCCATTATAGGAAAATTTTAGTTTTCCATTCTTGTCAACAGCTTTAACGAGACAGGTATCTATATCTGCTGTACATATGTCAAGATTGATATTTTCTGACAGATACATTGGAGACACATACAGTCTTTTTTCTTCATAATATTCCAATTCAGAAATCAGTTCGCCATTCCTATTGTATCTTGATAATTTTGTTTTAGAACCCTTTTCAATCAGTGTGTAAATTCCAAGCAAAATATCTCCATTAAATTTAGAGGAATATATACTTAAAGCAGTCCAATCTGGAGTCAGCAAGGTTTCCTCCTCTCCTTTTGACGTACATCGAAGGATCTTATCATTTCTAACAAGGAGACAATTTCCAGCTTGATCTATTGCGTGAGATGCACTTCCCCAAATATCGTCAATAGGAAATCTCTGCAATACATCGCCATTGTGGTCAATCTTGAAGACTAGTTTTCTACTGCTTAGCCAAAGGTTGGTTGATGTAACGTGAGAAATATGATTCACGTTATAAACATTTAAAATGGAAATACTGGCACATTCTTGCACTGATGGTAGCAAACGCCAAACTGTATCCAACGAAAAGTAGATAATTTACAATACAATAAATTTAAAAAAAAAACAATGGACAAATTTGAAGAAAGTTTTAAAAAATTGATGGCAAAATTGTTCCTCACCAGTTTTATCTGGCTTTTTCTTTGATTTCATTTTGGTCTGGAAAAAAAACGTTCATTTTTATTATTTGTTTGGGGGGTCTTAATCTGAATTAAATAGGCATTATTGGGTTTTTGTATTATGAGTGAAATATCGAAAACGTGACTACACCTCCAAAAGAAATAAAAACCCAAAAGCAGGTTAACCAGATATTTCTTTCAAAGAATGTTTATAGATGGAGAAAATGTATTTGAGTTCTTAGCTTTTGAGCAGATAAAACTGAACAATATTTTTTATGCATACCTCCCAAAATCCAACGATGGAACTCACTTCTACTGCATGTACTGGTGCACATTGTGAGCAATCGACCTCAGAAGACAAGTCTTTTTCTAATATGATGTGATTCTTTGGATCATTGCTGTACGGTGTTATTGTACATCTGTATCCAATCTGAAAGGATTCTTCTTTCATTGAAAATGTTTGGGTTAGTTCAAGTAGAATCTGACAAATATTTTCTTTTATTTCTGAACAGAATTGATTGTCTAGTGTTCTGGGATTTGTTTCTATTGCCTGAATCTCAATGGAATAATGATATTCTTCACATTTATATACCTTTAAATCATGAATGCCAATTAACACTCGATGTGTTGTGTTCTTTCGACAAAGTATTGTTGCAGTATGGTATATGCAATATTTTCCTTCACTCTTCCATAATGCCATTTTTAGCTTGTTGATACATGCAACAATTAGGCGATGGAAAATAACGAGTGGTAAAAACTCAAACACAAAACAAAGAGTTGATGAAACAGTGCAGTTTTCCAGAATGGTGTCTGTATATTTCTGCTTGTTCATGCATGGTACATACCACAATTCTGAGTTCAATTCTGCTAGCATGTCAAGGTGCTTCATGTGATAAACAAGGCTTTTCTTATGTTGCAGAAAATTGCCTTTTCTCCACAAAGAGTCCAGTAGTTTGTTGAACAACAAGCCGCTGTCAGTTAAAGCATCGAATTGAGTCAAGTTATTTTTATCTTTTACATCGATGTGCCTTTCGTCCATAATGATGTTTTTAAAAGCATCGACAAACCATTGTACGTCGAGTATGACGAATTTTTTTACTTCTTCTCGAAATAAAATCACTCCTGTATCATTAAAAAATTTGAGCGCAGTAATTAGTTCCTCTCTGTTTTTCAAAAGTGTTCGATCTGCCTTCTGAATATCTTTAAGCAGATCTAAAATGAGACAAATTTTTTTTCCCTCTCTCATTTTCTTGAGAACAGATTCCAGTTTAGCCCAGGCGATTGGTACATTTTCACCCCACTGGTCTTGGGATTTCCATGTGGAAGCTATGCACATTTTTATATTTTCGATGTTTTTGTCGGAATTTTTTTCTACAGAAAAAACCCTCTCCTCCTCAATATGTCCCAACAACTTTGGGGGTAGACATCTGCATATTTTATGATAATATTTAAGAATTTCCTTGAAAAAGAAACACACTGATATAAAACAATTGTATATTATAATATTTGATTTAAATGTAATACACAACTGTTTAAAAACGATGGATGGTAATTGAGTATATTAATCTTCTTAAGAACAAGTGGTCTGTACAAAAATTTAGAGTATATTCATATTCTAAACCTGCAATAAATACATGTAATAGCTTAAATAAAATAATATCACTTCTAAACTTCTAAGGTAGATCTGATTCATACTCTATTGACTACCAAGCCTCGTTGATATCATAATAAGTTTAAAAGATATTTGTAAATTTTTAAGTTTTTTTCTTCCATTGATATTATATTTTCGATCATTATTTATCAAAAAATCGTAAGTTTACAGGATAATTTACGTTGACAAATTGCCGAAACTGTGTTTTAAACCAAAGATATAATTTTAAAAAAGTTAACGTGTGTGGTCAATTGAGCTACAAAGGCTCTTCTGGTATATTTAATAAGATGCATGATTCGTGAAATATGAGAGCAAAGCAATTGCTGTTCTTAAAACCATCTTCACCGAAAAGAAATATGTTTATCGTTCTAAATTTGTATTGTGTTTGATTGCAGCCAATAAATATCTAATTTTAACAGGATGTTCAACTATATTAGTCCAGAGAGAGAGAGAGAGAGAGAGAGAGAGAGAGAGAGAGAGAGAGAGAGAGAGAGAGAGAGACTTACCTCTTTTTTTAGATCCACTCCTATTCTCTCAGAATGAGATGCAACTAATATAACAGGTGCTGTTTTTGAACTATGCGTATGAATTGACCCAAGCCAGTAGCGTATGTAATCTATAGAAGTATAAAAGAATGCAAATTAATTCAGGTATGAAGAGAAAATTCTGGCTTGAGTTTGGGTTTCTATTAAAAGTATATGATTTAAAAATCTTAAAATAAGTTTGTAAATCATCAACATCAACATTTAAAACTGAGCTTAATAAATTTGTAAAAGAGAGGAAGTGTACGTTAGTCCGACATAAACATGCATTTCTCTTCGCTTGCTTTCTATTTTCACCCTGATTTATCCCTTTGAGTTTATTACGGTTCAAAGTATTTTGCTGTACAGCTTTCACATTTATGGATTTGTTTTACCATTGTTCCTTGGCTGTGATAAAATCAGGAGAAAAGAAACATCAATTTGCTCAGTGCATTACAAATAAACACAATGCATGTAACACCAAAAAGAAAAATATAAAAATTTAATTGAAGACATCATCAGAAATAACACTGTACATGTAAAGGATCAACTGTAACGAATGCGAAGCGTATAAAAACAGTATTATAAAATCCATCTGATGTTATATAGTTTATCCTAATAAAAAATATATCTCCTACCTAATAATATATATAATATTATGATATGTGTATTATTAGGTATAGGTATATTTTATTAAATTAATAACGTCAGGTGTTTGTGTGTACCTTTTAATAAACATGTAATCTATTCTATGAAAAAAAAGTTACAACATGACGTGTTAAAACATAACGAAAAGAACAATAACGTTACCCATTACCAATTAATACCAAATGATGCTTGAAATCTTTGATAGAAAAGGTGTAATGGATTATTGCATAGAGTAAGTCGGTTTTTAGCTTTACGTCAAATTAAGTTGGATGCTTATGGAAATAATTGAAGAAAAATGCATTGGATGTTTTATTAAGTGGGAATTTATTAAAATTATATTCTTGGGAGTATGTTTTTTTAATTTAAAAAAGAGGTCATAAATTACACAATTTAAGTAGGGGCATTGTTTCTCATTCTTATAACGTACATTGTTTGCCATCTAGATGGTCTTTTATAGGGAATGAGATTTCAAAGTTTTTAAGGATAATCAAATGATACATGTTCCCTTTATGACAATTGAACCCAAATACCAGCCCAACCACCACCACCACCCCCCCCCCCCCCTCCCCCTCCAACACAAAAAAACATAACCGATGTAGGTGGTATGAATTTCGAAAATCTAGAGAGGACCTCATGTTCATCATAGACACAAATATACTATAAGTGTGCTTGCTAAATACACAGTGCTAAAAAGAAGGCTAGTAAGAAGTAATGCATATTCAATATATTACTTAAAGAGGTGGTTGACATTTATTTGCTCACTATAATCATGTATTTAGTTTGTTTGCTGAATGTCCAAAACATTAAGGTGGGTCACGGGTTTGCTTTCGTCATCAAATTCTGTACTCAATTAAGACAACTCGACTGGCTGTTTTGTGCACATTTGTTTATGACGTCATAAAGGATGTATCTCAAGGTTTCCCGCTTCACATTTTCTAACGTCAAATGCTCTTAGTTACATGTACAGATCTAATGAAGTAATTTGATTTAGGGCTATAGTGTAAATACTAAAATAGTAATTCATACCAAGTCTTAGTTTTCATGGAAGAATCGTAAGTTGGAAATGCAGATTGGAAGCAATACATCATAACTACGTAGATTATTAGCAAGAACTTACTTTTTAACTTTATGTGAAATTGTACATAAAAGCTAAGTAATGACAGTCATGTAGTCTCAAACTTGAGAGAGAGAGAGAGAGAGAGAGAGAGAGAGAGAGAGAGAGAGAGAGAGAAAGGGGGTCTGTAAACTATTCTGTAAAATAGTTTTGGTCGGTAATAATTCTTCCAAAGAAACAAAATTACAAGCATTAATAATAAGTATATCGTAACTATTTTGACCGAAAAAATTGACGAGCAAAGCCGGGGAATTAAATTTTTTAAATTAGTTCAATAGTTATGAAAATTTTGATAACCAAAATAAAAGTCCATATCTTACAAATATCATCCGTTTTATAGATTTGAGACTATTTGCATATATTAAAATTAAGACTTAACATTTGACGAAGAGAATGTGGAAATTGGGAACCCACTTAAAAATTTGGCACCACCCTTTGATTAAGAATAAGAGGGCAAAAGTGGGCTTTTTAATTTAATATTCTTAATAGCAACTAAACAAATCTTTTTAATTTTTTGAAAAAATGTCTTTATATAAAACAAAAGCAAAATTAAGATTATTGTTTTTTACAGGCCAATGCTAACCGGGGGTACACGGGAGGCCTTATAACTTCGAATTCATAATAAAAATATGCTTCGTTATTTCCGTATTATTTCCATACTCTCTAAAATTGCTTTTTAAGAAATGTAAGCTTCTAGTTTAAACTTAAGAAGTCTAAATTTGATTTTTAAGTGCTCACGACGTCAAATACGAAAATACGGCAATTTTTGGTAAAAATTATCAAAAATAAAAATAAAACAGCAAAAAATCTAGCGAGAACACATATCATTTTTTTACAATAATTTATTTTGAATCACTTTTTCTTTACGCACAGAAACAGTTGATAAATTTGTCTAAACTGTTTTAAAGCATCTCGAAAAATGCTAATTTTCCTATGTATTCATTAGAAAAGCGTCAAAACATTACTGGTACCTGCATTAGTCCAATGGCTGTAAATGAGATCTGTTTCTGTACAAGCATGTGTGGCTAAGTCATCCAAGTTTTTTGACATATCAACCACTAGGATATAAAACGCCCGCGGACTAAAGAAAATGTGATGGCATGCATAATAAGCACTTTGTCCAGCAAAATCCAGAAGGCTTAACATCATTAAATTGTCTTCGTTCACTGAGGCTTCACAACTATTCAAATCAACTTCATCTGATTTTCTTTCAGAATTGTCTTCCTCAGATAAGGTCGTTGAGCTAGACTGTGAGAGTCTCTCCTCAAGGGTATTGCCTTCCCCATTCCCGTCTTGTATGCGAAGTGTCTCGTTCTCTACTTTCAATATGGAGCTTGTACTGGTTTTTAAAGTATCTTTTGTTTCCTGAAGTTCAATATTGTCAGGGGTAAGTGCAGGTTTTTCAGTTGATTCCGATACAGAAGGCAAAACCTCAGTGCCGACATTTTCTTGCTGATTAAGTGTTTTTGGGGTAATACATAAAGATCCTTTACTCTTTTCTTGTTCTTTGCAAGCTAAAGGTATGAAAAATATGGTCATATACAATTAGAGTATAGTTCATTTTTTGTATTTACACCAGAGCCAGCATTAATATTATTTGTATACATGTAATAAGGAGACATTGGACACCCCCTTATTGGGGCGCATTATATTTCGAAACATTAATAAAATTTCATCCACCTTTTTACCCGTTCGATGATTTAAAGGGGCATGGTCACGATTTTGGTCAAAAATTATTTTTTTGATTTTAATGTTCACAATGAATGCTTTAGTAAGGCATTTTTAATAGGCAACCAAAATTTGAGTGTCTATTGATGAGTTATAAGCGAGTTACAGAGCTTACAATTCTTCGCTATGTAAACAAAGCGTTTGTTTACATTTCGAATGTTGAAGTGAAAATTCCAGTTTTAGAGCTAAAATAAATGTGATAATCGTTAGGAACTGTTTATTTATGCTTTAAATGAATAATAAGATAGACAAACCAGCTTCAAAAAGATTTTTACTGGTATATTGAACCTATGTAAACAAAAACAGGGCACGAGCCTTGTTTACATGACAAAGAATTGTGAGGCAATTTACAATTGTAAATCTTGCTTAAAACTCAACGACTGGCACCTAAATTTCATTTGATCATAAGAAATGCATTGCAAATAATAAAAACCGAAAAATAAAAATTTGACCAAAATCATGACCATGCCCCTTTAAAGCGTAAGGTAATAGATATGAGCAGTAGCTACGTGTCTGCAAGTCATGAGTTCGATCATCATTAGGGATTTTTACCTCTTTTAGAGTTTTTAAATTGGATTTCAGTGTCAAAAGTTGTACAAGATGAACATGTTCAAAGGTTGATAATGTTTGATGTACTTTCGTTCACTTTGATGTATAGAGGTGTCTCAAACTACCTTAATTAAGACTAAAACACATTCATTCTAACCTAAATATATCTATAAAAAAACAAAATAAGCCAAAGCCAAAACATTAAGGTGGGTCACGGGTTTGCTTTCGTCATCAAATTCTGTACTCAATTAAGACAACTCGACTGGCTGTTTTGTGCACATTTGTTTATGACGTCATAAAGGATGTATCTCAAGGTTTCCCGCTTCACATTTTCTAACGTCAAATGCTCTTAGTTACATGTACAGATCTAATGAAGTAATTTGATTTAGGGCTATAGTGTAAATACTAAAATAGTAATTCATACCAAGTCTTAGTTTTCATGGAAGAATCGTAAGTTGGAAATGCAGATTGGAAGCAATACATCATAACTACGTAGATTATTAGCAAGAACTTACTTTTTAACTTTATGTGAAATTGTACATAAAAGCTAAGTAATGACAGTCATGTAGTCTCAAACTTGAGAGAGAGAGAGAGAGAGAGAGAGAGAGAGAGAGAGAGAGAGAAAGGGGGTCTGTAAACTATTCTGTAAAATAGTTTTGGTCGGTAATAATTCTTCCAAAGAAACAAAATTACAAGCATTAATAATAAGTATATCGTAACTATTTTGACCGAAAAAATTGACGAGCAAAGCCGGGGAATTAAATTTTTTAAATTAGTTCAATAGTTATGAAAATTTTGATAACCAAAATAAAAGTCCATATCTTACAAATATCATCCGTTTTATAGATTTGAGACTATTTGCATATATTAAAATTAAGACTTAACATTTGACGAAGAGAATGTGGAAATTGGGAACCCACTTAAAAATTTGGCACCACCCTTTGATTAAGAATAAGAGGGCAAAAGTGGGCTTTTTAATTTAATATTCTTAATAGCAACTAAACAAATCTTTTTAATTTTTTGAAAAAATGTCTTTATATAAAACAAAAGCAAAATTAAGATTATTGTTTTTTACAGGCCAATGCTAACCGGGGGTACACGGGAGGCCTTATAACTTCGAATTCATAATAAAAATATGCTTCGTTATTTCCGTATTATTTCCATACTCTCTAAAATTGCTTTTTAAGAAATGTAAGCTTCTAGTTTAAACTTAAGAAGTCTAAATTTGATTTTTAAGTGCTCACGACGTCAAATACGAAAATACGGCAATTTTTGGTAAAAATTATCAAAAATAAAAATAAAACAGCAAAAAATCTAGCGAGAACACATATCATTTTTTTACAATAATTTATTTTGAATCACTTTTTCTTTACGCACAGAAACAGTTGATAAATTTGTCTAAACTGTTTTAAAGCATCTCGAAAAATGCTAATTTTCCTATGTATTCATTAGAAAAGCGTCAAAACATTACTGGTACCTGCATTAGTCCAATGGCTGTAAATGAGATCTGTTTCTGTACAAGCATGTGTGGCTAAGTCATCCAAGTTTTTTGACATATCAACCACTAGGATGTAAAACGCCCGCGGACTAAAGAAAATGTGATGGCATGCATAATAAGCACTTTGTCCAGCAAAATCCAGAAGGCTTAACATCATTAAATTGTCTTCGTTCACTGAGGCTTCACAACTATTCAAATCAACTTCATCTGATTTTCTTTCAGAATTGTCTTCCTCAGATAAGGTCGTTGAGCTAGACTGTGAGAGTCTCTCCTCAAGGGTATTGCCTTCCCCATTCCCGTCTTGTATGCGAAGTGTCTCGTTCTCTACTTTCAATATGGAGCTTGTACTGGTTTTTAAAGTATCTTTTGTTTCCTGAAGTTCAATATTGTCAGGGGTAAGTGCAGGTTTTTCAGTTGATTCCGATACAGAAGGCAAAACCTCAGTGCCGACATTTTCTTGCTGATTAAGTGTTTTTGGGGTAATACATAAAGATCCTTTACTCTTTTCTTGTTCTTTGCAAGCTAAAGGTATGAAAAATATGGTCATATACAATTAGAGTATAGTTCATTTTTTGTATTTACACCAGAGCCAGCATTAATATTATTTGTATACATGTAATAAGGAGACATTGGACACCCCCTTATTGGGGCGCATTATATTTCGAAACATTAATAAAATTTCATCCACCTTTTTACCCGTTCGATGATTTAAAGGGGCATGGTCACGATTTTGGTCAAAAATTATTTTTTTGATTTTAATGTTCACAATGAATGCTTTAGTAAGGCATTTTTAATAGGCAACCAAAATTTGAGTGTCTATTGATGAGTTATAAGCGAGTTACAGAGCTTACAATTCTTCGCTATGTAAATAAAGCGTTTGTTTACATTTCGAATGTTGAAGTGAAAATTCCAGTTTTAGAGCTAAAATAAATGTGATAATCGTTAGGAACTGTTTATTTATGCTTTAAATGAATAATAAGATAGACAAACCAGCTTCAAAAAGATTTTTACTGGTATATTGAACCTATGTAAACAAAAACAGGGCACGAGCCTTGTTTACATGACAAAGAATTGTGAGGCAATTTACAATTGTAAATCTTGCTTAAAACTCAACGACTGGCACCTAAATTTCATTTGATCATAAGAAATGCATTGCAAATAATAAAAACCGAAAAATAAAAATTTGACCAAAATCATGACCATGCCCCTTTAAAGCGTAAGGTAATAGATATGAGCAGTAGCTACGTGTCTGCAAGTCATGAGTTCGATCATCATTAGGGATTTTTACCTCTTTTAGAGTTTTTAAATTGGATTTCAGTGTCAAAAGTTGTACAAGATGAACATGTTCAAAGGTTGATAATGTTTGATGTACTTTCGTTCACTTTGATGTATAGAGGTGTCTCAAACTACCTTAATTAAGACTAAAACACATTCATTCTAACCTAAATATATCTATAAAAAAACAAAATAAGCCCTAGGTATATGGCCCGAAATGTAAATTGATACTTGTTGAAGTTAAGGCTGGTGATAATGATTGGCAATAAACAAACTATGTTCTGAAAGAAATTGGTTTTAAAAATATATCAATCCATTGGGGTTAGTGCCAATTTATGATGAATGTATGTATATAAAGAACATTGCGTGGTAACAATGTTATAATAGATGTTTAGATTTACTACTTGGAATGTGATCACTGATGGTCACGTGATAAAAATGTACTGCCTCGCTAAATGCTTGTATATAGTATCAGCTATAAAATTAAAGGTAATGTATACATTTAGGTGTTTATCGTTATTTAAATTAAAATATAATATTTTTTTCTGAGTAACAAATAGATAAACCATAGATAAAACGAATAAAAGAACATGTAAGTATTCTATCCAAACTGAAGACTTATAAATTTACCAATGATTGTAGATTCGTTAGTGGATTTATTCGTATACAACTTAAATACATGAGAATGGATTTCAATTCCGCTTGTGGACTCCGTATGAAGATCCTTTTCTCCTTTAAGTTTTTTCACAAGAGTTGTTTTTCCTGCTTCAGCACATCCTACTACCATTCCTCTTCCCGAATAAACAGAGATTTTTCCTGCTGTCATACTATCAACAAATCGTTTTCTATTTTCCTTTGTCCAAAACAGAATTTCGGTAGGAATTTTCACTGCAAAGAGAGGTACATGAACACATGCAAAACACTTCAATACTTTCCTCTCTCGTGTAATAACTGAAGGAATACTGATTAGTGGGACAGTTGGCCTGACTCAGAAGTATGTACATGAAGTGTTAATCAATGTACTTGAATATGTATATGATCATTTTCTGTGATGTGTCATCATTAGCATATACACTGTATAGCATTTTTGGAAATCTAATTCCTTGTATGATGAAAATTATGTGCTAAAGAAAGTTAAAAAACATTAAGGAAGACACTTAAGTCTGGAATTCGCAACATTCGACTTCTTCATGACAACGCTCCAGCACATAAATCCCAGATTTTGATATCATTTTTGGAAAAAGAAAAGGTTCATGTTTTCCCCATCCTCCCTAATCGCCCAACTTGTCTCCTTGTGCCTTTTTTCCCTAGATTAAAAAAGCAGTTGTCAGGAAGAAGATATGCTTCAAGGAATGCTTTGGGCTCTATCATTTATCAGTACATGAAGGCCATTCTCCAAAAAATTCCCCAAAAACATTATATGAATGCATTCGGAGCTTGAATAAATCGGAATCTGTATTTTGAAAGTAACCATTAAATAAAATAGCAAAGAATATTTTTGTGTTATTTTTGTAACAACGATGACATTATTTATCGGACGCCCCTCGTATGTATGATATGTGAAAATGGGTGAAGTTATTATGTGCATATAAAAGAACAAGTATATCAAATTAAAAAAATATTCAAAAGTACTTTTCATACTTACATTTATTGGCTATAAGAGGAAATTTACTTGAGTCCTTTGGCAATTTTTCTAGAATAAAGTTTATTTTTAAATTTTCAATTTCAGCTTCAATATTCCCTGAAATATAATATCAATCCTCAATAACATATACCGAATCGTTGATTGATTCGCAATTTTTGGAAGTTTATATCATATTTAATATGCATGTTATATGAAACATCAATGCATAAAATTTAGCCAGCAAATATCAGTGGCAAAAAAACTGTTTGAAAAAAGGACTTTCATAAATGAACGATCTTTTTCTTAATATAATTAAATATATAGTATTCTTTACAGAAACAATAGCAAAAATTGTGTCTAGAAATTCATTATAATATTTTTCAACGGAGTCGTCAGCGTTAAGGATCAGTATAAATGTAACATGAGAAACTGTATGTAAAACACAAGTAATTTTACAGGCTTCAAGTACAGAAACCGTTTATATATTTTTTTCCTGCAGCTCGGTACCTTCCTCCCACATGAAACTCCAAAGAAAGCATTTAATAGATTAAATGGAAATTGATACGATTTCATCGCATATTTGATAATTATAAAGTCTGTAATAGTTGACGGGCAAGTTGACTTATAATTTCCACATTTACGCAGTTTAAAAAATAAAATGTGATTTGGAAATCCCTTTAACGATGTATACATTTAATTCAACCAATGCGGCTTTTGGCATATAAAATAGTTTTAACTCAATGCATAAGTATTTTTCAACATTCTTTAAACATTAACACAACATACCATCTAGCAGTGGACTTTCTTCTTGTGTCTTATTAGAATCTGAAATAGAATTTGTCAATGAAAAATATTTGGGTCTCACATTTTATGTATTTTAATCATTCGACATTTGCAATAAATACATTGCAAAATAATGGAATGTTATTTATGAAGTGATATATTAATTGAGATTGAATTTTCAAGCAATTAAATGGTAAAAATTAAAAATATTTTTCATCTACATCGTTGCATTAGATTATGTGATAAAATCAATGAAATTAAGGTACAACCTTTTCGTAGATGATAAGTTCTTCTTAGTTTATACTTGTATAAAATCAAAGCTGCTATTATAATGATAACCATAACCACAAGTGTAGATATGAATATAGGAACACCGCCATTCTCATTTTCGGTTTGTTTATCCGCTGCTGTTGTTGATGAAGCATACGTCCCTTTCGTTAATATTGTTCCAGTATAAGGTAAGTCAGTTGAGAGACTGCAAAATTTATATCACTAATTATTATTTTTATCTAATTAACATAATGCATAATATACGAATCCTTTGATTGATATTGACGTGAATCAAGCACACTCGCACAAAAATCAGCAAAATAAATCTGATTTTACAAAATTTACTGAATAGTAAGGGTACAACTACGTGTAAAAACAAATCACTAATGTTGTTATTAACTTTAAAAGTGTTTTGACCCAAAAGTAGATTGTACATCTTTGTTTTACATATAAAAAATATTTACTCAAATATAACTATAAACATATTAAATTTAAATCGTTAGGAAACATTAGTGAAATGGTGGTATTCCTCATTAAACAGCAGGAATTCTTACATTGTGGTTATTCGGCAAGATGGATCAGCGACGTAGCACTTTCTTATGGGATCTATATCAGTACAGTATGGAACTGAAAAAAAAAACGAGTTATGTGATTTTTTTTTTCAATTTCTTATGTTTTTTTTTATTTTGCTATAATAAAAGTTATATAAATGTCAAAACCGCACGTGATTGCAGCTAAAAATGCTATCTTACTTTTAAGGAGCATGGTCACGATTTTTGTGAAATTTTATTTTCCATTTTTATTCTTTACAATGCTTTTGTCATGCAATTTGTCATGATAAACCAAAACTTGAGTATCAGTCGTTGTGTCAAAAGCAGGATACAGAGCTCACAATTCTTTGTTATGTAAACAAGGATTGTGTCGGATTATTTTTTTTTTATATTTCAATAAAGCAGTTTCAAATGTTCTTTTTTAAGCAATTTTTATACCTGCTAATTCGTTTTAAACGTAAATAAATAGTTCCATGCTTTTTTACATTCATTTTAGGTCTTAAACTGGAATTTTTTATGCAACATTTAAAATGTAAACAAAACATGACCTGAATTTTGTTTGTTGAACCAAGAATTGTAAGCCCCGCATATAGCTTATAAATCGACAACTAACACTATCAAATTTTGGTTGACTGTTAAAAACGCCTTACTGAAGTTCTGTTAACAATAAAAACGGAAAAATAAATTTGGACAAAAATGATGACCATGTCCCTTTAAGCTTAAAAACTATCTTATATTTTTTTTAAACAAATAATGGCAACAAGTTGATTATACGTCTTACAAAGATAAGTTTCATCACTGAAGTATTTGTCGTTTGGACAACCTTTATCAAACGTTGCACAGTTGTAACCATCAAGGATATATTTGGATTGTACATACACCATACAGAGTCCTACAAGGTAAAAAAAAAAACACCTTGTTTTGAAAAAAAAACCATTTTTTTTTATCAAAATCAGTTTTTAAAGCTTTTAAATCATCAATGGTGCAAAAAAAATCATGAAAGTATATTAGTACCATAGGTACCATATCTGCATCAATCGTAGCCAGTAACTATATATATATATATATATATATATATATATATATATATATATATATATATATATAAAGAACAGAATGTTAAATGTGTCGGTAATTGAACGTTTTATTTAAAAATAATTTGTGTGAAAATATGTTATAAAAGTTTTCTACTATATTTTCAGTCAAAGAATCATTTTTATGATTATTTGACAGTTTGGAAAGACAGCTGATGGGCATTGCAATGATTAGCATATCTCATTTTTTAAACCATAGTGTTACCATTGACAACCCGAGGTCTGGTCTGATTATAGCAGAACTCCAGTAATGTCGTCAAGCCATGAACAGGAAGACAGTGGTATCTATTTTTTGTGTTTGTGACGTCATTGGGATCTGTACAGTTTAGTCGTCTGGAGGCCCTCTGCAGCTCTGATTTATTTCGTGGACACGAGCTCACACTGTTAGCAATTTCCGAACCCATGATCTGTTTTGAATATAATTTTTATGTCAGTTTAGAAGATATTTTACCAACTGTTGATTACAATAGGTTTTATTATATAGGTTCCAGCTTTTAAGATATAAAGCATCGGTATAGACGGCGGAAAGGGTAAATAGACGTTCATGCAAAACGAACAACTTATTTTTAAAAACATGCCAAAATACGAAACAGACCAGCTTAAAACAAAACCAACAGCCCATTTTGCAAAATCAACAGACATCGATGCAAAACAAACGATCACCGATGCAAAACCAACAGACGTGCACTGAATAAATGCTAGATGGCGTGCAAAGAGGCGTCGGGAGAAATCGTAGTTTGGAGAAATCGTAACCTGGACAAAACGTACCTATGAATTACAGGGAACGTTTTTATGCACGGATCAAGAATTTTTTTCCAGGGAGAAAGGATGGGTCCGAGCGATATTTAGGTATGTCAGGGGTGGTGTGGTGGGTGTCAGAGCCATAAAATTGGTAAATTTAATATACATAGATTTAAGAAATTTAAGTTTTCTAAGAGTGGGTGGGGGCGGACTTCAGTTTATCTACATAGCAAAGACTTTTAAGCCCTGTATATCGTATAAACAAACGTGAAAGATATGAAATAATATCATATTCATAAAATTCAGGATTGTGATAATTACCATTATTGTAGATAGAGATTTAGGCCCCAATCCTCGTAATACGTCTGTTTGATAATTAATAATATTGCAATTTTCTGCTGATTAAACAAAATGCACATGTTATATATGTATAACAATACAACAATCCCGTCCGGACACTTTAGACCCGGAGCGAGCGCGCCTACATATATGGATACATACAGGCATAATAGATCATTATTATACAGATACACATTACATATATGGATAAAGAAATGAATAAACATAATCAAATATACACACACCATCACATTAATCTTATGATAATATTCCTTTTTTATTTCTCAAAATTATAATGCAATTAAAACTATAAGATTTTTTAAACGATTTCAGATATATACTGTTTCAGTATCGTTTGATTAATTACGACGCTAATTTGTGTGTAAACTCTATTATTGCAGGCACGTAGCATTAGGGGGACCAGGGAGGCCTGCCTCTCCTACTTTTTAACGCAGCAAACATTTTATTCTTAAGTTTACATGAAAACATCGAATTATCAATGAGCTTGTCCCCACTTTTTTCGGAGCACTTAAAGACTGAAATTGGAGTTATAGGTAAACAAATACTCTTACCCCCTCCAAACAAACGCATATTCTTGCCCCACCCCCACCCCAACCCCCTTCCAACGATTTAGGGTTTCCATGATTTGCGATGTTTTTATTCTTTTTTGGCTTGTCAATGTTTTTCAAGATGAATCTGCCCCCCCTCCCAATGTTCACTGTAAAAAACGATGCAATGTGCCTGTATTGTGTAGTTATTTAATGTACGTGATTATGACATGTATAGGCACAAAGCATCGGGAGAGGGAGACTGCCCTTCCCCTCCCCCGCCTTTTCTTGCAGCAACCATTTTTCTTAAAATTTACATATTAAAAAAAAGTTAATGAACATAAATTCAATTTCTTACATGCCCCTGAAAAAGTGGTTGTTGCGAGAATAAAAATTAATCAGCAGCAATTGGCAATATAATTATCAATCCAGTTACAAACGAAATACAGAGCTTAAAAGTGTGTTATATAGATAAGCTGATCTTCCGCCCCGTCCTTCTCCTGGAAAAAAATTCTTGATCCGCGGATAAAAACGTTCCTTGTAATCTGGGGTACGTGTATGTTTTCTCCAGGTTACAATTTCTCCAGGGTACGATTTTTCCCGACATCTCTAGCGTTTTTTTCAGTGCCTGACTGTTTGTTTTGCATCGGTGATCGTTTGTTTTGAATCGGTGTCTGTTGATTTTGTAAAAGAGGCTGACACTTTTGTTTTAAGCTGGTCTGTTTCGCATTTTAGTATGTTTTTAAAGAGGATCCCAGATAGCAGCACATCGTTTGTCTAATCTCACAATATGGTTGTATTGTCGCCGTTGGGTTACCCTTATAGGGCCAACGGTGGTCCAACACCAAATATTGATAGTTGGTGATGTCTTGGGCTAACTGTTGGCATATTATCATAAAACGCTTGTAGTTAGAAAGAGTATTTGTTGTGGGATTGAACTCGGCCCTGAGTTGGCCCAATGTCATGAATCTGGCTAAGTATCATGGGTACTAAACAACATCCGGGCTACTTTTACGTAATATCCTACCCGCGCCATTTTTTATTTGACATGAGAGTAATAAAACCGGTACCTGGCTTATCTGCATCCAATTTGCAAGTTTTTATATATGTTCACTTTGACAAAGCTGAAAGAGACATAGTCATGATTTTGGTCAAATTCGGTTTTTCTGTTTTTATTATTTACAATACTTTAGAAATGCATTTCCAATGATCAAATGAAATTTGAGAGTCAGTTGTTAAGTTATAAGCGAAATACAAAGCTCAGAATTCTTTGTCATGTGAACAAGGCTGTTGCTCTGTTTTTGTTTACATAAGTTCAGTATACCAGTAAAAATCTTTATAATACGGAATGCAGTAGAGTTATTTATGTCTCTGGTCAAACATATTGAAAATATTAAATTTAAACAAAGAACAAGCCAGTTCTAGAAATATTTACATTCTTATCCTCAAATGTAAAAAGATGGCCGCACATCCCCCTTAAAAATAAGTTGTTCGTTTTGCATTAACGTCTTTTTTACCCTTTCCGCCGCCCATACATCGGTCTATCATATTTACATATTGTACGAATAAATCTTAAATATAAAAATGTATGAGTATGATATATATTATCAAACACATATGATGATATCTAACCCTCATTTCATTTGAAAACGTTTAGCAGATTCTTCTGGTAGTTACATAACACTTACTGTAATCGTTTGTTACGGTATCACATGACTGAAAAAACCTCCAAACATTGAGTTTTCAATATAATTCAACATGTGGACAACCCATACAGGACGTATTAACATATACATGTATTCAAATGGATGCAATGTTTTGCCAGCTAGCATCAATTACAATGACGTTACATTAAACGAATTATGCTTCTAAACATACTTGTGGTTTTTTGTCCAGTTGAAGACACCTCTCTCTCTCTCTCTCTCTCTCTCTCTCTCTCTCTCTCTCTCTCCGAACACATTATAAACATGATTGAATCTTGACAATTTATTAAAGTAACTTGAATTATAAAAATTAACGTAAAACACAAAATTAATATGTGTATTTTAGTATATATCATCTACTTTCCCATGCATGCTGTTGTTCATTATAATCAACTGTGATGGGTTCATTGTTTACTAAGCCACAGAAATTTTAAACGCAGATATGTTTGATGTCAATAGTGAATTTCACTAGAACATTATAATAGATACATCAATCATCAGCAATTGCATTTTGATAACGATCACTTACTCATTCAATCATATTGGTCTTGTGGCTCATTAAGAGCCACTGTATTGTTTTTAATCAATTGTGCACGATTCTTGTCATTATAACACGTCGATATGTTAAAACATATTCATACCATGTATACTTTACATACGTGTAAAATTCTTACCGTTCCGCCATAGTGGTACGTGACAATCCCAAAAACAAAGAATATGACAAGTTCATACCATGACAAGGCTCGACGTTGACTATTACATAACGCCATTTTAAATTTATTTCATTAGAGTTTTTTTTATTCAATAGAGCCAAGAGTGCGCGTTGACATGCGCTGCGACAAAGACTTAGGTATGGGAAGCGGGAAGGAAAATAAATACCATGAAGCAAACACTGAATTTGACTTAATTGAATTTGTAGACTATCACTCGTTCGTAAACTATGCATGTCAGCATATTCTTTATATAACGTTTTACGTTTTCAAGTATGCCTGATCCATGTGTTTTGAGAAAATAAAATGTGAATGCATTGTTTTAAGATATTTTCAAAAACCAATTCAAGCGTAAGTTTTCCCGTTGAAAGCAAATCACATGAAACGTATCTATTTATTTTGTTTTTTATTAATAAATTTGAAATTGACTTAAGGATTACGTTTACTCAGGGTTTGAGATTTAAAAAAATATTTTACAAAGTTCAATATCTAAAGTCCAAAGTTGTTTTAAAAACACAAAATACAACGATATTAACAAATAACGATATTGATATCCATGATTTGTTTATTTGAGGAAGATATGTTCCGACAAAGGTAGATTAAAATTGAAACAGAGGAAATTCGGACTAATTTTTTCATTTTCTCTTAAAAACTTTCTGTTGCGATGTAATTACAAAAGTTAAGTTTCTATGTGTTTTTTCATATCATTTTACTTATTTTATGGTTGTATTTACTCGTCTATAAATTTATATCACTGGCTGGCACGCAATTTGAAAAATCTTTAAAATACATAAAATCGATTCAAGATAAAATATCTCAAAATTTTGATCATTGACCTTATATAATGTTAATGTAAACATAATACAGACATTGAAAACAGTTTTAGTCAATCAATGGTTTGGAGCTCCTATCAGTCAGTTTTTTGTAAAACTCGATCAAAAATTGGTACAATTTTGGAAATTGATAGAGGAAATTCGGACTAAATTAAACTTAACATATGCGCTAAAAACAATTTATTCAAATATAAAATTAGTAAAGCTATTCATATTTTATCATTTCCAAACCTACAAATTGTTTTATTATTTCTAATAATTACAAAATAAAGAAAACCTTGAAAATGATGGACAATTTTGACAAATTTAGACATTTTTTTCAAAAAACATTCAGAGCTCACTAGCAGAAAAAGTAGGTCATTGACCAAGTTATCTGAAAGTGAAAAATAGCACCAGAAAAGTGGGGCTACAATGAACAATAAGTAGTTTTTCGTTCCTATTAGTGGATTTTTTTTCGCCCCGGAGTAAACGTAATCCTGAAGTAACGTATTCATTTTGGAATTTTTTTTATCTTTTAAAAAATCAATTGCTATATTTTATACTTTCTTATTTAATTCATGCGCATTAGTTAACATAAATATGTCTTACTGAAGGAGGACTAAGTTTTTGAAAACACATGTAACTACAGCTATCTGTTGAGTTGCGTTTTATTGACGTAAAAGAAATTCGTTGATGGTTTAAATTCCATCAAAGCCTGTGTTATCACATATCACTAACTATACAAAAATATCCTCAAAGAAACAATCAATTATACATGTGCAAAACAAAATTGAAACTATAGATTCTTTTGGCAGATGAAAATACATCGCAAAAATTTTGAAAAAAAAAAAAAGCTACTAATAAATGAATTTTTGAAGGAAGACTGCAAATGTCTTTCATGAAGTCTTAACAATAGTTTTATCGCCATTTAAAAATATTCCCGACAATTGTATTTCGTTCAAAATCTATGAAACAAAAAAAAATTGCCTGAAATGGAGAGTATCTGATTTCTTTCTACTGACTACAATCTCTAAAAAAAAACGTTCTCGATGAATTTTAAGGTATCCCACTCCTCAATGTTGCTGTATCAAAAATTTCCTGAGAAGTATATCATCGAAATCTGTAGACAAAACATACTAAAAAAAACAAAAGATAATGGGGGGGGGGGGGGTCAGTATTCATCCCTCTTTTTGCACCTGAAATGCAATTCAGTTTGATTAGGATTTGTTGTCAGTATTTTTTATTAAGCCAACTTATTTCTTCAAATATTGTTTTTAACTATGCACAACGGTCACACTGAATAAAGGGATTATGAAAAAAATATGTACGAAGCTGCATAAACCTTTTTGCACGTAAAATAGACAATTTCTTTAATAATTACAATTTGATTTGAAATAAAACTATTTGAATATCAAAAATTTTAAAAGATTTTTCCAGTTTGCCTCGATATGTATTCAGTATCATTTTGACATCATAAAACATGGGGTCAGTTTGTCAAATTTTAGATATAGGGTTAATATAAAATAAAATAAAAGTATAATTTTCGAAAAAATTTGGCTTAAAAATTTAGGCATTTTATATATATTTTCTTGATTTCATGCTCAGCGTCCATCACTCTCTCAAGATTTAATTTTGTACATGTCACACAGAACCAATAGAATCATGTTACAAATCTATCAAATGTTAAGGTGGCTCTATACACCACTTTTTGATGACGCAGTACGCAAAAAAGTAAATCTGGAAACATGCATTTCCGGTACTGGCTGATTTAAACTGAGGTGAATTGTATGGGAACCGCTATTTTGAAAAATTTGTTAAATGGATAGATTTAATTTGATAATTGGAAAATTCATTACTTACAAGTAATGTGGTATGTGACACCTTCACGTTGTGTGGTATTATTTATCGAAATAAACAAGAAAATCAAGTATAAATTTTTAAAGAGTTGCATCTTCGATATATTACACCGTAGCGCAGTGGGTTAGTGGGTTCACTACAAACCAGTAGATCATGAGTTCGATTCCCGTTGAGAACAATAAATTTTTTGAACTTTCCAAAAATTTCTAAAACGTATTTTTTGGTTGAATACCGTGAAAGAAAATTCTAAACAGGTGAAAATAATTCAATTATAATATACTTTAATGCGCATTAATACCGACACCTAACGGGGATGAGAGGGTTGCTTTGAATTTCTCTCAGGTTGGGATAGATAAATCCTATTAGCATAGTCAATGTTCCCCTTTGTTTATTTGACTTAGTTTTGCATTAAAGCGAATATATTCACTTATACAGGGCAAAGTCTATAATGAAATATGTATGTATTTATCATTCCAACATTATATTTAGGAAATTTTCTTCAACTCATAAATGAAATGTCCCCAAGGTGTTTGGGCCTTGGGACTTAGGAACGATAACCCTTACATGAGGAACTTTCATACCAAATAAAATTTAAAATATTTTTTGTGTTGATTTGCAATGGTTTTCATTCAATTTTTATTATGTCACATTTATTAAAATACATTTTCTTATAACATCAAGCAACTTTTTCAGATGATTTGTCAACAGAGTAAGAAAATATGAAAAAATATGTTTTGGGGAAATACTAAAAAAAATTGCAATAATAACATCTTTGAATGTTAAGAAGTGTTATATTTTTTTTTATGTGTCCGAAGGAAATATCCATCATATGACAAGATAATTTCTCTCATTTTGTTGATAGCTGTCTTTTTAAAAAATATTTTACAAAAACACGAAAAAACATTAAAAAATTCTTTAACTAGAGCAGAGCTCGTGGCAAAGCAACGAGTAGGTCTTCCGTTGTTGCTGCGAGTTGAAAATGTATGTGATATGGTGTCAATAAATTATAATGACTAAACTTTCAGTTCTGCTTTTGTTATAAAAATGTGTTGTGATTGAAAGCCTGTATATAAAACGTGTTTTGAAAAAGAAAGAAAGAAAATGTTTAAGGAAAACTTTCTGTCGAACACAGTTTATGTAATCGTTTCAAACATTTTTTTAAAAATGAGATGTTTAATGGGGAGTTAAATTTTCAGAGGGTAGCAAGCATTGTTACATGTACTCATGATTCATGTCAGGAATTGTGTTTTTGGTGAGTTGATTTTAATCATCTCTCCTATGCAGTTACTCTAGCAAACCGAAACTGAAACTGTGTTTCCACCTAAGCACAAATCATCGCCGCTGACAAGACTTCGTTCTTGAAAATAATCGATAAATTCGATGTTATATACGCTGAAGCATTTTTTAAAGGAAACTTATTTATAAATACCTTGGAAATAGTCAGATTTTTAATGGTACGAACAATTAGAAGTTTTTTGTAGTCGTGTGTATTCCTACGCCAGAGTTCAATATATAGTTTCGTTCAACCATCGGCTGTCTCCTTACATCTCCGGCAAGTAGAGAGTCAGTCTATATTTAGAGGTCGCATCATCAAGCTATCACGTGACCTGGTATCTCTTACTTGTCGGAGATTAACGGAGACAGCCGAAGATCTGGTTGAACGAGACTAGAGTTCATTATTGGTTGGATCCATACAATTTTTGAAATATTTGGAATACCAAAACACAGTTTGATGAAATCAATTCTATTTCAAAATATAACACAACATGATTCATTAGAGGTTTTCTCGAAATTCTTGTCGGAAAAGTCAGAGAAATCATATTATAAAAATGTGCATAATTTAAATGCAGATTACAAACTACTTGCCAAGCAAACTAGCATATCGTTGATTTTAAAATAAATAATATTCGATAAAATCAACTCCCGTCAGTACATCAGTACTTTGATTTAAAAACCGAACCCGCCTACAAAACACGTAACCTTTTCTGTAAGATAACTTCTTTATTTAAAGATATTTCTAAATTTTTTAAAACTATGTGCAAGTTTAGAATTGTTGCGTGATGACAAAATTTACAAACCCTGAAACGTACTACTACACCAAAAACGTGCGACTTACGTGCGACAAACGTTTCGTGTAGACCGTTTAGCGTTTCGTGTGATTGTGAAGCGTTTCGTGTAAACCGTTTACTGTTTCGGGCAAAGCGTGTAAATTGTTTCGGGCAAAGCGTGCTAGAACCGCGTGAAACATTCATCAGATTTCATTTGGAACTCTCTGACAATTTAATTGTTTCAAAATGGCGCCCGTGTTTTACATTACTTTAAACTGTTTGTGATTGGCAAAACTCTTTTGTACATGTAGATATTTTAATGAAAAAAATTCTACAAGAAATGATGAAGCTTTTAATAGGCATTTCCTCCAAAAAAGTTGTTACGTAGTGTTTTGACTGACTTTTGTCCATTCAGATTGTAGAAGGCGGAGTTGAGACAATACTGGTCGTGACTTAATTTGAGAGAGAGAGAGAGAGAGAGCGAGAGAGAGAGAGAGAGAGAGAGAGTTAACTGGTTAATGGAGTAAATTATAGATGACGCAGATGAGTGAACTATCTATCAACAATAGTTATCGTATAAAGTGAAAAATCACGGTCTATAGTATGTCCCAAGTTATTGTTTCCATCAATTTTTGATGATTTTTAATAAAAATACACATACCTGTGAAAGAAACACAACTGAAATTGATGAAAGGGAATATATCAAGATATCTTTATTGAACAATTTTCACTCATAAAATTTCACAGGAACGAAAACAATTTTCTTACGGATATTTATAATGGGAAATGTTTACATCTTTTCTTCATTCCGAATTAATCGGGATACCTCGCGCAATTTTTTAACGTTATCATCCGGGCTTATCAATGGCTGATGCAATGCAAAATCCCTTTAGACTTTCAATATTGGGATGTGTATTGAAACCTGAAGCGGTAGAGGGGGCGTTTCAACACATAATCTGGACATTTTTCATATACATGTAAGTGGATGAACGTAGTTTGAGCACTAAGGTATTTACTATTATTGAATCATATATCGAATATATCAAGCAAAAAGTGGTGGAAGAAAAAACTCGGGACATAGTATAGTATATCTTATAAATTTATGAAACTTTGAAGTGTTTTGAAATTCTTTAACCAGGGAACAACGATATCTAGATATACATCAGTAATAGGATAAGGTAATGTCAAACATCGAAGACTGTACGAATATTTAAGAAACTGTTTTTATTACAAGTGTTACCGTTAATAATCAAATCAAAGTTTGACGAATCTTTCTGGAATTAAACACAGGTTGTAAATTTACTTTGTATAAAAACTTTCTTCATGGTTACTCAGTGTGAAACATTCTTTACCTTAGACGTTTTACTTTTCCACTAAGCATCCGCCTTCGTTGCCTTTCCTTTACACTACATCTAAATTCATCATGTTCATAAGTGATCATTCGTTCGCATTTCAAAATATTTAATGTCCGTATTCTCGGACTCCATGCTCGGAAATTTAGTTGGATATAAGCTACGTCATTCTTATCCATGTGCATGTTGTCGACGGCGCGCGGCCGAAGAAATTTTCACAATCGTTTTTAAAACGCTTTAAAGTTATACAATATAGGATATACATGTAATTTTTATATACAGACTTTAATTAATTTGTTTGCAAGTTTATAACTAATGATTATTCCTTTATCGGCACCACTTATAATCTCTCTCTCTTTTCTTTCTCTCATTCAAGTCACGAGCGGCAATGTCTTAACTCCGCCCAGCTACGATCTGATTGGACAAAGGTCAGTCAAAACATTAGGTATAAACTTTTCTGGAGTAAACCCATAAAAACGCTTCAATGTACTTCGCTGTAACTTAAACGATCATGTTTTTATAAGCATATATATTTTTTTATTTATTTACATCGATAACTCTTACTGAGACCATTTGACTGTGTACAAGCAGGACACATAACCTCGGACATCGGGTGTCTTCTGCACCTGGCTGAACCTGTCAATCAAACTCTGTGTATTTGTTTTCATTGGATTGTCAAGCGGCTCTTTTTTTTTGTCAATAGCCAATGGAAAATTAATGACTTCAAGGTAATCGGAATCAGTATTTGATGAAGCATACAATTTAAATTACAAAAAATTTATTAATTATCTGAAAATTATTCAAACCACTGTTAACGGAAAACAAAGAGTCTTAGAAGTAATTAACACACAGGGATTTGCCTACAATGTACACAGTCATGCAATTACTAGTAATTATTATGGGAATCTTTACGCATGGTATTTAATTCGAACAGATTATAATAATCTATACACTGTACGCCGTTACACATGTACGAAGCGCCGGTAATATATACGAATATTGAGTCAAAAAATTAAATCATTTTTATTTCTTGTTCTTTTCAATACAATGTGAAATTACTTTCAGAAAAAAATTCCGAAATACTAATTACAACTTTCTTTTTTGTGTAATCATTTGATTTTTTTCTGAGGTACATGTATATATATGTACAGAACATACTTATTTACGAATGATACGACATAGGAAAAAATAATCGGTTGTTCGTAGAACATTTTTATCTTACGAATGTGACTAATTTAATTTTAAATATTTTTTAAAAATTATCAATGTAAATAATATCAGGTGTATTTACTGTTTGTGTTTTTACATCGTAATCTCTGAAACCAATAAAAATACTAATGATAGCAGAAAAATCAAATCCCGCCGAATACTGAAAAACCGATTTCAGTTTGCAATCATACGGATTTTATTTTTGGTATTGACTATTGAGTTACGGTAACTTTTTTTCTGGATGATTTTATTATTTATTATTTTATGTAAAAGCACAATGTCAACTGTTACTCAATTATATAACAATTGATGACCTGGGGCTATATATGTTCAGAGCTGTGTGCGCTGAAGCGACACAAGATTCTCGGTCGCACGTGGCGATTGAATTTACACAGACTGACCGAATAAACAAACGGGTAGGAAAGTGAAACAAAATGTTACACATGAAAAGAAGGCACCAAAAATGATTTTCGATAGATCTTGACAATTAAAAAAATCCAGCGCGAACTCCTGTCAGCGGGACGGGAGGGGGGGGGCAGCAATGAGTTCGCTTCTACAAAGAAACGAACGACCATGTAGAAAAACTACAGAAGGGATTAATATGTGACCGATAGAATCTAATCTAAAGTTGTTTAAAATTCATGTGAAAATTTTTTTTAAAAAAATCATCGAATGCCTCAATTCAGGACATTTTTTTTTATCGTGCTAGCACCTACCGCAAACATGTTACATGGAACTTTGATTATAATTTGATTTTTAAACTACCTTGTACGCTATCTATAAATCAATGCTTAATCAACTGTACAAGTTTAATGAATTTATCTTTTCATATTTCTTTTCATCCTAAACGAATATACTAGTTGAAAACATAATAAAATGTAGTTGTGTCCGTGCAATATATGAAACATGAACGCGTGATAAGGTACATGTAGAAGAACACGAACCGACCGCGGATTACTTGTCCACTCGCGCCGGTTCTCCTCAGCCATGTGCGAGGGACGATCACCATTTAAAGCTTTACTATTTGTGTGTGGGGGGGGGGGGGTGTGATTTAAAACATTATTTGTACAGTGTTTAAATATTTTACATTAACAAATTTAACTAACCATTAATTTATGTCTTACGATGTGTACGATTTGGAGTAATATCGCTCATTAATATTCATTTACACTCAAATATTCATTTACACTCAAATGTTCAATTGAATAAATACAAGATGGAATTCCCGTTTTTACGGCTATATTAACTCAAACACGTTCATATGCATGTAAGTGTGCGTCGCGGTGTGAGAATCTTGTCTATTAAATAACCGCTTAATTACCGCTAGGTAGTGCAGCCGTGGCTGATCTCATCGGCCGTGGGCGAAGGATATATTACGTAAAGGTACATGTACAACGCACAGACAGGCACAGCTCAGAACCCAGGAAGATTTGAAAAGTTTGCAGTATAATGAACATACTCTATCAAATAGAAGTTATTTATTTTTAACTTAAAACCCATAATTGATCTGTGTCTATTATTGCTTTAGATTGAGAATGACATTGCCTTTATTAATTAACTGAACGATTTCTTAATTGACACCCAATCGTTTAATCCATAAAAAATTATGTGTAATCAAAACGAAACCAATTCTTGAGTTCGCGGCTAAATAAACTCATACATGTATATGAGAGACACAGCTCTCGTGTATTAGATAACCGCTGACCGCTAGGTAGTCCAGCCGCGAGCATGGTGACCGATATTCTCGGCCGCGGGCGAGGGAGAACTTACGTAATGGTACACATACACACAGCTCTGATTCAAGGTAGATTTTAAATGCATGGAGTTCATAAATAAAATGTAATGCATAGAGTTTTTTAATTCCATATTTTGTGGTTTACTAGAAAAGAAAAAGAATGTTTTGTTTTCCAATTGCCGTTTTTAATGATTGTGCACTATAAGAACTTAGCAACAATGACTTAAACTCCTAAAAAAAGGCATGTACTCCAACAACAAAAAAATATTCTAATAAACTATTGCCTCCTGTATAAACCAGCATACTTTCTGCGGCAACTTTATGCCAGTTGTACGCACAAAGACTTTCGTTTACTTGTCAAATGAAAACAGGTACATGTCAACATGTAAAGCTTTTTACACTCATACTACACAAATCACTTACAAAATAATATTGTTACGACCTTTATGAGATCCCAACAAACAACTTTTCCAGCGACAACCATATCAAAATCCTAACCGTTTTTGAGTTATAAAGCAAACACTTTTAGGGGCTATTGGCCCTTAATTTAAGGGTCCAGCCCTTTTTTATTGGTGTCAAATAAAAGCCCTTGGTATTCTGCACAACTTTTATTCTACATGTTTTAACAAATTATTTTTCGTTTAAAAGATATAAAGGAAAATATGTCTAAATTTTTGCAATTTTTTGAATCCTGTTTTTTGACCCCCTACCTTTTTCTAAATAAGGAAAGTAATCGAAAAACAAAAACCGATGTGCACCACTACAATGTCTCTGCTATTCAAATTCGTTGGATTCCCATTCCCTGCTATCATAGTCTCGGAGCCTTTGTCTGGAAACAAAAGGCCCTAAAAAATTTTAAAAGGGGAATAACTCTTTAACGAAAAGGGAATTCTAAATTTTATGAATTGCTTAAGATAGTGTTTTGTAAAGTACATTAGCCCTGCAAATTTGAGCAAAAACCGTTCAGAAATGAGCAAGATATAAAGCCTCAAAGTTCGCGTCTAGGAAACAAAAAAAAAAAAGAAAAACTAGAGCAAAGCTCGTTGCAAAGCAACGAGTGGGTTTTCCGCTAATGTCGAAAGTAATGCTAGAAGTACCTCTAAGAAGCAGTGTTCTTAATCTAATGACAAAAGTAACTTAGGTACAAAAAAGATTTTAAAAATCGAATGATTCTTGGTATGACTTAACAAAATCCGAATGGTTTTAAGTACGACTTAACAAATTTGACTTCATTTTAGGTAAAAGTTAACTTTACCTGGAACTAACATCTAATTTCTTAACCCAGAATGCAAAATTAAAATGTCCGTAAAAAATCAATTTTGTTTAAAACATAATTCTGAGCAACATTTCCTCTACACTGCTTTTCAAAGGGTTGACCTTTCGTACTATGTGCTTGTTGCATCATCAATTGTCAGAAACTTATCGATGTATAGTTTACTTAATTTTATTATTCCTCTGTGAATATTTTTATTTAAAATTACTATTGATGGTGAACATTTCAAAGGGCCCCGCTGATGTTATTTTAGAGAATTTTGCTTTGACCTTGACCTATAACTTGAAATTTTTCCAGCTGGCATTTAGCTGTTTCATTGCCCCTAACATATAGGCAATTTTGTTGAATCTGACCAAGATTAAGCATATCCGGGAAATAATCTACTGTCTAAAACTAATTTTATTAAGATCTGCTATGACCTTCACATTGACATGGTTCAAGGTCACTGCACGCCATTAACCAATAAGCTCTGTTTAGGCAAAATATTAGCCAATTAGGGGCTAAAAGGAGAGTATATATATGCTCTTAAAATATGGATTTTTGTGTGATCTGATATGACCTTGACACTTGATCTACAAATATCATTCGAGGTCATTGCATATCCTTTGATCAAAGGCATCATGTGGGTGAAGTATGAGCCTGATTGGAGCAAAGGGAGAGAAGATGTACTCCAGACAAGGATTTTAAAAAATATAATTCTGATATGACCTTCACAGTTTACCTTGAAAATAGGTTCAAGGTCACTACACACCCTTTACTCAAAAGCTCTGCTTATGTGAAGTCTGAGCCCTATAGGGGTTAGTAGAAAGTATATATGCTCTGAAAAAAGGATTTTTGCATGATCCGATATGATATTTCACCCTTTACCTAGAAATTTCTTGCAAGGTCACTGCACATCGATTAACGATAGAGACAGTCTGTGAGTATTAGCCAGATTGGACCAAAGGGAGAGAAGATATGCCCCAGACAAGGATGTTATATATGTAATTCTACTATGACCTTAACCTTATACCTAACAACATGGTTCAAGGTCACAGCACATCCTTAACCCAAAGGAACCCTGTGGATGAGGTATGAGCCAGATTGGGCCAAGGGGAGAGAAGCTATGCTCCGGTCAAGCGATCTCGGATGGACAGACGGACAAACTGATCACTAGAAGCCCATACAAACTTGCTTTCTATCTAATTTGAAATAGTATCCATGCTATCTGCCCATGGTGAATAGTCATCAAAACCATTCATCAGCAGAATTTGATTTCCCTCCTTTTTAAACTCGGAACACCTCTGACCTAATTAGATCACCGCATTAAATACAAAGTTTGATAACTCTAATTTGTTTATCATCAAGAAATTCTGCATCGCTGACAAATAAAGTTTTTTTCGGTACAATAATATACCAATTAACTGACTATCTGGACAATAGCAAGTTTATTGTCCCACCCCTCAGCAACTATTTCCCTTGGCTTTGCCTCATGAAATAGTTGCTGTCTTGGGGGACAATAAACTTGCTATTGTCCTCATACCCAGTACATACTAAATAGGCATATAATATCCCATCCACCTCCATTTCATGTTATATAACCTCCAGTTTGTAACCTTCAATTTCACTGTGTAAAGGCAACACAACAGTCAAAGCCGCAAGTTTCACAATTTATTACTGCTTCTCATGTACTTAAAATTAGGGGCCTTAATATTGCTTAGGCCTAAAAAAAAAAAGTTGTGGGTTTCGGGTAACCCGACCTAACCTACAAAAATGGCCCGATCCTACCATTTTTAGATGCCTGATTTTATCCGACTGAGAATTTCATCTTATTTCCAATAAAAAATACGTTTTTAAATATGAAACAAACAAACATTCTTAGGATTCAGGCCAAAAAAAAATAGATAAAATAAAAAAAAATCCCCACCTACCTAACCTAATTTTTTCATCAGTGTTACCCTAAACACACTATTTTTTTTTTAGGCCTTACTTATTCCAACAAGAGACATCCCATTAACTATTGATAAACATTAAAATTCATTTCATGAATCTACGCAACACTGGTAAATCTTCACGTACATTCACTATCAATTTTACAAAAATATTGACGGTTCTTTATCCGAAACTATTCCTTGTACATGTACCTTTAACTGCAATTAGTACACTAACATTTTATGTAAGACGGTTTGTCTTAGAATAAGAAAGCTAATGCAATTCTGAGAAAAAGAATACTACATATTGCCAATTCCATTGAGGTTTAATAAAAATATGGCCATTTAAGTGAACCCCCCATTTCCAATTTCCATTAATAAACACAGATTTACAGGGTTCTCCATAGTAAAACATCTTTACCTGACCTTTTAGAGGTCAATTGTTGTTCAACCACCTTTGAAAAGAAACCTTATTCAATACAACATGCATCTACATGATATAATCATGATAAAAGCTTCACATCACTTAGAAATATCCTTACATGTATACCCCCCCCCCCCCATCTTTTGATTTTCATAAAAAGTCATGGTTAAAAATGTTTAACCTAATTTTATGAAACTTATGGCAATTTCCTTGAGTCATTTCTCACACATATTTGAAAACAATCATCAATGATTCTAAAATTTGATCCTAATTATTTGTTTATTTTATGATTTACACCATTTTAATTAACAAATAGACAGCTGTCCTGCTTGTGATTTCTTGTTTTTATGAAAAAAAGTAAGCTAACAATCATATTTAGTGAATATCTAATCTATTTTGATTTCTAGTCTCCTTCTAACCATGCTAAAATAGTAAGATACAACCTACAAGTTAGACATCTGCCTTAAATTAAAATAAACTTCAAACACCAAGGTAGCTGGAGACAGAGTTGATTTCCATGAAAAATGTTCAAATTTGACATGTTTTTCTACTTTTTTTCTGCATATATACCTTAGAAAGGTAGAAATAGGTTGTTTCTTGTTCATTTCAAAAGTAATTATCATAGCAGATGTTATTTCAAAGTCAAATGTACATTTACATATCCTACATGTAATCTTAATGCAGACAATTAAATAGAGGGGAGGGGGGGGGGGGATTTTTCAATTATGTAAACACATCTAAATATCTTTATGAAATAAAAAATAAAGGAAACATAATTGCATACTTTTATTGAAAAACAAATTTTCACAGCAATTATGAATTTCTTTAAACAGCCTTAATTTTGTTTTCATAATTTCTTATCAAACACAAACCACAACATGGCATGATGCTTTCTTCAAGTTCCATTATTGTTCATGCATTATCGGATTTAATTTGAATTACCGGTAAACAGTCTGTAGAACACAAGGAATATGCATGTGGATAGAGGTGACAGGTTAATCTCAGGAGCTGACCCACAAGAATCAACAGGTACCGGTAAAAGCCATGTGGTAACAAGAGGCTGTTTTGAGCTGAAAAAAAAAAAATAATTAGCTCAAAGTACATGTATTTCCTTCTGGTATACCATGTTTTATCAATTCTACCGGTTTTTTTTTTTGCAAATAAATTTGGCGAGGGTTTTGGTTTCTTTTCTTTTAAATTACATTTTTTAAAAACAATACTATGTGTAATAAGCATAAAACATGTATGAGTAAACTTAATGAAGAATTTTTAATAGATTATTTTTCACAGAATGTGTTACATTACATGTATGTCAATCTTTATAAAAGTAGCGTATATTTCGTGCGCCATAAATTGCAAGTTTTTTGTAAATATCATTTACTTGCATGATAGGTATATATATATGGTCTAACCAAAATTTTCTTCATAAAGCTACAGCTGTATGTACCACATAATCATATGTTTTGTCACAAGTATACATTTTTAAAAAATACCCAAATTCCAACAGTTGAAAGTAACTCGATGAATTTTTCATTCTCTGATAAGTTCATTGTGTTTTGTGCGTGCATATATTATAAGTCTGCTGCAACAGCAACCAATCAGCAGTAAGCTGAATCCACTAATAAGAAAGTTTGTGGTTTAGGAGCGGGTAAAATTGTTTATGCATAATGTAGCTGACACTGACTTGAATAGATCTGATATATATGTACAAGATGGGAGAAATAATGACAGAACAGACTGGGATTCGAACCTTGCCCTCTGAATCTCTAGTCAAGTGCTCTACCAACTGAGCTACATGTATCTGGCACCGGTATTCAAACCAGTCTGACCATCACATCCCCCCCCCCCCTTAAATGATCTTCACCCTCAAAGATCACCCCTGGCTCTTCCCCTGGCAGGAGTTAACCTGTCAGTTCCAGGGGTTGGTTACAACACCAATATTGTATGGGGATGGAACGATCCACCGATGCACCGGTGCATCACGGTATTTATTTTGACGATATTTGGATTGTTACATTTACCATTAATACATTACGATACCTATGCGGACTTTGTTTTATTTTCCAAAAATATCTGAGCTTCATATATCGGCTATTTTTTAGTCTGCGCGCCTAATATGAAAGTACAAAGATGGCGGAAAACCTCGTAAAGTTGTCAAACCTGTAGGAAGCTAAATCTGGAGTGTGGACAACTTTTGGATTACTTGTTAATGAAAAAGTAGTGTATATGAGACTTAAGTAATTTGTAAATTGTGCAACGCTCATTTTAAATATATCAAAATAACTTTGGACATGCGGTAATACATCGACAGATTGAATAAATTTTTAACCCTTATTCATGTTTTCATTTAGTTGCAATGTATCGTGATATGTATCGTATCGCATCTCATGTATAGTGATATGTACCGAATCGGCTAAGTACAGAAACGTCCAAGCCTTAATATTGTAACAGGATGGGAGAAATAATGAAGGACCAAACCAGGAATTAAACCTGGGCCCCCTGAATCTCTAGTCAGGTGCTCTACCAACTGAACACTGGTATTTAAACCAGTCTGACCCGTCACATATATAAAAAGTTATTTCAAACAATGGTGTTCAATAAAAAATAACACTTGCAACCTTCAGTTTTTGTCTGTAATTAATCAATATTGGCATGCGATCAGTTATCGTTGAGTACCATTTTTCATCAGTGCATTGTTACGTCATTTTATCAACACATAAAATTATATACGAAAATATGATGTAACATTGCACCAGCGAGAAATGGTCCTCGACAAGAACTGCTGGCATGCCAGTACTGCCAGAAGTCAGATTAAAAAGAGAGAATATAAATGAAAAATTACTTTTTTAAACATTAACAAGGACAATTCAAGTACACATCAAAACTGCTAAACAAGAAAAATTATGTGAACTGGTAGAGTGGTACGCATAGTTCTAACTTGTAAACTACATGTACAAGTACATGTACCGGGTACCCGTTGGTCTGCTAAACCTCTCTAATGATACATTGATTGGCATCATAAAGATATTAAAGTCATGTTTTAACTCTGAAGTCTGAAGTATACAATTTTATTTACTTGATGTTACATGTATGTCTACAGGGTATTTATGTCTACATTTGGAGTCTTCCGCACAAGAATATGATCAATGACATATGTTTCTAATTAGACCCTGCTTTGAATTTTGAGTTGAAAATTCACAATCTGATTTTTTTTTAAATAGATAAATTCGGTCATCCTTTCCAGTCACCAATGAACCTCGAGCAAGTCTAAACATCCAGTAAACAATGTAAAAAGTACACGTTAGTAAACAAACACCCACACCATAACAAAACATCTAACTCTGTAATTCTTATAAAATTCTTAACCCAGCAGATCTTAAATCATCAAGATATATTTGTAAATTCATACGCGATGGACATATCATAAGAAAATCTATGTACAGTACCAACTACATGTATATTTGTATACTGTATGTATGACTTTCGCCACATGTGGATTTTGTCAATAAATTGAATTGTAATTTACACAAAATTCTGGTAAAAAGGAGAAAAAAACAAGTGAAAGGTACAACATTTGGGATTCAATTCTGTTAAAGGACATATCGCATGTTTCTAAAGTATACGACATTTTACATTTTTTGGCTTCCTTGTGTATCTAATAATTACTCCTAACAGTTTATTAACGGTATAAAAGCGGTAATTAGCCATAATATCAATTTAAATTATAGCCCCGATCGTTTAAAAACTCGTTAATTAGATAGCGTGTCACGTGGTACAGTGACGTCACATGCGACCTTCTTCGAACGGCTGATTGTAAATAAATTGTAGGATAAGCATTATCTTCCTTAAATTTTGACATTCATTCACCATGTAAGTTGTTTTTTTTACATGCTGACTAAATAAAAAGAATCCTATTATTCAGTCGTACATGTTTGAGCCACTAGTACGGATGAAAAACGATGATATTGCCGAAAAAGCGACGATGAAGTCGGCAATGACGATCGAATTGATCAACGTGTAAACATTGTAAACACAACTTAGTAAGGATTGTAGCTCAAATAAATCTGTTAAAGGTGTTTATTTATTAAAATCTAAAACAGTCTTGGTTTTTGGCGTTCCTAACGATTCAGAATGTTCATTATTGTAAAACTGTGGTGCACAAGAAGCTTGTTTCTTCGGCAGTAACTGATCACAACTTTCGAAGGTTGTTTATATTACATCGACAACTCGATCCATGACTTCTCCCACAAACTCACAGAAATCTCACCTTCCGTACTAAAATTATGATTTCTGCAGAGGTGAGCTACATGTATGAATGAAGAAATCAAGTATACAAAACCGATGCATACATGAACGTATAGTTTAACAATAAGAAAAAGAAAACAGCTAATGAAGCGAGGCGGTATCCAAAATGGCGTCCCCTCTCTTTATTTTTCTCCGATGAATTTGCGTTTTGTACACAGGCCCCTGTGCATAAACTTATATTTTTTTCTTTTTGAGAAATGAAAACGATTTATTTATGAAACTATAATTACAAAAATGTTCCATATAAAAAATAATATATGAATTGAATGTTTATTTATAAATCCTCTCGTCGACAGATAGACCCCTATTTGTCACAAGATTTCCGCATACTTTCGTAAGGGAAACTTAAAAAAACAACAGTCGAAATCCACATTTTCGGTGGCTAAATCACCCGCAGGAGGCAAAGAACACCATCATGTGCCGTTATCGGCAATTTAATAGGTGATAATTAGTTTAATTGTTGTCTAAATCTAATCCAATTACAAAGATGGCTAACAGCACCTTCTCGCTCGAGGTCGCATATGACGTCACACATCACGGCGGGTAGATCGAGAGAGAAAATATGCATATCGCGACATTTGAATTTCATCGCTTTCAAACTCACGAAATAGGCAGAATATTTTATGAAAACGTTAATAAACTTCATTTTTAATGAGTATATAATGATTTTATTTAAAAAATTCCGAAAATTGAAAAACATGCGATATGTCCTTTAAAAGGATTTATATTGTCTGGACTAGAAAAATAACATACATCAGTGACAGTGTGCACGTACTTACATGTACATCTATAGACTAAATGTTAACCAGTTAACATGCTGACATTTAAACCACTATAGACAAGAAACTTTAAAAGGAATAAAAAGCCTCACCTTCTTCAGTAACATCCAAATAGATCACACACTTTAATGTCCATCTTTTCCCCTTTATTACTCGTAGCTTATCAACGGCTGATCAATGGAAACATACACATCTGTCGACATGGTCGACAGAAGTGTGGCTGTCAGAATTTCCTCGTAAACGATTCACACGAGAATATATCCCTCCTTATACAAATATGTAGTATTGTTCCCTGTGCATGTTCATATGTTTCACAGTAACTTGAAAATGCATGTGTACACCGAAAAATGCACAACTTATCTTCTGCATTACGCTCTCTCTTTTCTACAATGCCGTTCGTTACTGTTTACATTCGCGGGTCCGCGACAAACATTGCAAACATTTGTTCTGCGTGGCCGATTAGAACTTGTTAAATAAGTAGTTGAATTCATAAATGATTTAGCCTAGATGAAAAAAAAATGAAATTGAATCACAACAATTTATCTAAGACGCAACACAATGTAATGCAGTAAATGCCTGGGCCTTAAAACGGCATTTGTTCGCTTGTGTGTCTATGTAGATAAATTAACTCGTTCATGTACGATTCACACATATTTGTTTTATGAAATTTGAAAAAAATAGGGCACAGAACTTTTTAAATTTGACACCAAATGACATTATCTAATATATTAACAATAACTGAATTAATTTTTTTTCATAAAATGATAACGATTTTTGCTATCAGAAAAATACGTGTATGAGCTGCTGACCCCTTATTATAGGGGCCAGCCCTTTTTTCTTAATTTTAAATGAAAGCTCTTGTTATTCTAAACAACTTTTGCTCTATATGTATTAACAAAATATTTTTAGTTTAAAGGTTATTATACAAAGAACAACAAAATTTCAGACCCCCCAAAACCTTATACTTTACCGGCAAATAGCTTAAAAACTAAAAAACATTTTGCCAAACTTTTCATGCCAGCAAAACTATAAAATGTTACCAACAATTCTGCTAAATTTCATGCAACTATCTTTTGTAGTTCCCGAGATCAACTCTGGACAAAAGACCCCCCAATTTTCAATTAAAGGGCAATAACTCATAACCGGAAGTGAATTTTAAAAATTTGAAAAAAACGTCTCGAGATATTAACATTGTCTACATACCCTGAAAGTTTCATAACAATCAGACAACAAATGTACGAGAAATGGCCTACACAAAATTTGCGGATAAAAAAAAAAAATAATAATAAGAAACAGTAGAATAACAGAAGGGTTTTCCGTTGAAAAACGGAAAACCCTAATAAGAAAAATCTTAACCCGCACAATAATAGAAAGGTCTTCCGTTTCCAACGGAAGACCTTAAAAATACCTATAGTATCCCTATCGTCATTCTAATATTTGATAAGTATATGTTTTGTGGTCTTCTATTGAAAATTGGAATAAACTGTGGGTGTATAGAGCCACCTTAAAATTGTGAATAATGAATAAAGTATAATAGAAAGAAAAGGAAATTGAAAATTCATAAAATTGCTTGTTTTTGTCATTTTCTTCTAAAAGAAAAAAACCTTCCCCACGAAAAAAAAAATCACAAATTAACTTATAAATTTTTTGTTTGTTTCTTGAATATAAATGGATTTTCTTTGTGAATTTTGTGTAAATATGAAATATTTATCGTCTGTCATGATTTGATAAATAAAATTATATTAATTTTAAATATAATGATCATCTGTGCAATGAAATCAAAACGTGAAAAGTGAAATACCTTAAACATGGTTCTTGGGGGGAAAAATTAAAGTTTACAAAAGTTGTTAAAAGAGATCAGCTCCTTTGCTCTAGACAATTGTTTGTGCTGTATATTAACCTTTATAGCATCTTTTGAATTTCAGTGCATTTTAGGTTGCAATATTTACATTTTCAAGTTTTTATCTGTGATAAAACTACGAGTCAAAGTAACGTATGGCTCCGTACAGTTTACCGATGGCACAAATAATGTACTGCTGGGGCGCAAGCGGGATTTTCAAAAATACATGAACACGAAATGAATAGCGTAAAAATTTCAATACATGTAATTTTTGATTGAAAAATTGCTGAAAAATGTATTAATGTGAGTAATAAGGATTCATTCTTTGATTATCATCAGGTGATAAAATACGGTCGACGTGCGTTTTCCTGGCAATCAAAATCTTTAAAAAGGCCAGGAAAACATCAAATATTTCGGAATAGGACAATGATGTACGTACTAGCATATTACTTTTGTATTATGCGTAAAGAATTTGGTCTTCGTTTTGCAACTATGGATGACAATTTGTTTAGCATAATTAAGGAGTCATCATTTTGAAATGGATCGTTAGTTTTGCTTAAAAAATATTTTATTTAATGAGTGAAATCATCACTATTACATATTTTGTTTTGCCTTTTCTGCCAGCCATACATTTTGTGCAATTGAAGTGGTTTCCGGCAGACAATCGACGCGCATATAAGTACTTAATTCATATTGTAACCCATATGCATAAGCGGCACTATCTTTTCAACACTAAATCATAATACTTTAATAGCTGTGTTTAATTGTGGGGCTTCAAAATTCTTAAATGTTCCATCGACCATTTGAAGCAAATAAAACTGCCGGTTTTGCCAAATGCCCATCACATGATGCAAATGGAACATTAGGTCCTTTTGAGGAAATCACACGAGACATTTGTTTAGGCGTACTCCTCGTTTCTTTTATTTGATACCGTGAACTTTTAAAGCAAATTCATATAGTAATTATTGAATATGTACCATGTCAAGATTCATATCTGATACTAAAAAACTTTGCTTGCTTTCAGTAGTCTAATTGTATGGCGATTTCATAAATAGGTTTGTTTCTCAGTTCTTGTAATGTTGTATTTTGATTAATCTGATGACATTACCGTTTATAAAACTGCCCGCTGATATTGGAAGCTATAATTACAGTTATTGCATTGGACACCTTTTTTACAAGAAGTTCTACATTCGCATCATGTGAGCATGCATTACACCAATCTTCATATAAACGTAAACTATCCTCGTTTGGTGAAATACAGGGAGATCTCTTGATAGCGATGTTGCTAATGTATGAATCATTGGGGTACCGTTGTTACTTCTTTCTACCATTCTTCGCCTCCCAGAAAGATTTATGTCCCTTCAGTTAATGAAATTTATTGTGCCTCCTGTTACTCTGCGCTTTCTCTCCATACATGACATACATCTGAATCTGAATACATGACATACATCTGCATTTGATCATACCTTTAATTTGTTTGACGCTAAATACATCTTTAGTTGATCTACCAGACGCTAGAATGATGCTACTGAGTTATGGGATACATGTATTCTGTTAAAAACGACAGCCATAGAGCATCAAGAATAATCATATAGCAAATAACTTGCAACTGTATGTTCGATTGTAATTTTGAAGTTCCAACCGAAATTATCGACATCGTTTTATTCGTATCACATTTTCTAAACTCGGTTTAAAACTCAAAAACAACAGTTATTTTTCTTCTGAAGATTTCTGAGATCTATTTCAATGGAAATTCTGCATTTTTTTATTTTTAGTAATTGTGTTTGTTTATCGTTCGTGCATCATAATGCATCAACATGATTTAGGTCAATTAGATGAGATGCGGTTTCAAAAGCAAGCTCGTTTTTAAGAGACTCCTTGTATGTTGGTCTATATACATGTATCTTTAGTAACCCAACTCCCATTTCGGGTAAGAATTCATTTATCCCTTTGAACAACGATTTGCTGTCGTGATTTTCAATTATTTCATGGACAATTCCCGGCCTTTTTCGGGTCAAAAGGATGCATCATTCACTAAGTCAATCTAATTAAAATGTGATCTTTGATCCACTCCTAATAGATCGCTACACTGGCGATCAATAAGGAGCGGATCAATATATTTAATTTCAGATAGATTGCCATCAAGTTGAACGTTATTTATATTTGTTTGGTACGGTCTTTGAATTTTCAAAATAAAATGTTCGCTACCCGACTTATCCGAATTGTTTGGTTGAACTAATTAACTTAAGTTGAAAGGTACATGTATTTGAATTGTTTTAGAAATACAAATGATCAAATGATTTTTCTTCAGTGTAGTAAGTACATGTATCCTCTCTATACATTCTTATGCTACTAAGTATCTGCCGTACATTACCAAAAAAATATATCGCTTTAATAACGATCTTTTTTTACCTCAGGTTATACTTGACGTGTATAGCATTTTTTTAAAAAGCTGAAACAGATTTTTGATCTACATTTAAGAAGCATCTGACGTTCTCGCACCTGTATGTACATGATTAAACAGTAAATATATTTGTTTTGTTCACAGCGCAAGTATACCTTCACACGCAAAATATTTTTGAAAAGTATTCAATTTATAAAGTTTAATTTTCACTTTAAACTGTGTCATTTTTTGTGTAAATTAATGTGGATGTCATTATGAATATATTAAAAAGCATTTAAATTTTCAATTCACTCATGTTTTAAAGAATTTTTTTCAGACTTTCGTTCAAATTTTAGTGTTAATTCTGTTACACAGCTTGGAAATGAACGTTTTGTTGATCGCACGTTTTAATCAATGCAATCACTGGGAATACTCTACAGACTTTTTTAATAATCTGACTATCTTGTAAATGTCTTAACTTCTTACTGTTGATTGAAATTTCCCTTTCAAGTGTTTACGTTTTATTTTGGACAATGAACTTGCATAAGACCTAGACTAGAACATGTATATTTAAACCCCGCGGTGAGCCCCAGAAGGTGACGCTTACCTGTCATTAGACGAGAATGTAAACAATTTAGAAGCAGACACTGCATAAACAGATTTAATTGGGTCACCGTTAAATACGTCTCCGGTCAGAAGATTAAGGTGAACTAGAGGTAAGCTTTCTAACTTAGCTCAAACAATCATATTATACCGTGATTCTGGTTTTTTACCTTTCCCCTTAAGAAATAGATCTTCCGATAACAATACTATGGCGCATATTGAAAGTAGCTACATTGTTCCTACATGTACTTATAAACTTCGATTTATTATTGTCCGTACGCATGCTTTACACATGTACATGCTATACTTTTGCTAAACACGGTAAATAATTTTAAAATAAGAATGTTAAAACAGATTCTGCTCTACTAGTCTACACGAGTCGACAGTAAAAATATACCGTATTTAAACGTTTAAAAACAAAGATTAAGTGTTATGTAACATTTTGGAATGTTATGATCATGATTTTGCTGGTGTCAGAGAATATCTGCAAGGCATTTCATGATTGTATCAACCTATTGTAAATCAAGGCTTTACTTTTCTCGCAGACACCCCATTATCTGTACCCGCAGTTTATGTTACGGAGGAGGAGACCTGTCATAACCATTATTTTTGGATCAATATGTGCCCTTGCTGTCTTTCTATCATTTAAACATTACTTTGGAGACGACGTCAAAGAAAATAAAGGTAAAAAATTAGTAATAAGAAAGAGGAGGGACCATATAGACCTGGCGATTCATGACTCGTTCTTTGTACATCAGTTTGATCAAATACCGGACAGGGAGCACGAAAAAGATGATTCTGCTCAACATGATTTCGTAAACATCTTCCAACGGCGAAGTCGACCAGAGGCGCCATGTGTCCCTTTCCAAACTTGGAGAGGGACAATCAAGATTTGCACCCATGACCCTAAGCAAGACAAAATGATCTCTGCGTTTGTTCACTCATTTGCAACATGGGAACAAAATTTTCTGAATGCGACTGGAGACGTTCTAACCAGGTACCCGGATATGACGTTTGTTGATCTGGGCTGCAATATAGGAGCATACACGCTGTTTGCTGCCAGTCTGGGAAACCGGGTCGTCTCCGTGGACGCTTTTGACGGAAATCTCGCCTTGTTAGCGGAGTCCCTGATACTTGATTCCTTGGAAAGTAACGTGACGCTCGTCCATAACGCTATTTCCGACAAGCACGAAAACGTCACATTAGAATTAAACACACATAACGTCGGCGGTTCTTACGTGAAATCACTAAGAGACATCGGACCTCCTCCTCAAAATGTGGTCGGGGTCTATAGTAATGGATGATTTAATTCCTCTAATTAAATCCAGGGACGTTTTTGTGAAGATGGACATAGAGGGTACAGAGCTTAGGGCGCTTCAAGCTGCCAAACAATTCCTGCAAGTTCTCAATGTCAAGTTCATTTTAATGGAGTGGGTTTTACACAAGAACAACCCAAGTGCGTTGGAAATCATTAAGATTATGACGAACAATGGCTTTTTACCATTTTGGGACCATCAACAGTTACTTCCATTGAGGGTTAACAGCTATGTTTATTGGCCAGAAAATGTGTTTTGGATTAAGCGGTGATTTTAAGCGGTGCCATAGTTGTTTATCACATTCGTTTTAATCATAATTGAATAAAATACATGCATGTACATACATGTTCAAAAATATATGCTAAGTTTTATATTTTGTACACAGAAACAGTTTGTTGACTTTATTATTCATTGTTGGTGTTATCTCAATTACTTTTGTATTTAAATTGATATTGGAGAACCAGATAATTTAATATAAATGTTTTATTTTTAAGGATAACTATGTAATAATGATACATGTAAATAAAAAATACAAATGTATTTTAACCGAGATGGATAACATGCCTATTTATTATTGAAGAAATATTTCAATCTTTTATATACATATTTTATATTTTACAATGAACTGGTTTGATTTTTTACAAATTTTATTGTGAGTTTGAGTCTTAATCATGAATATACGTCATTAATCATATTATAGTAAGTGATACATAGAGAATAATACATACCCTTTTACATATCACAGCTTGTATCAGCCCGAGACTCCAATATCAGCCCAAGGGCCGAAGGCCCGAGGGTTGATATTGGTCGAGGGCTGATACAAGCTGTGATATGGAAAAGGGTATCTATTATTATATTTATTACATACTTAGTAATAAATTTAAAAGAAAACCCATCAACTTGAACAAATTGATTTTTAATATCATTTGAAAAAGTATTTAATTTATTTAATAAAAATATGAGTTCTTCTTGTTTTAACAAACATGAAGCTACAGAACGGAATTTCATCAGGTTTTAAAAGTTGACTGCTTTAAAACATTTGCTAGCATTTGAAGTTTTCAACTGCACTTAAAAATGTCGACTGTAACTGAAAATGTTTTATTTTTCGTTTGTAAACATGCAAAAATGCCGAAGCGAAAAAAGGCAGAGGAGTTCCGAAAGGGGTGTGATACGGATCAGTATCAGCCCTGGATGTCTTCTGTATCACATGTGCAAAAAACCTGTATTTATTACTAACTATGTAATAAATGGCAATATAATTAATATTGCAGAGGTCTACAGAGAGAGAGAGAGAGAGAGAGAGAGAGAGAGAGAGAGAGAGAGAGAGTTATTTATAAACTTATGGGGTGAGAGAAACTTATATGGCAGACGTACATATATTTAGTGCGAACTCATTAAATAGGCGTTTATACTATATAGCATTATTTTTGTCTAGAAGTTCCGACCAGCCCTAAGCTTAGCCTTTCTTACTTCCGCTAATAGTATGCATAACGTTACCAGCAGGAATGTGCAGTACTTGAGATGAAAAGGAAGTTGCAGTAGATGTATTAAAGGATTGATTAAAATATACATGTAGATAAGGAGGACACGCGTCTTTATAAAGTGCATCATACGTGATGGTTACTAAGGGGAAGGGGATTTCTTATTGTCACGTACACCCCACATGTACTTATACACATACTAATACACAAAAACGTACTTACAAACATCACATGAACTCCATCTTATATTATATGCAACTTACCATAACTTGCGTTAAGTTATCACACACAAATCAAAAATGTATTACTACTAGTACTTGTTTTCTGCATGGTTAAATTATGCCCAATATTCAACTAAACTACGATACAATTTTATAAACAACCCCCTTCCCACGATTTTTTTTTCATTTGGTAACCCTGGATTGTTGTCAATAGAATATTCATGCATCTGTGTTTATTGAAGGTAACATGATATATTTGCATGAACATGTAGTGTGCATTTATAATGCTAAATGTTATGGATGGAGCGAGTATTCAAAAAGAAAAAAGAATTGTACCAGAGAACCGTGAAATTTGAACATAGCTTCTAATGCTCAGAATATTAATTCTAATACTCTCTCTCTCTCTCTCTCTCTCTCTCTCTCTCTCTCTCTCTCTCTCTCTCTCTCTCTCTCTCTCTCTCTCTCTGACTTAAATCATTAGCTGTAATACCTTACAACTAACAACTATTATTTACTTCTCCTATATATCAATCAATACTATTTTCAACGACATGATGAATGTTTGTACAGTGAATTTATTTTTACATACATATTGCCTTTTTTGTTGATACATATTTAGATATAGCATGAAATAAGAGGTTTTAAAATAGCAACATAAATGTTTACGCATTTCTCTGTCGCAGACGATAAAGAGATTTAGTTACACGTCATCACACGATGACTCTTTGCAACATGACGATAACTAAGAATATTCTACATCCTCCCCTTCTTCAGGTTTCACAATACAAACTCCACTTATTCAGTGCATCTCATCTGCACATCTACATGTGTAAGCTGTAAACAACTCCCAGTTTTATTTTTGTCGAGGGTTTGTTGACAATATTTTTCAATCTTGCGTACGTTTCCGGGTGTCGTATGACAGGTGCATCACACAGCTATATGTATAAAAGCGGGATCACAAAGCAAGGCGTTCCACAACAAAGACGAAATGGCAGAGAAAACAGCAATCCTATTGTGGCTGATAGTTTACGTGATGTCCACTCTTGTACTGGTCACAGTGGAAGCAGTGTATAAGCTTTACTCAATAAGTAAGCTTCATTATTTTTTATTATTTTTTTTATTAATTTTTAACCGATATTTGTCAACAAAACATTTTTGCAGTTGTTGTGAATTTTGTGTTACTATGCCTTTGTGTTTTGGTTTTATAGAAGAACTTTTTTTTTGATTTACAAAACATATCCAAAGAAGATGCATATAGGTTTTCATTTAATGATATTTTTAATTTTTTTTCTTAAAGTATGACTAAATTATGCAAATTGTTGTTTCTCTTTCAGTTTCTCCTCGGCGTAATATGGAAGCCGACGATGATGTCGATAATGACTACAGAAAATACTATGCTACTTGATGCCATGCCATGATACCACACCCTCAAAACATACTCACAAGATCGGAGACGCTCCTGACCCGAGACCCGGATAAGGGGTCTACATGTACAATGTACATGTGCTCAAAGGGTCACTTCATCTCCGACCGTTTCATCGTGCATATTTCGAGAACATGACATCGTGTCGGGTTTTTTTTACAATCAAGCTGATGTGATTTCTGAGGCAATAAAAGAGCCGTGCATATCAGAGAAGAAAAACCTGACAAACAAAAGTAGTGTGAATGCACTGATACTTTAGCAAAGATGTGAGTGAAAGAAGTGAAAAAGAAAACTGAATTCATCATTCTTTCTACTGTACACTTACTGCAGGACTAATTGCAGGAAATTGTCATCCTATGGTTTCAGATTCAATAATTTATTTGATTTTTTATGAAGGAAAGGGGAAAAAATACTTATACTCAAAATAGTTGAATACATGTATGTGTTGTTTGCATCCATTGTTCTAAAGACATGCATACTTCCTTATGCCAGATTTTTAAAATTATTTTTAAAGATTCAGCTGACTTATTTCCAGATGCGTTCATCAAACTCAAATAAATGAAGAAAATAGAGCGTACTGTGTACAATGTCTTGTTGTTTTTTAGATTAGTATAAATATAAATGTGCTTTATGACAGCAGCAGCTGTATTTGATAGTTAAATACAGCTTTTAAGTCCGAAATTACCGACGTTTTCCTGATTATTTTTTTAACGATTTCGATACAATGTGCTTTTACATTTCCTGGCCAGTAAAATATCAAAATTGTTAAAAGAAAGCCAGAACGACGTCAGATGTTTTGGACATACAACTGTGCAGCATCCCATTTGGATCTATATAATGTGAAGTGCATAATTTTACATAACATCTTTCCCCTTCCTGTTTATATCGGTTTCCCGCAACATTATGATAGAGATTATTATTGTCACATAGGGATACGTATTACAGCATCAAATACAATAAATGTGTCAATTACACTGAGTTACGTACACCGTAGTATAAATGTTCGTCCCAACACTAAAAACTGTTACATGTACAAGAAATAGTATACACATCGCTGAAACTTACTGAAAACAGTAATTACTATGGTGTACTATCTTTTTGTACATCTACATATTATATATAGAAAATCATTCTTTGAGTATTATGAGGTGATAATTTTGGTCGGGCGTGATCAAATCCAATAAAGCCCGAAGGGCTTTATGATAGATTTGATCACGCCCCGACTGAAATCATCATGCACCTCGTAATATTCAAAGAATGATTCATTATTACTTATTTTTATATAATTTTAAACCATCGTACGATTAAATATTTTTAGAATATAAATAAGCAAACCCCGCTGGCGCCAGACAAAGATACTGGAAAATGTAAGTATCATATATATACTTTATGCGAATAAATCTGCACGATAAGTATTCAAGTTATATTCACATTTTTCAAGTGTGTTTGCCTGTGATAACACTACGTATCCATTTTGTACTATATAACCCATAACTTCAAATGACGCAAAATTGAGGCTCATTAGAAGTTCGGTACGTGTAATAAATTAGTCTGCACGGACTGGTGTGTTAAGGACCTACGGTATCCAAAAATAAGCATTCAGTGCTTAAAAAATTGGCAAAATGCTTCCTTTGGTAATTTTTTATCTACTGGCTATGCGGGCGATGACGGTAGCTAGCATTGTAAGAAAAATTACGTATTTTCCGCTCACGGAAGAAGTGATATCTTAATCTGCAGTGCTATTGGTGCATGTACCTTCATAATACTCTCATGCTACACAGAAAATCAACGCTCATGACGAATATAGCAAAATAGTCATTATATTGTGAGGGATCAAGCATGTACAGATCTAGAGAGGGTGGTTGTCCGGACCCCACATGGAAAATTCAAACTAATTACATTCATTGAGTAAACTTATCGAAAATAGGCATCGGACACCCACAAACACACCCACCCACATTTATCCTTCGGACAAACACCAACACCCCCCCCCCCCCCTTCAAAAAAAAATCCGCACAAGTAACTATGTGCATATGATAATTAATCGCTTTCTTGTCAAACTGCTCTATGAAAAATCTTTAAACAATAAAATGTTGAGTTATTTAGTGATTCATGCGGGATTTGAAGGTGGCGACATTGTAGAAAAATACATAACCCGTGTTAACCTGTGTTACTGTTATGCTGTTTTTTTTTTTCTAGATCTGCAATGATCGCCACCTTCATAACTCACATGTATTATCAAAGAAAGTATTTCATTGTTGAAATTTACATTTTTCTTTTATAAAATTAATAAAGTAAAATTAACTAAATCACTAAAAATAAATATAAATAACTAAAAGAAGCCAAATCGTCTCTTATGGGCCATAATTTGAGCCTGACATCATCATGATTATTCAGTGCAGTCAGTAAATTTTCTTAGGTCTTAGGGCGCTGTTGTTCCTATATATATATATATATATATATATATATATATATATATATATATATATATATATATATATATATATATATATATATATATATATATATAGCTTACGAAAGATGATTTGTTGCCGTTAAAAGGTGTAACTGTTGTTCAAAAATTAAAATATTGTTACGAAGGTAATCAAATCCGCACTAAAACGCAAAAATCAAAAGTGAAAAAATTGTTTATGAATTCGAATAGATTGCGTGTTTACTCTATCAAAACAGTTCAGGGGAGTTGCACACTGCGTCATTAGTTGCATCTTATCAGTAAACATAAACAGCAAAAAAAAAAACCTGTTGTTTTGTAAATATTTAATGGTATTTTGGGTTATTTTAAAGCCAAATTGTTGCTACAAATTGTTGCCAAATATAGTACTTATTTGCTCTGTTTGTTTCTCTAATGACAGAATTACTACGAAAAATCAAAAGAATTTTAGATTAATAAATTAAGGTAATATATTTAAGGAAAATAGTACAACTACCCGCCTAATATATTTATACACAAACAATGTTTTGATAACTAATATAAGTATACAATAAAAAAAAGTTTTTAAATACCATATGCACCTATCGTCATTGATGTAAGGTGTTCGTATTGTCATTTAATCAGTCAACTTCGACCTTTTACAAACAGAGATAAATTATCTCGGGTACGAGTTCAGTATTACATGTGATTGATGGAGATAGATACACGGTGATGGAGGTTTGTTGACAAATTAAACGATTTTGAGAATGATATTCCTTACAATGCGTGGCATATATAAACCTTCCTTTTTTATGATATAGCTGACTGTATTTACCCTGTTCCTGTCGGGCGTAATTGTGACTTCCGCCGCTTCCTTCTGTGACACCACAGCGACCTCTACAGGTAAAACATTGTAGTAAATTCTGTAGGTACATGTGACCTCAATCTGTCTCAGTAGATGACTGTTCTTTTAATTTGATATCTTATAGATTTTGTCATGCGGTTAAAATATTCATGTAAATGTTAATGAATAATACGAAAGTATGATTACCATGGATTTATTAAGTACACATACACTACTCTTTTTAACCATGTAATTGTATATACATGTATTAATTTGAAACTAAAAAAAAAGAGTCAATATAACATTATCAGTACTCACAGTATCATTTTTATAATAATGCAACGTCTTTCGAGAAAACGAAAAATAAAAAGAATTTGAAGCCCATATGATATTCCATCTATACTACGCTTCTAATAAAAAAATTCTTTGCCCTTTAACCTATATGTGTATGTGAGACATTAGTTAATCTTTTTACGCATTTATATTAGCGCATGCAACTGCGCTTCAGACCTTGTAACTTTTATTTTTTCGTTATTTACTAATTTATCGAACATTTTCAGCCTCACCTCAGGCTGCTCCCAAGCTACCTCAGATCCCGTCCGTATTCCAGACCCGCATCGAGCTCAACATCGTGGACAAGAACACGACTGTTGACGTGTTGCAGTACTTTGATTATGACGGGAATCGCGTGAGAATTGACACGCTCAAGGACGCCATCCAAGGAAGCATCATCTACAGTTTTGACACAGCGGAAATTTTTTACGTCACTAGTGAGTAACGTTATCAGAATTTGTTGATTCTGATTGGTTGAAATCATAAATGGAGGTCGAAAACGGAAAATGTGGTGGCACCTTTGATGATAGGGATACTTAATTCAAAATTTCTTTTATAGTCTGTCCCAAGTTATTGCTTCCGCCGCTTTTTGATGATTTTTAATTAAAAAAAATACACATACCTGTGAAAGAAGTACAGTTGAAATCGATGAAATGGAAATTATCCAAGATATTTTAATTGACAAATTGACCCTTTTCACTCATTAAAGTTTACAGATTTATAATGGGAAATGTTTACATCTTTTCTCCATTCGGAAGTACTCAGGATACCCTGTGCAATTTTTTCAACGTTATCATACGGGCTTATTAATGGCTGATGTAATGCAAAATCTCCGTAAACTTTCTATTTTGGGATGTGTATTGAAACCTGAAGCGCCTGCGGTAGAGGGGGCGTTTCAAAACAGATGATCTGGACATTTTTCATATTAGTGGATGAACGTAGATTTAGCACAATGGTATTTATTTATATCGAAATATCAAGCGAAAAGTGGTGGAAGCAAAAACTCGGGACAGAGTATAAACATTGTGCATTTCTTGTGATTATGATATAGTAAAGAGTAAAGTGACTGTCACTGAACCCTCAAACAGTGTAAAATAGGTCATAATATGTTATTATATAATCTACATTGTAAATATAGCCATAATATAAATATTTTCCCCTAATAAATGCAATTGCAGTTTTTCCAAACGATTTATTTTCGATAATGCAATGTGGTACATCAAATATAAATCCTGTTGCTTTTGCCTAGTTCACACGTCAAGTTTATAAACCCCCTCAGTAGGTTTTCTTTTAGTTTGCATGTTTCAATGCAATTCTCTATTCAAATACCTTAACAAATCATTTTTTCTCATTTGTTTTATTAAAACCACCATTTCATAGTTGATATATTTACAAAGTTGCATAAAACCGATTAGTTACTTATTATTGAGTTAGGCTTGAATTACACTGATAACACAATTTGATTTTAGTACAGTGCACCTAGTAAGTTCGATAAGTACATTACATTCATGTAATAGTCATAATTCATTACGGGTTGAACTAGGACTAGTATTGCTGTATTTGTTGATGCATTTGACTTATGATGCCAATAATAAAAGTACCGTTGTAATTGGTTGGCTGATTGGTTGTTTAATTGCTGATCAAAAGACTAACTTTTGCTATAATTTTAATTGGAAGAAACGCCTCCAAAGTCAGGAGAGTGTTTTTACTTTCGTATCCCTTTTGAATAAAAATGTGTTATTTTCTTTGAAAAATCGGGAAACAAAGTTTAATTAAATCATGCAATCACTGCATACTTTGCAGGACAATATTTTTTAAGAGAAATCACGTGTCGCTTGACTTTTTTTCAATAAGGATATAAGGGATGATGATATAAAAATACATGTGGTTATTCATCTCTGTGAGAGTTATCTCCCTCATTAGAGGGTCAATGTACCGTAAGTACATGTAGCATTGTTACTTATCATTCTATATCCATCCGAGACAAGCGGCAGAAAATGTGTCAAAAATTGTTATATCAACCCTTATATAAAGTAGATGAACTATTGACAAAGTTATGTCAGTATCTCTATGTGAAATCCAAAGTGTGGAGCTGGTTACAGTGTTAATTGTCACTCGAATATACATGTATTTTATACTCGATAAAATGTCGGTGGTGCAGAAAATAATCACATGGACTAAACATTTACAGTAATTCTCATTCGTGAATAATTAAAAAAGATCATTCTAGCGGGGAAACCCATATACTAATTCATTACACCCCTTAAATATTATAGTACCTCTCGTAAAACAGTTCTTCCACAAAATTTGCCTTTTTAGAACCATTTTAACAAGAGCTTGGACTTTGGGTAGTTGTGTCAAACACCAATGTGACGTAGGCCTGTCTATTTCATTGTTAGCCACTTAGCGATGGCTTTTGAAATCAACAAGATTCGTCTGGCTTTTGATATAAGACTACGCGATTGATGCATATTTCGCTTGAAAAAACGTCATTTTTAACTGTTTTGACGCAAGAAATAGATAGCTACGCCCTACTGAAAGTCCAAGGTCTTGTTAAAATGATTCTATGTTGTGAACTGTACTTGTCCAGTAAATGAAATGATTGACCACTGTATGTAGTAGTTGATTCTGATTTCAGATGGTTTCTGTAGCGTGGGCATGATTAATTCCTCAATGGCGATGTCTCTGTTCGGTGAAATGAAGGACGACGGTCGCTGGCATGTATTGGACAGCAGCTACGCACTCAAGTTTGGCAGTAGCTACAACGAAGTATGAAATATGGGGTTATATTAATTTTCATAATGAATTTTTTTTAACTAAACTGAATTTTTTTTATTTATTTCCTTGTTAAATAGTTCATTTAAACACGTTTCTGTAGAAATACAGTTAAAAATCGGAAGAACATAACAAATACCATTGATCGCATGTGTTCATTATATATTTTTAGACCTACATGGGACAAGATTCCATTAGAGGCATTTTTGTAAATCATTGGCGGTCATGCTACAAGTGGCCAGGAGGGAATCTCACTTATTCGATTGATTATTACTTTTCAGGTAATCTTATACATAAATCCTCCATGAAAGTAAAATTCAGATTGATTTTTTTTTGTTTTGATTTTGTATTGTGTATGTTTGATGAAATTTATTTTATTTATAAGGTTTTTTTTTCTTATTTATGTATTTGTATCTTTTGCTTATTTGACTTGATTGATATTGCCAGTGGACGGAGCTTGGAATACCTCCTCAAGCTTCGTCAGTGTGCCTGTCCGTGCTGAGGTGAATGGGACCTGGTCGGGCTGGCCCCATTCATCACGTGTATGATTTCTTCAACTTCATGCCCTCACTTCCGGATGACGTCACGTCCGTTTTCGAGGTGTTAAAAGTTTAATTAAGTCTTATTTTGCATTCGTATTGATTAAAAAAGTTGTTAATAACTGATTAAAGTCATTGTTTAATTTTCTTATGATATATCAAGCTTCTACATGTTTTTATTTTTTTACTTTAGACCCCAAAAGAGGTTATTTGCCCTGGACGGATAAATACAGGCAGACTTCCCCAAATTCCATCACAGTTCTACTACAGAGTGGAAATCATCAGCGAAATCGTTAATTTTGTGACGACATATGATGTGAGCTAAATATTAGATTTCATATGAGACATTCATTTTAAATTTATCTGTAAACAATCTTAATCATATGCAATTGTTTTGTTTTTTTTTTTTTTTTTTGGGGGGGGGGGTGGCCCGGGGGTCGTTAATCTTTGTCATACAGGTCTTTTTCATTTAAGAAGCATTGAATCATTATTTTTTAGAAAGATATAGTCTCATAACTGCAGCGGTGTGTGCATACAAATTAAGTAACGCGCGCTAGCGCGTTATGAAAATTTGTATGCACACACCGCTGCAGTTATGAGACTATATCTTTCTAAAAATAATGATTTAATGCTTATATTTACATTTTCTTAACTTCTTGCCTTGTCTGCAAATGTGATTTATAGGTCAAAATTTCTGTTTTATCCTAAGGGTAAGTTCAAATTAATGGAAGAGCCACAGTTGACTGTAACAGCCGCAATCGTGAACTTTAATTCTCGCTTGTGGCGTTGCATTTTACAGCGTTCAACGTTTGTGACGTCATAATAAAACTCGTCATTTTAACCTTTGAGTAACTTCTGTGTGTTACGGTCTTATGACTGCAGTACCTTTTCACACACTTTACTTGCAAAAAATATTTTGAATGTAAATATAATAAAATGTTTGATTGCAATGTTAAGGTGTGGTATGACGAAAAATACAAACTGATCAGGACAGACTATCGACCGATGACGTCAGCTCCTCCAACATACAACACAAACCCTCTAACAGAAATCCAAGATTTCAATGGAGGTAGGCCGCTTAATTTTGAATATTTATACATTAACGGGTGATTAGCCTACAAGTATATCGATTTCTCTCATAATTAAAAGAAATTGCTAGCTTTAATTTAAAGCTTCATTTTAGGATTAGCTGGGGTCTGTTTTTTTCGTTTGGTTTGGGGTTTTTTTTTCTGAAAACATTTGGCCACTTGGTAAAAGTTAACTTGTGTATGAAAACTTGTGTAGAAAAAATAAAGTGAAAATATTTTTCGAGTGATTATTAAAAATGGAAAATATCTAAGCTCTGGTTTTAAAAAAAGGTATGCTATGTACAATAAGAAATGTTGGTGTTTTTCATATCGAGACAAGAATTCATTCATATTTTTTAATAAAACGAAAATTTTAAAAATTCAAGATTGTTGTCTATTTAAATGCTTATTCTAGTGCTACTGACTGCAATGTTTATGCAGAGATGTTTTTTTTTTCATATAAAACATCTGACAACAATAGATTTTAAGGGTTAATTTTTTTATCGTTAATTTTCCGTGAAGTTGTGGTTAGCCTTGTAGGATGCCACTTGGCTTTCTCCTAAAACGCTCACCAACTCTCACGAACGTATTTTGTATTTGATTTGTATTTCTAACTGTAAATTACAATGAAAAAGTTCTTAAAATCCATATGATAAATTAGGGGGAAAGCTTAATTCTTTACACTTGATCAAGTTTACGCTGAATAAAAACTTCAAAACCAGTTAAAACGAAACAAAAGTTTGAACAAGTTGTGCTAAGTTAGGTGAAATAACGGTACATGGTATTCCAATAAAAAGCGATTTTTGGAGTTCCGAGTACAAAAAATGAATGGAATCTTTATTTTAAACTTTTAATATCACATATCTCCGTAAATGGTACGACCGTTAATTACAGGTGTTCGCTACCTGAGTGACAACACCTATGGGAATTGCTCCGTTCTGTCCTTACCTAGCCAGTCTTTCGCGGCGGCAGAAAACATGACAGCTATGAAGACCAACGGATCATTCGTACTACACATCAAGAACCCGCTGCAGCTTTTCAAATTAGATTCCAATTTCACGTACGTTGGAAAAGTAAGTTAACAATAGATAGTCCTTTTCTAACAATACAAATAGTTTTGATATTCGTAAATAGGACCTACACGACACCAGATATCTATTTTGATAATTATCTTTGCTGATTGTCATTTGAGGTTCACCTCTCTAAAAAAATCATGTATTATTTTGATAATACATGTTGTTGTTTTTTTAAATGATTAAGTGGTGGTTATGAAAAAAATATAATTGCAGTAAACCCCATGGCGGCAAAATTAAACAGAATTACTCGCTAATTTGAAAACTTTGCAGGAGAATACTAATGAGAGCTTTCTGTCATAAAAATGTGGCGTTTTCCTTTAGGTTCTTGCAACCAAGTGACATGTTCGTATTCTTTGCAGAGAAAATGTCGACAGATGTTGTGTGTTGTGTTCTCGGCCAAAAGACCATACTTAGTGGAAGGAATGGGAATGGCAAACGCGACCATCGAATTCTACTTTCTTGATGTATACAGTTACACTATTTCAACAATTTTACGCTATTTTAATCTTTGTAGTAAACGTATTCGAGGAGATGAAACTATATCTTTTTTGTAGTATTCTATCTTTTCTGAAGGCATTAATTTATTAACATGTTTTTTCTTCAAAGGATGCTTTCACTAATTACCCAAACAACGGACGGGCGGCTACCCGAGATGTCCCCGTTATGATGACCATCGATATTGATGATGTATGCAACATTTCTTTAGAATTTATAAATTCATGATGAGAGAGAGAGAGAGAGAGAGAGAGAGAGAGAGAGAGAGAGAGAGAGAGAGAGAGAGGCCGACCGACCGAAGATATCTCTGCAATAAATAAAATTTATATAAAAAGTTTTTTTAATGGGAGAAAAAACAAATAAATTAATGAACATGTACATTGTACAGGTACAAAAATATTTAACACACTACATGGATCAACAGCATGCTCAAATAATTTTAGGTAGACTTTCATCAAGCAATGAATTTCATGGACTTTGATGGCAATCACCCGGATCTCTCAGTTTTTGATGTCTCCTCTTGTTTTTCACAATCTGCAAAAGTTCACTTTAAAGTCCGGTTCCCAGGCATGTTGTAACAGGTTTTTTACCATACCCTTTCTTCCATATATATATGTTTTAATTTTATCGATTTATATTGCAAATAAACAGAAATTGTAATGGAGAAATCAACGCATAGATTTTGCATTTTTTGGGCGATTGATATGAAAAAGCCTTTATTTTAAAATTCACTTACACTTAAAATATTTGCGTCAAAGTTAAACACAGAGTTCGCAACCGGGGAGGGGGGGGGGTACTTTTTGGCAAAGTTATAAATAACCATAACCAAAAACCTTTTTTTTTTGCCTTTTTGTTTGTTAAGATTTTTTTAATAAATGTACCCCCACCCCTTCCAATTTGTTTCAATTAACACCCCCCAATACTGTTACCTCATTCTCGTGTTATAGGAGTGCTGCAAGCCCGCTCTGACGGACTCCTTTATCTACAATGCCAGGCAGCAGCTGGGGGAGACAATGAAGGTTCTCTCCGATCCGTATCCAGGACGTCCGCGTGGAGTATGACATGGCCGATGTTTATGTTTTGGCGTCACTTCTGGATAGAACCTCACCCACAGGTTACTTGTTTTGAATTGAACATACCTTTGTTGTGCAACTAGGACTGTGCACCAGTTTAAGCACTCTTCCTTCGTGGCCCTTGCATTACAATTTATATATTTTTTAATGATTCTATTCTCGGCTTTTTTACATGTAAATCAAAAAGAAGTAAACGAAAGCACAATGCACTCTATTCAAAATGTATAATTGTATTTAACAAATGTCCAGTAAATAAGGTTATTAATTTTTTTTTTTAACCTAGCCCAGTTTACATTTACACGAGGGCAAAAGTCCGAGTACACAGACGATTTCATTTTCAAGAGCATTATTGACCCAGTGATGTGCGCCAAGCTGTGCGTGGAGTTTGACAACTTTACCTGTAACAGCTTCGATTTTTGTCCCGGGGATCCGCAGGGATCCTGTAGACTCAGCAGACGACATATTTCGGAAGGTTCCACACACCTTGTGAAGGGGGGTGGATGTGACCACTTCTCAAGTATGACTGATTCAGCACAATTACCAAAACTAATGATATCTCATTTTCATTAATAACTCAATAGTCATAGACATACTGATATTGCAACAGCCTAATCCAAGATTTCAAGGAAATATCTAACAGAGTTAACGTTACCTGTCGCAGTTTAAGAAATGTATTATTTGCTTGTTCTGAATATCAATATGCATATGACTTGAAAAAATGAAAAGAAGTAGTTTAAGAATATTTTGAGATCAATGACAAGTTATACGAAGAAAACACACAAGTTTAAGCGGAGAGCTGGTCTTTCACATTTACATTTAGGTGACCGATTATAATGATGTGTTATACAATGCCACCATACTAAAACTTTCATCATGACGACCATTTTTGTAGGAACTGTAAATGGGCCCGTTATGAAAGAAAAGGATATGAACGAAGCATACATGTTGTTGAAAAATGCGATAGTATCAAAGAACTTCTTAGTTCAGGTCATCATAGAAACAGTTCCTGTAAGTAGCAATTATAGGAGTTATAGAAATTTAAAGGCTGTAATTGAATTGTATTGAATTGTAAGATACATGTATACATACGTTCGATTTTATCAGTATCAATACTTTTCAATTTTTAGTTGACGACATTTGTTGGTGTGGATTTAACCATAACATATGGCAAGTCCTACTTTAGCTCACAATTAAGCTATTAAAAAAACTCCTTCCTTTCGGCATTTAATTACATTTGAAACCGGTATCTCTTTTGCAACTATGAATACCTTTTTGTAAAAGAATCAAAGATAAACCTCCTTATAATCAGTATGACATAAGCAATTATCCTCATATTGTTGTCATTAAATTGTTTTTGATCTTACAGGTTGGATACAGGCAGCCACTACCCCAGTTATCCAAAACTTCTTTTCCTATAGCCAGGAGATAGTTATACCCCAGTATGGTCAAATATTTGTGTCAAAGGTACGCAATATGAAACATTCAACAGTATTTACATTTTCCAGTGTCTGTGTCTATGATAAGACTACGAATCAATTTTGTATTTACATTCCAATGAATTTTACATTCCAATGAATTCAAATGATGTATTGTTTGGGCGTAAGCGGGCTTTGTATATTTCATACTCTAATAATCAATTGTAAAACTGGTGAAAATTCACAAATATAATGAGGATTTATTGTTTTAATATTATAGGTTGATAATTTGCTTATCTAATTTCGGTCGGGGCGTGCTCAAATCTGTCATAAAGCCCTTAGGACTGTGTTGCCTTGACCAAAATTATCACCTTATAATACTAAAAAAATGATTCCTTATTCAAAAACAAAGATATCTTGGTAGTTTAACTGTATGAATATTTATTTCATTTTGTTGAAGACTTGAGGTTAAGTTAACATTCACAATTTGTTTTTAACAATTTCAGGTATGGTACAGTAAAGACTACAAGCTAGTGAGATATGACTTCCATAACACCAAACCTACATCGCCGTACTACTCTACCAATCCGATGACTATCATACACGACTTTAACACAGGTAAATGACACTGATAATGAAAGGTACAGTATCATTAGATTGGGAACATATTCTCATTGGTCTGTATATCTTTCTCTGCCTGTCACTCTTTTTATTTGACTTTGCCATACAACTTTAAAACTAGTCACTATATAGACTTCAAGTTTGGTTTGTTGAAAATCTTAGCCAAAAGTCAATGTCACTTTAGGGTTAAGAGCGAACTTGAAGGTCTTTGAAATGTCTTTTTAACTGAATCCGCTAAGTGGGTGTGTGCATATCCCACAAACACAGGACTAAATTAGAGCGTTTTAGAATAATCATCTTGAAGCCGACAGTTACCTTCAATGATTTGTATATGCATGATACGATGTTCTTTTTAAAACTTAGGAATTCAGTATGCATTGGACAGGTTGTATGAGAACTGTACAATCGCCGCTATAAAAGCAGGAGCCTTTGACAGCACTTTGGATTTTTCCGAATTAATCAAAGACGGATCCTATGTAGTAGCACTAAAAAACCCTATGGATATATTTCATTTAACACCACAGATGCGATTCATTGGACAGGTCTGATTTCAAAAGTTTTTTACATAAATAACACGTTACCTAAATGTTTTATATTCTCTCTCTCTCTCTCTCTCTCTCTCTCTCTCTCTCTGAATATTTATTTTTACTTTTAGAGAACAGTTAGAGACTTTTTGACAAATGTATACGAAACAGTAATGAAAAATTTCACCATGCCTGGTTTAAACGGAAGCTTTACAGCAATAATTGAATATTATTTCATCGTGGTAAGTCTTACACTAAACAAATATTCGTGTTCAGAGATTTTACAAACAGATATTCGTGTTCATAGATTTTACTATGTAATTTATCTCAGAGGTAGAATGTATTATGTAGTTAATACATTCTATTTATTATAGAATGGCTGGGTTGAAAGCGCCAGTAGTGACACTGGTGGAACACAACAGTTTCTTGTGAAAACTGACATTATCATTGTTGAGGTAAGACAAATATCTCCAAATGGATTTAAATTTCTTTTTTTTTAAACACTGAATCAATTATCATTTTTCAAAACTTTGCCTTTGCAGAAAGCATTGGTCATTACAACAAATTACTTTGATTTTGAGTACTACGAACCCGACCTAACTCTGTTTGATGTAAAGAAATGTTTCACGTCTACAGACCAGCATACTTTTCAAGTAACCTTCCCAGGTATAAATCTTCTTAATATAAAATTTCATTACATTCATCTTTTGGTAAAATGGCATTGTATGACATTAAATTACCGTAAATGATTTACTTTCCAATTTTTTAATATTTGTTTTAATTCACCAGGAAAGTTTCACCCCTATCTGGATATCTACCAAAAAGTGTTTCAACTAGAGACTCTAGAAATGATGTCTAAAGCTACGGGTGCATCAATCTTGCGCTTCCAAGAACTTTCACTCAATTACGATCCTTATAATGTGTACATTTCAGCAACCATTTTAGGGAGACCCCCATTTTTAAGTATGAATTACTTTCGTCAGAATTTGATACCAAATGTTATTTTAAAAAGTGCATTATTTATAATATACTAGTAACGTTGTTATTCTTTTATTTGCTAAGCGGAATTTACCAAACTTTCAATACTTATGAAAAATCTCGGAAGCAATGCTGTCTATTCAAACCTGAAATCTGCGGAGGACTGCGCCAATGCATGTATATCCACCAATAAGTTTCCCTGTAACAGCTTTGATTTCTGTCCAGACTCTAGCAAGTGTTATCTAAGCAGTCAGCACATATCAACGGGAAAACAACCATCAACCAACACGTCCTGTCTACATTACACCAGTGGGTGCAGTTACTACTAGTATATTAGTTTGCCTATGCTTACTATGCACCTCAAATTGTTATACAAAATATTCAATATATTTTTCATCGGTTTAATAACGAAAATATGTAAAGTATGGATACATGTAACGAATGTGAATCTATCGTACTGAAATCGCTGTGCTGAGATCACAGGTTTTGAATCACGTTAGTCTGACAATGTAAACTTCCGTTTGTTGATAATTTTGAAGCTCTATTTTACCAGAAACTGTCAATGCATCGGTATCACCTGCTCCAACCATGCTTGTTGCCTACAACAACTTAAAGAACGCGGTGTATTCTGGGCTGTTTAAGGTAGAAATCAAAACCAGCAATTTTACGGTAAGGGATTTTTCTAATATGCTATAATTTTTTGCAAATGTTCATGTTGTATAAGTATTTGTTCATATTGGACAAAGATATAATAAAACGTCTGTTTATTTTAGATTGATTGATTTCATTTCAGAAGCTTTACACAGCATCCACAATAAAAGACACGATACCCAGACCCAGTGACGCCGTTCAGGGAGGTGAGACCATCCTTAATCAATCAATGAATCAACCTACGTGTAACAAAAATAATACTTGAAATATTTCATTGGTTGTCGTTCACTTCTTGCCTCTATTTGATAGGACAGATGATGAAGCATTTCGCGGTGTTCAAACAGAACTGTATCATGGCGCGGAGCGATCTGTCCATTAGCGGTGTAGCGGTAGATGATTGCGCCACGGAGTGTCTGATGGAGGAACTATTTGACTGCCAGTCCTTTGTGTACTGTCCAGGAGAGGGTCTGTGTCTCCTCAATCGTCTCCACCCAGACCTTAACCAAACTCTCGTACAACCACACAAGTTCTGCAACCTTTATATAAGTATGCCTTTAATTTTGCCAAATGTGAAATCATTTGAAGTCGAGGGGGGAGGGGTGTCAATTTTTGTTATCCGTCAGATTTTTTCACGGTCAGTGAAGAATGCTGTACCTTTAATTTTTGTTGATTTACAACTTATAAAAACAAGTTTCGTTATTTGTTAAGATTGAAAATCGTCAATAAAGGGAAGTAATGAAATCTACAAAAACTCAGCAACCAGGAATAAATTAATAATGATTTAATTTCAATTTTCAGCGTTCGCGTCATTAATAATTTAAAAACATTATTTAATGATCAACAATAAGCTTATGGAAAACAAATTTAATATGACTGTGTAAACTTTGCACACTCCAAAGAGTTTGTCTTTGATTGCAACTTTGCACATCGTTTCAAGGTGTGTATTGTTTTTATAGGACAATATTTGGATCACTACAATGCCAGACCAGGAGTGACATTTCCAGGAAATGCTGACAATATCATTCTAGCCGTGCAAACTCCGAACATTTGTGCTAAACAATGTACTGTGACGGATAACTGTAAATCGTTTGACTACTGTGCCGATACCAAGACTTGTAGATTAAAGAATACCCATGAACTGGACGCGCCCTCTGCAGTGTTCCAAGCCGCCCCAGACTGCAACCACTACTCACGTACGTACATTTAATCTTTTAATTTTTTTTTAAATCATTTCTTGGGGGGGGGGCACTTTTCATATATGCTTTACCACAGATATATTTTTTTTATATAATACCAAATTCAATATCAAGTTTTCTTAAGTACATGTGTCTTAAATACATTAGATAATTGGCGTTGTGTCGACTTTTAGTAATGTATACACTTTATATGCATTCAATGTAAATTTGGAATAAAGCCCTATAGTAAGTAATGATATATGGACTTGTATTCCGATAGCTTCTTCAAACGTAACAGATGTCGATATATGACACCAACCAACGGTCCTTTCTACCAGTGTAGGACTTTTCCTTATTAAAAATGATTAAAGTTTCACACTACCAACACTCAAAACTATCATTATTTTCTTGATAATTTGAATTATCTTAACTTGAATTGCTTAAACCCAACAAAATGATATGAATTTTCAATGACACTGAGCTGCTCCTCGCGTTGATGAATCCCAATGTACGTGGCAGAACAAATTAACATTCTTGGGGGATTATTGCAGGTTTTCTCTTGTTTGCTAACGGTTGTGTTTTTTATGGGGTTGGTTTGTATTCTTGTATTATATTTTCATTTTTTTGGCTTCTGCAATATATTATCTTCTGTCGACAGGAAAATATATTGATGACTTCAAATTTGTGCAAGGAAAAGAAATGCACTTTGGGAAAGTCTTGGAATTCGATGGAGTGTCTGTGGACCAATGCGCTAAACTCTGTATAGAGGAGGAGAGCGTCCACTGCCAAACGTTCGCTTACTGTGGGAACTATACAAAATGCAAATTGATGAGTTCTACCCCAAAACACCTGGTACCCGGTTATATCACCTCTAGTGACTTTTGTAACCTATATATTAGTAAGTTAAAATTTAATTGAATTATTTATGACGATGTACCAACGGTTTATCATGATACTACTTTATACATATATTTTACAGCAGCTCGGTTCGGTTTTTAGTTTTGAACAAATACCTTTAGTTAATAGATATTCTATTTTGATAGTAAAAAATCTTGAAAATGAAATACAACAGTAGGAGTTGATCTGTCAGCATAGAGAAACTGAGATTGATTGATTTTTCTGTAGGAGTTTACAATCCATCATCAACAGCCCCTGGTAACAGCTCCACCGTTATCTACAAACAAACATCACAGCAGTCCCCCAAAGCAGATCTAGGTAACACCAATCAGTTTATTCACTTTTATGTATGTTAAATATGTACTTGACAGCTTTTTATTTAAATCATACAATGTCATATATCAATGTGTACTATTTCTTTTCTTCATTTTTAATATTATGGTCTTAACTGATGATATAAGAACTAATGATAAAGCTTGTGTTTTTTCTCAAATACTAGTATAGGGATTAGTTTGTGGTGCTACTGAAACTATATCGTAAGAACTTTTATATGACAAATGTTATACTTTAAGTAAGAAGCGTATTTCGACATATAGTTTTAAAAGTATAACGTTGTAAAAACTTTATGACTTCGCAATAATTACTAAGAATTAAATTGTAAAATTCATTGTTGACAGGACTTCTGTTGGGAACGTCTTTTGGAGGACTAATTCTTGGCCTCGTTTTCGGAGGGGGCGTGGTTTATTTCTTCCGGAAGTACAAAAGGAAAGACGATCACATGACTATGAACATCTTAGAAAACGAATCTGATTAAATTCCCAAAATCTCACGTTTCTTGAAATTGGAAATCAATCTGAATGCAGGATTCAAATGAATTGAAATTATTTTATTAGGAGAAGTACGATTGCTACATTTCAATTCTCCTATTGAGAGTAATATAGGGACCCTTGGCGTTCAGGATTTTTACATTTGTATCATTACATGTACTTGCATTGACAAACAGGTTTAATTGTATAGGTGCTATAAGTTTTGAATTTATGATTGCTATGTTTCTTGTTACTATCTTTCAAATGATTTGTTGATTTTCATGTATATATATTAACATTGAATTAAATAATTCCACAATCTAAACCCCCTTTGTGTGATCTAAATTTTAATAACATAAATGATAAATAGCATTGAGGTAATGTACAAAGTATTAAAACAGTGGTTCAACTTACGTTTAAATGATTTCGCTAACTCGAACGCAGAGAATCAAAATGAAACTAAATCATAAAGTAAACGTTTGTAAGATGTTTTGAAAAACCTACATTTCCATCGCGTGTCCATTTATATTTAGAAGCTGTACATAGCTTTGATATGAGAAGAAACATTGACTAGTGCTTGAATCCCTTAAGTTTATGTTCAAGATTTTTTACTCAATTTCAAGAAAAATATTTTGGTATATAAGTTGTAAATCAGATAAGGAAACCTTGGCCTCTGTGTTTCTTTGAACAGTTTTGATTATTCTTAAATTTCACTTTTGTTAACTTTTAAATAATGCATTGATGACCTGAAAATAGCTTGCCTGTGATGTTTGACCCGTACAAACGTGACTAAGTAAAATAAACGGTAGGTTCTACACGTAAACAATCAGATGTGTTACAAACGTGTTTGCCCAACGCTTTGCTACAGATCGTTTAATGTACCGTATATCTGGTCATGTTCGTGATGATCTTTTGAATATGCAGAAATTATATCTTGTATCATTATCTATAAGAAACTTTTTCACAGTCGCAAAAAATGACAAACACAAATTAAAAATGTTTCAGATTTTCCCCATTTTCGCAAAATTTGTGACACGCGAAATAAAACGGATACACGCGTATCATATACATGATTACAAATGCAGCATTACAAAAACCACCAGGTTAATGAGATGAAACTTAAAAATGTGCATTGTTTCATTTATTTTATTTATTTCACATTTTATTATGCATAACATTTATAAGACTAGTAAAAAATATTTTCAAAATTTTCAAATAAATGATCAGGGAAACATTGTACAAATAATTCAATGTACATGAGTGAAAAATGAATATCTGAATGAAATGAATCTATTATAAGTTTATTTGGCAATTATCATTTTTGCTTCATTTGTTCGACAATAGCATGCGACAGAATTCCTATATCACTGGACTCCATCCTGAAATGTCACCGACTCTGTCTATCGTTTATAGAGTGTTTTAACATTAAGAGGTTTCGTCAACGTAAGAAAACACCACAGAATCGACAATTTTCCACGTGAGGCTGTAAACGACTTTGGGAACTCGGAGTCAAGGGTATTCCTTGAATTATTTAGCATTTCATGCTGGTGATGAACTGATCGTCTCTTCAGTGTATATTGTACATTCCCGATGAATCAGTAAAATATGAGTAAGTTGAAATGGTGGACATTTAAGTTCATCCTCTTCATAACGCATATTTTGCAGTGATAGAACCCGTACAAAAAACACATGAACGTTCTGTTTTTATCCATGCACGTGCCACTCGATGCGTGGAAAGTTTGGAAGGAACGGTGAAAAATCCAACAACAGTAAAATCACCGACAAATGCAATCATTGAACATGTACCGGTGATTCTTTATGGCGGTAGGACAAGGACCAGTGTCCTTGTGTTAGTCGGTGAATGCTCAGTGAGATTTCGCTTGATACTCTTTGACCATGTTCGCCATTTCACTCATAGCTTCAAAGATCCCTTCCCCCGTTGTTGCGCACCCAGCCTGGATGTACCATTTCCGTGATGTAAGTTTACGCAAAGTCATTAAATCCGCAACTTCTGAGGGTTTTAGTGCATCTGCAATTACAAAATTAAAAAAAAATAACAATCAAAATTCCTGCAAATGATTACTCAACTTTTATACCCGGTAAATGTTCGAATCTTTTTCGAATAAATATGGTGCATCAGAAAGTGTGTTTTTTAACTCATATTTTTAATAAGTAATTATATGTATACTTACTTGGTAAATCTTGTTTGTTGGCAATCACTACCACAGGAACTTCCTTCATTTCGTCACTGTCCAGAATCCCGAACAGCTCCTCACGTGATTCGGCGATTCGTTCCCTATCACTGCTGTCCACCACGTATATTAGTCCTATAAATAGAACCATGATGATATCAAACTTTTATATAACTCCAACACATAAATCTTTATTTACATATATACTTTTATAAAGCAAAGAGACATTATCCATATCAAAAAGATGATAATAATTTGTTTTTAAGAACAATGAACAGTACCTGTGTCTCTAGTGAAAATACAATGTATATGTACGTGTAAATATTTGATTTTAATATCTTCATGTCACTGTACCTTCAGTATTCTGATAGTAGAAACGCCACAGAGGTCTGATTTTGTCTTGTCCGCCGACGTCCCACACCGTGAAGGACACGCCTTTTACCGGCTCCACCGTCTCTACGTTAAACCCAATGGTCGGAATGGTGTGCACGTTTTCATTTAGTTTCACTTTATATAAAATCGATGTTTTCCCTTCAAAAGAATAAGTCACATGTGTTTATTACAATGTAAATGTAAGACACGGTGACTATTTTAATATTCAATAAATTGAAAATATTAAGATTAAGAAATTATTTTTTAGTTTTATGACGGGATCAAATACGGACAGAGATGATTAAATCAAATAAAGAACAAACGCCTGATTTTGCTTAAACTAAAATCAAAATCAGGGAATTCCTATAAATGTACACGATATATTATATCTTACCCGCAGCATCTAAGCCCAGCATAAGGATTCTAGCTGGTGTCTCGGAACTAAAAGACTCAAATACAGAGTATAGTCTAGACAGAAGTAAACCCATTTTCCTGTATTTTAAATTATTTTACCTAGGCCTGTCTTATATGATCAGTAAATGTATAAGAATGATTAAATGACCCACTGCAATTCTTTATATACCTATATCGGAACAGGTTATATTTATCGCGTTAAATGCCATGTGCTGGCTACCTCCAACGTGTCTGTTTATGACGAAACTACATCCATGTATGTACATACAAACAGAGCGCGAGAGATTCCGAATGCACTTGATCGGGTATTACTAAATACGTATACAAACATAAATACTTAATGCTTTTTATTTATTTTTTTCAATTTATATAACCATGATTTAAAAATAAAAGCCTTTTCATCATTTCTACCGACAATTTCTTTTCTGAAAGGATATTTTTTTCTAAACTATAGCGTGGAATATTACAAACATGATTTTTTCGTTAGATTTATGAATTCCAAATATAATACCACATGTTTAATTGGTAGTCAAGGGTTCCGACGTTTGGTTTAACTCTTATGGTACATTATAATTATAGGCAATGTTTTCACTTGACAAACAATAATACATCTATCATAGTTTCCATTTATATTGGTGAAAAAGTACATACAATTTATACATAAGAGATATTTAAACAATAAAATGCTTTCTTTGGTGATTCATTCGGGATATGAAGGTAGCGACATTGCAGGAAAAATACATAACCTGCATTTAACTAATTAATAAACTGATTATGAAAAATTAGTAAAATTCACTAACTTACTGTTAATGTATAAAAGTACGTTAGCTAAAAGAAACAGCCAAATCGTCTTCTGTGAGACTTTGAGTCTGGCATCGTCATGATTATTTCGTGCAGTCCGGGATTTTACTAAGGTCGCTGTAGGTTCAGACCAATGGATAAACAGGGCGTGTCAATTTCAGTCCTGTCACTTTCAGCCGCTGTAGATTTCGACCAATCGATAAATAGGGCGTGTAGATTTCAGTCTGGCTGTTTCTATACAGCTATGAATTAACTATAAGTTTCCGTAAGAAATAGAGGAAATTATGCTTGGTAGATGTAAATATATATGTATATACACATGCATGTTCACACTCCGATTTTTTCGTTTATATCAAATTCACCGCAAAATCATTATATATACATATATCTGCATAGATATGCTCACACCAGAAGACATACAGTGACACAATTTTAAAAAAAAATCATAACTTTCTGATCAGAAAGTTTTACAAATGAGCTTGTATTTTCCTGCACTGAATATTCAAGTGATCTTGAAAAAAACCAATGATACATACTAAACGTAGGATTATCCTCTGTTTTAAAGACTTCCGGCCAATTCTGCAATTGTTTGAACGATGATGAACTAAACTAAAAGAGGGAAGATTATATCATTGTATTTTAAGCCAAAACTAGAATAACAATTTTTATCTGCGCCATATTACAACTGAAACACATCAATTATCCTTCGCGCAACTTGTTGCGAAGGGGATATACCGTCGCTGCTGTGCGTGTGTGTCGTGTGTGTGTGTATGTATATGTATGTATGTGTGTCCATTTCAGCCTTTTTAGCAAGATTCAAAGAAAACCCTCGCATGCATGTTTATCAAACATCGATATCGTACACTTCATAAGCATGTTTAAGGACAAACCCTATCTATTTTCAAGGAATTATGTAACATATTCTTTTAAAAATATCCTTAAGATTACAACACTTGAAAATTTTTTGTAAGACTTTCGGTTCGTGAAAGTAAACATTTCAAATAAAATCAATTTAATCAAAACAAACAGCCGTCTGAGCCAAATTTCGGGATATATCTAACGAATCACTTGGAGAATAACAGGTTTATAATACAGAAGAAACTTTGACGAATATCGTCAACATGATTAACCGGGAATTTATTTCATATAAATCGCTGAAGATACGTTACTCTTTTTAAAATATTGGGGGTTAAAATTACGACATGTTAACTCGAGTTTTCTCATAGAGCTACATTTCATTTTCAATATGACACTTAAATCTGCCTACACTAATTGTCTAGATGCGTAGGTGTCCAAGTAGCGTAGTGGACAATGCACTCGCTTGTCACCGCTGCGACCCGAGTTCGATCCCCGTGATCGACAGTGGTGGTATGTGATAGGGTATGGTGGTTGCCCGCTTGGACACGTGGGTTCTCTCCGGGTACTCCGGCTTCTTCCCACACCAATGACCCCCTCGCGCTAACATCCGTGCCAACGAGAGATATTAATATAAGTTGTAGAACTTGTTTATCAATCGTTGTAAAATAAATAAAAGTTTAGAAAAAAAAAATAGATGCGTAATGTATCACATATGTCAGTGGATAAATAGAATTTATAAAACTATATTAAAGGACTATATATGATAAGGGCCTAAAATGGCCCCCTAAAATGAACATCATCATTTTACTATCATTCTTTGTTTTCTTAGTACAGATATATATGTGATGTGTTTACATAATATTCATTTTGATTTAAGTGCCCACAATTTAGAAATATGATATTGTTGAGACAACCTTTTCCCGCCATTTTTGCAGTTTTAGCGTAAAACAGCTTGTTTTCAAGCAGTTTTTCCTTCCGAAAACATAGAGCGCATTCTTGAACAAATAAAATATTTTAATCAGAGATGTACCTAGCCAAGACTAATAAGTGACAAAAAAATTTTCCTTGTTCAAGCATGCGCTCTATATTTCCCATTCGTAAATAGATAAGAAAAATGTCAATTTTGGGCTGATTTTGATTAAATTATAGAAATGGCGTCACTTCTGACGTCATATACTGCCAGTGTGTGCAAATAAATCAAATAAATAGATGAAAAATATATTTTATATCAACTCTTCTAAAAAATTAGTAAACATTTTATTGTACCCGAAACACTTTAAAAATGGCGAATTATGGGGGCCAAATTTCACTCTTATCATATATAGTTCTTTAACACGTTTGTGGTGTTTTCGCTAGTGTTGGGAGGAATGGTACAACCACGTACATGCGCCCATCCCCCATAGAAACACCCCAGAGCGTGCATGGGGATATGAATAAACAAAATATTTTAATTCAAAGTGGTTTTTAACAAGTTGAATATTACATGTCTATTCCTAAATATTAATAATTTATAATGTTTTATTTAAAAAAAAAAAAAAAATTTTTATTAAAAGTTATATTGTATCTCAGACATACAATCTCATGTAGTATACATAAAATGAGAAAATTGAATTTTGAAATTTATTCTTGAAACAACATTACAGATGCATATTGTAATACAATACAGATGTGAGAATACATCAGGATTTGACATTAAGTATCGATCCCTGTGAAGATTTCTTTTTATTGTCATCACAAAGAGCGGTTCACCATTCACTGTTACACAATCTCAGACCAAAAAAAAAGAAAATATTCAGTTATACAATTAAAGCATAAATAAAAATTATGACATATTACAAAGGCATGTCTCTTTTGACCACTTCTGTGTACAATTTACAGTGTCTTACATGGTCCAAACTATAATAACACATGTCCGTCGTGTACGGAAATTCTGGACGGAGAGAATGCATGGGGGCGGATCAAACACTGAAATCACCAGCAGGACTTGAACACGTTGATCTAGATTCGCATTAGTTTGGCAAAATCAATCCCCGTTGTTACAGTTGAGTAAAGATCAACGAGATTTGGCTTTGAACTCTTTGACCATTTTCGACATTTCACGCATGGCTTCAAAGAGTCCTTCCCCCGTTTTTGCGCACGCAGCCTGGATGTACCATTTCCGTGATGTGAGTTTATGCAGAGTCATTAGGTCTGCAACCTCAGATGGTTTCAATGCATCTGTAATCAATCGTGTAATCTTGATATTAGAAAAATATAGTAGAATATAAAACAGATTTGAAGTCATTACAAGTATAGTTGTATCAGATAATTTCATTTCATTTGTTCATGTTTCTTTTGTTTTCTATTTCAGTACTACAAACTGATATACTAACTTGGTAAATCTTGTTTGTTGGCAATCACTACCACAGGAACTTCCCTCATTTCGTCAGTGTCCAGGATCCCGAACAGCTCCTCACGTGATTCGGCGATTCGTTCCCTATCACTGCTGTCCACAACAAATAACAACCCTGATGAAAAAAAAATAATAATCATGATATTCGATGTTATATTTCAATATTTATGATAAATGAAACTGGAGATGTCATTCCTACATTTTCAGACAAATAAGAGCACATTTTTAAAAATTTCGACATAATTATTATGATACATATGTATGTGTATACATTTTATGGTACGTTGTTTCTTTTGTTAAAAAAAATTGTTTTATAGTACGATTTGTTTGCGTAAAGGGATGTTGTCACGAATTGTGCTGTAAATGTTCAAGAGTTTGTTTTTGGTTGGGGTTTTTTGGAATGTCAAGAATTCTTCATTAAAGTTTTCTTTATAATCAACCAAAATTTAATAAATGTAAATCGTCGAGTTTCATGATTATGTCAACTTGCACATTTCGTAACATATTTTAAAATATTTGCGATGTAAAAAAAATACCTTCTGTATTCTGATAGTATATTCTCCACAGAGGTCTGATTTTGTTCTGTCCGCCGACGTCCCACACCGTGAAGGACACGCCTTTTACCGGCTCCACCGTCTCTACGTTAAACCCAATGGTCGGAATGGTGTGCACGTTTTCATTCAGTTTCACTTTGTATAAAATCGATGTTTTCCCTTAAAAAGAAAATATTACATGTACAATAAGAGCCATTTTATGTGATACATCTGTGATATATATATAACACAGAAATTAATAGTGAATATCAAATAAATATTTAATTTGAGATTATTCAGATATAAAAATTTAATTTGATTAAATTCTGGGAAATCCCATAGGATACATGTACATATACATGTATCTATAAAACCACACTTACCCGCAGCATCTAAGCCCAGCATAAGGATTCTAGCTGGTGTCTCGGAACTAAAAGACTCAAATACAGAGTATAGTCTAGACAGAAATAAACCCATTTTCGTGTAGTTTTATAAAATTCTTTCACCTAGGTCTGTCGTGTATGATCAGTAATATTATCAGAATGATTAAAGGGCCCAGTGCAATTCTTTATATACCTATATCAGAACAGGTTATTTTTAACGCGTTAAATGCCATGTGCTGGTTACTTCCAACGTGTCTGTATATGACGAAACTATACACACAAACACAGCGTGAGAGATTCCGAATGGTCTTAATCGGGTGTTGCTATATATACTGGGGTGGTTTCAGTTCTCATATTAAATTATAATTTTAAAAATAAGAGCTATTGCCATATAAAAAAAATACAAGAAATGCTGTCATTTGTGAATATTGATTTTAAATAAATAATAAAAAATAAATAATTCTCATCATCGTGTACGTAAATGACGGTTTGGCTTTCTGTTTTTCTTCATAAATGATGTATACAAACAAATACACTTAATGCTTTTTAACATGTTACTACCATGATATAAAAAACCTTTTCATCAATTCTCCCCAAAATTTCTTTTCTGAAAGGATTTTTTTTTTCAATTATAGTATGGAATAATACAAACATGCTTATTTTATTAGATTTATAAATTCCAATTATAATACCACGGGTTTAATCGGTAGTAAAGCTAGGGTTCCGGCGTTTGGTCTTTTGGTACGTGTGTTCCCATTTCGCCTTAACTATGAAATACAAGTTAAAAAGTAGTAAGGGGAAATGGGAATTTCTTGATAAACCGCTGTTAAAACAGAACTTGTAAACTGGTGAGATCTTTTGATAATAATTGGTTTATAACACAGGTACTAGTAATTAAAAATAATGAGATTGGAAAAATAAAGAAAAATCAATGTTATGTGAACATTAATAATGAAAATTTTTTAAAAAAACATATGAGAAAGTAGATGTAAAAGATTCATTTTAAAATTCAATATTAGAATAATAAATCAGTTTGATATAGAACTCGCATGTACAGACCCTGAAACGTGCTACTACACCAGTTGCACGGTTCGGTTCGTTACGCTTTATGAACGGTACGGTTCGCTTTGTGAACGGTACGGTTCGTTTTGTGAACGGTACGGTTCGCTTTGTGAACGGTACGGTACGCTTTGTGAACGGAACGGTTCGCTTCTTGCACGGTACGCTTTGCTAAAAATAGCTGCACGCTTTGTGAACGGTTTGCGCGCTTTATTAATGAGGTAGGCGTGGCCTGAACGCTTTGATTTTTCTCCATATAATTTTGTTTAGTTTTTGCCCGATCTACTTCAGCAAGGTGGTAATTATGACAAGAGTTTTTCTTTTTTTATATGATATATTACAAAAGAATTTCAATCGATCTATTTAAAATCAGAACGTCCATCCGTTCCCCCGTTTTTTGATACGTTGCGTGAACCGTGTACTCAGTGACAACTGGGAAGCGGGGGGTAATTTTAATTTTGATCAGTCTGTTATTATTAGTATTTAATTTAGATTTATGGAATCATTCAGATAGATTAAAAGAACTGTTTGACTTTAATCCGATATATTTTTGTTAATTCAGCGAGCTGTCGATAATTTTACAAAGCATCTTGAGTTTTTATTTCTATACATGTACTTGAGTTGAAGTCATTAAATACTTTTAATCCATTTAAAATTGCTATAAAAAATTGCCCCGACTTTATTCCGATATTTTTTTAGTTTAGTTTCCTTTATCGTTGTCTTGATTCTCGGCTAGTTTTTATTATTCATAATTCGTATGATCATTCTTTATTGCGTACTACTGTAGTACTATTGCCGATCGCCGATTGCCTTAGTGAATAGACGATGTAAAATTAATGGATAGATAAGAAATCTTGAAATCAACTGTTATATAGTTTTTTGACATGAATTTTTATTCATTTAAATATTAATTCTATGATTTTCTGCACTTGTTTGTATACATAGATCATACCTACATCTAACCCGTCATCGCCTCTCTTATCTGCATGAACTAAGATCGCGTGTATAGTCAAAATATGACTATTAGTTTTTGTTTTTCCGTTAAACTTTACATGTTCATTTACCATATTTCATACGATATGTACACAACTGGATATACACAACAAGTCAATAACTTTTATTTATATAATGGCGATATTTATCATTCTGTTGAACAAGTGTCCGCTATTCACTGTATGCATGCGATTTAGCTGACGTTATACAAATGCTGACTAACCTGTTTATATTTTATTTACCTTTTTACACACATACTTGTTGTAAACAGGACACGAAAAAATACCCGGTAATCAACAAATGAATGTTAAAAGTTATAAATATATAAGAATTTATCTAGTAGCAAAAATAATACGACAGCGAGGGAAAACGACTCTGATCGCCAGTACATGAATTATAATCATGAAATCGGAGAGAAATTATTGTTGAATAATTCAAAATGGGAACACTCTTTTCAACAGGGATATAAGAAAACATAAAACAAAAACGTTTCATTCGATAATTTTCTTCTAGCCATACAGGAGGAGCCAAGTAGCACGCGGCGCGTGTGGCGTGATCTGTACTGTTATACTTAAACTGATTGACAGGCGAAGCACGTGGAGTCCTGAGACAAAATCCCGCTCAAATGACCAACTATAGAAACCTAAAGCGAAATTTTAACTAATAACGTTCAGTGATGAAATTTTAATTTAAGTATTATAATCAACACACAAGTTCTCTCTCTCTCTCTCTCGCTCTCTCTCTCTATCTCTCTCTCTCTCTCTCTCTCTCTCTCTCTCTCTCTCTCTCTCTCTCTCTCTCTGAGGGTGTATGTGATTGTGTGCAAACCATTTGGAATTATTAGATTTTTATTTGTATGAATTGAATTCATTTATTTTAGACTCATGGTTTACACAACGATTTCAACACAATGACTAAAAGTTTGTACAGCGGACGATGTACATATAGATTGATCTCGACGGTTAAAATTCGACGCTATTTCACATCACACATAAAAGATTGAAAATAAATTTTAAAAGAGCTGTGTTTGTGCTTACATGTACTTGTTATCTCATTCAATTATTTATGATTTAATTAATCATTTTTTTTGGTACATTAATATACCCGGTAAATGATATTTTTATCGCAAGTTAATATGTGAAAATCCCGCATGTATAGAGTCGCTGAATTGTTCCACGGATCCACGCGCCGATAGTCTTTCGTGTAGTTGTATGTGTTCATTTCTACAGACGGTTATTTTGTTTTTTAGAGATTAGGAAAAGCCATGAAACTAACAAAGTAGAAGTAAGATATATTCAGACTATACACACGACAGATTGTGATGAGTAACCTAACAGGTGCCCGTGGAAAGGTGCGAATACCGGCATCTCGCGTCCAAATATACAGAGTTAGTTGTAAAGTACAATAACTGCTAAAAACCAAAGAAAGACAATAACACCTGTTGTGTATAGAACCGAAGATCAGCTTCTGTACACGTGTTTCGCACGAGTGATTTTTGTTCATGTGAAATCACGACGCCATTACCAGCTATGCGGGAAATAAAGTTGAAAGTTATTTTATGGAATGCGTGTACTTTTTTCCGTTCAATGCTTGCATTTAATGCATTAAGATTTTGTACATGTATTTATTTACAATTCATCATACATGTATGAGTGATTTTTTGTTTATTTATTGGTGCATAAATAGCTCAAGAACAAATCACTCGAGTCACCGGTAATATGTGGTTGTCATTTACATTTTCTGGGTCTGCGTAACTTAAGTCGACTTTTTTTTTTTAATTTAAAAAGGATATAAAATTATATACAGATATATTTCAACCTTATTTAGTCATAGTGTATATATATATTTCTAAACAAACGCTACTTTTCTAACGTTTCGGGTAACGAAATCTCTCTCTCTCTCTCTCTCTCTCTCTCTCTCTCTCTCTCTCTCTCTCTCTCTCTTCCGAGAATCACTTAAAGCTATGTAAAGTCCAGTATGTACCCAATGTTTCAAACATTTCATAAAAAATAGTATAACCACGGATTGTGTGAACGTTAATAGTTTACAATGTTTAAGAAATCGGCGATGCAAGTTTTGTCGAAAAACAAAGAAATGGTTACGGTCTAAGAAAGGAAATATTTTTGTGACTGTTTTAATAAGAATAACAGTTTTAAATCTAAGTATGTGTTATCTAATCCCGTATAAAAAAATCTAGCAAAATATTGAACTTATCTGGTCAGCGATAATCTCCGTCCGTATTCATCGAAATACATTAGGTCAATAAGCCATATATGGAAGTTGCACGCTTATTGCACGGTACGGTACGCTTTTTTGTCCGTCTGGAGGCGGGTCTTGCATAAATTATCTTGCACGCTTTTTGCACGGTACGGTTCGCTTTGTGAACGGTACGGTTCGCTTTGTGAACGGTACGGTTCGTTTTGTGAACGGTACGGTACGCTTTGTGAACGGTACGTTTCGTTTTGTGAACGGTACGGTTCGTTTCTTGCACGGAACGGTACGGTTCGTTTTAGAGGTGTAGTAGCACGTTTCAGGGTCTGTAGTAAAAATTGAATACAGCGATTTAAATGCTAAAAAGTATCTTTTAATCTTTTTGATAAATGTCATTAATCTTCATCAATTTTACCCGAAATTCAAAGCCAATTTGTATGAATTATTCTTATTGTGGAGCTAAATCATTTGTTTATTGATTCATTCTTTATTTCCCTTGAGAAGGCTTGATAAGATACATAACTATAGTTAAATAATAATAATAGTAATAATAATAATAATAATATCTTTTTGTTTTGTTGTTTTTTTTTTGCTGGTTTTTTTTTGTCCATTAATATTTCTTTGTACGGGCAATGATATTAGAAGACTCTTGCTCTCAATTATTCGTAAGTCCTTGCAATTTGTCTTTCGTCTGTTGGATCATACATACATAGTGTACACAGCAAATAAAGGCACTCTTTGTTTTATTTGAATTTTAGTTTAATTTCCAATGAGTAACAAAATAGAAATAACAGTATCAAAATATAATTTAGTATAACAGTATAAATAATGCTTATTAACACAATACCGGTATATTGGTGAAAATGCATATCTTATAAAAATATAAACATATTAATTATATATACATCTATCATTGACAGGGTTTGGCAAATACATCAACGTACCTGTGTTGATAAAGCTATTAAGTTAACAATGAAAATATCATCATATGTAGATACACACAAATAGATGGTGAAATGTTACAAAATGCCTCGAGTGTAATGAAAGCTTTCGCCAGCGTTCGGTTCTTAAAATTCATAGAACATCGATACAAATTATTAATTTCTTCATTTTTACAGACAATTAGCAAACTGCAATTCAATGAAACCACCGATGCTTTAATGTCAGTCAAATATTAAAATATATTCTCGCACACATGGAATCACGAACAGCGTACTTATGGTGCTGTGACTCAGGATTCTCCCAGATGATGCTGTTTGTTGTGCGCTTGTCATAAACCTTATATTTGAATAAAAAGACTTCATCTCATCTTTTTCTTGCTTTCTTTTACCATGGAAGACAGCTCTTTCATGGCCTCAAAAATCCCTTCCCCATGTGTTGCACATGCAGCCTGAATGTTCCATTTTCGTGAAGTCATCTTGTGTAAGCTCATTTGATTTGCCACTTCAAATGTACTTAATGCATCTATCAAAAAAGATAATATTCAAGATATTAAGAATGATACGTAATGTATATTCTAAATTTCATTTTCTTACAAAACTCGACTTTTCTCTCTATCTCCATCTCCTTACTCGGAAGATCCTGTTTATTGGCAATGACCACCACTGGAACTCCTTTCATCTCATCTCTGTTTAAAAACCCAAAGAGTTTTTCACGTGACTCCAATATTCTTTCTCTGTCATTACTGTCCACTACATACACTAACCCTGCAGTAAAGAAATATTGTTTGAGGCTATTATATTTGAATATGGATCTTTACCCCCCCCCCCCCTCCTTTTTTTTTTACAAAAAAAAAAATATAAAAGTTCAAGATTTGTGCAATGGAAATTCATATTAATTCACCTTCGGCATTTTGAAAGTAATATCTCCAATGAGGTCTGATTTTGTCCTGACCCCCGACGTCCCAGACGTTGAAGGTCACGCCCTTTATGGGGGACACAGTCTCCACATTGAAACCTATGGTAGGGATGGTGGACACAATCTCGTTCAGCTTTATCTTGTACAATATTGTTGTCTTTCCTGCAAGGAACTATAACTATTTTACTGGGCTGATCAGATTTCTACACTAGTCAGTAACTGAGTGTCATCTCTAATTTGAGAAGTCAATTGAAAACATTGAATACAAAAGATCAAAAACAAAGTAGGCGCTTAAGATGTAGACTCGGCAGGAATCTGGGCGCGCAGAAAAAGTAAAAATTTCATCGATTAATTTTGCAAATTTTTCAAATTATAACCGTTGTTTGGTTTCTTTTGGACGTGGAATGGGTAGAAAAATGTTTGAAATGCAAAAGGTTTTATCATTACATGGATCTAAAGATTGCAACACGACGTAATTGATGCAAAATCTTACCTACATGTATTTACCACATTTTTGAAATGAATGTGTTGTCTCTGGGTCTTTTCTCCACAAATTGAAACGTGTAAAGATGACATTTCGACATAAAAAATGTCCCTTTTTAAATAAAGATGGAGAAATGACCCAGAGATTACTAATATGTACTTCTTCAAAATATTTAACAAAGTCCAGAGATATAACAATATTATTTAAAATACACTGTATTTCTTTATACCACATACTTGAAAGTCTCCCATTGCTCTCTGGTTTCGTCCTGGATTAGGGAATAGGGAAATGTAGACAAAGCGTTTTTGGTTCAAATAATTATTTTTTTTTTCAAAAAAAAAATTGTGTTTAAATGTATGATAATCTAACATTATGTTGAACAGTAGAATATATTTTAATTTGTCATTTTTGATTCTGCCTTTTGCACACTATTTTCTGTTCTTATCACAGGGGCTTGGTTGTTGGATAGTGAATTTCCTAATTATTTGTTCCCGAAGAAAAAATTGATTAAAATTGGTAATCTTATGTGTATTTCTGTGTATTGCAATAAATAAACCCCCCGTTTCAGTCATGTTAAAAAAGTGTATTCAATGTACATTAAAAAAAAGTAAAGGGACGACACTCGCCATCTTGGACTTATAGGGGCTCCTCGTTTCAAGCTATGTTTTAAACAAGTTCTTCCATTTCTCCAACGATTTCTAACAAGATCTAGGTTGGAAACTATTCAAATGACTTATTCCTATCGTCTGACTACATTTGTACGCTGCATAATAAACACATCGTTCCGAAATGTACTAGATACTTGCCAAACTTATCGAAAGCAACGGAAGTTTACTTTTGAGTGCCGTAAATTCTCTATAAAATCACTGTGAAGTTCCGAAAATGTATGATAAATCTAGAGAGAGCAAAAATTCCGCGAAAAGATATTCCTCTTGGTTTATCCAATGCTTTCGGAACTCCTCAGTGATTACCTGGAGAGTTTGCATCAACTTCCGTTGCTTTCGATTAGTTTGGCGAGTATCTAGTACATAATAAATCCAAGATGGCGAGTGTCGTCCCTTTACTTTTTTTAAAGTACATTGAATACACTTTTTTAACATGACTGAAACGGGGTTTTCAGTGTATTTATTTAATGCAATACACAGAAATACATCTAAGATCACCAATCATAATCAATTTTTTCTTCGGGAACAAATAATTAAGAGCTTCACTATCCAACAACAAAGCCCCTGTGGTTCTTATTGCCAGTTTATTATGATACACAATATAACTAATATAACTGTATTTAAACATATATGCATCAACATTTTCAAATAACTATTTATCAGTTCACCCCTCATGCCCATATAAGTTTTTTTTGTCGTTCGTGCACCATACTGTGATACATTTACACCACAGGCACTTGTTTTTGCGACAAAATTTACCAAATAGTTTCTGTATTAAAATAAAACAAGGTGTTAGTATATACACTGCTATTGTTCTCAACTATCATAGGACTAATGTGTGGTTCCGTTAACTATTTGTTTTAACTCAATTCTACTGCTAGAATGAAAAATGTATTCATGTATATTTCATGCGCGTATCTAGAAGGGGGATATCAGGGAACACCTTCCTCACTCCTGAAATTGCTGGATCCGCGTATACATTTAGAACAGGTTCTTAACCATACAAACTACATTAAAATTAATCAAGGAACCATTCCTTTGATTTTTGCGATAAATTCCTCTCTTCCATTCTACTATATAAAAATTCATTCTGCTTTATGTCGCGTGAATACACAGTTCGCATTAACTGAAAATGACGTGCACTAGCTTTTGGGCACAAGCGGGTTCAGTGCATGATGAAAACAATGTTAAAATATCAGTTACCGGTATTCTAATTCTACACAATAATTAAAAAATAATGTAAATATGGGTGATAATTTAAGGGGTCATTTGATGACTTTTATGACTACTCATGAAATTCAAAGAATGATTCTTTTATACCTTAACGGATAAAGAGTTTCATCTTTTCAATTTGCTCATAACACTACATCATTGGCCTACTGTGTACAATTCCAACATAACAAAAGATTTGCATTCATACAATACAGCTCTGCTGTCAGAACAAGGGCCAGTGTTAGAAAAACAATTCTGTAAACGACACAAACAAAGGAAGGTAAGAACGGGTACCACATTTACAAAGGAAAACTTCCAGCTGAAAGATTACAAAAATCAAAAATGAAATGGGGTATAACTAAAAGCAAAGATATTACATGTATAAACACAGGCCATTTAAGCATTGATTCATTATTTTTTTTAATTTGTTTGCACACACCGTTGCAGTTATGAGACCACATCTTTCAAAAAATAATGAATCAATGCTTAAATGGCCTGTGTTTATACATGTAATATCTTTGCTCTTAGTTATACCCCATTTTATTTTTGAGCTCTGACTTATTCAACGAGTAATGCGAAATTAACAGAAAAGCTATTGGAACAGCCGAATTATGCTGACAAAAATAGTGCACAATAGTTTTAAATTCTAATAACACAATTTTATTTTTCTTTCTGTGATTTGATGAATTTACTTTTGGTAAACTAAGAAATTAATCAATTGAATTCATTTAACCGTCAAAATATATTTACATCAATGAAATATCAATCAGCATAAGTATAATATCAGGTCGTGATCCGAATTGAAGTCGCGAGAAGAGTCAGTTCATGTTCAGGCACGTAGCATCAGGGGGGGCCAGGGGGGCCTGGCCCCCCCACTTTTTCTCGCAGCAACAGATTTTTTAAAATTACCATATAAAAAATTGAATTATCATAGAGTTGCCCCCCCCCCCCACTTTTTTGGGAGTATGTAAAAAAATTGATATGAAAATAAAAAAAATAAGGAATGAAATTGAAGTTATATACTATCCCAGCCCCCCCCCCCCCCCCCCCCCCCCCCCCCCCCCCCCCCCACGGATTAGGATTTTGAAGATTTTCCTTTTTTTTTTTTTTTTTTTTTTTTTTGCTTGTCAAGATTTTTTGGATGAGTCTGGCCCCCCCAATTTCAAAAACGATGCTACGTGCCTGATGTTCTTCGAGAAATATTGAAGGAATACTGAATGTATTCCTACGCACCAGATTTGGTGATTTGGTCTTCTGTGTTATGCGTAAATATCACTCAAATGAACCAATGCAATTTAATAGATGGAAAGAAAGTGAACGTAAATACATGTATTATGCTTATAGCCAATGCTCTGCAACCTTTTTAACGACCGGCATTTTGTCACCGGTGTTGTATAGTGCCTTACCCCCCTAGCCACCCCCCCCCCCCTCCCGGAAAAATGGCTATATAGCAGTTCCCCCCCCCCCACGGAAAGCTGACTATATATAGTGGGGTTTCCCTCTTTTATAGCCAGATTACCCCCACGCAAAATCTACTATATAATAGATTTCCCCCCTGTTTTACATTCCGGTCATGTTTATGCAGGATAATTCGTTGCAATAATCTGCAATATTTGAGATGATATTAATTACTCATAATAAAGGGTAATAAATGCATTTATAAATACATATAATGACATGTGGTGATAACGAACAGTGTTCAAATTCAAAAGTCCAAAGTATAAAATACATGTTTTTCACCACTGATATGAGCAAAGGCACGCACCAGCATTACACTTTATTTCACCCTTTGTTGCACCTTTTTGGAACACTTTTGCAACTAGTTATTTGGATTTCGGAATACATCGGATTTTTTTTTCGTTTGCTCTTTTTCTTTTGATCAATGCATGACATGGACATTTGTTTTAAAGAAGACGTCACAATACATTTTAGCGTCAATAATACCCGGGTTTGGTTATTGGAAAACTAGAATAAAGCTGGATAAAGTTTTTCACATGAAAATATAAACGAGTTATATGTATCTATCAAAAATATGATCAAAACAACATCTGTATCACACTCAAAACAGAAAAAAGTGAAAGTGAAATTGGAAAAAAAAAAAAATATATATATATATATATATATATATATATATATATATATATATATATATATATGAGGTATCAATTTGAAACACATATTACTCATATAATTCAAATCGCTCAAAACTTAAGTTTTTAAAAAAAGTCAAATTCGGAATCGACGGAGGATAATCTTAAGGTGGGACGCTACACCAAAATTTTATTCTATGGATCGTTAGAGTATCATTTCTGAAGCAAGGTTGTGTTTTTTAAAGAAGGATATATGCCCTTAATTTTTTATAAGATTTTTTTGTATTTTTTACGAAAAAAGTGGAAAAATCTGTTTTGGTTGCAAGTAACGCACTGTAGTTATAGAGATTAAAATTTGATGTGATTGTATAGTGGCTGTATGGTGTGTCTAAACTTTTTTCTAATTTTTGTCTAGTTCAACTACATTTTTTTATATTTATGAAACAGATCTCACTATTGCGATTAAACATTCCATTGTCTCACAATATAATCCCTTTGTATTACAGTATACTAGTATATGTACAAAATAATTATCAAAGCCATCAACTATTTCCATGTCTTTGCCGTAAGACGTGACTGATAGTGTTCATAGCAACAGTTGCAAGTTAGGACATAAATCTATGAACTTCAAGATAAAGGTATAGGCATAAGAGACGAGGACTTATGCCTAAAGATTAAAACAAAACACCTTTTATTGCCTTTTTAAAAATGACATACATAGTCAAATGTACAAATTCACATCGCTTTCAGATACATGTATTAAATTGAGTTATATTTACTCTAAATTTACTATGAATGAACTAATTCATAGTCTTTATTACTTTTTATTGATTTACAAACTCTTGCTAAAAACTGTTGACAAAAAAGTGTAAGTTACAATTTAATGATCTAAAATAAGTAAATACCCTTACTACAATTACATATAAATAATACTGGGATTATTTCCACATACATAAGACTGGGATAATATTACGAAGATGTTCTTCTCTCAATGTTTGCAAGTATTAATTCTACTAACAGCGTTGCGACCTCGCTGCATTAATGCGTCTGGTAAGCTGATATATTGTTTTCCAAATGTTTGATACTAGTAATTGTTTTGTTGTCAGCAAGAACGCAACATTCCCTTGTAAAATTTTTAGATCAAACTTTCGCTCTTTGTGACGGTCAAAGGGGTTTCATACGCTGTGAAAATGGATCCAAAATCAGAATTTTGTTTGCCAACTACGGACGGACGGATGACCAGGTTTGTCCAGGTGTTGCCATTAGTACACGCGCCTGTCTCTCAAAGTCGTCCGAAATCAAGGTTAAGTGGAACTGTAATGGTTACGCATCTTGTCATCTTCGAGCGTCAAGTCAAATCTTTGGAGACCCGTGTGCAAATTTTTCAAAATATTTGGAAGTCAAATACAACTGTGTCAGCAATTTTCATTTAAAAGGTATTTGTCATTTTAAAAATTATAGATGTATATGAAAACCTTACCTTTTTTTTCATTATTTCACTTTAAAGTACATATGCTAGCCTAAAGTACTAGTCTTACTAAAGAATATAGCAATCAAATGTCCGATATGATTTAAGCAAGACTATGAAAATTGATTGTTGTTGTAATATTGCAACAAGTTTACTTGTAACAGAATAACCCGTTAGAATAATGCTCAGATGTAAATGCTTAGGTTAAACAAACTCTAGTACAGAGCAGCATGATGTATCAACTTCCTGCTACGCCATAGCTGACTAAACCAACACGGGTATTTAAGAAGTCGGGTGGTTTTAAAGGTCTTAAAAATAGTTCTATGGACACCCGGTTTGGATTCAAATACCGCTACATGTACAGGTAAACACTGTGGGAAATAGTCTAGATACTTAATGTGACAATACTGACTATGCTTTTTCTTCTTTCTTACAGATTCAACTTCAATAATTGCTTTCAATGCGTACATTACAAAAACATTGACTTTAAATAGAAATACCCCAGCCAATATTGTGTATGATGGTTTGTATTTTAATTACGGAAACGCGTATAATCCTCGTAACGGAATCTTCACAGCGCCATCTGATGGACTATATATTTTTACCTGGACGAGCCATATTAATTCTGGGAAGATTTTTGACGCCGAACTTCTTGTTAATGGACGGAGAAAAGGTTTGGGAAATTGCAATAATGAACCAAATTCAGGATTTGGAAATTGTGCGAACACTGTGCCTGTAATACTAAAAACTGGAGATAAAGTAAATCTTCGAACAACAAACGCAAATTTATTACGAGGTATATGGTCAAGTTTCAAAGGATGGAAGGCTTGATAAGATGGTGGTACATGTATTCAATGCACAATTGTTGAGTGTTAGAACATTCAGTTAAATAAAAATATAAAATCAGCATCTGCTTGTCTTGTATTATTCAAAGAAAAGAATCAAAAGGAGTCAACAGAAAAGGCAAAAATAGGAACAAACACTACAAGAGAATTAAAGGCAGAGCTAAAAACACAAAACGAGTGTGGTTATACCTTCAGGTTGGTTTAAAATATTTACTCACGACAGATCTTTTTTACTTATAATTTCTATGTAGAACAACGATATTCGAGGACTCTTCTTCAATTATTCGTATCACCCTGTATTTCATTTCACCATATGCATACTATACACAGCCAATAAAACCACTCTATGTTTTAATTTTAGCTTATTATCCAAGAAGAAACACAATAAATATAACAGTATTAATATAAATGAGTATAACAATATTAATAATGCTTATTAACACACTATTTTGTAAAAAAAAAAAAAAAAATATGCATCTTATAAAAATTGATGGATAAAAATAGGATTACCGGTATATCAATTAAATCATTGAAATTTGCGAATATATCCACATGACTGTATTCATTATGCTATTGAGTTTACAATGAAAATATCATCATATGTTAATATAAAAGAATAGAATGATAAAGATTAACAAAATGCCTCGAGAGTGATAATAAAATCGAAACTTTTGCCAACATTCGTTCTTAAAATTCGTAAAACTTTAATAAGAATTAACAATTTCTTAAATTTTACAGACAACTAGTAAACTAGCATTCAATGAAACCAACGATGCTTTAATGTCAGTCAAATTTAAAAAAAAAAAATAATAATTCCACGTGACTCCAATACTCTCTCTCTCTCTCTCTCTCTCTCTCTCTCTCTCTCTCTCTCTCTCTCTCATTACTGTCCACTACATACACCAATCCTGCAGTAAAGAAATATAGTTTGAGGCTAATATATTTGAATATGGATCTTTTTTGCAAAAAAGGGAAAATAAATATTCAGGAATAGTGCAATGAAACTTCATATTCACTTAAGGGAATTTTGAAAGTAATACACCAATGAGGTCTGATTTTGTCCTGACCCCCGACGTCCCAGACGGTGAAGGTAACGTCCTTTACGGGGGACACAGTCTCCACATTGAAACCTATGTTAGGATGGTCAACACAATCTTGTTTAGCTATATATTGTACAGTATTGGTGTCTTTCCTGCAAATTATTATCACAATGTTACTTGGCTGATCAGATTTCTACACTAGTCAGTAACTGAATACCATCTCTAATTTATATTGGGATATTGAGGTCTTTGATTTAACAAAAATCTGCGAAAATACTGTTATTCTGTACTTGATATTTATACAATAGTTTGTATCAGTAATATACACAATATCATTGTGCACATGATAAAAAAATAAATTTCAAAGGATCACTAGCCGATTCACATCTGTTAAATCTAGTATATACATGTAGCCAAATATTCTAGGTACTTATTGTTATTTTTTAGGGATGAATGTACAAATATATTTTTACTACCTTTATTTTTCCATAATTTCCATCATTGACACGTGGCTTGAAATGGGCGTGTTCAAGAGCATCACATGGTTGCTTTGTGCCGTGTGGTAATACAGTCTGAAATGCTTGAAAAATTGACGTGCACTGTTGCGTGAGCACAAGCGGGTTTCCACGGTAAAAATAATGCTAAAATATCAGTTGTTCTAACTCCAGATACAATATTTGAAAAACAATGTAATTACATGTATGATTAGTATGATTAAAAAGTTATGGAACCATTCTTTGACTACTCACGAAAGTCAAAGAATGGTTTTTTAAATGCCTTAATGGTACACAACAAACAGATCTTTAGATAGTTTAATTTATTATTTCATTTTGCTCATAATACAATGACATAGGCCTACTGTGTACAATTTCAATCTAAAATTAAAAAAGATTGGCAACAATATAATACAGCTCTGCTGTCAAAACAGGGGTGGATGTAAGAAAACAATTCTGGATAATTACATTTACAGAGCAAAGCTTCCCAGAGAGTTTCAACAGAAATAAAAAAATAAAATTGGGCTGTTTACCTAATAGCAAAAATGTTATAAACACATGCCGTAATGCTTGTATATAGCAAATGCTATGAACAATCGTTTCCGTTTCACAACCGCCATTTTGTTATGACGTAACACCCGTTATAACAACACTACAACACTAACCCTTTGGTTGTTATCAACAATAACTGTAGTATGACGTGAAGAAGTGTAAAGTTTTTACACAAATAAATATTCTGATATCAACGTTTGTTAAACAGTATTAATTACATTTATACAATAAAGAATAATCCCAACTTTATATTGAACTGTCAAATCATCGTACAGTTACTTAATCTATAGGTCTGCATTCACGAAATGTAATGTACATGTACTTGTACTTAATGTTGCACTGGTAGTGGTAAAGGCAAGATGCGCGATATTTACATGACTATGCATCACACATTCACCGGCAAGGTTTGCAAAAAAAGTGGCGGCTTTTTCTTACATCGGTTAATTTTAACGACAAAAAGTCCTCAAGTAATCATCTCGAAACTTTTTTGAAGTCTTTTACTAGTGTTGCTAATTCGCTAATGGACTCGTGAAGTCCTTCACCCTTTATTGCGCATGCCGGCTGTATGAACCATTTTCTAGACGTTAGTTTGTGTAGGCACAAAAGGTCAGCCACATCAGATGTACTCAGGGCATCTGAAAAAGAAGTATAATATAATTAATATTGAAGTATTGGAAGTTCTCAGATTGACCTCTATATTTTTAACTCTACAGAAACTATGAAAGTTAATTAATCAAATATATCAATACCGATTTTTGGGTTTGGGTGGTTAATTTTCAAATATTTAGTCACAATACCACCATGCATTTATATTATTTACATTTAACATGCACATTATAAATTCATACATAGATATCTATATAGAGAATAGAGAGTGAAGGAAAATAACGAGTTGGTTCTTTTTTTATTACTCTATAATACTCACTTGGTTGGTCCTGTTTGTTCGCAATGATTACCACCGGAACTCCCCTCATCTCATCGTTCTCCAAAATTCCAAACAGTTCTTCGCGTGACATTAGGATTCTCTCTCTGTCATTGCTGTCCACAACATACACCAAGCCTGTAAAAAAATACACAAATTGACTTAACGTAATATAATGAAAGTTTAGAGTAGGTTTGGTTGATAAAAAGAGGCATGAAGATAAATGATTGCCCTCCCATTGGTTACTCTGAATCTAGTAGATCGGAACTGACCGTGCGTGTTCTGGTAGTAATGCTTCCACAGAGGTCTAAGCACTTCCTGACCCCCGACGTCCCAGACGGTGAAGGACACGCCCTTTATAGGGGACACAGGTCTCCACGTTAAACCCAACAGTGGGAATTCCCTGTACGTTCTCGTTCAGTTTGATCTTGTACAGAATTGTTGTCTTGCCTTTGAAAAAAAAATTCCTAAAATATACATGACGCATTTACTTGATTCTATTTAAAATCTATCGCAAAATAATTTAGCTGGTAGATTTACATGTATGAGCAAAGAATAAAATTTAAGATACGTGCATGACGTATTTACTTGGATTTAATTAAAATCTATCGCAAAATAATTCAGCTGGTAGATTTACGAGCAAAAAAACTTAAGAAAATGAGTGGGCTTTCAAATTAAAACCAAATATTATCAATCAATTTCTAATTATTCATACCTGCAGAGTCTAAGCCAAGCATTAGAATTTTAGACACTGAAGATTCCTGTGAAAAGGACTCAAATGCAGTTAATAATCTAGCCAGTAATAATCCCATTGTTCTAAATATTGTCGTTCTTTGCCAACGTTGATCAAAAGTAATTTCTCAGTGAAGCCAGCTTAATTCTGAATGCTTGCTGTTGTGTTGAACTTTTTTATACCTAAATGATGAGGTCTGAAAATCTACACGTGTGCTATTTAAATGTTGTCAATATACAGCGTGTAAGTTATTACGAAACATCCGGGTCTATTTATAGTACATGGACATACCCATGAACTTATCTATATATACATATAACGACCAAGTAAATTTGTTCTGAACATATTATTTTTTTTAAATAGTTCAAATAGGATAGTGCTTAGTTTTAAAACACAATGCTTTTTTATCTGTAATGTATGCATGCTGATATCTAAAGTAAAACAATATTAGTACACTAACTTTCATGTAATATGTATACTAGTATCATATATGTATTGGAAAAATTACGACCTTTATTTTTCTGATTGCATCAGTTGCATCAAAAGGAGGAGAACAGTGTCCAAAATAGATATGAATGTTTGAAATTGCAGTAAATTAAACAAAATACAGTAATCTTCTTAACCAAATAATGTAAAACGGATAATAATTGCAGACTAGACTAATCATCAGAAATCTTGACAAGCAAAAAAAAGGGCATTTCCCAAAATCATTAAATTCTTAAAAAGCGTACTGCGGGAAATATGCGTTTGTGGTTTGTTAGAATATTTGGTACGTTAACCTTTTTCAGAGAAATGAATGGCCGTTGCCTTTTTAATTTTAACGCTATAATATTAACCACCTTTAAAAAGGGGCTCAGTATAAGATGTAGGAGAATGTTCAAATTGTAAAGCTAAAATATTTAGATTTTTTCTTTACTAAATAAAAGCGTATGGTCAAAAATATCATATTTTGAAGTTTAAGGTAGTGTCCTTTACAAAAATTTAGATTATTGAGAATCAAAATTTGTACATGACAAGTTGTCATGTACAAATTTTGATTCTCAATAATCTAAATTTGTGTAAAGGACAGTAGACCTAAAACGTTAAAAATTAAAAAAATAAATTCATAATAAATAAAATTTACTTAACAACGCTACCCACTTGAACAACACAACGCTTAATACTAAACAAAGTAATTGACGAAGCTAAAAGTTTCACAAAAGCCTTGAGAACGTTAATAATTCACCGTACAAAACTGGATATCTAATTAAATCTAAAATCGGACAATATCGAATATTGAACAACAGCAATACAACTGCGGAAACTCAAAAGTATCTTCAATTTAATGAAAATCTAAAATATATTTACAATTAATCATCTTTCATTTAAAGAATATACCGGGTATTTTATAAAACATGGATTTTTTAAATTATTCATAATTAAGAAATGAAATAAACTTTGTTATAATGAAATGCCATTGACTTCAGTTTATCATCTTCGCTATTGGCAGTTTTTTTTTTTTTATTAAATTAAGAAATGAAATGGTTTAATAACCAATCACATTCAAATAAAGTAGATGCGAAAACAAAACTTCATGGGAAATTTTCATGTAAGGTCCCGGGTCTGCAGCCACTTATTAAACACAAGACAGTATCAATATAGGTATATGCCGGATTTCTTTACATGTACCAATCTTAAATATTACAAAATAGGTGTTTAAAAAATGAAGAGAAAATGAGCTAGCATGAACGTTGGTGATAATACTTCAAGCTAATTTTCTTTGTGTTTTATCATTAACTCAGGACACATCTTTTTATTATCATTTCTTAGTAGGACAAGGACTTTTAATTTAGAAAACTCTTGCTTAATTTTTCGTATGCCGTTGTATTTCATCTCATCCTATGCATACTATACACAACAAATAAAACCACTCTATGTTGTTGTTTTTTTAATTTTTTTATTATCCAAGAAGTAACAATTGAAAATAAAAATAACAGTATCAAAATATTAATAGTCAGTATTATAAAAGTAAAAATAATGCATGATTGTTAACATATTATTTTTGCTAACAAAAATAAATTAATAAAAATATGAATATATCACTCAAATCAATGAGGTTTGCAAATACATTCATGACTGCATTCATTAAGCTATTGAGTTAACAATAAATATAAAATCATAAGTAGACACACACGAATATATATAATGAAATGTAAAACATATGCCTCGAGTGTGATAATAAAATCGAAGCTTTTACCAACATTCAGTTCTTCAAATTCATAAAACTTCAATAAAAATTAACGATTTCGTTATTTTTACAGACTAGAAATCTGCCTTTCAATAAAACCAACGATGTTTAGATGTGAGTCAAATATGAAGAAAAACACACGGAACCAGGGTCAGCGCAATGTCGTGGCGCAAGATTCTCCCAGAATACTGTTTGGCGTGTCACTATCAGTGGTGTATATCATACACATTATCTTTGAGAGAAAAGGCTTCATCTCATCCCTTTCTTGTATTCTTTTACCATGGAGGACAGCTCTTTCATGGCCTCAAAAATCCCTTCACCTGTTGTTGCGCAGGCGGCTTGAATGTACCACTTTCGTGAAGTCAGCTTGTGTAAGCTCATCAGGTCTGCCACTTTCGAGGTACTTAATGCATCTATTGAAAAGAAATTATGAAAATTATTTATAAGTAATATAAATTTCATAAAGTTCATTAATTACTTTAAGTAATTGCATTTGCGTACAAAACTCGACTTTTCTCTCTATCATATCTCCTTACTCGGAAGATCCTGTTTGTTGGCAATGACCACCACCGGAACTCCTCTCATTTCATCGCTGTTTAAAATCCCAAACAGTTCTTCACGTGACTCAAGGATTCTCTCCCTGTCATTACTGTCCACAACATACACCAATCCTGCAGTAAAGAAAATTTGCTTTAGATCTAGAGTTTCTTACATTAATTTTTATCCATGTTTTACAAGGCAATGGATTTTTATATTCAGTAAATTCACCTTCGGTGTTATTAAAGTAGTGTTTCCACAGTGGTCTGATTTTGTCCTGACCCCCGATGTCCCAGACGGTGAAGGTCACGCCCTTTACGGGGGACACAGTCTCCACATTGAAACCTATGGTAGGGATGGTGGACACAATCTCATTCAGCTTTATCTTGTACAATATTGTTGTCTTTCCTGCAAATGAATAGGACTAGCTTTGTAAACATGGCCGTTGAAATGTAAACAAAAGAATGAAATCAACATGCATACTGAAAATTTGAGTAATCAAATTTATATATGTATGATTTTTTGTGATTTATAAATAAACAACTTACCAGCAGCGTCTAATCCCAGCATGACAATCCTTGCTGGAGACCCAGAGGAAAAAGACTCGAAAAGATCCTTCAAGCTTGAGAAAAATAAACCCATGGTTATAAATTTAAAGTAAGGTAACGTTAATTAAACTAATATTCAGTTTTCTATTCGTATTTCTGAGGGTTAGTGATCAAACACTCAATTTCAGTTTAATGGTTTATGATATTCTCGAGACTTTATATACTATACCTATGCCATGTTTAAAGTCTACACGTGCCATTTAAATGCTGGCACAATCAACGATTTATTCTCCAGCGTGTCAGGTATGACGAAATGTGTCAGTAGGTTATAATTACCCGAAAGGATCAATTATACCTTAGTAAATAACATCCGGAGTTGTCGTTCGTGCACCATACTTCACTCGACGTAAATCGAGTCAATGGCTATAGTTTATTTATTTACGGAAAGAATCTGCTCCAAGGCATAATGTAGGCATATTTATATTTTAGAAATATTTCTTTCTGCTGAACCTGATTTAAAACCGAATTTAAAAAACGTAAATTATATCAATATATTCCAGCACTCGTTTTTATCAAGTTTTCTTCTATTTGATAATGTATGGCATTATTCATCTCCTAGTACGATGTCGGATTAAAACAAAATAGACTGGAACACAGGAGTTCATATGGATTTGTTGTCACTATCACGATTTATACCACGATTGCCTACGAATTACTAAAAGTTAAAAATCGCCATTATTCGCCAGGTCAGTCCTGCAATAATTCAGACAGTGCTTTTTTCGAATCTAGTACGACTCGACTACGATGTCTGCTCTTCAATGTACGATGTTCGTGCGATAACAGGACAATTTGTGGCGATTCATGTACGAATTTCGGCGATTAAGTAACGAATGCTTTGAGATATTCCTAAGAGCAGGCAAGATGTAAGACGATTTTTATACGATACTTTTACGGATGAGTACGAAATTCTACGACTGATACACGATATAACCACCAATAAATACGAGTTTTTACGATTATATATCTGGTGTGTTAATTTATAAAGTGCATGATTATTAAACAAATTAATGATTGCATTTTTGCATAAAATACTTTCCTGGAAATATTTTTTAATTTCAACCATATTTAAGATGAATAATGCAATCAGAGTAATATTCATTTAAACAATAAAATGCTTTCTTTGGTGATTCATTCGGGATATGAAGGTAGCGACATTGCAGGAAAAATACATAACCCGCGTTAGCGGGTTATGTTAATTTTTCCTGCAATGATCGCTACCTTCATAACCCGCATGAATCATCAAAGAAAGCATTTTATTGTTTATATTAACATCTTTCTTTAACTAGTTAATAAATTGATTATGAAAAGTTAGTAAAATTCACTTAATTACTGTTAATGTACATAAGTATGTTAGCTAAAAGAAACAGCCAAATCGTCTCTTGTGAGACTTTGAGTCTGGCATCATCATGATTATTTCGTGCAGTCCGTGAGTTTACTTAGGTCGCTGTAGATTCAGACCAATCGATAAACAGGGCGTGTCAATTTCAGTCCTGTCACTTTCAGCTGCTGTAGATTTCGACCAATCGATAAATGGGGCGTGTAAATTTCAGTTTGGCTGTTTCTATATAGCTATGAATTGACTATATTTTTCCGTAAGAAAAAGAGGAAATTATACATGGTAGATGTAAATATATAGATTATAAAAGATGTATGAAAACACGTACAGGTAGAAGTAAATTTGTGAGTTAAGATTACTAACAAAATACATATTGCATAGGCGTCGGAACCGGGGGGGGGGGGCTGGGGGGGGGGGGCTTAGCCCCCCCCCCCCCCCGACTTGTTTTGCAAAGTTATACCTAACCACTAGAAACATAGCATGATAGAGGGTTCAGCCCCCCCCCCCCCCCCCCCCACTTTTTCTCGCAGGAAATATTATTGTTCCTAAATTTACCTTGAAAGATTGAGAAGTTGGATTCAAAAGCATACTAGCCCCCCCCCCCCCCCCGGATTAGGAATTTCATGATTTTAGGGGAAAAAAATTGGGTTAGTAAGTTTTTTTTTTCTTTTTGAAGTATAGGTATACCCTATTCTACGACTGATACACGATATAACCACCAATAAATACGAGTTTTTACGATTATATATCTGGTGTGTTAATTTATAAAGTGCATGATTATTAAACAAATTAATGATTGCATTTTTGCATAAAATACTTTCCTGGAAATATTTTTTAATTTCAACCATATTTAAGATGAATAATGCAATCAGAGTAATATTCATTTAAACAATAAAATGCTTTCTTTGGTGATTCATTCGGGATATGAAGGTAGCGACATTGCAGGAAAAATACATAACCCGCGTTAGCGGGTTATGTTAATTTTTCCTGCAATGATCGCTACCTTCATAACCCGCATGAATCATCAAAGAAAGCATTTTATTGTTTATATTAACATCTTTCTTTAACTAGTTAATAAATTGATTATGAAAAGTTAGTAAAATTCACTTAATTACTGTTAATGTACATAAGTATGTTAGCTAAAAGAAACAGCCAAATCGTCTCTTGTGAGACTTTGAGTCTGGCATCATCATGATTATTTCGTGCAGTCCGTGAGTTTACTTAGGTCGCTGTAGATTCAGACCAATCGATAAACAGGGCGTGTCAATTTCAGTCCTGTCACTTTCAGCTGCTGTAGATTTCGACCAATCGATAAATGGGGCGTGTAAATTTCAGTTTGGCTGTTTCTATATAGCTATGAATTGACTATATTTTTCCGTAAGAAAAAGAGGAAATTATACATGGTAGATGTAAATATATAGATTATAAAAGATGTATGAAAACACGTACAGGTAGAAGTAAATTTGTGAGTTAAGATTACTAACAAAATACATATTGCATAGGCGTCGGAACCGGGGGGGGGGGGGGGCTTAGCCCCCCCCCCCCCCCGACTTGTTTTGCAAAGTTATACCTAACCACTAGAAACATAGCATGATAGAGGGTTCAGCCCCCCCCCCCCCCCCCCCACTTTTTCTCGCAGGAAATATTATTGTTCCTAAATTTACCTTGAAAGATTGAGAAGTTGGATTCAAAAGCATACTAGCCCCCCCCCCCCCCCCCCCCCCCCGGATTAGGAATTTCATGATTTTAGGGGAAAAAAATTGGGTTAGTAAGTTTTTTTTTTCTTTTGAAGTATAGGTATACCCCCCCCCCCCCCCCCCCCCCCCCCACGGATTAGGATTTCCATGATTTCGGGAATCACTTTTTTCTCAATATTTGTGAGATTTAGTCTAGCCCCCCCCCCCCCCCCCCCCACTTTCAATTTGCTTCCGACGCCAGTGTATTGTGACAATGTAAAAAAAAATTTCATAATTTGCTGACGGACGTTTATTACTGTATTCATAAACGAACAAGAAGATCGTGATATTGTTTTAGTTCATGAATTGTTTAAATAACCATGGAAATGGCAACAGTAATGTTTGATTTATTCCCTAAATAAGATTATCAATGAAGAACAAAGATCATTCTTTTAGAATAAAGAAATTTCGAAAGAAAAGGTTCTGTAATAAACTTACATAATTACTGAACGATGAACTTAGTAATCAAAAAAGAATAATATTGCGAAACACTAACTAGTCTCGCATTTGCGTACTAACTCGTAGTTAACTCGCAAGGTTCTCGTAATGCACTCGACCATAATCGCCTAGCTCTTTTCATATTATATTCGCATTAAATCGAAATACATTTCCATTCACTCGAGGAACACTCGAGAAACAATCGCATTAACTAGTAGAATACTCGGGGTAAATCGTAGGATATTCGTAACATCGTAAGAACTGCGAAGTTTCACGAGTTTCCTACGAATGTAGAAGATTTATTGCGACTATGTGCTCGAGTGCCCTGCGAAAGTCTATGAATACTTAAAAATCGTACTGTGGGCATGATTGTTTTGAACATGCTCAAAACAATCGCCGCATTTGGCGATTTCTGAGATGAAGGACGAGAGCCTACGACTATCTCTATGATGAACCCCGAATAAGTGCGATTATTGAATTCGTACACTATCGTAGCTCAAAATCGTGACAGTGTGACGGGGGCTTTAGGGGAAAGAAGATATGGAGAGGGAACAAGACTACGGACAATGATCATGCCTTCCGATGTGCCAAACGGGCCTATAGAAAACACCTTAGATACAACAAATACAAGCACATCAATTCGAACATTACCGAGTGTGGAAAAGATGCAACTAAAATGTAGAAACTTGTGTTTGGATTGATAGGTAGAACTTATAGGAATCCGATGCCGCCGAACATAAGCGACAAATCATTTAAGCAGATGAATTTATCTCATTCTTTAAGTATAAAATTCTAACCATCTGGAAAACTTTAGACGATTTCAAAAATTTACCCAAATCTTTGATCTAAGTGCACAATTGACTTTCAATATTTCGATTCAGTATCTGATGATGATGTGTCACGTGTGATCAAAAACTCAAAGTCCACCACCTGTCCAGCTCACCCAATGCCATCAAAATTGATTAAACATTTTTAAGGGGTTTCTAGTATTGCGAACAATTGCATCATTGGCACATGACCAGAAATGGGCGTGTTCAACAGCATCACGTGGTTTCTTTGCGCAGTTGGTAATAGTCTTCATTAATTAAAAATCGGTATGTATCAATGCAAACGGTCAAATGACCTACACTGTCGGGGCACAAGTGGGATTGATGGAAAAATTATGTAAAAATATCACTAATTGCAATGCTACATACAATGATAGAACAATGTAAATATAAGTAATAGAGAATCAGAATGATTCTATTAATTCCTCAACGAAACATAACAAAAGAATCTTTCATTGTTTTATTTTTCTCATAACACAATGACATAGGCTTACTTTTTACAATTCCAATATAACAAAAGATTTGCAACAATACAATACAGCACTGCTGTCAGAACAAGGGCGGATGTTACATAACAATTCAAAGGGACGCAATTCTGGGATCGACACAAAGAGGGGGAGTTACATGTACATCTTCCCTAGTCAAGGGTTTCTGATCGGGATCAAAAAGCCTTTACTGGGAAAGATGGGGGAGGTGAGAATGGATAGCACACTTGTAGAATAAAGCTTTCCAAAAAGCTTTCAAAGTAAAAAGTAAAAACGGTTGATCCATATAGAGATGATTTGAACATATTGTAGAGCATGATTAATTCATATCATAAACTAACTGTAGATAAAATTATACGGAACCACACAGTAGCTAAAATGTCGAATAGGGGTGTAATTCATTTAACATTTTTGAATTCAACTGTTATATTTGAAAACTTTTACATATCATAAATACTCTGGTAGATACCAAATAAGAAAACATATAAAATCAAACTTTAATGAAAATCTGGATTATGTGCATGTATAATAATCTCTGACCAGTAAAACAATGAAATGTAATTCTGGGTATGATCAATCTACATAGAACTACATGTATGTGTATTAGTTTCTGCTGAGTAAAACGAGGGGAGGTAACAAAAGTAACATGGTTAAATTCTTCTGTCTTAAATAACACCCAGTTTTGCCAACTAAATTTAGAATATGCTATCTTTAAATGTGAGCAAGAATACAAATTATGTTTCTGCTAAATTCATACATACATTTTTGTTAATTTGTTAGAGGAGTAGAAATGGAATGTAAGAGATAAGAACATGGAGACGAACAAAGCACACAAAAAACAATGTAACGTGATGGGTGACTAACACTATGTTAAACTTTTTTAAATCTCAATACCATCCACCTGTTAAAGATTATTGATCCACCTACCATTATTGCTTGTGATCAGCAGTTGGCTCATTACAGAACACAGTTATCAGCAGCATTCATTTTTAACTTATTCAACGCCAGAGCATGGAGAATATATAAATAACAGAATTTCAAAAAGCAATAGATAATACTCTCAGCAATATTCAAAGCTTGATAGAAAGCAAAGTTTTCACTTGACTTAAAAACTTGAATTCATTATGAACCCATTTTAGGTTTGAACCTACATGCATTTTACTTTTTTAAGTGATATAACTTAAATTTTGTCTTTATGATTTCAATTATAAATGGTTTTATAATAATAAACATACAGTATTTAAAATACAATGTACATTTAAATATAATTTGTTCGAAAGCAGCAACTATTAATTACTGGTACATGTGCGTATGAAGTCTTTTAAAAACGGCTATTGATCAAAGGTGACAATATGTTTGAAATTATCTCATTTTCTGTCATTGAACTGATAATTAACGGTATCCTAACCATTTCTGTAAAGATGTTATGAACACAAGCCATTTTGATTATAGCCAGTACTCCATAATCTCTTTCCATCTCACAACTGCCATTTTGTTATGACGTAGCACCCTTTAAGACAGCACTATCTCTCCAGTTCTTAACAACTGCATAACAATAGCATGAAGTGTAAAAACCTTTATGCACATTGGAATCCAAAGAAATCCATTCACTTTTTAACTCATAATCCAAGTTAAGAGTTACTCTACTAGTATCCAAACACACAGAAAAATCCACACAGGTTTTTTCCACATCAATAATTTACAGGAAAAACAAACATTTGTATATTTTAGAATGTAAGTATGAGAGATGAGGATCTGATATGGCCCTGAGCAACAATCACTGCCCTTGTATGTGGATAAAATGTTGATATAGCTGCTCAGTCAATGAATGTGGTCAGTGGAGAAGATGTCCAAGCAGAACTATTTTGTCACCGAGAGTGAATCTGCCTGGATCTGTCTGACACAGTTCTGAAAGTAGCTGACAACTTGTGAACCAGCCTCTCAGAGGATCTCTCCATGAATTGGAGATCTTGATAACACAATGGCCTTGAACTGTATCCACACTGTCAAATTTTTGTTTTTAATGCGTCCTTTAATTTTCTCTTCGCAAGATCATACCTAAAAATAAAGTGAACAAAAATGTTTTTTTATTACCCAATTATTAAAGAGGAGATATAAAATGTTAAATTTTCAAAGAAAGGCGATTGGAACAGCTGTTAACAAAGACAAAGTAAGAGCAGCAAGGTAATATACCTGGCCCGTACTGTCCTGACTTCTCGGTCTTCGTCTTCCTTGAACTTCCGTAGAATCCCACGTAACACCGGTTCTGGTATAGCTATCAACTGCTCCACCTACACAAAATAAAACAATGATTAGTTTAGCTTTTATAGATCAAAACATCATTTGACATTGGGAATTGTGAATAAGTTATTCCTCTTTGAACAGATTCTAAACATATCTTGCCTCATCTGGAAGGCTTTGTTCGACTTTGACAGGCTCTGCTATCTCTTCAATCACCCCCTCCTCTTCCTCTTCCTCCTCCTCCTCCTCCCTCACTGCCTGGGTCACTAGAGAGTTTTTTCTTGTGGTAATAATGCGGTCTTTCAGGTAAATCTTCACCCCTGAGGTCTCGTCTGGTCCCCTGGCTATTCTCTCTAACAAGGGATGGTCCGAGTCTTTTAATAAAATCTCACCTGTGAAAAAAACCCAGTAAATCATGAATTTCTAACACTCTATTTATTAAATAAAATTTGGCAGTTTATGGAGAGGTACATAGAAAATGGTTGCATTTACAGCATTTACTATCTTCAAGCAGTCAGAAGTACATATGTACAATCATATTCCTGTGTTTCAATGCATTAATGTTCAACTGATGTTCAAATCTGACAGTTAATCGCTTTAGTGCAACTCTGTACAATGTCACAAACTGTATTCTAAGCATTTCAGCAAAAACCTTTAACCCCTCCAGAAACAAGATCAACATCATGATGCCTTAAAGGGACCATGAAGCAGTCAAAAAGATTTTTTTTGTATAAATCACTGCAATGAGACAAAGGTCAGACGCCTACAGCAGAAGATCCATGAACGTGCAATACTATGGGGAGATAACCAGACTCATCTTTTATGGAAATAATCTCCATATCTACATGTACTTTTTCCTTAAATGTGCCTCTTTTTATGAGTTTTTTTTAAATTAATCCCTTTGAGTGCCACAGAATAGCTTTGTATTTTGACCTTTTGCGACATGGAAATTTACATGTAGTCTCAATCACTTTACTTGACATGTGATGCAGGTGAAGGAACAATTGCTTTTAAATTCTTTTCTCTCCCTTGTTAGCTTATTAATTTATACACTTTGTTGAAATTTACTTTTGCCTTCTGACAATTGATTCAAGCCAATCTTACAATATGCAATAATTATGTATAATGTAATTATTAGCAGTAATTTGTTGCCGCTTTACCAACCTTCTTTCTCTGACACAAGATACAGTGAGTATTCTTCTGGCTGATTCTCTATCTGGAAATACAAGGAACAGCGGTCAGTAAATGTACATGTAGTAACCCACAGAGCATATCTTACATTGGCTAAGTACAACCATCAAAAACATACAGCATGATCACCTAATACATGTACGGTAACTGACTGCATAGTAAGGTTACAATGGCTACGTTAATTCTTACAGCACATTCAGTGAGTCCTTACCAATGGATCATATAAATGTAGCTTATATTTATATTTCTAATAATCCCGTAACAGAAAGGCGAAGAATTACTATCACAATGAATTATCTACAACATTGTAAATAAATTATCAGCCTAACCAAATCGTAATTTTTATGCACATAACATTCGAATAAAAGGGATGATAACTACTCTCTCTCTCTGTGGCCTATATACATAGAGCAATTTGACATCCTGACCTTGAACTTTTCCAGCAGTGTTTTGATGACCCCATAGGTAGTACATTTACTGTCCACCGTGACACTGGTACAGCTGCCCAGTACAGGGGTGAACACCCTCGTCTGAAACACACACACAGCTTGATATCACACAACCATCTCAGATTCACATATACAATCATTTCATGAAAAATAGATTTACCAGTAATATATTATAAAAGTATAAAAAGAGCATTATTTGAATATGGTTAATTCACATCTTCATATACTGTCAACAAAAACATTGAGTAATTAAACACTTTATCTAAATATGCAGTATGATTTACAATATATCGTATGTAATATTATTTGTTCACCTGAAGAAATCAAATGATAAAGCTTGCAAGGAAAAGATATTTGTGGTGTACTTACATCAAAGTTATAGATATGACCATTAATTGACGCCCGTTTCCATTTATTGGGTCGGGAATCACCCCGGTAGGCCACCGTATTAAACTTTTTGATGTTCTTTTTTCGCAGCACAACGCCATCTGGTGGTGAAAATATGACACTATCGTCCACGCCTCTACTGACACGGGGAGAGACTGGTTCAGGTGACCTTGACCTCTGTAACAGAGAGGGAGAAGGTCAAGAGAAAAAAGGACTCTTTCAATCACATAAATTCTGGAAAGTGATTTGGTAATGGTAAATTGCATTCAACATGTCAGTAGAAAGTATTATGTAATGCAAAATCTTCTATGTGTAGTTTATGCTGAAAATGAAACCTAGTTATCAACAACAAAAAATGGCTGGAACTGGGACTTATATACATTCCTTGTTGGAGGAATTAAAGACTTTTTAATGTCAAACTTGCAATCCCCGAGTCCTAAAAGGTAAAAATAGTTTGGTAACCATGTAAAACGGTATTCACTTCAGTCATATATATATATATATACATGTTATTTTTTGTGAAAAATTTTTTCTGTTTTATAATTATGCAATTATGCTGAAAGTGTATACAGTACATGTTAATCCAAAACTCCAATCCTGGATGGTAGATAGGTACATTTAATTTTCTTAATTTTGGTTCAACAATAAATTAACTCTCTCGCCAATACAAATCAAACTTAATATCAAATTTAAGAAGGCCTGACAATTATCTTAAATAGAGTTAACATTTTAATATTTGTATTGAAAACTATCTGAGCTTTATTTAATTATATTACTTTAAGAAATTCATACATGTGTATCACTGAGAATAAAAATTTTCTGCATTTCTGTGTATTTATAAGGGAAGGAAATGAAGACTCAGAGGGTTAGGGGCACCCACATTCAAAAACTCTACACATTGAGTACATGTAAACTGCTAACACACTCCAAAAAATCTAGCGGGTATCAATTTGGGCTTCTGGTTTTTCTCCTGATAAGTAGGTCACTTCCTGGTCTTCTGTGTGTACATGCATGCAAACACCGAACAGATGCTCGATCAAAGTCAACAGATTCTTCACTATTTCTACACGTAGCCAGGTTTTATGAGAACAGAAGATCAATCTTAACCAATCAAAACACTTGGAACATTTAAACCAGTCTGAATTCATTGCATGATAAGCATGTGTGACAATTTAGAAAAATGAACTTTGAAATTTGTATGAATACTGTCCATGACTTTTTCAAATGAAGATTCCTGACTTTCTATTTGATGTGACATTTCTTATTTCTGTTCCCCAGACACATTCGTTGCAGAAATAACATTTCTCGCAGACCATGACAAATCAATACTGAAGCTTGATCTACTCAAGAAAAAAAAAAACACTGGGGAAAAAAATAACTCGATCAAAGTCCTCCATTAAATTGTCTACAACCATGTGAATATCATCTATACTCTCATTTAAACATCCAATCAAAGCAGCACGATTCAACTAAACAGTGTTATATATCAAGTGAGGTCTATTAAACATGTAAACAATTAAGTCATCTTGATGTTGTTATAAATAGACAGAAAAAATGCAAGCATACAAATATCTAGCTTTCTAAATACTGTACGTGTCAAGTGATATTTTATCATCATTATCTTACACTGTACACAATATACTCTGTATGCCATTTCTACAATTTTTATTACTGGTAGTTAATTATATATATTAACTACCAGTAATAAAAATATATATATAACAAATTGTTGGTTATTTTGTAACAGAGCATGTACAAAATTCATTTATTTGCGTAATTAAATTTTATCCAAAGACTGAATCTGTTATTCTCATTCAGCAACAAGGTGAGTGTGGCCTCACTGAACAGTAGTAAGTACACTACGTGTTTGGATAAAATGGACCTTGAACTAGATTTATGGCCTTGAACTTTAATGGCAATTTACTCTTTACCTTGACCTAAGGTATTTAAAAACCAGTGACTCATCTTGTATAATAAATAATACCGGTAGTTTAAAGATTTGGATGGAAGTTAACGTTTTAATCAAAGGATAACTTTTGGTTAACAAAAAAACATAAATTTTCAGGGATATAAACATATATGTCACAAAGGTGTCTGTAGAATTTACCCTTTATATTGGTCTTATATACAGAAGAAAAAAATCATTACCCTCAGGTCGGGTTTTATGTCTGGTATTCTGTCTCCAGGGATAAAACTGTGTCGCCATGACGTTGGAGAGGGGACTGATGGGACATCATCAAATTCCTGTAACCTGATTGGTTGGACTACTCCCCAGTAAATGCGAACTGGTCCTTCTATCACTAACTGGTCGGTACTCTAAAAATAGGAAAAATAACATATGTACTCACCAAATATTCAATGTTACGCGTAACATCCTCAGTCTATCATACTGTAATCATTTTAAAAGATCTTTACATGTAAGGGGGTGTTGGGAGGGACAAACTTTCTTCCTATCATTTTATCACCTAGGTAACAAAGAGCATGCTGGGAAGCATAGGATGGACTGAGAGAAGATTCCATCAAAAAACAGGCTCTTTGATGTCCACTACAGCTCCCCCAAACATCCCTAGATTTGTTATTTACAGTAAACACTTCACAGTGAGTTTAGCCATCTTCAGACCAGATTTCACAACATATCTCAGACACAGATGCATTGTTCGGATCATGTATCTCAAGATTTTAGTTAGCAAACACCAAATGGACATGCTGCTCCAACGATAAAGTTCCACTCAATTTCCTATCTTGTAAGAAGGAAAAATCCTAGAAAATGAGTTTGTTGGGTCGACTGCAGAATTTTGGCAGTACCTGCATGTTGCTGGCAGTGTAAATTGTGCGCCAGATAGGATAAACAAATACTGACCCCTAATTGGCATGCTCAGTAACAATAATGAAACACAACGCTAAAATTGTTTTTGTTATTACTAGTATATTGGTTTCATCCAAACCATATGTCACAACATCATGGGAAAATTGTGGATTCCAAAGAGAAAAAATTGCATGAGGATTCCCATTTCCTATTGTCATTTACATTTTGAAAGCTTCCCATAGGTTCATTAATCTCACTTGTGACAAATGGAATGAAAAAATACAATGTACGAGTATATAATGCATTGTGATGATATTACCAATAACAATCAATTATGTATACATATAGAATAGAAGTTCAAGTATAATTAGACTAATTGTGTTTCAGTATAACCACCAAGTTTTGGATTTTTTTATTTTAGAAATCCACCATGACAAAGTTAAAATGTTGGGCTCCCATCTGAATAATTCAAACACATTTAAATTTTCTACACGGTGTATTCATAAGAAGATTGCAAATTGAAGGGTAAAGTCTATGGGGTAAAATGGTTCTGCCTAATTCATACAAACCTTCTTAATGGTAAGAGACTGCCTCTTTTTGCCTTCATAGAAAGCATTGAATTCATCGATCTTCTTCAGAAGCTCTCGTCTGGAAAAAAAAATAAACTGAATTTTAATGAATTTTAAAAACATGTCATTAAAACATTCACTATTAACCAACAACATGTACTGAAAAATTGCTCACTGTTTCTGTATTTCTTAACTAAGCAACACGCTCAATGCCAAACAAAACATTCATAAAATTACTGTTATTGCTTGTCCTTGTGCTTCAGTGTTAGTGTTTAGATTTGTGTCTATTCAACAAGCAAATCTTGGTCAAAACGCACATAAAACAGTAGAATTCAACAGTAAGAACAATAACAAACAAGGAAATCAGGTAAACATCTTCAAAACATTCACAATTCAAACAAATTACAAACATACAGGACTGACAAGTAGTCTGCTGTAGAGGAATGCAAAACACAAACAGGTATAAAAAGTTCATCAAATCGCAAATCTGGCTGGCTGTCACATTTCATACTTACTCCGCCAAGTCGATCAAAGTCTCCTGATCGTAATCAAATAATGTCTCCATTTCGATCCTCGAAAACAATCAAAGAACAGACTTATATTCCCTCATCCAAAAAAAAAAATGGGCCTCATAAAATAGGTCATTTAGAAGACAAAATGTAAAATAGCTTATGATTCGCTGCTAGACAGTCGTGTAAAGATAAATCTATAAAGGCGATCGCGACAGTGTGTGTGTATATTAAAGGCCTAACAGTTTCATTCAGATATTGGCTCCGCTATAGGTGCTTCCTATCAGCATGTAATGGGAGGTCAAGAATTGATAAGGAGGGAAATAAACAGCTTTATCCCACCTACAATCACCTGCGATCACAGGTATACAGATATAACCTACTGCAGGGCCACTCGGGTGTGTGAAAATTATTTGAAATGCATGACTGACCAAATTCTGGCAAATTTCGGGTCATCAAATGTCGTAATTAAATCTCTGTTGATAAGGCTCAGCTGATTGACTATATTATCAGTGCTCACCTAAATAGCGTTCAGCATGTAATAACAATGGTGAAAATGTGCTATTTGGGTTGGCATTTAAATGTATGTCTAACTAAAGTTAAGCTGACCTTCTGAAATGTCTGCACAGTACAGTGTATTATCTAGCCTAGACTATATCTGAGAACTAGTTTGTACAAAAGCAATTGTTTCTACTGTAAATCATCTCAGAAATGTACCGGGGGTAATCATTATTGGAAATATTCTCATTTACTGTTTTACGTGATTAAGATGGATATATAATAGACCTGCACCATTCAAATTTTCCATCCCACCTGTCTTGGCTGAATGTGTCATGCAAATTGAATGGCAAATATTTCAAATAATATGTTCATACAGAGGAATTAAATTCATTTCTTAAAAGAATAAGTACAGTTTAACTTTAACATCTTGAACACTCAATCTGATACATTGTATCTCGAATACACGGATATCTCGAAGTTTTTAAACAGTCCCATCTAGTTCGAGATAACGAAGTTTGACTGCATTGTATGAACGTAGTTTACACATGGAACTTGGTAGAATTTCAAAAAATATATATAAATCTTCCAACATTTACATAATTTAAGCCTACAATTTTTCCTCGTGTACTTCATTGACTGCCATTTACCAACCCCCTTTGAATGAACAATGGCATTCTTCCCAAGGAGCAAACAACCTGGACTTTGATATGATTGAGGCTGAAGACAACAGAAGGAGATGTGGCCACAAAGAATTCTAGATACTGGGCTATGTAGCTCAGTGGTAGAGCGCCTAAATGGTAATTAATGCAAGGATCCAAGTTTGATACCTTATTCAGACACATATCATTTTATTCTTGTTATATTTGTTAACAAATAATGGGATCCGAAGGATGACAATCCTTCAGTTTACATTCACAAGACAAATTTTCCCCTGTAAGATCTTGCTTTAAATGGTTTAAATATACTGGTACTATACCAGTTATCGGCTAGGACCAGTTATCGGCTAAACTGAGAGTTTGGGTTTATAGCACGTGACAATCCAAGATATTTTAATTCAGTTGTCTGTTTTAAATAAAGATAAGTAAGTTTGCTTGAAAACTTTCTTGAATATGTTTTATACATGGTGAGCTTAGACGATCATTGTTTACCGCTGATTTACATCTTTGCATTTTCAGCAGTGGGGGATGTGGCGTAATAAGTTAAAAACAGAATATTACCTCTTTGTCATACGTTATTATATTCCTTCTTTGATTTTGACATATAATATCAATACATATAACATGTATAAACAAAAGGAATTCACTAATTTCCGAGAGGTTCATAGCGCAGTTGAATTATTATTGCACAATTATGTATTGAATAGTCTACGATTTTGTTTATTACCGTATGATATTATACGAATAATTTTATATATGAGTTTTGTTTATAATGTATCATAACCCCGACTGCTTTAGTCTGACCCCACAATTTTAGGGGCATATTTATTATTCAAATTACATTTATACTCTGTCCCGAGTTTTTGCTTCCACCATTTTTTGCTTGATATTTCAATAATAGTAAATACCTTTGTGCTCAAACTACGTTCTGTTTTGAAACGCCCCCTCTACCGCTTCAGGTTTCAATACATATCCAAAAATTGAAAGTCTACTGAGATTTTGCATTGCATCAGCCATTAATAAGCCTGGATGATAATGTTAAAAAATTGTGTGATGTATTCTGAGTGTATTACGAATGGAGAAAAGATGTAAACATTTCCCATTACAAATCTCCGTAAGAAAATTGTTTTCGTTCCTATGAAATTTTATGAGTGAGTAGGGATAATTGTTCAATGAAGATATTTTGGATATATTCCCTTTCATCGATTTCAATTGTATTTGTTTCACAGGTATGTGTATTTTTATTAAAAATCATCAAAAATTGATTTTTAATAAAAATAAGCAACAACTTGGGACAGACTATAGCAGAGTATAAAATCAACATGTACAGGGATTTTACTATGTTATAATCGCAAAGCCGATAACTGATACAGTAAATGTAAAAACTCGGCAAATTCAGGGCGTGCTAAAAAGCACAAAACAAGATGTTTTGCATTCTAAATAATGATATAATCTAACAGATTGATAAATAAGGAGTTCACTGTTTAAAGTATGTCAAGTTTTATCCAAAAATATAAAGAAATAAGGAAATACGAAAAGAAAACTTTAAATTTTAGCCAATAACTGGTTCAGTGCCAGTATATGTACTAAAAGACCTTTAATTGTTGACATGAAGATCAATCACTACCAATTTTGTGATTTTCCCCATTATTTCAAGATGTATACTGCTTACTAGTGGTTAATCATTTGCTATAGCCATTTACTTGTAAGAAAGGGGGTCATCTAGGCTAGTGCAAGTTGGTCATTAGGTGAAGGTCAAAAGATAAACACTGAATGGCCAATGCCTTATACATCTTGATTCTGCATATTCTACTCAAATCTCTCCTACATAAGATTGCAATAATGTTATGTAGATGACCATCATATTTGAACTATTAGTATTACACTTATATTTCATCTATTTATTTAGAAATGACCTTGGTATAGGGGGTGAGAATCAGATACAACGCACTATATAATCCCCCCCCCCCCCTCCCCTCCAACATACACATATTTCGGCAGTAAGAAGAATGCAAGCCTATGTCGGTAATTAACACGTTAAAAAGACTACACAGAATGTCAGATCTGTGCCTATTGAGACCCAAACAGTGCCAAACTGACGAGATAGGAGATAAACACGGGCCTGATGGGGGCAGAAACATCACCTGAAATACCTGGATTTGGTAGGTAAGGCACAACGATATACCTGAATGATGTACAAATACGGAAGTGTTCATAGTTAAAACCTATTTACCTTTCATTTTCTGTCTATCTGGTTTTCCAAACTCCTAAAACCATCACCAAAAACAAATGTGAACGATAACACAACTGGCGGAAGCTGGGATTGGGGAGATTTCCGGGTCAAGGGGAATAACTCGCGCAATGATTCAACTTTATGAAGTGGCGGACGTAGTATTTTAGCCAGTGTTTATGAGACTTCCTCGTCGATCAAAACAGCCTTTATCAATTTAACTATGTAAAGGAAATAAAAGCTTGTCGTGTAATCCCCGCATTACATCTGTAAGAGAGAGAGAGAGAGAGAGAGAGAGGGGAGAGAGAGAGAGAGAGAGAGAGAGAGAGAGGGAGAGAGAGAGAGATTATTTATAAATAAAACCGGCACTTACTCTCTGTGGGTATATTTTCTCTGTACTTCGCTTTTATTTGGAGACCCATTACAATTCTGACTATCAGTATCAGGTTCAGACATAAAATCAAACTCCATGATTTGATTTGGCGCGCCCAGTCTCGTGGGTCGTGAGTAGTGGGAGTGAAGTTTTTCCTGGGGACTGGGGCTTGGCCAAGACGGACTCCCGTTACTGTGAATCATTTGACCACTTTCGAACACTTGTTTCAAGTCAAAGTCATATTCCCCGTTATATAAAGTTCCATCCCCGTTTCTCTTGAAATTCGCCGGTGACACCACATTGGATCCGTACCCCATCATCTGGGGCCCGAACAGTCTGGCGTAACACGGTTTGTGGCAGTAGGGCAATCCCTTCCTCTGAGGAAAAAGAACAACAAAGTAAGAACCCAACACGAGAGCACACATATAACAATAGGCCTACATGCATATCAAACAGCAAACAAATAATCAACTTTATATGAGTTATCATTTTTATAATATTACTAGGATCTATTAAACAAGCTACAAACACAATTCATTCAAATCATGAAACAAGGTTCCCTCAAAGTTCTTTACATTTTAAAAATTGAATTTAATCAAATTCTAATTTTCAAGTTGTCAACAACAACAGAATAATTATGATATGGCTAAAGGTGCAAGGTCAAGATTTCATCCAACCTCATAAACCTCTAGAAAAATATCTTTTAAGATAAATAAAAAGATGGAGCTCTCGATATTGCTTATAATTTGACATCTGAATTTGAATAAGCAGTAGAAATTTTAAATTGTTATTAGGGTTGTAATATGAAGTCTCAAATTTTCATACCATTTACACTGAAATCTCCTCTTTAACTCTAAAACCAAATCAACTTGAACAGCTGTAGTTTATGTAATGTATGTTTAGAAGGGGTATTATTCATATTTTAATGAAAAGAAAAATAATTAAAAGTACTAAGTAATTGATTATTAACTGATTACATGCTACAAAGTAATCGATAACAATCGATTACATGACAAAAAAGAGTGTAATCGATTAATAATCAATTTCACAAAATTCCCCTTTGTACTAGTAATCGATTAATAGTCAATTACACGAAATTCCCCTATGTAGTCGATTATTAATGAGTTATCATTTTATATAAAATAAAGAATAAACTATATCAGTATCTAAGGTAGAAACAAATCAAGGTTTAAAAATGAAAACTATTTACATGTCTGTGATAAAAGTGTCGTCTACAAAATGATTTTCTTATATGATATGAGTACTCTGTATTCTTTAATACATATTAAAGGGTAAAAATGGGACAAAAAATTTACGCTTATTTTCTCTAATTCATCAAAGTTCGGCATTTTCAAAACAAGGAACAATTAATTACAGCACAACAAATATTAGAAAATGCATATGAAATGACTTTTCGACTGAATTCGTACTATAAATAGGGCCAAAAATGGATGGGATTTATTGTGTGTTCTATACGCAAAATTCAGTATTGGTTTGTAGACTCCAAACCCAATGCAAGGTTTTAATTGAATATATACCAACCAAAAACTTAATGGTTTCCTATCCTTCATCAGTCTTTAAACTAAATATTTTTTTTTACCAGAAACCAGTCGTATTTTTGTTCTCATATAGACTATGTGTTTAGAGCCTACACTACAGACCAAAACACGTGTAAAATTTTTCCATTGAACCAGTGACAAGAATCTTGCGTGTTCAGAAGTTGATTATACAAACCAATATCTGATTATTGTCTGGGAGCATGAGTAATCTTTTAAGTGTGCGCGGAACATATTGAAAATTGTCTGACGGTCCCGCAGAATGCGAGACTTTGTCATGTGTATTGATCAACATCAAAACAGCTGAGAAAGGTTCGCGGAGATTTACTTCACTGCAAGCTAGGTTATGTACACTTAGAGCCAAACTCGATAACAACGGGACATAACAGAATGGAAAAACAATAAAATTTAAATTCCTTGCATTGTCATCAGGTAAAGATATTCTTGTTTTACAATTAAAAAAAGCAAAGAGAGCAAATTATAAAATGAAAATCAATGAAACATGTCTATGACTTCCTAGTACAAATATATTTTTTGCTCCGTAATAAATTGATGCAAAAATTACATTATTTGAATATTTCATTACTGTTTTACCTCTGCATGTTGACCAGGCGAAAGAATTTTCCCACACTCTTCACATTTTAAACAGTTCGGATGCCAATTCTTTCCAAGTGAAGTTTTTCTCTCAGCTAAAAGGACAAACAAATCATAGAAACTTTTGTCTTCATAAAATAGTTATTGACGCTGACGAGAGAGAGAGACAGAGAGAGAGAGTTTTAAGTAGAACGTCTATGTTATCATTGAGGTACATCTGGTATATTATAGATTTTATCATTTTATAGATTTTTTTTTGGGGGGGGGGGAGGGGGGGGGTCTACATGTACATTTGATCATTCATTCTTTAAGAATTGTCGAATTCGCAACCATTACAGAAATAGTTGGAAAAGGATATTCAATTTGTTAATAAAATATAGAGATAAAATATAGAGTCAATAGTGCCAAAGTTATGTCAACTGTCCAATATTCCATTGTGGATCTACGTGTAATACGGACCCAGATATGTAAAAATGTACACATCGGTATCGCTCAAGCGCGGAATCTGCCTAATATAACAAAATTAGGTTATAGACTTATTTACATAACAATCTGTTATATTTATAAACTTTGTTGGCTTTTCTTGATAAACGTGTTTAAATGAGAAAAGTTGCCTATTAAATTCTACATTTTATCTGTCGACGCCCTGTCGTGTTAAATGATACTATAGGCCAAGTGTCTACCTGCGTAGATTAAAGAACACTTTATAATAATTTCAGGTCGCGAACTGTAAACACAGGTGACAAAGTTTATTGCTTTCCTACAAAGTGTATATACGTTTGTAAACTAAGCAGCGACCAACTACCATTTTCTCCCTCAAAAATGATACTGCACCTATTAAAATGTCTGTTTTGCGAATACTGTCGTGTTTTATTTGTAGGAAGATCCAAACACTGTTACGACAGGGATGTTTTTGTGTTTATTTTATGAGTACAACCACCGTCAAATCATGCGGACTAATTAATGGTCCACTACGTCAGCATTCATTTGTCAAACTGCTTAAAACCGACGTTTTACACTGCAGCACACGTTCACTGTCACCCCCGGGGATTTCGCCGGGACCCCTGGTGCACTGGAGACGTTTAAGGGTCTCGATTGCTTAGAGCTCGGGTTTTAAAAATGTTTCCTGTTCAAATAGTTAAGTGTTACTAACACACCGCGTATGAAAGTCTATTGATTTTCAATCAAGACTTTTGCGATAACCTTTTGAATATTTTATCAACATGGTGCACGTTTTATTTCTTTTACCAAACTAAATTAATGCACCTGTCTTCACTTTGCAGAAATGAAAGAAAATATCTAAAAGTAACAAAAGAGCACAGAAAAGTTATTTTTATACAGTTTAAAATATTTGCATAAAGTATTAAGGCCCGGATTTTACAAGTTGTAGAATAATGAATTGGGCTGTCTGCAAAATGGTGTCACGAATTCAGAAAAGACTTACCAAAATACACCGTTTTGCCACATTTTGGACAACTGCTCATGCTGATAGTTGATTCAGACTCGGACACGATCGATTATCGATTCCTGATTCATCTCTAATCCCTAGCACAGTTTCCAAACTGGAACATAAACATCATAAAACGAAGAAGAATCGCAAGGCTGACAATTGGACTTCCCTGAACTGTGTTAAGGAACCGGTGGCATTGAGAAACCACAGAGCATGTCGATAAGACACACAGTATTGAAATCGAACAAAGTGGGTATTCAAGTCCACACGTAGAGCCATAAACAGTTCAAGTATATCAGTTTTAAAGGTCCGGGCACATGAACATTGACCGGGTTTCGTAATCTCTATTCAATGGCATGTAAGCTGATCACAGTTGTACAATTTTATTTTACATATCCGTTCCTAGTTTTTTCTTCCATTGAGTTGTCAAGCCTGTGTAGTCTTATGCTATTTCACGCTCCTTTGGGCCCTAAATATCATAACTTGTCGAGGTATTTCGAGGTCATGGGTTGCTCATTTTAAAGCTACATGTATGGGACGAACGTTTCCGTCTCGTTGCAACATCCATATGAAATACGACACCGTGTTTGTATCCGATTTCTCCGCCATAAAGAAGGCAGAACTTGCTGTTATATGAATTACCACGCCTGACTGGGACAGGAAGGGATGTCCCGCTAGAATACGCCGTGTTTAACGCTTGCAATCCATTTTTTCAATCAATACGTGGATTACAGACAACCTTTTTCGCGTCCCTTTGATCATGAAATTAATCATGAAATGAAATAAAAAGGTGAATGTGATTTGACTGATGTTTGGAGTTTTCGTTACATTGATTGAATATTTGTTTCTGAACGTCCCATAGAGATTATTTGTTTATGACACGATCACACATGCTACATGGGATTCACACTACCTCTTTTTCTGCCACTTGTGATTAACAGCATGCATGGAATGGTAAAACATACAAATACGTCATATCACTACATATATATTCTATATATAGACTATTTTCGAATTGTCCTACGAAGGAATAATTACGATATTTTCTATAAAAAAAACGAACTTATCTTTTCACTGTTTTATAAAACACAGCCAAGAATTCAGTAAATCTCCAAACACCATGGCTGAGAGAATTGAAATTATCATCAAAATCAATGGATTCTCTTGCAACAATAGATCGAGATACCACAGTGAGTAATGTTCACAATTTTGCATCATCGTTCGAAACGTCTCAAGTGACAATTACTCTCCTAACTTTGACCCATCCAGGTGTCCATGAAATTCAAATTGGTTCTTGTGTAGTGATAAAATGACTTGATGGAAAACTCTCTTGGAGATTATATACCTATCCATGCTATTATTGTTTTAAAGCTATTTATCTTCTAACGCAAAGACTTGACAATCATGTGCAAGAACTGTGAAAAGTGATTTCGTTGAACCATCTTAGATGAAACACTGTGCCGAATAATTATGCCGGTGCCAAGATGCGTAACTTTAGAATATAGAACCATTTTAACAAGAGCTTGGACTTTAGGTGGTTGTATCAAACAACAATGTGACGTAGGCCTGTCTATTTTTAATTGCTGGCCACTCAGCCATTGCTCTTTGAAATCAACAAGATTTGGATGGCGTTTGAGCCAAGACTACGCAATCGGTGCATATTTCGCTTGAAACCGCGTCATTTTTAACTTGTTTTGACGCAAGAAATTGATAGCTACGCCCAACCGACAATCCAAGGTCTTGTTGTAATGGTTCTAAAGCCAATTTTGTTTTTAATGTGTTTCACCTGACTGGTGAGATATTTACTTCGAAAAAATTTATCCTATGGGAAAATAATAACTCCCATAGGAGAAATTTTTTTCCTACATTTGAAAATCCTTAAGGATTTTCTAAAAATCCTACTGGAATTATTTCCTATAGTAGTCAAGTATTTCCTACGGGAATTTAACCATACGGGTACGTATAGTTTCCCTGGTAATTAGGTAATTCAGACAAGTAGTTTTCCTATAGGATATTAATATTTCCCATCGGATTTAGAAATAATGTAAGAACTTTGTTCAAATCCTATCGGAACATTCCGGTTGTAAAATTAATATAAAAAAAATTTCCTATGGGAAAAATATTTTAATTTCTAAAGGAAACTATCTCACCTGACAGGTGAAAAAAAAAACAATTACAAAAGTGGTTACCAACTTTGTGTGCTACACTATGATCTGTTATAAGACATATTTGGATTTTTCGAAATTTAAACATGCACGAAGCATTAGACGGGTACAAAAATGCCACATTGGCACGAGCATACTTATTCGGCACAGTGGTATACATGTAAGTGGGATCAGTGAAAAGCAATACGTCCTTAGATAATTATTTATAAAAAAGAAAACATTTAGAAGAGAGTTGGGTCTCTGGATGTTTAATTAATCATATATATGTACTGTATTGGATTTGCCATCCTTTAATTGGTAGGCATGAACAAAAAAATCTCCGAGAAATACGGAACATGCAAATTGGCTTTATAAGGGACTGAAATCATCAATAACTAATGTCTTCGTTGATTTTTCATGAATATCTGAATTCTTTATTCTTTATACAATTCAATTATATACGTCATATTTTTTCATGAATCCCTACATAAACAATGTGTCTTGGGGTATTTCATTAGTCCTAAGACAAACTGCTTCTAAACAGGTTACGCTGAAACTCCAATTCCCACCCCAAAAAATAATGAAATCCTCATCTCTGCTTCTGTTAATGGGTATACATTGTAAGCTGATGACGAAAACTGGCGGTAAAAAGCATGTGGAAATCATTTTTTTTATTATTTTTTTTTAGTTATTCTATACATGTAGTAAATAAAGTTATTAAAAGTTATTAAAGCTCTGAAGTGTATGACGTTCACTTTCTAGCAGTTTAAAATATTTTGGGGTTTTTAATAGAAAAAAAATCAAGAAAATTTATACAGTACTTTTATCTACCAGAGGCCCGATTTTGCACGATTACAAGTGAAATCGACTCTGAAATAATTTTACTTAACTTTTTGAGTGTACTAGCATTTGCACATTAAAATTTTAATTACCTTCAATTTAATCATTCTTACTCAACCTTGTAGTCCTTTTTAACATCTTTATTGCCTTTGACATTCAAACAAAGACTTTTTATTGATATACCTGAAAAGAGAAGCCCCGGTATACGAATTGAGCAGGCACAGCCCCTTTTCAAAGTTGTATGTTTTGATTTTTAATTTGTAATAGATCATTCGATTTCAGTCATTTGAAGAAATAGCTTGAAAGGTCTTTTGTTTGGATTTGAATTTTGAGCCACAGTCCTTTGTGCCATACACTCAGATTTCATAAAGTTTTTTGTTGTTATTTATGAGCCATAAGGCACCTTCAAGGGGTGTTTATTCCAAATTCACCAAAATAAAATTTCACCGATTTGTAAAAATCCTCACGCATCCCTGAAACAAGTTATTTTATTTCAAAGCAGATCCATTTTTTAAATCTTGTTGACAGGAAAAATGTCCAAGGGAAATATTTAGGTTCATTTAACGTTTTTTTTCACCCCCATCAAAAAATGGACCCAGCAAAACAGGTTTGACGTGTGCATTGCACACTTTAGTTGCCAACCATATTACGGTTTGCTGGAGATACAGACATATTGGAATCTAGTTAAGTTGATGGATTTTTATCTCACGTTAATTTGGATTAGCTAGGTGTGATTAGGAAATACACATTGAAGCGGTAAAATCATTATAATTATTTGAATATCACTAAAAAAAAAGTTAGTTATATTAATAAGGAAACATTGTGAACAAAGTTCAAAACGGACAATGAAACCTAAAAAAGATGAGAAGAAAGAATCGGGAGAAAAGAAAGTCAGCAAGAATAAGAAATCATACGAAGTAGAAGCGGAGGAAATGAAGAAGAAAACAGACGATCTTCTGGAAAAAGAAAGAAAGGGATTTTTGGAGCAAATTGCGGACTTAATCAAAGAGCTGGAACGTCTTCAGAAAGAGAACGAGAGACTCCGAAAGCAGCAAGAGGAGAAGATGGGCGTGACCGCAGATGTCGTAGATAAGATGAAGCGAGATTTAGATCGATCTAAGACAACCAACGCGTTCTTGCTGAGAGATGTGGAGGACCGGAAGTCTCAGATAGCCCGGATGGAGTCTCAGTTATTTGAAATGACAATGAAGGTGGAAGGGATGAGCAAAAAGGTTTTAGAAGTCACCAAAACAAACTCGGAAACCAAGCAGGAGATTGAAGATCTAGTCAAAGAAAAATCTCGCTCCGAAAGACTTTGGGAGGAGAATCGGAGGTTACGGAGATTTCTGGCAGCTAATCGTATTGATTCTAAAACCGGTAAGCCTATGCAAGGACAAGATAATAGGGAACAGAAAAGATCGTCAAATAAAAAAGTAGTTCGCATTCGAGATACGATTAAGTCTAGAGGCATGCAACTAGCGAACAGAAATATGTTGAGACCAAGCAAAAGTTTGGAAGACCTGCGGAAACTAGAGGAGTATTACGATACAAAGTCAACGAGAAGCGAGAAATCCAACGCTACGGAGCCTGCGCCGTATCTTGGTTACTACATGGACATCATGAAGAAGAAAAGAAATCTTCAACAGAAAAAGTGATATCAAAACTGAATTTTGCTTTTATGCTTTAATATATCAATATGCAGTATTTGATGAGTACATGTATATGTAAAGAAAATAAGTTTGGGGGGGGGGGGGGGTGGTGTATCAAGCAACATAAGTTATAATTGAAAAAACCAAGCTTTTTCGTATGTAAACGTCAAGATGTTGACGCAGAAGCTTTGTTGATATGTGTGTTGGTGTAGGGATAACACATTCGGAGACAAAAGATAAAATAAGGCAGATTAAAGATTTTTTTAGTCGAGAAGTTCATGAAGGGGATAATAATTGCTTCCTAACCAGGTGGAATATGATGGTCAATACGCTTATTTGTATTGTTTACATATATCTATTCGCAAGAAGAAATATTTTTTGTCAATGCCTTAAGAGCATTTTTTTAAATAAGTATAAAACGAATTGTCTCTCCCTCCGTGTTGTTTCTCTCTATTACTTTTCCCGCGGATATCTGTGCAAATATCCACTAACGTATAAATCGTTTATAAATGAAAACTTAGCCCCATTTTAACAAGACCTTGGACTTTCAGTAGGATGTAACGATCTATTTCTTGCGTCAAAACAAGTTAAAATGACGCTGGTTTCAAGCGAAATGTACACCGATTGCGAAGTCATCGCTCAAAAGCCACTGGCAGACAAATCCTGTTGATTTCAAAGAGCAATGGCTGAGCGGCCAGCAATGAACTAGACATGCCAACGTCACATTGCCGTTTGACTCAACTACCGAAAGTCCAAGCTCTTGTTAAAATGGTTCTACATCTGCCGAGTATGATTCCCACTATTTCTTACGGGAACCTACAGTTAATTCATAGCTCTATATTTACATTCGGTGTATATTTCCCCCTATGTTTGCATAAAAAAATCTACAACGTTCAATTTTCTATGAATATGAATACACTTTGCTTATTCATGCGCCACGAGCACAAATACAAACACTTCACGTGTTTTGAGTATATCTATTTTTCTAAGATTAAATGAAACTTTCAATCTTACTTATTCAATTTGATATGTACTTTTAAAAAAACAATCATTAGTATATATCTACTCCTTCATAAAAAAGATTTCCCCCCACAAAGTTTCTGGCACTATATTTTTTGTCCCGGAAGCTAACTAAATAACATATTAATATGGCTGTTCCATGTATGTTTCATACCCCTGACTAAAAACGCAAGTAATGGCTTATAGCGGCGATACACAATATTTTCTTACAAATAGATATCAATATGAAAATATAAATATAAGCATTGAATGCTTATTTTTGGATGTCGTCGGTCCTATGACACACCAAGCGGTGCAGACAAATTATCATACCGCTCGTCTGCACTGCTTGGTGTGTCATAGGACCGACATCCAAAAATAAGCATTCAATGCTTTATATTTACATTCTACTGTGTTTTTCCATTAAATTCCGTGATGGTTAAATGCCTCTAAATGCAACACCTATTCACTGCGTATGAATTTACGAGTAATTTACATAAGTAGTTCTCAAACAGTGATTTCTATGTTATCGGTTAAAAAATGTATTTCATGAATGTTGTCAAAACACCATGTTTTATAATTATTCGACAAAAAAGTTTACTTTATTGTAAAAAGCAACATTTCAAGAGTTATTTATCATGGATTATATTTTCATGCTCGTCGATCTCATCTCAACAGTCTATGTGAAAACCAGGTTAAACCGGTTTTACAAAACAGCTGTTCTTGCTGTTACTTGTTCACTCCCTCCGTGATCTGCACTTAATATCGATTTATTTAAGTAAACAATTGATTTCTTCAGTAACGGAATGTAAATATAAGCATTAAATGATTTATTTTTGACGTCGTCGTGTCAATAACTGCCGTCAGGTGAACAGACAAATTATCATAACGCGCTAACGCGCGTTATTCAATTTGTCTGCTCACCTGACGGCAGTTATTGACACGACGACGTCAAAAATAAATCATTTAATGCTATAAAAAGAAACGGCAAGACTGAAATCTACAGCCCCGTTTATCGATTGGTCGAAATCTACAGCGACTTAAGAAAAATTACGGACTGCACGAATATATCATGATGACGTCAGACTCAAATTCTTATAGAAGACGATTTGGCTGTTTCTTTTAGCTACGTACTAATGTACATTAACATTAATTTAGTGGATTTTACTTACTTTTTACAATTATTTTATCAATTTGTGAAAAGAAAGCTGTAAATATAAACAATAAAATGCGGTTTATAGGAACGTAGTGATTATGGCAGGAAAAAAATTACATCGCGGGTTATGTATTTTTCCTGCAATATCGCCATCTTCTTATCCTGTATGAATCACGAAAAAAAGCATTTAATTGTTTACGTATTAGCAAGTGCATTGCGCACTATTTACATAAATTTTGCAAACATAATTTGGTACGATCAAATCTTCTGAGAAGTCCTTCAGGCTTTACAGGATTTGATCACGTCTTAACCAAGTTCATATCCCAGTGAACTTTTTAAATTGCTGGGGTTTTTTTTCTTCTTAATAAAGCAGGAAGGAATGCGAGTCAGAGAAATGTAATGTAATGAAAATTAAGGCGACGTTTTTTATTCATATGTTCATGAACACATAATGAATACTTTAGATGTTTATACGTTGGGTTGACATTGACCCGGTACGAAGGTACGTTTCTGGAATGTTGGAGTGTCTGTGGTGTGGTGGATGATCGCTGAACAGGTGAGTCCTGGCCCGCAGCCACAGTGACCATTCCTTTTATCGATGGAACTGCATAAATCTCCAAGCCCCTGGTACTTCTCGCACACACCTGCAAATCATAGAATCTTAATATTATGAAAAACAACTTTGTGGTTTTGATATTTTCTCGCATCTGTCTTTTTTTTCGATGATTGTCTGTCTGTCTGTCTAGCTGTGTCTGTCCGTCTGTGTCTGTCTGCCTGTACCGAAATGAATTCCCGTGAGTGACCCGTCTTGGCGTTTGCTGACTATCCACGGTCCCTCATGGCGGAAACAGCATTCATCTTGTCCACATTCGGCGTCTGTAAAGCACTTAGTGGCTGTCCGAGGTATCAAAGTCTATCAATAATAAAAACGCTTTTATTGGAGAATATTTACATCCACCTAGTATGATGATTCCCTTTATTTCTTAGGGAAATTGATTGATAATTCATAACTATGTAGAAAATAACAATACTGGAATTTACATGTATAACCATGTATCGATTTGTCAACCTAAGAAAAATCAGCAATGCACAGTAATCATGATGATATCAGACTCAAATTCCCATAGAGAACGATTTGTCTGTTTCTTTTATCTAACACACTGATGTAAATTTAGAACGTATTAGTTAATTTTTCATACTTTTTGCAATCAATTTATTTATTTACTAAAAGAAAGACGTAAATAAAAACAATACAATGCTTTCTTAGATGATGCATGCGGGTTATGAAGGTAGCGATCATTGCAGAAAAAAATAACACCCCTCCCAAGCTTAGCGGTTTTTGTTTTTGTTAAATTAAAATGGTTGACGGGTCTCATTTAGTTTAAAGAAGCAATAACGGTCCATCTTTAAACTGAAAGAAATTTTTTGATCTAATAGAATCGCTTAGTATAATTATTATTATTATATTATTTGACAAATTCTGATATATCATTTGTGTAATATTTTCTCCCCTCTCCGTACAAACTTAATTTGTTATTCAGGTTTTATCGTTGAAATGCACAGTTGCAAATTTTGAGACATTAATAGAGCACACACAATAATTTCTTTAAACAGAGTATATAATTTATAAGTTATGTAACAAATATCATACTTTATTTATTTAGTTATGATGTGTTAACATTTCAACCATTTTGGAGTAATGAATTCATTTGAACAAGATGTAACGTCCTGTAGCTGAGACATTCGTCATTTCCTTTTCTTTAACATGTGAAGAATTAACCAATCTAAATAAAATCTGAAACATTATCACCGTGAAAACTTACCGCTGAAACGGTAAACGTGGAACACACAAAAATCAGTACACGTAAGGACTTCAACATGGTTTCTCTGATAATTGGGAAATGTTATGACAGTGGATGAATATTTGCGCTTTATATACATTCACTTGCAAACGTAATGACCTTTTCGTTGTTCCATACTTCCTGGTGATAAGAAAGAGGAACTGTGTGACTATATTATTGTTAGGATTGTATTTCAAATTGTTATCAGCCGCAGGGGCGGCCGATCTATTTGTGATTGTGATATAAAGAAAGTCGTTATTTTCTTTGACTTGAAAGTCAAATGCTTTAATTATAACATTTCTAAAGTCATATATATATATATATAGGATTTTCTTTGCAAGGACAGTTTTACTTTGACAAATGTTTACCAATGGGTGCCAGTAGTTCTTGTCAGATTTTGGGAATATTTAGCGTGGCATTAATACAATGGATCATGCAATCAAAATACGGGGCTGGGGGTGTCAAGTATACTGGATTACTTCTTTTTATGCACACCTTTAACATTATCTGCTTAATGAATTGAATTAATTTTGATTTCACAAATATAACGTAAAATGTAAGATGTCGAAACTTTTCATATACATTTAGACATACAAATCACTTTAGTGTCATTGTACAAGGTGACGTAATGGGCACACCTTGAAAAGTCCCAGGGCCGGACAGGGTCCTTGTTTCGGTCATGGACATTATACGTCTTGGGAACACTGTAGTAGATACGGGAAAGTCCCGGTCCACAGCTACAGTGACCATTCATTTTATCGAAGGGACTGCAGTATTCTCCACGCACCTGGTACTTCTCGCACACACCTGCAAATCAAAATTACAATTGAAAATAGAAAAAAAATTACTGAGTAATTCAGTGTTCCTTTTTCATTTATTTATTTTCCATTATGTTTGTTTGGTTTTGGGGTGGGTTTTTTTCTTTTTAAGTTTTTTTGTGCTTTTTTTTGGGGGGGGGGGTGTGGAGGGGGTATTATTATTTTAGGGGGGGGGTCAGTATGGCTGCATGTCTTTACCGAGAGGAGTTACTGTCTGTGAATGGTAGAAACTGTCGTTTGCAATTGCTGACTATACATGGTCCCTAATGGCAGAAACAGTACTCCCCTTGCCCACACTCGGCGGAAACAACGCTCCCTTGCCAATACTATCTATCAAAAAAGTCAGGGAGTCTGGCGTTATTCGGTGACGAGTTAGTTTACGTCTAAAATTTTAGAAACAGTTTAGCATACAATTCAATTTTTGCAAGACATTTGAGAATGTAATTTTTTTAGTTTTTATTTTTTTCCCTGGCCTTGTTAAACATGATTAACTGACCGCAATCTTTAAAATAAAGCAAAAATTACAACTGTGGAAACACACCGTTTTAACAAAAAATGTAGAACACACTAAAATCAGAGCATGTAACGTCTCCGACATGGCTCTTTTAATAATAAACACAGATTGACAATACATGCGCATTATGTACCAAACTACTATCAACGAAATGATCTTTACATTGAGCAATATTTCTGGTGTGTATGTGTATGTGACCATAATTCTTTCTGAATGATATCTTTTATAGTCTTTACTCTTAGATGACCTTTTTTTCAATCAAAACGTTTTTTCCTTTTAAATTAAGCACAGTTAGGACAACTACGTACTACTTACGAGACATCTTATTGTAAACCTTTTTTAAATATAAATATCTAATATGAATCGTTCAAAAGAAAAAGATAACTAGTTGGTTAATTCAATTCATTTATTGCAATTTATTCTTTATTAAATGAATTGTTTTATATTGTAAGGTGACAAACGAGCCTCTCATATTTGATGTATAAAATGAGAAATTATTTCTTCATACTCATATTCAATAAATACCCTGAATAATTAAAATGCTCGTTCTTATAGTTATATCAGGATATACCCATTATAGCTTTTAGATTTAAAGGCAAGATTTTGAGACCAATATGTTTTTTTGTTTTGTTTTTTGGGGTTTTTTTTTTGGGGGGGGGGGGGGGTTTGTTTTGTTTTGTTTTGTTTTGAGGGGTTTTTTTTGTTTGCTTTATCCACAACAATTTATCATATACATGTATGCATCAAATATCAGAGACTCGTGTGTCATTATACAAAATAAAACATGTTCATGCAAACATCGATGCATTATTCACTTCTAAGAATCGATTAAGTAAATGTACAAGTAACTTTTACAAACATCTTCTTAGCTGGTTTTATGAGTAATTTCAGAACCAAAGTAAATCTCACTTTTTGGTCAATGAATGTTTATATGTATTTCTAACATGAACTTCGACTCTTCTAGTATTTTTCACCTTTGATCGAGATGTAAAGTATTGACAAATTAGAAAATTCTTTATAATACAAATTCAAAGCAGAGCAACACGGACCTCCAAAAAGATAGGGGTAGGATCAGGTGCCTAGGAGGAGTGAACATCCTCTGCTGATCGGTCACACACGCCGTAATCGGTAAAAACAATGGCAAACGTCCGTAGACAATTAGGTGATGAATTATGGTCTAACAATTAGTAAAACGTTGATTGATCTAATGTATAGTATAGTATAGTTTATTAGCTCAAAACCACATGGTTTATAGGCATTGTATAAATACATGTAAATACATAATCAATGTGAACAAATTTTTTGGCAGTACACAAACACATCTGCCATTATGAGATATTACCACAAATTTACAATGTAATAAAAAAAATTAAAAATTTAAAAAAAAATAGAAAAGAAAAATGTACATGTATATATATTTTATAATACTTAAATTATCACATTAGGACGATAATATACATATTAATTAAAGCAAATTATTTCTATACTCTGTGGCTTTCTTAAGAAAAAACATAGTTTGTTTAATTGTTTCTTATTTCTTAAACTCAGCAACTGAACAAGCTTGAAGCACGAGGGCTTTGACCAATAATATGATTGAACAAATTCCAAAATTGATTCACCAAACTTGTATTCATGTATGTATTTACATATCGTTTCCTCACTTGCCCACTCTTTTATCCATATCGGTTTCCAGGTTTAGATAAACTACACATTTTTATACAAGTTTCATTGCTTTTTAACTTTGCAAACTATTGTTTCCATGCATATAACATTTCTCAATATTTTTTCGTGCAAAAAATTATTTCTGTCAATCCTAAACTTTAAAAGTTTTGAGTCTAGCTAATTTACGCCTTAAACTTAATGAACCCAAATCTGTACCGGGATAGAGAGGCGGTCTTTAGAGGTAAAGATAAGACGTTACAGTTATGGTTGTTTTATCAATGTTCGCGTTACAGGTTTTCAAAGTCTGCGGGAGACTCGGACGGTTTTTACTCTTTATACAAGTGTGTGAAACACTGAACTGTCTAGATATTTAAGCATGTTTGAAATTTGATTTATACTTTACTACTTTGACAATATAACATTCTTAATATAGACCATGTGCAGTTTCCATTTCAGTCGCTGAGGACTGTGAGGTTGGGTAAAATAATTTACCTGTCGGAGTCTGAATTTACATGTTTTAAAATGTATTACACTCTAAAATTTATCAATTGGCAGTTGCTTTGAATAACTCAAAAATGCACACACAAAAAATCAAAACGGGGAAGTATACTACCATTGAGTATCCTATTATAACAGAACGTCATCTAAAAAATAATTCTTATCACCAATGATTGAATAAAATCAAACTGTTATGTTACTGGATAACATAGGAACATTATTTATCTAAAACAACCCCATGGAGTACAGTGTTATAGACATTAAAGTGGAAATGTTGGGTTCCTAAATATTTTCGTTTTTGTTATGGCTATATACTTTACATATTGGTAACATTTGGTAAATTTTACAAGGAATTCGCCAACTTACTTATATTTCCTCAAAGAAAGTGAATTCCTTTCAGGATTTTAAGTAAAGGAAAAGGGCGTAAAAGACAGCTGTTACTTATAAACTGCGCATTGCTAATTTGGTAAAAGTGCAGGTATCTGTATGGTCAAGAAAGCTAGATAAAAGGATTTTCTTGCCCAAGTCTTTATAATTATTTGTTTGTGGTAAATGTTTTCCTTTTGTCTATACTATCAACATTCCGTGATTTTTTCCAGCTTTCTCGCAACCACGTCATAACTTTATATCCATCCGACTTTGTCAGCTAATACATGATGAGCAGTGGTAGGGGAGTGTTGACATAGCCCAATTGTAGATCAATGTAGCCGCCTCTGTTTCGAATTTCTCTCTCTCTCTCTCTCTCTCTCTCTCTCTCTCTCTCTCTCTCTCTCTCTCTCTCTATACATATTGTACACACTATTTTGATAGTCTTTTCATTGCTATTCAACATAATATATGTATAAATATATATTGGGGACCCAAGCATACAAAATTGCAATTTGTAGATGAATGAACTAAATTTTAATGTATATATTTTATTTTAAATTTATTTTTACACAATGCAGATACATCCTAGTCTCTCGTCTTTCTACACGGTTATGACGTGGGTGCACATTGATAAGCCCCGGGACCTGGCATGTAAAGCTTCCGCTTGGGGGACATAGTGGTAGAGGCGGGGACAAACTGACACGTGAGTCCCGGCCCACAGCTACAGTGACCGTTCAGCTTGTCAAAGGGGCTGCAGTGGTCCCCAAGCACCTGGTACCTCTCACACACACCTTAAGGTATCATCGGTATCTTAACTGGTGACGAAGTACTTATTATCGATTCACTAACTATCTTTCCGTCTGTCTGTATGTTCGTCCGTCCGTCCCTATCTGCGTCTTTTTACCGTGGTGAGTTGCTGTGAGCAGTAGATCCTGGCGCTTGCTGACTATCATCGGTCCCTCGTGGCGGAAACAGCATTCATCCTGTCCACATTCGGCGTCTGTGAAACACTGGGTGGCGATCTGAAGTGTACAAATGTTGTTAGTATTAATGATAATTACGGTGTGAAATCCGGACTTTATAATTCTTTTGTTCAAGATTTGATTCATTAACTTACGTACTCTATGTTAGTATATATGTATCATTTCTTAGTAACAATTGAGCAGCTATAATTCTTCTTCATGGTATGCACAGGCCATCACCGTGGCAAAAAATAGCCTTCAGCAAGAAGTACTTGACTCTACTTATCATCATTTTTTATATTTCGCCAACTCATTTCAGTAAAAGAGACGAAAAGCTATAATTAGACGACAAAAAAAAAACCCAAAACAATTATTGAAACTTACCGCTGAAGCGATAAAAATGGTACACAGAAAAATCACCAATGTCTTCGACATGACTATTCAGATAAAACCAAACTGATAAGACTTTGTATTAATATACTTGTATAATATGACAATCTTCTTGCAAACATTATCTTGGTATTTCATGGTGATAATTATTACGACCGTATATACAACAGGCAGTATCATATATACGGCAGTAATATTCCAAGTCTTTACTTCTGGCCAAAAACCAATTCCGAATCAAACAAATAAATAGAAAATACTGTATACACGGTTATTTTCGCCCGCTTTATTTTCGCCCCTCTACACTTGCAAACGGTTTCGTCCCGTCCTGAATTCGCCCAAACAAAGTTGTGTTTTTTAATTATTTTTTGCAAATGCCAATACTCGTACTTGACAACTTGACATTTCATATTGATTTTTTATCTCATCTCTCCAAAAATTAATTTCAAAGATGAACACTCCTCCCCGTGAACAACTGAGTCTTTTACAATAACAATCTAAGGGTATCCAATCCATAATAGCCCCAGATTCAATGAATCTTGATTTATTACAGATTTGTATAATTATGGCTTAATACTCAGAACACTGAGACATAATTTTTATGTTTCAGGACAAGTTTATATATGTAAGAGCAGATTGTGTCCTAATAAATGCCTTTTCCTGTTCTTGAAGCGTTGCCACCCCCTTTTTGTTTTTAATCTGTAAACTTAAGATCAATTCGAAAAAATATCTGTCCGGTATAACAGGCACGTAGCATCGTTTTTGAATGGAGGGGGGGGGGGGGGCAGGGGGGGGGGGCAGCAGAATCATCCAAAAAATCTTTATAAAAAAAGAGAGGAGGTGAATTTACAACTTCTCAAAAATTGCGAAAATCCAGATGGGGACGTACTGTTTTCGACATATAACTTCAATTTCTAATTTTTATTATTAATTTTCTTTCTTTCGCTTCAATTGTTTACATGTTCACAATAAAGTGGGAGGGGGACTCCATGTTAATTCAATTTTTTATATAGTCAATGTAAGAAAAATATTTGGTGCGGGAAAAATTGTTTTTCTAATTTTGCTTCTTCTCATCGAGCTTAATGCAATCTTCATTAATTAATTACTGCTTAGATAATAACATTTTTCTAAAATTTCACTTTGGGAATCTTTTTCTTGTTAACATGCTTCATATATCAATAAAGTATTAAATACATAATGGATATTTAACGTCAGAAAATTTAGTTCTAATATGGATTGGATATCTTAAACACCAAATTTATATTTATTAAATTTTTTTTAAAAATCATTGACTTGTAAGAAGTTGCAGCAAAACAGGGTTGTCGTTCATTGTAAAGCCAACCGGAAATTGCACAACTCAATGGTCCGTAAGTTTAAATATTATTTATCGATATAAACAACCGGGTGAGCCGTGGCTGGTTGGGATAACTAGTGTTTCAAGAAGAGACATTTAGTTCAACACGCAACAGAGCCGAAAGCTGTTGATGGTATATCTCGTCTCGGCGGGCGTCTCGGCGTCTGTCGGGCCGGGGTATCCTCCTGACTAAATCGACACTCACCTTTTATCGTTTTCTGTTTAACTAAATATTCCTATATTTGTCTGATGTGCATAAGGTAGGATTTAAAGATGGGGTTCGATTCCTGGTCGTTTTAGATTTTTTCCTTAATTTATTTTTTAATTGATTCAATCATTTATTATCAGACGCAATCGTGTGTTACCTTTTCTTACTCTACTAATTTCTTAGGGATGACGGGATTTTTTCCCCTTTTCAAGACCAAATCCCCGATATCGTACCCATTGTCTTTAGATCACATTTTTCTTTCTGATTCACGTTTTACGACGAATGCTATTAATATCAATATGGTCGCACGTTCCCTTCCCCCTCCCCAAACTAACACCCCATAAGAATCTCCGACTTGGTGCATGAGAACAGCCACGAATTTACGTATTCTTGAAACTGTGATATTCACTTTATCCACGAAATTTGATACCCTTGAATATTAATGAAACCACAGTAGTTAAAATATATTCAAAAAACGGAAATAACACAATTAACACGCTTAAAGAGTCTTACTTATCTTACACGACATCATTAAAATATTAAGGTTCTGTTAAGGATTTATAGAAAAATAGTTAGTAAACGATATACAAAAAAATTGGATAATTGACTATTTGGACTACTCTTAACCAAAGAAAATCCGATAAAAATTATGTTCTACAGGTATTTTAGTACACGTTTACATTGATTAATTTTGGTTTAACGTGGTCTACGTAATAAAATTAGACAACTATTTTAGTTAGTGTCTTCTCTATAACAATCATTTATATAGCCATATATATTGATAAGACTTCTTAGAATGTATTTGATACGTGGTCTAGTGCTAACGGAAGCATGAAAAGAATAGAGAGATTAAGTCACATGTATTTAGTCTCCTAGGTTTTAAAAAAGATACCTTGTTTAATCCAGAGTAAGTATGAGCACACACAATATAAAAAGATTTCTTCATTAACACTATACATGTTAACTCTAGTGACAACTAGATCCATTGAATTTTGCTTGAACTTAATATCATAGTTCAGAATATCGACTGACATTTTACACACTTTCCCGAATTTAAGACGAATCGGTTGTTACAGATACAGATTATATAATCAGTATCTACGTTTCAAATATCAAATTGCAACAGCTAGGTACCTGGAGCTATATTAAGTAACAGGTATTTTCCAGTGAATGTATATTGTTTTAAAATGTACTTTTATCCACATTAATATCAACCGGTGCCCCATACAACCTTATCGCATAGCATCGTAACTACGGTCTGTAGAACACATTAAATCACTTTTTCCTCCCATGTTTTACGAAAAATGTTGTGGTTTTCATAAATATGATTGAAAATCTTTTCTTGCATATTTCCTGCCCTCGTATAAATGTTCCAACTTCAAAAATGTAAGTATATGTGAATAAGCAAAGTAGAGTTGTCTTTAATTACATACAACGTTGTCAACCTCCGTCGATCGTACCTTTAAATAATAAGTACGAAAACGTAAAGCTGGGTGAGCCGTAGCTGGGTGGGTAAGCGCTGTTGTGGTTCAGTCACTATGTTCTAACAATACCGCATTTGTTATTAGCATACCCGCTAACGAGGGAGCTGCTTCCTGATTTGCGTGGTAGCCCATCATCTAATTCGACACTCACCCCTATTTATTATTAACAAAGCCTCACCCTCACCCTTAAGGTTCTTGTAAGTGATACAGAGCATGTTTTAGGGTAGGGGATCGACCCTAGAAGGTGACAAACACCTAAAAAAAAAATTACATTTAGAATAGTTGCTATTTAATCACGTGAATATATTTACGCTTTCTTTTTTTATCAATCAATGAAATTATGATATTTGCATAAAAAAATTATTGTCACTGTCTCAGAGTGAGTGTCTCTCAAATATCAACAAACTCAAGATTTTTGTGAAACAACGACATATGCGGAAGTCAGGGTTGGTGTTGGGTATCCCATCATTGTTCTTTAGATGAAGTATTATACGGGTAGGAAAAAATCTTTATTACGTGAATACGTGTTGAACTTCCAAGACTTGAGTTTGGCAAATTCAGACAACATATCTTGTAACTGGTTTTACACATATCACAGGTGTTACATGGCTTTAATGTTTTTTTTAAAAGAAAGAAAGAATTTTCATCCAAATTCAATAAAAACAACTAAACCTGCAATGTTCACCATTTTTATCTCTATCTCTTGCATATTAAAACTTTGAAAAATGAACAGGTTTTTTTTTTTTTTTTTTGGTTTTTTGGGTTTTTTTTTTTTTTTGGTAACCACATGTTGGACATTTTTCATAAAAAAAAATCCGTAAAACAACCAATAAAAAAGGGACCTTAGTAAGAAAAAATTCACAATATATAAACTTAACTACAATTTGAATGTTTTCTTCATTATGTTCATATAGAGCTCTACTTCTCAAGGAGACTAATATATGACTAAAACCGGTCACGATTCGGGGATTGCATGAGCAAACCAGAGTTGTCTTTCATTGCAAAGTTATTGCAAGTATTGCACAACTCCATAGCCAGTGAGTTTAAATATTACTTATCGATATACACAGCCGGTTGAGCCGTGGCCAGGTGGGAGTACTAGTGTTTCAAGAAGAGACATGAACACTCAACAGAGCCAAAAGCTGTTGACCCTATCTCGACTTGGCGGGCGTCTCGGCGTCCGTCGGGTCGGGGTATCCACCCGGCTAAATCGACACTCACCTTTTATTGAAGAATCATTTTATTTTCTTTTTTTTTAAGTTCCTATATTAGTCTGATATGTACAAGGTAGGATTTAGAGGTGAGGTTCGATCCCTGGTGGTTTTAGATTTTTTCATTCATTTTTTTTTTCAATTTAATTTTGATTCAATTGTTTATTTTCAGACGTAATCATGTGTTACTTTTTTCTTACTCTATTAATTTTTTATGTATGACGATTTTTTTTACAAGACCAAATCTCCGATATCGTATCCATTGTCTTTAGATCACATTTAACATTTTTGTAAAGAAAAAGAAGACTCTAGTTTTATTAATTAAACAGTTAAACTGTCGTTTTAGATTTTTTCATTCATTTTTTTTTTTTAATTTTAATTCATTTGTTTATTTTTAGAATTATTAGGTGTTACTTTTTTCTTACTTTATAAATTTCTTAAGGATAATTTTTTTTTTTATTACAACACTAAATCTCTGATTTCGTTCTCATTGCCGTTATTTCACATTTCTCATCTTTTTTGTTAAGAAAAAAGTCTCTAGCTTTAATGATATAACAGTAAATTATAACTTCTTGAATTCGTTTGTATATTTCAACTACTAATGTTCAAATATTTGTCAAACATTCTAAATTTTCTTAGATTTAGCCATTGAAATAAAAAAAAATTAATAATTATATTAGAATCTTAAATTAATTTCAAATTCATTTTACTAACTAATCCCGGGCTATCAAAAGACAACAAAAGGATTATACAATAAACATCAATAAGACATAATTAAACACCTACACGAGAGGGAAAGAGTTGTATGATTAAGAATTAAATTTTATGATTTATATGCCCAAAATTAAATTCGTTCTAGGTTTCTTTACACAAATGCCCCCCCCCGCCCCTCCCCCTTTGAAAGACCTATGAAAGAAAATATACTTCACAGGGTTGGGATTGTTTCAACAATATTTTTCGGTTCCTGTTTATAAGCTTTATTAAATAATACTTATAAAATCTCCGTTTGATAGTCGAAATTGAATTTCTCTTTATTGAAAATCATTACAACTACTTTCATGAATAGATAAGATTTATTCTAGTAAGGCGACTATTTCATAAAAGGACAGCTATACGGTCAACAAATTACATCTATCTATTAAACCTACCTACACATTTTTATATGTGACTTTTTAGCCAAAATTTTCTTATTTAAAATTCACAATCTGAAAGTGTTTTTAATTATATTCATATAGAGCTTTTTTTCTCAAGGAGGTTAATATAGTCTTAAAACGGCCTCGATTATCGAACCTCCTTAAAAGCTGTTAAATGTGTTATTAATTTTGAAGTAGCATAAAACAATACTTTCAAGGATTGTATAGGCAAACCAGAGTTGTCTTTCATTGTAACGATAATGCAAGTATTGCACAACTCGATGATCCAAAAGATCGATATATAGACAACCGGGTGAGCCGTGGCCGGGTGGGAGTACTAGTGTTTTAAGAAGAGACATGAAGTTCAACACTCAACAGAGCCAAAAGCTGTTGGCCATATCTCGTCTCGGCGGGCGTCTCGACGTCCGTCGGGCCGGGTATCCACCCGGCTAAATCGACACTCACCTTTTATCGTTTTCTTTTTTTTTATTAAAAGTTCCTATATTAGTCTGATGTGCATAAGGTAGGATTTAAAGATGAGGTTCGATCCCTGGTCGTTTTAGATTTTTTCCTCAAATTTTTTTTTTAAATTGATTCAATCGTTTATTATCAGACGCAATCATGTGTTACTTTTTCTTAATCTACTAACTTCTTAGGGATGAAGGTTTTTTTCCTTCTCAAGGCAAAATCCCCGAAATCGTACCCATTGTCTTTAAATCACATTTTCCTTTCTGTTTCACGTTTTTGACGAATGCTATAAATATCAATATGTTTGAAAGTCTTTTGTCACACGTTCCATTCCCCCTCCCCAAACTAACAACCCATAAGAATCTCCGACTTGGTACATATACGTGAGAACAGGCAAAGGAGAGTTGTCTCTAATTACATACGTCACTGCAAACGGAACATTTCACAACTCTATGAACCATAGGTTTAAATATTAAGTATGAATACGTATAGTCGGGTGAGCCGTGGCTGGGTGGTAAATATATATGGTGACAGAGATCGTCAACATATAACCCACAGTTGTGACACTACCTATCTACAAAATAGGATCCTTACTCAGGACCTACTGACGGGTATCCACCTATCTACTTTGATACTCACCTTTTGTAAACAAAGGACTATATATGGTATAGGCCTAAAATGGCCCCCTAAAATGAATATCATTATTTTACCGTAATTCTTTGTTTTATTTGTACAGATATATATGTGATGTTTTTACTTAATGTTCATATTGATTCAAGTGCCCACAATTTAAAAATGTGGCATTCTAAAGACAACCCTTTCCCGCCATTTTTGCATTTTTAGCATAAAACAGCTTGTTTTCAAGCAGTTTTTCTTTTCGAAAACATAGAGCGCATGCTTGAACAAACAAAATATTTTAATCAGAGATGTATATAGCCAAGACTAATAAGTGACCGTGAACATTTTTTTCCTTGTTCAAGCATGCGCTCTATATTTCCCATTCGTAAAAAGATTTTAAAAAACGTCAATTTTTTACTTATTTTGATTGAATTTTAGAAATAGCGTCACTTCTGACGTCATATACTGCAAGTGAGTGCAAATAAATGAAATAAATATGTGAAAAATATATTTTATATCAACTCTTTTAAAAAATAACATAGCATTTTATTGTACTCGAAACACTTTTAAAATTGGCGAATTATGGGGGCCAAATTTAACTCATATCATATAAAGTTCTTTATTGGAATTGTTTTCTTCTTCTTCAATAAACCAATGATTGGTACGAGTGTCATTATGGTGTTCGATCCCAGGCAGTCAACAATTTTTTTTTAACATTCATAATTATCTTATCATATAAATGGTTTTTTTTTTAAATCAGTCAGTGATTGGTAATGATATTTTCATTAAATATGAATCATATTTTATTCATATTTTACGACATTGTCTTATTCTAAAAAGGCAAAGTTAACGTTCTTCATACTTTGTGTGGAGGTAGGTGGAACAAAACGTTGAATGGATGTTCGATTTTTATTGATACTTTTTAAAAAAAAAAATTTGTACTAATAATGCATTAATTTTCTATACTTTTTTAAGGTGATGAATGTTTACGTTTCCCTCCTTTCTCTCGTATGGGTAATGATGAAATTGATTGAGATTGTTTAGGGGTTTTTTTTCACTTACAAAATTTTTCATTTTAACGAAACAAAAAGCCCAGATCGTATGATTTTTTAAAATTTAATATGTTTATTATTGCAAAAATTAAAATAACGTTTTGCGATTGTTTTGAACAGCTATTTTTTATAGATGCCTTTATAAGAAATAGTGGTTGTGGACTATTAGGAGACTAGGAGATAATCAGATTTACTTTAAATTCTCAGACGGGATTTTTAAAGCTATAAACAGCTATTAAGAGTAACGAAGAAAAAGATCAAATATTTCTGACATTTTTCTATATCTTTAGTTAGATCTCTTCTTGATTAAGACATCAATTAAAGTCTTAAAATGGCCACGTCTACCCAACCCTGAACATTAATCAATATTCAGCGACCCGAGTAAATCAATCTTTAGCTTGCTGGCAGGTCCAAACATGTTCCCTTTTAAATCTTTCGGAATAGATCTGGATTTATCAACAGAAATCCCTTTTCATTAAAGTAAACATAGGCCTACCATATGCTTACAATAATTTCACGATCTTTCGCTAGTTGTTGAAAAAATGTACTGAAAGGGGTGTTGAGGGATTAATAGAAGGGGTAAGTTGGGTCTTATCTATTTCTTTCTTTTATCAACGGGGCAATTATATAGTCTCTTTCTGCTTCGATTACACAGACAAAAACTATATTTACAAACAAACCAACTTGTAGCCAAGGCATAACGTTCCATGTTTTGAAATTTTGTTCGAACTGAAAAATGTGTACATATACAATGTCATGTGCGTGTTACAAGTTATATATCACCATTATTATGGAAAAAATGAACATAGCTATTGGTGGAAAATACCTTAAAACGGCTTAATTTTGACCGTGTGGTCGGTTAATTGTAATTCAGTGTAGTTTTCATGTGATTTTACATCAATTTTTGTTTATAGTACATGGTTCAGATCTGCATTATCTTTTGATATCGCTGACAAATTCAGTTGTCCCCAAACTATTCGCTGTCAAAAACAGTTTTGCTGTCCAAATTACTTGAAAAAAAATAGCACCGGTATTTGTTTACCGTAATACGGTTACCTCCCTTTTTGAGAATTTAATTTTCATAATTATCTATATATTGTAGAAAGATTTTAATCAAATAAAAAAAATTATTTTACAGTACTTTAATTACAATAAGGTTAAAGCAAAATGATGAAAACATGAATAATTTTATTATGATCAAAGAAATATTTTGATATTTTTTTATTGATATTTTATTAAAAACCACTGCTTTATTTGCTTCATACTATTATATGAACAAGGGAAAACATCAGGTTCGTTTATAAAAAAGTGGTTCTAGAAGAAGTAATCTTTGAATGCCAGAAAATGGCACATTAAAATTAAAAGCAGAAAATATCTAACACGGTGAATACTTAGCGGATTGTCGTTGATTTTGTTATTTCCATTATCACTATTAAGACATAATTGCTTGCAGGTACACATTGACAATATGTCTTTTCTCGAACTAAACACTTTTTTAAAAAAATTACTTCACTTGAAAATAAATAGGAGATGCTTCACAGCCTGTATACCTGCTTGCAACTTTATATTACAAGTCTAACATTTGCTTGCAGTTTATTATGTTTAAATTTTTCAACCTCGAAAAAAAGTATAGTACAACAGCATTAAACGTCTCACAAAAAGTACACTTTTTAAATAATGCTTCAAACCCACCCTAAATCGGTACATTACAGTTTATATCATTCTGCAAAGAAATAATTACCTGGCTACGAACAGAAATGATGAAGTTTGGTATGCGTAGATGACTGTCTCTGATCGATAACAGTTTTTCGTTCATTTCGGCAATTCCAATATTCATACAACTCTGAATTGTTAAATATATTTGCTATTCAACTTTAGATACTATCAATATAGAGATATTGCCACCTTAAATTCAATGTGATTTTAAACAATTTAACTCTTTTTTGAAAAGAAAAAAATACATGGATAACGGAAAATTCAAATACTAGAAAATAGCATAAAGTATTGCGTTGTGTTACAAAGTAACCCTATTGATGACTTGTGTTAGATGCAAAATGACATCAGGATTGGAGCTACACGAGGCAGCCTCTATGGGGGACTATGACACTCTGGAGGAGCTTATATTCAGTAAAAAGATTGACATCAACCTTAGGGACCCCGAGTGGCGAGACAGGACAGCTCTCCACTGGGCATGCTCCAAAGGTACCGCTATTTTAAAGCAACACCTCAGCCTTTCACAATAAAACATGTTGTCTTTGCTTTTCTTCGGATTTGATCCATAGAGATATATTTTTTTCCAATAAATGGTTGAAACCTTTTGTTAACATTGTTAGTATAGCTGTTATAAGCCTTTTCCTATGAAAATGTTGAAAAATTGAAGTAAATTTTGGCCCACAATATTGCTAAATATCTTCTTCTTTTTTTTGGTTAAAATAATTATTGAATAAAAAGCAAAAATTATACATGATTAGTTATTAATTTCTTTCAGATAAAAAGGAAGTTATTCAATTTTGAATATTAGTATCTCCAACACGTTTTTATGCGAAGGAATTGACTGCCATTGCTTCTGAAACAATATATTAAAGCCTTTTTATAATGTTGTTGAGTAGGTTACGTAGAATGTCTTCGTCTGCTTTTGGACCACGGGGCGGACGGATTGGCACGTGCAGACATGCACTGGACACCGGCACACTTTGCTGCGGAGACGGGAAAGATCACCGTCCTAAGGGCACTGGTCGCGGCGGAAGTTCCGGTGTATAAGCGGGACAGGTACGGGGACAAACCCGTGGATATTGCCCGGATGTACGGGTTCCAGGACTGTGTCAAGTACCTACAACAGTAAGGGCACTCCGGAGTATTCTCTTACCCTTACCTATGTAAAACTGGTTTATTAAGATGGGAATTTTATTACACTGTCAAACGTAATCGGATTTATTACATTTACATTACATGTACCGTAATATCCCGGATAAAAATAGGCTCTTATTAATAACAGTCCATTACAGTTTTAAATCAAAGTACTGAAGTACTGACGGGAGTTGATTTTATCGATTATTATTTATCTTAAAATCATCGATATGTTAATTTGCTTGGTACACTATAAGTAGTTTATAATCTTTATTTGAATTACGCACATTTTTATAATATGAATTCTCGGACTTTTCCGACAAAAATTTCGAGAAAACCTCTAATGAATCATGTTGTGTAATATTTAAATATAGAATTGATTTCATCAAACTATGTATCTGTATTCGAAATATTTCAAAAATTGTATGGATCCAACCAATAATGAACTTTAGTCTCGTTCAATCAGATGCTCGGCTATCTCCGTTAATCTCGATACCAGGTCACGTGATAGCTTGATGATGCGAATCTAAATATAGACTGACTCTCTGCTTGTCGGAGATGTACGGAGACAGCCGATGGTTGAACAAGACTATATTGCACTCTGGCGTAGGAATACATACGACTGCAAAAAAACTTCTAAATTGTTCGTATTATTTAAAATCTGACTATTTCCAAGATATTTATAAATGAGTTTCTTTTTAAAAAAATGTTTCAGCGTACATTACATCGAATTTATCGATTATTTACAAGAACTAAGTCTTGTCAGCGGTGATAATTTGTGCTTAGGTCCGAACACTGTTTCAGTTTCGGTTTGCCGGAGAGTTGATTAAAATCAACTCCCAAAAATACTACGTCTGCGTTGTATATGACGATATAAAATAATTTTATACAATAATGAATAAGAAAAAAAATTAATGTGTTTTTTTTTATTCCAGGGAAGAAATAAATCAAAAACAGAAGCGTGAGCAGAAAGGTTTACCTGTGAATTCTGACGACGAATCTCCGGCCGAGCCGTGAGTCAGGGGCCACGCCCATATTGTGTTCAGGAGGGGAAGGGGTGAAAGCCGTGGCTACACCAGCATTCTACACATGCATGTGGATTTTTTTTATTTAATGATTTCTTCAAGGACTAGAAATCAAAACAGTTATTGTGCACAATTATGTGGATATATGTTGACATAAACACGTGATGTGTGGTCTTTCATATTGATGAACACGTGATGTGTGGACTTTCATATTGATGAACACGTGCTTGTGTTTCTTTTGTGTTAGCATTATGTTGCAACGCTCTTGCTTTTTCAAGAAATGAAATCTCAAAGTTTTCAAAATTGATATTTTGAATCTTACTTGTAGTATACAATATAAAATGACTTATTTCTACTACTTGTCAAGTTGTTCAGTTGGTTATTTTTTTATATCGATCTCAGATAAAGTTTTATAATTAAGTTAATTTGAGTCTAGGGGCTCTAAATAATATGACTCTTAGTTCCCTCATCACAATTTGAATGGGTGTTCAATATGACAGTCACGGCATGGATATCAAGAATTTTAAAAAATCTCCAAAATTGCAGTTTTTCCATTTCATATTTACAACTGGACATACATGCCCATAAAAATCCTAACCCCATATATAAATTTTGATTTTGAAAATTAGGCAAAAACCTTGAAAAATATCTTGCCTATCAGTCTGTAATTAAAAACTGATTTTTTTATTACCAATATCAATTGTTTACGAAAAATAAAATACTGATATGCACTATTGAAAAATGTCTGCATTTCCCTTTCAATAAATTTAATAGTTTTGCAATGATATCAAAAAAGGACAAGAATGATTTTCCTAATGATAAAAGAAAACAATTTATATTCAGCATCTTGATTTAATAAGAATAATTTATTTTCCAAGTCATGAACAAAAATATGAACTGATAACAAATTCAAGTGAAATTCAATATGTGTTTCACTGAAACAATGACAATAATTAAATACATGTACAAATATGTGAGTTGAGAATATTTCATCAATTCACTTTAATGCAAATTTTACATAATTAAAAGCAGTTACACATAACTTGTTCCTTTGCTCAGTCAATCTTTGCATAATAAAGCCACCATGTATGAATTTTGTGGCAAAGCACTATCATGAATCACAGTTATTCCAAGACTGACGGAGGTTAGCCAATACAGTCGTCTAAAGCACCCCTGTCTTGGCTTGTCTCTCCCACATCGGGATTGTCCTATTTTCCCTCTTCTTCTTCTTCTACTTCTTCTCTCTCTCCCCCTCACAGATAAATCCTCCTAAGGTCTGTGGCTCCTTCTCTCTCTCCCCCCTCACAGATAAATCCTCCTAAGGTCTGTGGCTGCCGTTATCATGTTACACTGGGGACACAACTTCTTGGCGCCCTGAAAAACATAAAAAGTTCTTGTCATCCCACATCCCTTTTGAAATAAAACAGGTTGACATATAAATATATATTTAACAGTGATGTATCATCGATTTACTCACTAGAGTTTTTAGCCAGCAGTCTTCACAGTGCACATGCCAGCACTGAATGGAGGTCAGCGGGTTGGTATAGGGCTCCTGAAATTGGTGCAAAATTCCACTTACTATTAGGCTTCATTTACATATATTTACAATGTTTATGCATTTTTAAGACTTATTTTTTAATGGGGGAAGGAGTTTAACAATCATTTAAATATTCTGCAAATGTTCGTGGACACTAGAGATGGTATTAAATAAATTCCAATATTGTTGCATAAAAACCAGCACATAATATTTTCATATTACATGTATTACAAAGGGTATGAGATTTAAAATCAAAATCTAAATCAATCATCCCCCCTGAAAATACACTTAATTTCATTTACAAAGTACGTTTAGTAATAAAGATTTTAACTTCATGCCATTTTGTATTTGAAGAGTTATTTTTCTTTCTAAAAATTCGACATATCCCTATAGAAGAGTTTTAATTTTTGTTAAAACAGATGTCATAAAATTACTTTACCATACAGATGAGACATTTTGACTTGTCCTTTTTCATCACTTTTTCCTGATCCTTTATCTTCAGTTTTAAGGCAGCAATAACTTCTATTGCAGACCCCGAGAAATTGTCATCACTAAAAATTGTAATTCATTATGAGTGTACATACACCAGTATCAGTATTTTCTATTGTATTCTTAAAATGTTTCTTGACAGGTGAGCAACTTACGAACATGTACATAATAACATAGAAAATTTATTACTTTAATAGCTTTGATTATTTTAATTTTCTATGACATTAAAAGGACCTTTCACAAAACTGATGTACATGACTGAGATACAGCTGCTGACCTGTCAAAAAGTCCTTGACCTACTGACCTTTTGGGGGGGAGAGGGTCTGAATTTTCATCTGGACTGTCAGAATCAGCAGGGGAGCCTGAAGTGAGAATATATATGTATACTTCTAATACTTCAGATTTGGACATGAAAAAAAAAATACGACAATCTTTGGACAAGATAACAAATACAAAATAAAAATTTGATCCACCTTTAAAATTCTATTGTTTTACAAATGCTTACCTGAATTTTCAGGATTGGTGGTGGATGATGAAGCTGAAGAGCTATGGGAAAAAGAAAGGAGATGTTTACCAGTGACTCAGTAATTACAGCTACCGTACATTGTATCTTTACTGAAATTACTCTTACTCTTATGTGTCATATTTAAACTCTTTACGGTATATAAACATTCAACAGTCTGTACCCCAGTATGGCTCCTCTTAGTGCTGCCCTCTCTTTGTCCTCACCAGGCTCCTCTGAGGAACAAGGAATAATGTCGGCCTCACTGAATCTAAACCAGTTAAGGGCAATTCATTTCTCAAACTTTTCCTTCATATTTTCATCAAATAATTATTTTTTAAGGAAAACATTACCAGGGTATATAGTATATAAATTTGTAACAATTTTTACATTTCATTTCACCACAAACACTGAAAACAAGGGACTAGTAAAATTGTCATTGAAAGGGGGATAACTCTAACAGATTCACTACATCATTCAATGATTGGTGGACTACAGAAGGATACTGAGGCTCTCCGTACTGCTTGGAGTCATCCCCAGTCAACGTCCAGGTCAATGTCCTCCTCTATGTGTCTCTTGCTGCTGTATGTCTGGAACCCTGAACCTGTCCAGTGAAAAAAGGGGCTTATCATATCAACTATTATGCAAAAGTCCAGAGATCTCTAATAAAGAGGCATTCCAGATATCAATGTAGAGAATAATTCTGCACTGCTGACATAAACCTAAACATCACCATACAATCGGCAACAAAAAGTTGTTATCAACCCCCCACCCCCCTTTTTTTTTTCTTTTTTTTCTAATCACGGTCATTAAACTGATTCCAATCTCCACTGACCTCCGAGTCCCCCCTGTAGGAGGGTTGTGGCCCTGATCCGGGTCTGTCCGGCCCAGGTGTACTCCTCACACTGCTCGTCTCCCTCTACGTCCACAGGCTCATCCTCCTCAGACTTCTAATTCATAACAAAAACTAGAATTAACAACTAAGCAGAACATTTCCGCCTTTTGAGCAGATTTCCTTTTTGAGGAAAAAAATAGTTGGGCCTTTTAGTGCCAGTTTCAAAAAAGACCTGAAGAAATTTCCCCCTCAATAATTCATAATGTTTGCCTTGGAACATCTTCGCTAGCCAAGGGTTTTCGGTCCACTTTGCTCCCCATAAACCCTTGGCGGATTTCATTACGAAAACTCGGTGATGTGGTGGCGCTATCTAGCGAGCAACTTGAGTTGCGCCCCTTGCATATTTACATTTTAATCGAATTAAACAACGGGTTATATATACACTACAGCATTAATACAATTTGAAAACATGTTGACTACCGAACATCGGTACATAATTAACGATGCTATTAAATACGAATTAAGTTATAACCTAGGGAAAGCACCAAAATAGGAACGAATATACTAACGGGATAGGCAACTTCTACATTCGCCATGTTTACTTCCCATGCTATCACGCGAGCATAAAAATGACAAGTTTGCAGAACTATGTATAATCCCGGTAAAATATGTAGGTTTTTAAAGCGATCTGCTTAGACCATCGTTGGGGAGGCACTGTACTCGAGAACTTGTGCCTCAACTTGTTAAAAGCACCGAATGTTTTACCAAAGATCACACATGTGTTTTCTTTTAAAGTTTATATTTACAAGCACTGCGATTGGATCAGCTACTCGCAGCTGCAGCCAATCATAAAACGGAGCTTGTCACCGAGTTTTCGTAATGAAATCCGCCAAGGGTTTATGGGGAGCAGAGTGGACCGAAAACCCTTGGCTAGCGAAGATGGCCTTGGAACACTTGAACTGAGTTTATCCTCTATACAGGGCCTACTCTAAGTGAGCACTTACTCTCTTCAGACAGACTTCTACATGAGCAGTAAGCTCCTCTGGTGACCCCACCACTCTGTCATTACACACCGGGCACACCGTCTCGTCTGGACGTTTCTTGCGATTACGACTTCTAGCTGCATTAAGAAAATCATGTAACCTACATGTTTTACAAAACTCTAATGATCATGCATTTACAAATACATTGTATTTATCTCCAAATTTTTGTCTTCGAAGTTAAATGGCAATTTTTGTATTTCTCTTCACTTCTTAGTCTTATATATTCTATCAAGAATCTCTTCTTGAAAAACAATATCAAAATACTGTATTTAAAATACTAACATTTAAGTAGATAATTTGCATGTTATTTCTGACAGACAATGTACTTTGAAATAAGTCAGCCTACAGAATGCCTCCAAAGATATTAAATTATCTCAGGACACGCCTCTTTTGGCCAGGAAGTATTTTGAAACTTACCACTTAGTCTTGATTGGCGATTACACTTGATTCGCATGTACGTCTGCAATAAAAAAACAGAAAGGTACGTCGTTAGCATGAGACGACCCAACACCTTCCACAATAATGATTTGTTCCGGCAATTAGCTTTGAAAGACAGTCCACCGTTTTTTTGCGATGAGGCAGAATATATACGATCAGCAGGTGACTGTCTCCATTTCAACGATTTGAAAAAGATATCATTGATAGACTATCAGCACAAAAAATCTTTTTCAACTGCAGGACAAAAAAAAACATTGAACAATGAATTAGATCCATTGTGAAATACCTTGAGATCATGGATTAAACAATTCAAGGTGGATTCTCTGATTTACACACATGAGAATAATGAAACCCTTATAGAACTGCTAATCCTCTACCGAAAAACTAAAATATTGAAAAACAAATATCTATTTCTTATAGTATAACTTGTCAAGTTCTCTTGCATCAAAATTAATTTGTTTGAAGGTCTTTTTCCAAAAGCCAATGCACAAGCAGATATTCCACTAATCAACTGACACATCTTCAGTGTAATGACATGGGGAACAATAATATCAAAACATCTTACTGGGCTTTTTTATCCAACTTTCAAAAGCATCCCTATACAACCTGGGATAAGAACAGGAATTGACAGCCATGAGGTATCAGTGGCTAGATATCGAATACTACACAGATCGACAATGGAGACACTGTGATGGGAATCAAAATGGCTCTGGGTGATCCGTCCAAGGTGTGGGGTGTCCTCAAATTTCCTCCTTCGCTCCGCGCCAGGTACGTCATCTGCTGCCGTAAGATAATTGGCCACGGAGAGAAAAAACGCAGGAGTATCTGGTTGAAGGGGGACAAAAAGTTTCTAGTCAGAGTGATCTATATACCTGTCAGGACAGCAGCTCTCTGATATTCAAATTAAAACCTCTGAAGGATATGGATTGCAAGAGCAGGCTAAATACCTTGTCTGACTCAAGTGTCACCATGCTAACGCATAATTATGATGCAGTAGTTCTAAAGAAACATAACAATGATTTTTTTTAAAATGGGGTTGAAGAGAAAAAGGCTGATGGCATAATTAATCATCATTTTCAATTTTTAATAAGACGACTATGCCTCAGATGTTTTTTGAAAACAGACTCCTCTAGATGAAATATGGCACTATACTTAGGATTGCATGACTAAAGGTAGAGCCATATTTCTTAAATTTCAAAATAAAAGAAGGACTTGTCAGAGATACTGCCCAACAAGTACCTAACCAATGTCTAACTCCTCAAAGATTGATTGAAATGTCAATGTTTAGATGAGGGGGAGAAAATTAACATATTAAGGGAAACGATTGAAAAACTTCCACTGCACAAAATGATCACGAGAACACCTCCTATTAATGGGAAGACAGCTAGAGTATCTTACAAACAAAGAAATTTGCTCCTCATCTAGATCTATCTTTATTTCAAAAGAATTTAAGTAATTCTACACCCCCAAATACCACAGAAGTGAGTAACTTCTCAGCAATTAGCAATTTTACACAAAGCCACCTTGGGGATCAAAATGAGTGCTATATCTACGGATCAACTTGTATCTATATCAATCATAACATATTTGACCAACTATGTTTGACAATTTAGAGCAGCAAATCCTTTTAATCTCATAATGTACTGGGAGAGTGGGAGATTAGTGTAGTTATGCTCGATTAGTGAGACAGTTCCTTATTGAAGTCAAACATGGCCATTCCGCCCTGATAAGAGGCCCATAAGGTGTTGTAATGCCCTAACAATGGACTCAGGATATTCCCCTGACTGGCCACATTATCTACATCATTACTTTCTCCATTAAGCTGAAGCTGACTTGTTAGAGGGTTTAGTATTTTCAAAAGAACTGAGGGATCTATAAGACAATGGGCTCTCCCTAGGACATCAAAAGCTGGCCGACCCTCTGGGTTGATCACTTTTCCTTCCTTTGGCCAGTTCATCTCTTGCCCTTACAATCTGACATGTTCTTGTAATTGTCACATGCTTAACTTCTCAAAGTAAAGTTTTCACTTTGTTTGGTCTTTTGATTTCCTTTGAATTCCGCTGGCTGGGATTTGGTGCAGGCACTTTGTATCTGCAAGCTCGCTTCACAGTTGTGTCAATAAAACTTTCAATCAACTGCCATGCCCAACATTAGAAATTGTGTTTGCGAAGTAAAACTGGGTGCTTTTGTTAATTAGTATCAGGAAGAATGCATTATACACCCTGAGTTCTAAAAGTGGTAAAATTACAATAATTGATGAAAAAGTTTGTTTGAATGCAAGGGGCACTGCTTGCCAATAGATGATTGATTATCGTTTAATTGCACCCTTTTGATAAAAGGATTTAACCGTAACCTGCCCTCAACAGAGAGGCAAATTCACAGAGAAATAAATAATTCACAAGACTTCATTTCAAACATCTTATATTAAGTTTTTCTCCCGTACCCAGACCCTCCCCTTTCCATTATTTGTCGCTCTCTTTACAATAAACAACAAAGAGAAATCTTTCACAGGATTTTTTCTGGAAAATTACAATCATCGTTATAAGCAAGTGTGTTTGTCTAGTACATAACAACTCAAATCAATGACTGCAAAATGAGCAATTATGCTCTGAACTTTCTCAATTTTCAATACATGTTCTCAGTTTGTCTTTTGCACGTCCCTTTTTCAAACAGTTGCACATTTCTATACATTGATTCCACCTAAAGTGAGCACATTGATTATGAACAGGTCCGTATGTCCTACACTGTAATTAACAGCTGATTTAGAAGTGCAGACTAAACTCCACATCAATGTAAGAAACCTGTTTTGTCGAGGGCCAAAAGTAGACCTCTTTGTGTGCCGCCGAGATGAGCAAGAATCTTAGAGTTCAACTCAATATTTAAAAAATTAATAACTGATGAATTCAAATTACGATGATTTTCAGATTGATTTCAAATAAATTTTACTTAGCATTCAACCTTCAAAACCGTGATAGTGTCGACAATTACGTTTCGGGCACAGTTGGACTGCCTGTGCTTTAATGAAAAGAATCGCTTTGAATTAAGTCTGTATGCACTGAAAATTACTTGAGTCATATCATTATCAAGCTTAGAGCAATGGTTTGCATTTGTTTAATATCAAACATTCATCAATTTCTACCGGTAATTTATAATAAATCAGGATATTTTGGGTACCATTACAGTACAAATCTTTTTCAAAATTAGAAAATAATTTTTTTTTCTCCTAAAACTATAAATTAAATAGAAAAATAAATGAAAAACCCAAATTCAATTTCATGATCCAAGAATATGATTATGGATTAATGTCTAGTTTTTACTCAATAAGACAATTTCTATTTCTAATAGACAATTTAAAATATATACTGATATCTGTTTGGAATGTGAAAATATTCAGCACAGAAAAGGGTTTTCAAACATTAGGATTTGTGGACAGTAAGAGGAATTGTTGATGATACTTGTGAGATCTACAGACAATACTTACATCGTAGCGGGACTGAGACGCTGCTTCAATGGAGGGAGAGTCTTTCCTCTGTCTGTGGCCCGAGGGAGAAGTCAGAGTCTGAAACACAGAATATCACAGGTCTCACAATCCAGTCCAGACAAAAGAATCTACAGTAGATTCCTCGTCAAATGCAGGTATTAATAACAGTATATAATTGTGAGAGGCATTCATTACGAAAAATCTCACTATTATTTCATTCCCAGTTAACATAAAGTTAATATGATTAAATTTCGGCATACTAGATTTCGTGTCCTCACACGGCATATTACATAAACATAGGAATCTGGTGAAAGTACTTGCATTAGATAAGGAATCTACAGTATGATTATCATAAACTATCTAGTCTGGATCATTTGAATTCGCAGACTTACTATAAGTGTAATGAAGTGTATAGATCTACTGGAAAAATATTGGTATGCTCGTTAGATAAATTTCATCCAATTTAAGTTCTAACACTAATAGGTACCTGGTATTTTACCGAAATGTAAGACAGTTTCACACATTCTGTCTGTTACTTGTCACTACACACAGTCATATAAAGAAAATGTATTAAGACCAAAATAGATTTAAATAATTTGAGTCTTTCTTATAAATGGAATTCCGGAAGCTACAATATAACAAAAAGTTCAAATTTTAAATGTTAATGCTGTGAGAAGAGGCATCATCAAACCTATTAAATTAAAATATGCTTATATCCTCTAGACTATCAACATTTTTTTCCTCTGACTAATGTTATGAGCATCAACGTCATCCGATACACAGAATATTCTCTTCTCTAGTCATAACAAGGTTAACATGAAATTCAATCAGACATTTTCTATCTTTACACCCCGAAGAGCGACTTCAAAACCCTAGCATGGATCCTAGAGTTGGACAAAGTGATGGATTGATACACACCAGGTAACATTACCTGTCCATCAATCATTCTCTGACCACGCCCTCTCATCCATAAGGATGCAATTTCAACATATGTACTACTGGTAATACTGAAACTTGTAATCCAACAATTACCCTGGTGCGTTCCTGAGAAGCTTGATTCTATAATGGCCATAATGGACTCTGATTACTGAATTCGATGACTAACTTTACAAGCAATAAGCTTTAATTTTCAGAAATTTCGCAACATCCTAATCCGGAGTCCTGTTAGAAGTCTCAACAAGTCCTGACAATAGTTTGCCATATCTTGTGACATGGATTAAAATTTGGGAACGAATTGAATGCAGCTTGAAACATATGAATTCAACTAAGTCTCCAGTTTATTCAAAATCAAAAGAAAATAAAAACTGCCAGAGATATCTAAGACCATAATTAGGAGGTCCTGTGCATTTATTTTCTAATAAAACCCCCATAAACTCTGTTTAATTTGGCAATGCGATATAGAACAAGTATTCTGCGTAAGTCTTCAACAGTTAATTCCTCATACCCTTCATCATTATGTAGTGTTCAAGTTTAGAGGGATTAGCAGGTTGTCTGCCAAATGACTGTAATCTAATTCCAATTGTTTGAAGCCTCACAAGGTGCCAAGGTTACCCAAACATCAGTTTGATGTTCAGGGGTTGCTAACAAAACTACATAAAGAACTTGTGGAGGGTTTTAATGGCCTTTTTTTTTACATGTAGAGCAATTTTGATTTTGATTTACATAATCACATTTATTTAAAAATAATCTTATGAAAAACTACCAATAAATTGCATGTGCACAATGTACATCATAATTAGATATAAATTCTCTCTATAAAAACCTTCGTTTTTGCTGAACTTATAACTAGTCCTCCTTTTAGGATTTGCTGCTAAATTTTGTCTTCTTTCTAAGTTTTTTTTTTTTTTTAAATCATCGATTTCTCTTTTATAAACAAAATGAAATGGTTAGTTCCCATTCTGGAACCCATAAGCTACCTTTCTTCCTTGCGGAGTTGCATCCCTTGATCGTCTTCCACTCCTACAAAGAGCAAGAAAAAAAGCTTTTTATAATCAAGTTTGAAAATTTAGTGAAACTAGATATACTGAATAGTACCTTTGTAAGGATTAATTTGATTGGCTGAGTAATCTGTTGCAGTCTAATTTGATTGGATAAACAATTCATCAGTCTGACAACCTAGAATTACATCTGCCTTGGCTTTGTGCAGTGACAGAAGTTTGTTTGTCTGCCTTTGTAAACATAACTCAATTTAGATCAACTGACAATTACTCAAGTCTGTCATCTCTGAACTACCC